>CAKJTW010000005.1:55801500-56493500 GCA_917880005.1 Nanger dama | reverse complement strand
GTCTGTCTTCATTTTCAGTGACATACTCAGGTCATTGTCCTTCAGTTTCTTTACCTAGAATGCCTAATATGAGAATCATCATGTTGTACTTCAAATGTATACTATGATGATTCTATAGAAAATTACCAGGGAACAAAACGAATGAGAAAACTCCTACAGTCATGACAGCAGGCTGGATGTGAGTAGGCAAATCAGGAAAAAAATTGTTGGCAATAAAGATCTGGATGAGGAAGGGTAAAAGGAGGGAATTCCCAAATGGTCTAGTGGTTAAGACTCTGCACTCCCACTGCAGGGGGAATGGGTTTGATCCCTGTTGAGGAACTAACATGCCACATGATGCGGGGCATGGTCAAAAAAAAAAAAATGGGTAAGTGGAGAAAGACTCTCAAGAGTCCCTTGGACAGCAAAGAGACCAAAGCAGTCAATCCTAAAGGAAATCAACCCTGAATATTCATTGGAAGAACGGATGCTGAAGCTAAAGCTGAAGCTCCAATACTTTGGCCACCACCACAAGAGAAGCAAAACATGGAATGGAGTCAAAAGAGCAAAAACCAGTGTTTCCAAATTATACTAATTATAGATGTGTAATGAGGGAGATTTAGAAATCCCTGAGACTAGAGGATTTAATGCTTCATAAGGTCCATCTAGTCAAGGCTATGGTTTTTCCTGTGGTCATGTATGGATGTGAGAGTTGGACTGTGAAGAAGGCTGAGCGCCAAAGAATTGATGCTTTTGAACTGTGGTCTTGGAGAAGACTCTTGAGAGTCCCTTAGACTGCAAGGAGATCCAACTGGTCCATTCTGAAGATCAGCCCTGGGATTTCTTTGGAAGGAATGATGCTAAAGCTGAAACTCCAGTACTTTGGCCAGCTCATGCGAACAGTTGACTCACTGGAAAAGACTCTGATGCTGGGAGGGATTGGGGGCAGGAAGAGAAGGGGATGACAGAGGATGAGATGGCTGGATGGCATCACTGACTCGACGGACATGAGTCTGAGTGAAGTCCGGGAGTTGGTGATGGACAAGGAGGCCTGGCATGCTGCAATTCATGGAGTCACAAAGAGTCGGACACTACTGAGAGACTGAACTAAACTGAAGGAAAAAAAGAAAATTCAGTAATGAAAAGGGGAAGAAGAAGCTGTATCTGCTGATGATATGCAGCAACTTCCTGAAGACCCTGAAGAGAAGAAAGATCCTTATGCAGACAACAATCAAAGTATTCTATACCACATTTACATTTTTACTTGTGAGAGCATGTTGCTTCTTTCTCTCACTTCATATAAAAAATTAGGCCAGAGACTCTCACAAATTTTTTTGTAGAGTTATAATCAGGAAAAGATGCAAAGAAGTCAGCAATTGCCCACGTCAGGATTAAGTTATGAAACTTTGACTAAAAAGATACTGGAAATATTTCCAAGATACATTGTTGAAACGATTCAAATGTCTGGGTTGTATGATGTAAGTCTGGGAAATAGCACACTGATTTATTTTCAAAGATTTATTTGAGGAAAAGAATCAGAAATACAAGCTGCAATTTGTAACAGCACTGTCCAAAAAGCCAAAAACTAAAATTGTTTACATATTGTATTAGAAAGGAAATATTGGCTGAAGACAACTGCCTTTTGAGGTCAGAGTGCTGCAGTGTTAGAATTCACCAAAGAACTTAGTGAAGTGATATGAAGCTAGCATAAAACAGTACCTAAGCTAAGGAATGGGCTTCCCTGGTGGTTCAGCTGGTAAAGAATCCACCCGCAATGCAGGAGACCTGGATTCAATCCCTGGGGTGGGAAGATCCTCTGGAGAACAGCATGACAACTCACTCCAGTGCTCTTGCCTGGAGAATGGATCTCATGGATTGCAAAGAGTCAGACACAACTGAGCAACTTTCACACTAACCCAAGGAATAACTGAAAAATAGATGGCTAAGATAAGACATCCACACAGATATATTCTTGACCATTTATCCACATAAATATAGAAGGAAAATCGATGACTCAATGAAAGATGTAGTAGCTAGCAAATTAGATGAATAAATAGCTGGTGAATGGGCTTCATTTCTAGGCTGCTTTCTTTGCTGCATAGATTTAATTACTTTAAACTGAAAGATGCACATGGACTTTTGGGGAAGAGTACCTTCTGGAACATATATTTGTTTCAAGTAGCATTTTCTAATCACTACACTGGTCAAATGCCTTATGTTCTCATTGTTTTGATAAAGGTAACCAACAATAATTTTCAAAAGGTTTTTATGGAAATGTGTATGAGATCCACTTTAAAATAAAAAGGACTATTTATTACTGTTTGAATCCTCTAATCTTGATGAAGACCTTACAAAAAGAAACAATCTGCAAAAGAAGTAATCTATGTTAATAACATAAAACTCAAAGAAATAGTTATAGGAAAACTATAGGAAGAAAAATGCAAAAATGATAAAGTGCTAAAATATTTTAAAGTCTGATTTAAAGGTGATTTCCTACTTAGGATCTTTCAGTTCAGTTCAGTCGCTCAGTCGTGTCCGACTCTGCAACCCCATGAATCGCAGCACGCCAGACCTCCCTGTCCCTCACCAACTCCCAGAGCTCACAGACTCGCATCCATCGAGTCAGTGATGCTATCCAGCCATCTCATCCTCGGTCGTCCCCTTCTCCTCCTGCCCCCAATCCCTCCCAGCACCTTACAAAAATATCCTGGTGTACTTTACTGATGCTGAAGCTGAAGTTCCAATACTTTGGCCCCTGATTCGAAGAGCCAACTCATTGGCTCTTCGTAATGTTGGGAAAGATTGAGGGCAAGAGGAGAAGGGAGCCGACAGAGGATGAGATGTTTGATGGCATCACCAACTCAATGGACATTGAGTTTGAAGGACAGGGAAGCCTGGCGTCCTGCAGCTCATGGGGTTGCAAAGAGCCAGACCCAACTGAGTGACTAAACAACAACAAATTTAAAGTCAACTTGAGTATATTCCCAGCCCCTCCACTTTCTAGCTGAGTGATGGCCTAGGCGGACCCACTAAACTCTCTAAGACTCAAATTCCACATATATGAAATGAAGATAGCAATAATAATATCTAGTTTACAGTAATGTTTTAAAAATTAAATGTTACCTCTATCACAATGCAATATAATTATTTATCTTCATGGCTCCTTCATTCTTTCTTTCCATCAACTTAAGTGGATATTGACTTTGCCTCTATTAATCGTCTCACTTTCAGAAGACTACTTAACATCTATGTCAATGTTATCATCTATAAATTAAAGACAAAAGTAGCAGACATCTCTGGAGAAGGCAATGGCACCCCACTCCAATACTCTTGCCTGGAAAACCCCATGGATGTAGGAGCCTGGTAGGCTGCAGTCCATGGGGTCACTAAGAGTTGGACACGACTGAGTGACTTCACTTTCACTTTTCACTTTCATGCATTGGAGAAGGAAATGGCAACCCATTCCAGTGTTCTTGCTGGAGAATCCCAGGGACAGGGAGCCTGGTGGGCTGCCATCTATGGGGTCTCACAGAGTCGGACACGACTGAAGCAACTTAGCAGCAGCAGCAGAAGACATCTCATTTGGGCTATTGTAAGAGTCAATGAGCAAATACAAGTAACATATTCAGAACAAAGCCTAATACAAATTAGGAAATCATATATGTTAGCTAGATTTTTATTCATTTTTTTTTTCTTTTTGTCCTCTTTTTCCCTGCTCTTTCTTATTCTTTTTCTTTTCATCATCATTCATTCTGTTAAATCTTATCCTATTAGGAGGCAACATTTTTTCCTTTGGGGGCTTCCCTGGTATCTCAGCTGGTAAAGGATCTGCCTGCAATGTGGGAGACCTGGGTTCAATCCCTAGGTTGGGAAGGTCCCTGGAGAAGGGAATGGTTACCCACTCCAGTATTCTGGCCTGGAGAATTCCATGGACTGTATAGTCCATGGGGTTGCAAAGAGTCGGACATGACTGAACAACTTTCATTCTTCCTTTCATTTTACAGTAATAAATATTAAGGTTTGGGAAAAAATTATGAACCAGTATAGAATTTCCAGAATTGTCAATTGTAATATGTCAATGTGATAAATTATATGATAGATTTTCTAATGTTAAATTCCTGCATGCTATATATAATGTATTTTATATGATATTTATATAATAAAAAGTGGTGAAAAAGACTCAATGCCTAGTACTTCTTAGTGTATTAAAGATATCCAATAAATACTCAAAAATTAATCTATCCAAAGATTGGCATTACAATCCCAGTAAAAAACCTTTGAAAATGATTGTTACTGGTCATCACTACCAATACAGTGGAGGAGATAAGGAATTTTTGACCAGGGGGTTATTAGAAAGCACTACTAAATATAATTATATATTCCAGAAAATTCTGTTCCCTGAAAGTCTAATTTTCAATTTTTTCCTTTTAACAAAACTATTTGAAAAGATCAACATATGCTCATGATGCTGAATTCTAAATATTTTTAATAAATATCTATTATTATTTCTTAGATCAAGCTGCCATAATAAAATACCCTAGACTAGATGGCTTGCTGTTGTTCAGTCACTAAGGCATGCCTGACTCTTCACAATTCCATAGACTGTAGCCCTCTAGGCTTCTCTGTCCTTCACTGTCTCCCAGAGTTAGCTCAAGTTCATGTCCATTGAGTCAGTGATGCTATCTTACCATCTCATCCTCTGCCACCCTCTTCTCCTTTCGACCTCAATCTTTCCCAGAATCAGGGACTTTTCCAATAAGTCAACTCTTTGCCTCAGGTGGCCAAAGTATCTTCAACTTCAGCATCAGTCCTTCCAATGAATATTCAGGATTGATTTCCTTTAGGATTGACTGCTTTGACCTCGCAGTCCAAGGGACTCTCAAGAGTCTTCTCCAGCATCACAATTTGACAAATATTTCTTTTTCATGTTTCTCGGGGCCTGGAAGTCAAAAATCAAAGCACCAGAAGATTCAGTGTCTTGTGAAAGCTAATTTCTTGGTTCTTAGAAGTTGGTTCCATCTTTAGTCAAAGGTGTGGTTTCTCCAGTAGTCATGTTTGGATGTGAGAGTTGGACTACAAAGAAAGCTGAGCATCGAAGAATTGATGCTTTTGAACTGTGGTGTTGGAGAAGACTCTTGAGAGTCCTTGGACTGCAAGGAGATCCAACCAGTCCATCCTGAAGGAGATCAGTCCTGAGTGTTCATTGGAAGGACTGATGCTGAAGCTTAAACTCCAATACTTTGGCCACCTGATGCGAAGAACTGACTTATTGGAAAAGACTGATGCTGGGAAAGATTAAAGGTGGGAGGAGAAGTGGACGTCAGAGGATGAGATGGTTGGATGGCATCACCAATGCGATGGACATGAGTTTGAGTAGGCTTTAGGAGTTGGTAATGGACAGGGAGGCCTGGCATGCTGCAGTCCATAGCGTCGCAAAGAGTGGGACACAACTGAGTGATTGAACTAAACTGAACATGTGGTGAAAGAGACAAGGAAGCTTTCTGGAGTCTGTTTCATAAGGTCACTAATCTCACGCATGAGGGTCCCACTTTCATGACCCAATCACCTCCCGGAGATCCCACCTCTAAACATGTCACTTTGAGAGTTAGGTTTCAACTCATAGATTTGGAGAGGATGCAAATATTCAGTTCATAGCATTCTGCTACTGTTCCTCCTCCCCGCCCCAGCCATGCCCCATCAAATTCTGGTCCTTATTGCATGCACAATGCATTCTTTCCACCTTAAGAGCCCCAAAAGTCCTAAATCGTTGCAGCATTACCTTTAAAATGTAAATCCAACGTCCTATCTAAACATCATCTAAATCAGATGGGCAAGACTCAAGATATGACTCATTTCGAGGCAAACTGCCCTCACAGCGAGCCTGGGAAATCAAACAGGTTACCTGTTTCCAAAACACAATGGTAGGGCAGGGATAGGACAGACATTTCCCTCCAAAAGGGAGAATTAGGAAATAAGAAAGGAGTGACCATACCAAGCAAGTCCAAAATCCAGTGCAGTGGGTTCTATTAGACCTTAAGGCTCAAGAATAACCCTTTTTGGCCCAATGCTCTGCTCTCCAGGCCCACCAGGCCAGGTATCCCTCCCTCCCCTGCAGTTTCACCATGCTGGTCCCCAACACTCTTCATAGACCTGTCCCCACAGCTTGGCTGGAAAGCCCCACCTGACTTTCTGCTTGGACCCTCCCCCCAAACTAAGATCTTTGCCCACAGTTTGGGGGTGAAATCCAGTGCCCAGTAGATCTGACACGTGTTTTTTAAATTCTGGTGGAAGCAGTTATGTCCCCACCACTGGGCACTCTGTGACCCTGTGCAGACAACAGTACAGACAAGGCCAGTGGCTATCATCTGCATGAACCAGAGATGCCACCTAGTCAGTCAGAGCCATACCCCAGGCAGTCAGACGTGTGGCCCCAAAGCACAAGAGTGGGGCCAGTGATGAGAGGTGAGCAACACACACTGAGGTCCCACAGGAACCCCCGCCCATGTGCGTTCTTTCATTATCTTGAACAAGAGCTCTTGGTTTCTATGGAGACGGCTGACTAATCTCATTACAGTTGTACAGCCACACCCTTAAATATGACAGGTTTCTCTTTCTTTACAATATGGATAAGCTGAGGATTTTCCCAACAATTAAATTCTGCCTCTCTTTTGATAAACAATTTCATAGATATTTTGGCCGCATTGCCTGGCTTGCCCCAACCAGGGATTAAACCTGTGCCCTCAGTGGTGAGGAGTCCTAACCACTGGACTGCCAGGGAATTCTCAATGATTCCATCTTTAAACCTTTCTCTTTCTTGACTCTTACTATTAAGCAGCCAATAGGCTCTAAACTATTAAGTCAACCCTTTGCCTAAAAACAGCTTTGGTTAAATATCCAAATTCGTCTCTCACAAGTTCTACCTTATACAAATCTCTAGAATGTGAGCACAGTTCAGCCAACTTCTTTGCAACTGTACAGCAAGAATGGCCTTTCTTCTAGTTTTAAATCACACATTTCTCATTTCTATCTGAAACCTTTTCAGAATGGCTTTTACCATCCTTATTCCATCAGCATTTTGTCTGAGATGGCTTAGGTGTTCTCTAAGAAGACTGAGGTTTTTTCCTACAGCTCTCCTCTTTTTTTTTTTTTCTGAAAGTGAGAGTCACTCAGTTGTGTCCACCTCTTTGCAATCCCATGTACCGTAGCCTGCCAGGTTCCTCTCTCCAGGCAATTCTCCAGGCAAGAATACTGGAGTGGATAGCCATTCCCTTCTCCAGAGGATCTTCCCAACCCAGGGATCGAACCCAGGTCTTCCACACTGCAGGTGGATTCTTTACCAGCTGAGCCACCAGGGAAGCCCAGGGCTTTTTATCTGAACTTCCCTCAAAAGTGCTCCTAACAGTCTGTTCAAGGCAATTTGGGCTTTTTCCAGTATACAGCTCAAAACTCTTCTAGCCTCTACCCATGAGATACGATACTGTGTGTGCAGCCACATTGTGTCTTCTTAGCAATGTATGTAACATAGCTAGGGTTTCCCAAGCGACACAAGTGGTAAATAACCTGCCTGCCAGTGCAGGAGACATAAAAGACACAGATTCAATTCCAGGGTTGGGAAGATCCCCTGGAGGAGGGCATGTCAACCTACTCTAGTATTCGTGCCTGGAGAATCCTATGGACAGAGGGGCCTGGTGGGCTACAGTCCATAGGGTCGTAAAGAGTCAGACATGACTGAAGCATATTAGCATGCACGTATAACTTAATTAACAAATATTTCATTGCTTAAAAAAGAAAAGCTAACCATCATGTGACAACGCAGGGTTCCCACAAATCTTCAATTTGTAAAAACACAGTATCTGTGAAGCAAAAATAAAGCCAAGTACAATCAAGTAAGAAATGCCTGTTCTTAATTTCAAAATTGCTTCCACAGTCTTAGGTGTTTGTTGTAACAACACACATTGCACTTTCTCCATACCAGTTCTTAGCATGGGCGGGGGGGGGGGTGTGGCAGCGCGGGCAGGGGAGTCTCAAGCATTCAGTTGACAGCATTTTCATATTCATGATAGCATAATCTCTGGTTATTGTAATACTGTACGTCTAAAAAGGTACCTGTTTACCCACTGTGTACTGCGAATGATGTACAATTGAATCTTATTTCCTTAGGCCTGGATGTCCTAGTTCAGAAGCATCTAGACTGACATGTAGCTACATGATAGCTTAGGGATGAGGTATTCAGTCCTTGGAGTTCTGCGTTTGGTAGCAGATTTATTGCACTGAGGGTCCAGTTCCTCACCACTTCACAACTCCTTCTATCAAGAGAAGTCAATATCCTTATTCCTTGAATCTGGGCTAGCTCCATGACCTATCACGGCTAATAGGATGTGATAGAACTGAATAGCATGTCCATTCTGAGCCTTGACCTCAAGGCGCCATGTGCATTTCCGTGTTCTCTCACTCCTCTGTCTTTGCCATGGCAACTTGTTTGGGCTAGCCTGTTGGAGTAAAATAGACGGGTGGTACTCCAGTGGCTCCATCACTCCAAGTGATAGCCAGACATATGAAGGAGCCCAGTCAAAACAGGAACTGCCTAGCAGAGGCAAGACTAAATCATTGACCTGTAGGCTCATAAGCTAAATAAATACTCATTATTTGAGGCTGCATTACTGGGGCTGTGGAATCTGGCAAAGCATTTAATTCAAGCCCTACTCAAATCATGCCTGTATCAATGTAAGGAGCTTATTGCTGATGGAGCTTATATACTTGTATTTCACATAGAGCTAACAGTGCTGGTTGAAATATCTGCCAAATATCTTGTGTTCTCCAGCAGGTCCTTCTGGTCCATTTGAGAATATGATACTAAATATTGAGGCAAACAGTTTGCCGTAAGCTGCCTTATGTGCTTTGTGACTTGGCAGGCCCCTAACAAACAATACGCCTGGAATGTCAAAGAATTCTTAGAAACTTATCAACTTGCCCAAACATGGGCAAAATCAGATTTATAACAACCAGCAACTAACACAATAAGATCATGTGCTATTTTTTTCCTTAAATAGTTCCATAAATTAAGGTTCCATATATTCCATTATAGTTCCATAATTCTTTAACAAAGAACTGCAATTTTAAATTGATAATAACCAAAATCCTTGTACTTCAACATCTTGGTGACCATTTTATGTTTGCAGATAACAATGAGATATCAAAAAAATGAATGTTCAAAATATCTTTGGTTAAAAGCTTTCAGAACTCACACATAAATCTCTGGATGCTATCTATTCTATCCAAGGAAAGCATATTTGAAATAAGATATCTCACTTTCTTAATGAAAAGCCAGATCAGTCTTTAAATAGAATTCAAGAAGATATTTAGAAAGTACAGTAAGAGATGACACTCTGAAAGTGACTTTTAGACAAGTGAACTGGAAAGAGAGTATTAGTGACCCTCCTATGTAAAGAAGACAAAATTAAAGAGAAAATATGGTAATAAAAACTTTTCTTCATCTTTCTGGCAATTCTCCAAGACCTCCATTTCTGGGAGAATATGTCTATCTGATAGGTTTAATGCTGAACTCACTCAATAAATTATTCCATTATATGTTTGCAAAAATAAGAATAGCTGTCCAGGGACTTTCCTGCTTGTCCAGTGGTTAAGACTTCACTTTCCAGTGCAGTGGGTATAGGTTTGATCCCTGGTCAGGGAGCTAACACCCCACATGCCTCAAAGCCAAAATATCAGAACAAAAACCAGAAGCAACTGTAACAAATTCAATCTTTTTTTTTTTTTAATGTTCACATTTTTAAAAAAAAAGAAACAAAAGCTGTTCAACAAGTCAATTTGGGGAAAGCAGATGCTGGTCCTGGACAAACCTGAGGCAGTACTGTTGAGATCAGAGGAAAGGTCTTTAATATGTTATTCCTCCATACTAGCATCTCTTCTCATGTCCTTACCCACTTGGAATTAGTAGAAAGTTAAACTGACATAAGTGCTGGATCTACCGCTCTGTGACTCAGTGCCTTCTTAGCCATATCATCTGATCTTACTCTTTGGGAAAAGTTCTTAGAGGAAGCATTCAGAGTAAGGTATCAGTTCAGTTCAGTTGCTCAGTCATGTCCGACTCTTTGCGAACCCATGAATCAAAACATGCCAGGACTCCGTGTCCATCACCAACCCCCAGAGTCTACTCAGTCATGTCCATCAAGTCGGTGATGCCATCCAGCCATCTCATCCTGTGTCATCCCCTTCTCCTCCTGCCCCCAATCCCTCTCAGCATCAGGGTGTTTTCCAATGAGTCAAAATTTCACATGAGGTGGCCAAAGTATTGGAGTTTCAGCTTCCAATGAACACCCAGGATTGATCTCCTTCAGAATGGACTGGTTGGATCTCCTTGCAGCCCAAGGGACCAACACCACAGTTCAAAAGCATCAATTCCTCAGCCCTCAGCTTTCTTCACAGTCCAACTCTCACATTCATACATAAACACTGGAAAAACCATAGCCTTGACTAGAAGGACCTTTGTTGGCAAAGTAATATCTCTGCTTTTCAATATGCTATCTAGGTTGGTCATAACTTTCCTTCCAAGGAGTAAGGGTCTTTTAATTTCATAGCTGCAATCATTATCTGCAGTGATTTTGGAGCTCAAAAAAATAAATAAATAAAGTCTGACACTGTTTCCACTGTTTTCCCATCTATTTCCCATGGAGTGGTGGGGCCAGATGCCATGATCTTCATTTTCTGAATGTTGAGCTTTAAGCCAACTTTTTCACTCTCCTCTTTCACTTTCATCAAGAGGCTTTTTAGCTCCTCTTCACGTTCTGCCATAAGGGTGGTGTCATCTGCATATCTGAGGTTACTGATATATCTCCTGGCAATCTTGATTCCAGCTTGTGCTTCTTCCAGCCCAGCATTTCTCATGATGTACTCTGCATAGAAGTTAAATAAGCAGGGTGACAATATACAGCCTTGACGTACTTCTTTTCCTATTTGGAACCAGTCTGTTGTTCCATGTCCAGTTCTAACTGTTGCTTCCTGATCTGCATATAGGTTTCTCAAGAGGCAGGTCAGGTGGTCTGGTATTCCTAGCTCTCTCAGTATTTTCCAGTTTTTGTGATCCACACAGTCAAAGGCTTTGGCATAGTCAATAAAGCAGAAATAGATGTTTTTCTGGAACTCTCTTGCTTTTTCACTGATCCAGCAGATGTTGGCAATTTGATCTCTGGTTCCTCTGCCTTTACTAAAACCTGTTTGAACATCTAGAAGTTCATGGTTCACATATTGCTGAAGCCTGGCTTGGAGAATTTTGAGCATTACTTTACTAGCATGAGATGAATGCAATTGTGTGGTAGTTTGAGCATTCTTTGGCATTGCCTTTCTTTGGGATTGGAATGAAAACTGACCTTTTCCAGTCCTGTGGCCACTGCTGAGTTTTCCAAATTTTCTGGCATATTGAGTATAACAGTTTCACACCATCATCTTTCAGGATTTGAAATAGCTCCACTGGAATTCCATCACCTCCACTAGCTTTGTCTGTAGTGATGCTTTCTAAGGCCCACTTGACTTCACATTCCAGGATGTCTGGCTCTAGCTGAGTGATCACACCATCATGAATATCTTGGTTGTGAAGATCTTTTCTGTACAGTTCTTCTGTATATTCTTGCCACCTCTTCTTAATATCTTCTGCTTCTGTTAGGTCCATACTATTTCTGTCCTTTATCGAGCCCATCTTTGCATGAACTGTTCCCTTGGTATCTTTAATTTTCTTGAAGAGATCTCTAGTCTTTTCCATTCTGTTCTTTTCCTCTATTTCTTTGCATTGATTGCTGAAGAAGGCTTTCTTATCTCTTCTTGCTATTCTTTCAAACTCTGCATTCAGATGCTTATATCTTTCCTTTTCTCATTTGCTTTCGCTTCTCCTCCTTTCACAGCTATTTGTAAGACCTCCCCAGACAGCCATTTTGCTTTTTTGCATTTCTTTTCCATGGGGATGGTCTTGATCCCTGTCTCTTATACAATGTCACAAACCTCATTCCATAGTTCATCAGGCATTCTGTCTATCAGATCCAGTCCCTTAAATCTATTTCTCAGTTCCACTGTATAATCATAAGGGATTTGATTTAGGTCATACCTGAATGGTCTAGTGGTTTTCCCCTCTTTCTTCGATTTCAGTCTGAATTTAGCAATAAGGAGTTCATGATCTGGGCCACAGTCAGCTCCTGGTCTTGTTTTTGTTGCCTGTATAGAGCTTCTCCATCTTTGGCTGCAAAGAATATAGTCAATCTGATTTTGGTGATGACCATCTGGTGATGTCCATGTGTAGATTCTTCTCTTGGAAGAGGGTGTTTGCTATGACTAGTGCGGTCTCTTCACAAAACTCTATTAGCCTTTGCCCTGCTTCATTCCATACTCCAAGGCCAAATCTGCCTGTTACTCGTTCAAGGTCAGGAGGGGTGGCGGTGAGGAGACACCTCTCATCCAAGGTAAGGAGCACCGGATGTGCTTTGCTGGAGCAGCCATGAAGAGATATCCCACGTTCAAGGTAAGAGAAACCCAAGTAAGACAGTAGGTGCTGTGAGAGGGCATCAGAGGGCAGACACACTGAAACCATAATCACAGAAAACTAGCCAATCTGATCACACAGACCCACAGCCTTGTCTAAGTCAGTGAAACTAAGCCACGCTGTGAGGGCAAGTCATCGTGGAGAGGTCTGACAGAATGTGGTCCACTGGAGAAGGGAATGGCAAACCACTTCTTGCCTTGAGTATTCTTGCCTTGAGAACCCCATGAACAGTATGAACAGTAAGGTATAAGAGAAGATGTGTCTATGTCTTAACTGATTACCCTTTCTGAAAGCTCACTTTTTTTAAATGCAAGGAAACTCTCATGTTGAAATTTCATAATCATTATAGTAGAAAAACACATATCAATTTACCAATTCATACATTATGTTTATCGCTACAAGAAACTGGGTGTGGATGGTTACATTGAGTGACAGGCCATGTAAGTGTATTTGTGATGGAAGTTCCACAGAATGATGTGTCATGAAGTGGGGCATACATCTTTCAGGAAAATGACATTCTTTATTATTTTGTCTTTTTATTTTTCTTCTATGTCGTCAACTTCTTCCAAATCTAATCCACAAGCCATCACTCTCAGAGCTTAAGTTAACTTCAGTTCAAAGTCTTTCATCTTTGGCATCAACAGACATCCCAAGTTCCTGGCATTATTGTCAACTATTTCCTTTATGGTGCTTCCACTTTAACCAACATGTGTATTCCCTGCACCATAAGCATCCTTAGGTCTTTTTCTTGTATGTGCCCAAAATGTTCTCTAGTGATCTTCCTCTCTACAGATTCAAGTCTTTTGCATATTTTAAACAGCTCAGATCTCACTTCCTCCTGTGAATTCACAGCAAGTGGTGGTGCTATGGCAAAGAACTCACTTGCCAATGCAGGAGACGTAAGAGACTCAGGTTCCATCCCGGGGTTGGGAAAATTCCCTGGAGGGAGGAAATGGCAATCCTCTCTAGTATTCTTGCCTGGAGAATCCCATGGACAAAGGAGCCTGACGGGGTACAGTACATAGGGTCCCACAGAGTCGAACACAACTGAAGCAATTTTGCATACATGCATGAAATCCTAGTACTCTTCATATCTGACTGCCTGATTTACATTTCTAGTTAACACTGATACTTAAAAATGAAGTTGCCAAGCTATGCATATTTTCAGTCAATAAAGCTTAGCCCATAATTATCTCCTTGTTTATCCATCCTGGCCCAGAAAACCACATTCAGAACCAGACAGATTTCTCATTGAAAAGTGACACTGCTCCAGACCAAGGCTGTCTGAAATAAGCTGTCCCTTCTCTGAATTCCTACTGTAATTATTTGATTTTTAAAAAAAAACTGATTAATATACATAGACTGCCTTTAATATCTTCTCTACACTCTCTAAACAACTATTCAAATGTTACTTAGCTACATGTATTTAAATCTCACTTACTCAATGAGCTCAAGAATTTTTTCACAGAATAAACTATGATTATTTTAATGTTAGCCCATATGGAGACATTCACCTAGTAGACAAATTGTCAGTATCAACTGGCTTCACTATTTTTTAAAGCATGCCTAGGAACTTTTCTGTATGTCACCAGAGTAGTGCTTACATATTATATCATTAAGAAGGTAGGTAACTTTTCCTTTTTCATCTATGAAATAAGGGCAAAAAAATGGACAATAGGAAGACTGTTCAGGTATATGAGAATTATAAATCATCATCAATCCATTCATATTAAAATTAAGATTTTTCCTGAATTTATTTTGTATATCTTTCTCATTAAATGATTTTAATAAATTTAAATAATTTATTTCAACATTTTAACAACTATTAATAACAAATAATTCCTATATTATGAATAATTATTTCTGAAATTTAATTTCTATAAGCTCTTGCTGATTATTCATTGAAAATGCAGCTACAGAAAAATCATTCATCATATGTTCCCAGCAATTGAGAAGCAAACAGTTTTCCTCCAATTTTAAATGGGAGAAACACTGTTTTGCAAGGAGGCACACATCTTATCATCAGTAATTAGAGACATTGACTTTGAAGCTATGAATCACTTTTTAAAAATCAAATTATTGATTGAGAAGGTTAAAGAAAAGAATAGCATTAATAAATGGACTTTGAGTTCAATGATACTATCAAATTAAAATTAAAACAATGTGAGTGTAATAAAACAAACTAAACGATTTCCCCCTCCGTGTAACACAATTTATAATGTATTATCACTAAATTTAGATCATTTTTTCCTGTAATTTGTCTCATAACACTATGAACAGTATTTTCCACACCTTGATTTTTTTTTTTTAATCACTTAGAGAAAATCAAAACTGTGCCTGCTAAGGAAGAAATTAATTAATTTTAGAATCTTTATTAAATCAAAACTAAGCTTTGAATTCTGACTTAGCTTGATATTTTCCCCAATTTTTTTTCTAGGTATATTTTAGAACACTCTTCAGAACAGCTCATCAACTTGCTAAAGACAGGTTAGTCCCTCCAGGATATGATAACTTATCAGGGACTCAAGCTTTGTTGTTTTAACAGCCTGGGCTCCCAGTAGTCAGATCAGCTGCAGTTACAGGAGTTCTATGAATCTGTGACAAATCTATAAAGGACCTCAGTATCTGTTATTATGGCCACTTCATTCATGAGCCCATTAAACAAGCACTGAATTGGGTGAAGAAAGCTATGATTGAATCCACAGGGTAATCTTATATAACTAATTATTGAAAGACTCCTCCACAGAAGGGTCCTTCTGGGGAGTATTCACTCACAGTATAAATATTCTTATAATTTGGACCCATTCCAAGAGACTCATTCACATTTCTTTTCCCCAAGCCAATCTGCCACTAGTCCTCCAGTCTTACTCTTGCTAAATCCTGTCGTCAGCCACAGTGCATGAACTGGTATAAACTGGTGGTTCTTCTCACCAAGAGGGGCTTCCCAGGTGGCTCAGGGGTAAAGAATCCACCTGCTAATGCTGGAGATGCGTTTTTGATTCCTGGGTCAGGAAGATCCGCTAGAATAGGAAATGGCAGCCCACTCCAGTATTCTTGTCTGGAAAATTCCATGGACAGAGGAGCCTGGCAGGCTATGGTCCTTGGGGGGTCACAAAGAGTCAGACATGAGCAAACACATACTCACCAAGAGACTTTTTAGATGCATAGTCCTGTGCCATCTCGCACCAGCAATCAATCATCTTTAAAGCAGACCCAACTTTCCCTTCCTTTTAAGTCAACTGTTCACAGGAACACCCCCCCTCAAAGCCATTCTGGAGGGTGAGAACAGAGCCATAGCATAAGTGCATTGAGTATGAGTCACTTACCCAGGTAACTTTCTTGTGCTTTCAGAATCTGACAAATCTGGATTTTTATATTTGCCTCTTTAATTTGTTGATGGAGAGCCATTCAGCATATTTGACTTTACGCCTGGAGAACAAGATAGAAACAGGTCATTTTGGGAGTTCAGGTTACAGTCACCTGCTTGCAGTCTCTACCTTAGACCAGTAACAAGTTAAGAACATTTAACTGAAGAAGACAGGCTTTGCAATAGAACCTTAGTGACCTCTATCATAGTTCTCTTATTTGGACTTGTTCTTGCTTTATACAGCATTATCACTCTGCCAAAGATATCGCAAGCCCCACTGAATCTATTGCTTCATGAGAGCCAACAGGGAGAACAGCTTGTACTGCAGACAAGGTCCGCTGGAATGCCTTCTCTTGCTCTGGCCCCATTATTTGTAAACAGTTTTGTGAGCAATCGCTTGATAAACATGTCAGAGCCACATATCCACATGTGTTACACATTAATCCAAAATCCAAATAAGTCCACAAACTATTCCATCTTTTCCTTATTAGTATAAGATGCAAAAGATTCCTCTTAGACTCTCACTTTGAAGGAGATACATAAACAAGCTTCAGATCACTGAACACCCCAAATTTAAAGTAGCAAACCCCCAAATTTTATGTGATATATCCTCCATCCTCTTTCAAAGATAGATATTATCTACCAAAACATTTATGTTGCTATTATACTATTGGGCTTCCCTGGTGGCTCAGAGGTTAAAGCATCTGCCTCCAATGCAGGAGACCGGGGTTCGATCCCTGGGTTTGGAAGATCCCCTGGAGAAGGAAATGGCAATCCACTCCAGTATTCTTACCTGGAGAATCCCATGGACAGAGAAGTAGGTTACAGTCCACAGGGTCGCAAAGAGTCGGACACGACTGAGCGATTTCACCTCACCTCATTATACTATTACATGGGCTTCCCTGGTGGCTCAGATGGTAAAGAATCTGCCTGCAATGGTGGTCGATCCTGTGTCGATCCCTGTGTCAGAAGGAAATGGCAACCCACTCCAGTATTCTTGCCTGGAGAATTCCACGGATAGAGGAGCCTGGTGAGCTGCAGTCCATTGTGTCACAAAGAATTAAACACAATTGAGTGACTAACACACACACACAATTACTTGGCCCTAGAAGCATTATCTATGTAACACATAAGCATTATACACCAAAAAATGATGAGATGATAAAAAACAGACCAACAAAAAAAAATATATCCTAAAGGGTGATGAGATGATAAAAAAAAATAAAATCCCTGAGGATTAAATTATGTTCTAGAGTTAAAGGATTGACAAAGATAAAGGTGGAGGTTTACATTTATCAAGTAGAAGAAAATTTCTTCTGGTGAGATCCATAGCTACAAAGCAAACCAACTTCCAGGCATGTGTTAGTTTGCTCCACTAAGAACCATTGAAAATAGTAGCTAAATGGAGCATCTGTGTATGTGTGTTAATCACTTAGTAGTGTCTGACTCTTTGTGACCCCATGGACTGTAGCCCACCAGGCTCCTCTGTTTATGAGATTCTCCAGGCAAGAATACTGGAGTGGTTGCCATTTCCTTCTCCAGGGAATCTTCCTGATCCAGGGATCAAACCTGGGTATCCTGCATTGTCAGAAGATTCTTTACCATCTGAGCTATAGGGAAAGTCCATGAGATTCTTAGAAATATTACAATTCATCATCATCCCCTAAAATCTACCATCCATCTTCTGCATAAATGGAACATGTAAGTTTAATGAGGATAGCCTAGAAATAATCACTATATTATAAAAAATTTTTTTTTAATTACAATACTGTATTTGTTTTGCCATACATTGACACGAATCAGCCATAGGTGAACACAATCTCCCAATGCCAAAACCCCCTCCCACCTCCCACCCCACATCCTCTACTTGAATCATCCTGTGCATCAGCCCCATGCATCCTGCATCCTACATTGAACACAGATTGGCGCTTCGTTTCTTACAAGAAAATATACATGTTTCATTGCCATTCTCCCAAACCATCCCACCCTTTCCCTCTCCCTCAGAGTCCAAAAGTCCACTCTATACCTCTGTGTCTCTTTGTTGTCTCACATATAGGGTCATCATTACTGTCTTCTAAATTCCATATATATGTGTCAGTATACTGTATTGGTGTTTTTCTTTCTGGCTTACTTCACTCTGTATAATCGGTTCCAGTTTCAGTTGCAGCACAGGGGATCTTCCATCATGTGCATGGACCCTCTAGTAGTAGCTCGCAGGCTCAGTAGTTGTAGGATTAGTTGCCTCTTGGTAAGTGGGATCCTAGTTCCCCCACCAGGAATCAAACCTGAGTATTGCAGGGTGGATTTTTTTGTTTTAACCACTGAACTACCTGGGAAGTCTCTGCTGTTAAGTTCTTGATGGTGACTCTCATTTCTAAAAGTCTCTCAATGATATGGCCCAACTTTTGACTTGTCATTTTATTAGAGGCATACTTCAGAGGCTTTCTCCTTGCTATCTTCACTGTATTTGTTTTTTTTTTTTTTTATTAATTATTTATGTATTTCTTGGCTTGTGGGCTTTCTCCAGTTGTGGCGAGCAGGGGCTACTTGGTAGTTGCAGCATTCAGTCTTCTCATTGTGGTGGCTTCTCTTGGTCTCTAGAGTGTAGGGTCAGTAACCGTGGTGCACAGGCTTGGTTGCTCCACAGTATGTGGAATCTTCCCAGGCCAGGGATCGAACCCATGTCCCTCTGCACTGGCAGGCCGATCCTTAACCACTGAACTACCAGGCAAGTCCACTACAGTAGTCTTAACAGATTGTGCCAGGGAAAGATTGGGGGATCTGCTAGTCTCTGAATACACTACATCAAGTTATCCACATAGCCACTAAGGAAGTAAACAGCACTCAATGGCCCCAACATGAAATGGTCTTTGAGTAAATTTCCATTCATCCTCCAACATCCACCTAACCCATGATAATAGTGACATTCTGCCAGTAACCCTCCAAAGACATGGGTATTTTATACTTTCCTAGGTGCACAATAGTCACAAATCTTTCTGTGGACAGTTAGAAGGAAGATTAAAATACATGTGCATGATGTTGACACAGAATATTTTTTCAAGGAAGTTCGTCTACTTTATTCAGGAAGCTCTGGGTCTGTGACATAACTGTGAAGGCTGAAAGTTATGTTTCTACTCAGCAAACCTAGGGCTTACGTTGTTTTACTAAAGATTAAGTGGGATTTCAGTGCCCTGACCGTCTATTTTGATTTCAGAACTCTAGGATCACTTAGCCAACATCAAAGATGACTGTAGGCCTGACCAGCTACAAGAGCACATTCACCTTGCCTCTGGCATATAATTAATGCTGTTTGGCCCCTACTCCCATGGAATCCCAGCATCTGCACTAAAATCAGGGAGCCCATTCCAATGACAATACGAGACACGCACATCCCCAGAGAATACAGTCTATGGTGTTTTCAGAGATTTCTGTGCTCATTTCGCTAATTTACATCTAATAGCTGAATGAAGGTCATGCCTCTGGCCTTCTTGGGACCAGTGAACATAAACTACTCCAATATTCATGTCTCTCTAGGAGTTTGGATTCCTCCTCCAACATTAAGGCAAGTTCATTTCTGTCATCTCAACTTCATTTGGCAGGTACCAGCACTAAGTCCACTTCCTAAAAAGAAAAATATTCCACAGGAAAACCCTCCACCTGTGAAATTATCAACTAGTGTGATTGACGGTGGAATATCAAATATATATGATAATTAAGTATCAACCATTACCTCCATGAACCCATGCTTAGAAAATTATTGGAAAGCATGCTCCACCAAAATAAATTAACAAGACATGATACGGAAAACAGATCAACACAGGAAAGGAGGAGAGGAAGTATTTAGGACGATGGTGAAAGTGGAGATCAGAGGAAAATGCATGGTTGTGAACCAGGTTCAGAGGGCAACTTGCTCAGATTTAATCATGCGTTTAAGCATTCAGACATTTTATGGATATTAGGCTTGGATTGTAATAAGTATATGTGAAGATAAATTTAAGCATATTTTTAAAGATATCACTCTCTTGGAGCTTAAAAACATGAGCATATCAATTGAGAGAGTAGCACTGACATATATACACCCCATGTGTAAGACAGATAGATATTGGAAGCTGCTGTATAGCACAGAAGCTCAGCTCAGTGCTCTGTGATGAGCTGGAGGACTGGGATGCTGAGGTGAGAGGGGAAGCTCAAGAAGGGGGTGATATATATATATATACATATAGCTGATTCACACTGTTGTACATCCGTAACTAACATAACATTGTAAAGCAATTATATTCCAATTTAAAAAAAAATAAATTAAAAAAAACTAATCAAAATTTTAAAAGATAAAAATATGAACATATCATTCAGATATGTTATGGATATTAGGCTTGAATTGTAATAAGTATATGTGAAGATAAATTCAAAATGTTAAGCTACTCATCAACTCTTTCCTGAAAGGAAAAACTATCACAGGAAATCTGAAGTTTCTTCACCTGTCATTAGTGTTTAATGTTGTAATAATGTAAACCCTCAATACCAATCTAACAAAAATTATGACAACAGAAAGGCATTATAGGAAGAGAGTATTGAGGATATGAGGCACAGTGAAGGCAAGCTTCATTCTCACCTTCCATACCAACAGTTAATACCTGAAACTCAGTCCAGTTCAGTTCAGTTCAGTTGCTCAGTCGTTTCCAACTTTTTGCATCCCCATGGACTGCAGCACGCCAGGCCTCCCTGTCCATCACCAACTCTCGGAGTTTACTCAAACTCATGTCCATTGAGTCAGGGATGCCATCCAACCATCTCATCCTCTGTTGTCCCCTTTTCCTCTCTTCCTCAATCTTTCCCAGCATCAGGGTCTTTTCAAATGAGTCAGTTCTTCACATCAGGTGGCCAAACTATTGGGAGTTTCAGCTTCAGCATCAGTCCTTCCAATGAATATTCAGGACTGATTTCCTTTAGGATGGACTAGTTGGATCTCCTTGCTGCCCAAGGGACTCTCAAGAGTCTTCTCCAACACCACAGTTCAAAAGCATCAATTCTTCAGTTCTCAGCTTTCTTTATGAGTCCAACTCTCACATCTATACATGACTATTGGAAAATCCATAGCCTTGACTAGACAGACCTTTGTTGGTAAGTAATATCTCTGCTTTTAATATGCTGTCTAGGTTGGTCATAACTTTTCTTCCAAGGAGTAAGTGCCTTTTCATTTCATGGCTGCAGTCACCATCTGCAGTGCTTTTGGAGCCCCCAAAAATAGTCAGCCACTATATCCCCATCTATTTGCCATGAAGTGATGGGACCAGATGCCATGATCTTAGATTTCTGAATGCTGAGCTTTAAGCCAACTTTTTCACTCTCTTTCATTTTCATCATACCTGAAACTACAAGGTTAATAAGTCACAAAATGATGATTATAAGAGATCAGAAAATAAAGGAGAGTTGAAAGTGATTGCAGTAGGAGAATAGGCAAGAGTGATAGCAGACTGAAGTATGTCACAAACAGACCTCATATAATAATTTATATATTTCAAGCATGGACATGAACAAACTTGATACAAATTATCCCCCTTTGCTTAAGGGAAAAATGATCACATAGAGGTAATAAAAGAGATATCAAAAATGTATTGAATGCCAAGCAAATTTCATTTCATATGGTGTTTAGAAAACTCTAAAACATCACTTCTGTTACAGATGAGAAAACTGGAATCCAGAAAGAGTAAGTAACTCACCCAATAGTTCTCATTTAGTCATTAGTGAATCCAGGAATGAACCATGGGACCATCTGGCACCAAGGTCTTTGTTTCATCTATTATGAATGCACTGTCCCCAGTAAATATCTTTATGGGATGACTAAGGCAGACTTGAATGGACTTTACATGTATACAAGGTAAAAGTGTATCCTCAACTGGAATAACAGTGGAATGTGTGCTGAGAAAGATGAAGAATAATTGGCCTGACTGTATAAAGTCACAATTATAGAAAAAGGAGGACTGATGTTGGTTAGCTTTAATACAAAGATGACTTTCATTGCAGAGGAATTTTCTAGTAAATATCAGGGTGTAGAAAAGAATAAAAACCAGTTCCTTCATTATGCTACTTCCTTTATTTATAAAATTAGACTCTTCTGGTTGTGACAAAGACATAACCATCTGGAAAACTCCTGTTTCATAAGAACAGATGTTTAAGACACTCATAACAAGAAGAAAAGTAAATATGGAATAAGACCTCCTGCTAAAGCAAATGACTAAAACAGGAGCAGCGATCTCTGCTTGCATAGCAGGAAGACTGTCTGCTTAACTTAGGGTACAGGTGTGGACAGAGGCCTCTTGTGCTAAAACAAGCCCACTTCCATGCAGTAGATTTATCTTTAAAATAAAAACCACAGGACTTCCCTGGTGGTCCCGTGGTTAAGAATCTGCTGCCAAGGCAGGGGACACAGATTCGATCCCTGGCCCCCAGAAGATCCCATATGCTGCAGG
Organism: Nanger dama; assembly: GCA_917880005.1. Lineage (NCBI taxonomy): Eukaryota > Metazoa > Chordata > Mammalia > Artiodactyla > Bovidae > Nanger > Nanger dama. The sequence continues at coordinate 56,471,137 of CAKJTW010000005.1, read as the reverse complement.
GCAACTAAGCCCACACACCACAACTACTGAGCCTGCACCCTAGAGCCCAAGAGCTGAAACTGCTGAAGCCCACATGCCTAGAGCCCGTGCCCTGCAAAAAGAGAAGCCACCACAATGAGAAGCCCTAGAACCGCAACTAGACAAAGCCTGCACACAGCAATAAAGACCCAGCACAGCCAAAAATAAGAACATATTTTTTAAAGAGCACAAATAAAAATAAACACTGCTATCTTCTCCTATGGACGTTCTTATCTAACAGTAACCTCAAATTGTTCAGAAAAACAATTGATTGAATTTTGATCAAAATATCCTTGCTAAGTTTATCTTGAGATTTATGGAACAAAGAACTACTTGAGTTATTTCCAATAAACACTTACAGTCTAAGAACTCTTTAAAAGGCTATGGAACTCTGCTTATATGGCAGCCTGGATGGGAGGGAGTTTGGGGAAGAGTGGATACATGTATATGTATTGATGGTCCTTTCTCTGTTCACTTGAAACTATCACAACATTGTTAGCTGACTATGCTACTGCTGCTAAGTCGCTTCAGTCGTGCGACCCCATAGACGGCAGCCCACCAAGCTCCGCTGTCCCTGGGATTCTCCAGGCAAGTGGAGTGGTTTTGCCATTTCCTTCTCCAATGCATGAAAGCAAAAGTGAAAGTGAAGTCACTCAGTCGTGTCCGACTCTTCACGACCCCATGGACTGCAGACTACCAGGCTCCTCCATCCATGGGATTTTCCAGGCAAAAGTACTGGAGTGGGGTGCCATTGCCTTCTCCGAGTTGGCTATGAGAAGGCAATGGCAACCCAGTCCAGTACTCTTGCCTGGAGAATCCCATGGACAGAGGAGCCTGGTAGGCTGCTATACCCCAATACAAAATTACAAGTGTTTTTTAAGGCTAATCTTCAATCTCTGACATTCTTGGGGCTCTGTGACATCATCTTCACAAAGAGAAATGTTATATAATTGTAGGATCAGACTACATTGTTTTGGATAATATTCTCTATGGAGATACATTATGAAAACAGTCCTTATATTTGTTCATATAATTATCACATGAAATATTCAGCAGTTAACACAGCAGTGTCGAAGGAGATTACAGGCATGGAAAAGAGCTGCAGATGTCCACCAATTATTCTAAGCACTATTACAATAAAAATCTAATGACTTGGATAGTTATGTTAATAACACACAAGAAAAACATCTGACCTTTAAAAGGAGTTAGTTTGAAGTTATATTACACTTTTGTGCAATGCTGTGATAATCAAACAAAGACTCTGTCTTGTATTCTCAGATCCTGACTTGGCATGCTAAATTAGAATGTATTATTCAAAGTTTTTTGCCTATGGCCAAGTTATAAAGAAGGCAATTATGATTCCAGGTATTTGAGGACTGGAGAGATTCAGCTATTTACACACCAGGCACAATAGGTGAGCTATTACCTAGGTTTGAAATGGAAGTTTCAACTAGAAAAGAAAATATATTCTAGCTTAAAATATATCACAATTCTGTCTTTAATAAGCATCATAGTTTAGCCTAAAATACCTAACATGACAGAAGCATATTTGAAAATTATCTTTTTCTAATAAAGGCTTCTTAGGTATGAATCTCTGCTCTACTACAATCATGTTGATTTCACAATTTTTCTAATGTGCTGTAGAGAAGTAGAGGCTGAATGCTAGGGCCATTCAAGGCTTCAACACAAGTGAAAAATAAATGCACTAAGAGACCTATGACATATCTAGACAGCATATTAAAAAGCAAAGACATCACTTTGCTGACAAATATCCATATAGTCAAAGCTATGGTTTCTCCAGTAGTCATGTATGGATGTAAGAACTGGACCATAAAGAAGGCTGAGATCCAAAGAATTGATGTTTTCAAATAGTGGTGCTGCAGAAGACTCTTGAGAGTCCCTTGAAGAGCAAGGAGATCAAACCAGTCAGTCCTAAAGGAAACCAATCCTAAATATTCACTGGAAGGACTGATGCTGAAGCTCCAATACTTTGACCACCTGATGTGATGAGCTGACTCATTGGAAAAGACCCTGATGCTGCGAAAGAGTGAATGCAAAAGGAGAAAAGGGTGGCGGAGGATGAGATGGTTAGAAAGCATCACTGACTCAATGGACATGAACTTGAGCAAACTCCAGGAGACAGTGGAGGACAAAGAAGCCTGGTGTGCTGCAGTCCATGGGGTCACCAAGAGTCATAACCTATCGACTGAACAACAGTAAAACTGGGTCAAGAACTCATACCCTTCCTTTTGGTTATTTCAGGTATCAATACAAATAAGACTGTGGGTGGAGTCTTATGTTCACATCTCCAGACAGATAAAATCATCTCTGACTCATATAGAGGTTCAGGGCTAAATTTTTATTTTCCACACCCTTACATACAGGGCTCTCACTGGATTCTCCTGAGACTATGTTAGTCGGGCTCTTTGAGATGACAATGAATGGAGATATGGCAGATTTGCCCTGAGTGATGGGAGGGGAGTTTTTGTAAGAAAATACCCAGAGGCAGGTAAACAAAGAAAACCATCTCTGCTGCAATCAGTAGATCTCTGCCTCTCTGGGTCTCTTTGTGTTCCTAAGCAACCTGCTGTCGGATTGAAATGTTTTAAAGTTCTTTAAAAGAAAGTATCCCACTTGGTCAGTTAGGCGACATCAGTGAAGACAGAGTCCTTGATCCAAGCCACCTCCTAGGTCACTGGGTTTCCCAGGGGCCAACCTATATCTAGCTGCCAGGGGCAATCAATAAGAAAGAAATGGTCGGGGCTTCCCTGGTGGCTCAGTGGTAAAGAATCCGCCTGCGAATGCAGGAGACGTGGGTTCAGTCCCTGGTCCAGGATGATCCCACATGCCAGGGAGTAACTACACCTTTGCACAACTACTGAGCCCGTGCTCTAGAGCCTGAAGCCTGAGTGTTGCAACTGCTGAAGCTCGTGGTGCCCATGCTCCACAATGAGAAGCTCACCCACTGCAATTAGAGAGGAGCCCCCACTTGCTGCAGCCAGACAAAAGCCCATGCAGCAACAAAGACCCAGCACAGCCAATCATAAATAAATAAAATTACTTTTAAAAGGAAAGACGCAATCTTGTAGCTGTTTTCTGAAAGAGGGCTATGAATGCTCAGATACTCAGAGACATGGATTTCAAAACAACTTAAAGCCTGTTTACACTGTCTCAATTAAATCCTGAATTTTTACATCTAAGCCCACACAGCTAGTGGAGGTTAGGTTGATCCTCTAAAGCCTCAGTTTCCTTATCTGTAAAGCAAATATCCCATAGCAGGTTGTACAGATTAAATAAGATGCAGATTAATCCATGTAAAGCACCTAGTAGGGAGAGCTGATGGTATAATCAACTTTTAAAAAGCCATTTATTCATGCAAAACTATTGTGCATGCAAATATTCATTTGCATACCTCTAAAATTCCCAAAGCCACAACTAGTATCTGGGCAAGCACTCACTGTACTTGAGAACCTTGAAAGCTGCGTTTGAATTATTTATTAAATTGAAAGTATTGACCTATTGGAAGGTAATTCTATTTTTCAGTTCTATATGAAATTTCTGTATATTAGATTTGCTGAAAATAGGGGTATTTTTGTAGTAAGCGAGTTTGTGGGTTTATAAACAAATGTATTTTTAAAGTAGCAGAAACATTGCTAAGATATATTAATCTTATTCTTGACATCTAAAGACACAACCACAAATATCATTATTTTTTTTATTTTTTTGGCTGCCCTGGGTTTTCATTGACGCACATAGGCTTTCTCTAGTTTCACTGAGTGGGGGATACTCTCTAGTTTCTTTCTCTAGTTGTGGTGCACTGGCTTCTCATTCTGGCTTCTCATTGTTCTAGCTTCTCTTGTTGAAGAGCTCTGGGACACACAGGCTAAGTAGTTGCAGCTCATGGGCTTAGTTGCCTGGCAGTATGTGGAATCTTCAGGACCAGGGATTAAACCCCATGTCCCCTGTGTGGGCAGGCAGATTCTCTACCACTGGCCCAGCAAAGATGTCCCATTATTGTTTAAGGGTGCTTTCCTTCGGGGCTTCCCTAGTGGCTGAGTGGTAAAGAATCCCCCTGCCAATGTAGGAGATGCAGGTTTGATCCCTGGGTGAGGAAGATCTCCTGGAGAAGGGAATGTCCACCCACTTCAGTATTCTTGCCAGGAAAATCCCATGGACAGAGGAGCCAGAGGGAATTGGTCATGACTTACTGACTAAACAACAACTTTCCTTTGAGGGGGCAGAAATAAACATTAAGAGGCCTTTCACAGTGAGCCCAGGTGCCCATGATAAAGGCTGGTCAGCCTCTGCTCTCAGATAGTTTGACAGGCCTATGCAACAAGATGGATAAACATGGGCCTTGGTATATGAGGTTGACCTGGGCATTAATTCCTGCCTATTAGCTATGTGACCTTAACTTTCAGTTTCCTGCTGCTGCTGCTGCTAAGTCGCTTCAGTCGTGTCCGACTCTGTGCGACCCCATAGATGGTAGCCACCAGGCTCCCCCCGTCCCTAGGATTCTCCAGGCAAAAACACTGGAATGGGTTGCCATTTCCTTCTCCTATGCATGAAAGTGAAAAGTGAAAGTGAAGTCGCTCAGTCATGTCAGACTCAGCGACGCCATGGACTACAGCCCACCAGGCTCCTCTGTCCATGGGATTTTCCAGGCAAGAGTACTGGAATGGAGGGCCACTGCCTTCTCCTAAATTATTCCTGCTGTTGCTGCTAAGTCGCTTCAGTCGTGTCCGACTCTGTGCGACCCCATAGATGGCAGCCCATCAGGCTCCACCGTCCCTGGGATTCTCCAGGCAAGAACACTGGAGTGGGTTGCCATTCCCTTCAATTTCCTAAGACCAAATAAATCATACTCTCTGGGATGGAGCCCAGGCATCATATTTTTAATCTCCCCAATGATTCTGATGTGAAGTCAAATTTGAAACCCTATCCTCTGAAGCTAGTGATTCTCCAAGCATAGCATACCTTACAGTCAGACCCGCCTCCAGAGATCCTGATCCTGCAGCTGTGGGGTGGGGCATAGTTTGCATTTCTAAGAAGTTCCGACAGATGCCGAAGGTGCTAGGGGGACATGCTTTGAGACTCCTTCCTATAAATGCATCAGACCTATAACTGCATCAAATTACTTCCTGTTCCCTGGAGTGGTAACTATGAATCATATCTGAATGCCCAGCAACTTCCTGCTGTAAGTCATTCAAAATCTCTCCTCTCCTAATCATTCAATTTTCATTCCCAATCCCCGAGAAGCCCTGGCACTATCGATGTTCTTTGTCTATGTCCATTAGATACCATTCATAATTCCTTTTATCAAAACTCCAACATCCAGAATGTTCCATAGTATTGTCTTATAACTCTATTATTACTCCCAGTCTCTACATTACTCCAAGGACAAAAAAAAACAAAACAACTATGCTTTATTCATTTTCATATTCTGGGATTTATGCAAATTGCCTGGCACATGATAGCATGTTAGTCACTGTCCAATTCTATGTGACCTTATGGACTGTAGCCTGCCAGGCTTCTCTGTCCATGGAATTCTCCAGGAAAGAATACTGGAGTGGGTTGCCATTCCCCTTCTCCAGGGGATCTTCCCAACCCTGGGATTGAACTCAGGTCTCCTACATAGCAGGCAGATTCATAACCCTCTAAACTACAGGTACATGATGGCAGCATAATAAGTGCTTTCTTGAATGGAAATAGTCCACAAGCCAAAAATACTTTTCTAACACCCAAGTGTTGGGCTTATTTCTCTAAAAGATCAGTTGGATCAATGATGATACAAACCTCATCACCACTTATCAGGACCTTTCCGTTCTTTTAAGAAATGTAAACAGCATTTTGCTGGTAAGAAAAACATGTGTTTTTATAGCCTTATTTTTAACAACTTTTCACACCTCTCTTCTTCTGTCTGACCACGCTGCTCTCCCTCAGTCTTCGCACACTAAACCTGATAACCACACACTCTGAACACTTAAGGCACTGTGACAAAAATACACTGAATTTGCCAAATGCAGGTTTCTCACTTTTTAAACAATAACAAAATAGAAACACATCAAGGTGAGAACTGGCTCTGTTTATCTGTGCAATCCTGGTACGGCAACAGGATGAAAAACACTACAGGAACATGTGAATTAAGCCCCAGTGGGTTTCACTGATGTAAACTGGTCCAACGTCTCAGAAGCTGGTCTGCTTAATAAGGTGGAGGCCAAGACAGTGCCTGTTATCCTTTAACCTCAGGGTCTGTTTATAATTTTTATTCATTAAACAACTAACTCTTTACCACGAGGCTAAAAGCTGGCTATCTTTGCTGTGAGTTGGCATCCTAAAGCCTGTAGCTGCTTGTTCCGTGCTTTATCAGACATTGTAAGCTCAGGAACAAAAGCACTCAAAAAAATAAATAAATAAAAAATAAAAAGCAGATTGTAGCATTATATATGTCAAAGCCTAGTGAAGTTTCTGGAAAATGGTCTTTGCTAGAAGAAGACCTTTATCATTGGTTCTGAAAGGGCTATCGAGGAAGATTTGTGTTGTGTTGTGTGTGTATCTGTTTTAATTATGATGGTGGTTCAGAAGAAGGCTTAAAAAAAAACAGAATTGGTTGGTGGAAAATCCTGGTATTTTTTACCCCACAGTAGTAGAAACTTGTGCCTGGAACAAAATGCTAAGAAAACAGATCAACAAGCAAACCTGTTTGCAGAGTGATCTAGTCTTAAAAAGATTCAAAAAATTGTTTCCTTTTAAAATTAAGGAGAGAAAATGAGTTTGTCTAATTGATGCAATTGTTTGAAATCCCACTTATTAAAATTTCAAAGAGGGGTGTGTGTGCGTGTGTGTGCGTGTGTGTGTGTGTTAGTCTCTCAGTTGTGTCAGACTCTTTGAGAACCCATGGACTGTAGCCTGCTAGGCTCCTCTGTCCACGGAATTCTCCAGGCAGGAATACTAGAGTGGGTTGCCATTCCCCTCTCTCGGGCATCTTGCCAAGCCAGTGATTGAATCTGGGTCTCCCACATTGCTGGAAGATTCTTTACCATCTGAGCCCCCATGGAAGCCTGAAGAGTTAAACATTTATAATATTTTAGATGCTATCATCTTCTTAACAAATCATATCTCTGAATCTCTAGACATGTTCCCCTAATCCCAACGTGACTTCAGTCACTTGGCAGATATTTTCTGTACGCCTACTATGTTTAAAACTGTAGTGATTAAAGAAACACACACAGACAGATGCATGCACACAGACAGATGCATGCACACACACTGGATTCATACACTGGCTTCATTCTCTGTCTTCACATAGTTTTAAGGCTCCAGAAGGCCTGACTTTTCTTCAGTGTGTTTAAAGATTAGACCATCTTCATCATGAAACATTTAGAATGAAGTTCAAAGTGGACAACACAGGCTAAGCAAGTCTCTAAATTATGGTCTCTGGATACTGAAAGAATAGCAGAGATGCAGAAAGGCAGTTCCTGTGTGGTGACAAGATACTGCTCCCCAAAGGAGCTTCCGGGATTCATTATTCTCTCTAACTTTGAATCTCCTTTGAAAGGAAAATTCCTAACATCAGTGGACCCAGTAAGGGTGAAAAGTTAAATTATTATTAGAGTCATAAGGAAATACATTTATAGGGGAGTATACCCATGTATGTTTATTTTTATAATGTGGCTTAAGATAAGACATAGGAGAGTTAACTGCCAAGCATTTTTAAGACTACAGTATCCATATTTCATTGTTTTGTAGAAAACAGGAACAATTTTCCACTCTCACATCACTATCCCTTAAGTACGAGTTTAATCATCACTAATTAGAGTTTCATCATTGATTCAGAATCTGTATACCAAAAAGAATGCTGCTATAAAAGCAGTTTTTCTGCTCATCAGAAATTATGTGCCATGTAGCTCTTTGTATAGTCATGTTCTTCTCTTAAGTCATTTAATTCACCTTACATTCACCTCTAAAACTGGGCACTGCACATTTGTGTTATATCTTGGAAGAATACATGGCAAACCCTGATTTACAGTGCTATACCTTGGGTCCAGAAAAAAACTTAGTATACTGTAACCTAGCACACTGCATGTTGAAATATACTGCATTATACACAGCAAGGAGTCAACAGTGGTTTTACCAAAACAGAACAAAAATTTTCCCCTTGTTATTTCAGGATATTTCAAAAACGTGCCTCTGAGCTCGAACACAGGGCTTGATTAATGCATGATTTCCTCTTTAAAATTAGAAACAGAAATCAAGAATGAAGCTTAATAATTTTCATTTGCTCTTCTTTTCCAAGCATTCTAATGAAGGCCTGGTTCCCAGACCTGGTAAGGCAGCTCCTACATCTGACTGCAGTTTGCATTTATCCCTGCAAGGCAGGAACTCAATCTTTTTTTTTTTTTTTTTTGAGTGAATGGGAACAATCTGGGAAGAAACAATAAGATGGGATATGCTGTGAAAAGGGGTTGATTCGATTTTACTCTTGTAATTAGTGTTTGCCATGTTCATTGCAAAAACACAATTTACTAATGAATGTCAAGAACATTATTCTAAGTAAAACACCATTAGTCTATGACCCAGAATCCTCTGTTAGGGACAGCCTAGTGTCAATGGTTTACCCTTTTAATTCCTTGAGCGAGATAAATGGTATAAGACTACTAAGTACTTTTATTTTTTTTATTAAGGAAATGTAAACAATAGATGTGTTATCACTATCCAATGTACTTAATCTCTTGGGTTCGCTGTAACCATAAATGAATTTGAAATATATTTTTGATGGCTTTCATGGAGGAGAAAACATGAAGAAAAAATAGTACTTGTCAAACACGGGTTTTCTCAAAATTATTTTTCTATTTGAAAACAATGCCCTTGAATTATTTCAGGGTAATATTCTTTTAATATGGAAAAGCTGCAGTGTAATATGGTTGGTGCTGGTTAAATGTTTCTGATATTTTCAGAAAGTAGATATTTAAGCTGTCCTTTGTAAAAGAGTGAAAGTCAAAACCTATTTTAGTCCAGATAATCATATAGGGGCAAAGTCAGTTTTTAGATTCCCTCCCCATCTTCATTTTTCTAAATATGTTTTTAGCTACCATGGCAGTGGGGGCAAAGGATATCATGTGTTTAATCGAGTGAGGTGCAAATCTTAGAAACAGCTAGACTTAGCTGACACATCCTTTCTTCATAGTCCTCCACTGCACTTGTGTGCTCAGCATTCTACCTGCCTCCCTCCTAACTCAAAGCAGACCTACTTATTTCACCCTTCAAGGGTTTCCCTGGTAGCTCAGACTGTAAAGAATCAGCCTGCAGTGCAGGAGACTGGGTTCGATCCCCTGAGTCAGGAAGATCCTCTGGAGAAGAAAATGGCAACCCACTCCAATATTCTCTCCTGAAGAATCCCATGGACGGAAGAGCCTGGTGGGCTACAGTCCGCGGGGTCGCAAGACTCAGACATGCCTTGGCCACTAAACCACCTGAGGGTAATGAACTCATTCCAACCACTCACTTAAATAAGCTGATTTAGAATGAATCACAGGGCTCCCTTGGTGGCTCAGTAATGAAAAGTCCACCTGCCAAGGCAAGAGACTCAGAGAGGCTCCATCCTAATCCGGGAAGATTCCACATGCCCCTGAGCAACTAAGCTGTGAGACAAAACAATTAAGCCAACGCTCTAGAGCCCGGGAGCTACTTAAGTGCCTGTGCCCCAGAGACTGTGCTCTGCAACAAAGAGAAGCCACTGCAATGGCAACAGAAGCCCCAGCCCTGCAGCTAGAGAGAAACCCTCACTCACGGAACTAGAGAAAAACACAGTACAGCACAGCAACAACGAACACAGCAATGAACGCCCAGCACAGCCAAACATAAATAAATAAATAAACTAAAAAGAGTGAATCACAGAGTCCCATGCTTGCCATGCTCGTTGCCTAAAGCTCATATCAGACCCAGTCCCTTTGTTTCAGGGTTGGGTGACGTTTTCTGAACTGTTTTCAGCGCTTCCACCCTCCCTGTCTGTGCTATCTGCAGAGGGCAGTCCCATTGCTCTTCTCTGAACATCACTTAATCACCTTCTTCTCCAGTTTAAAGTCCCTCACCCAGGGACTTCCCTAGTGGTCCAGTGGCTGAGACTCTGCACTCCCAATGGATGGGGGCCGAGGTTTGATCCTGGTCAGGGAACTAAATCCGACATGCCACAAGAGTTTGCATACTAAAGATACTGCATGCTACAACTAAGACCCAGTGCAGCCAAATAAATAAGTAAATATTTTAAAAATTTTAAAACATGAAAATAAAAATCTCACCCATATCCAGATCAATGACCAAGGGCCTATAATTACTCGAGCCTTGCTGCTTCCGATACTTCCTTCCAGAATGTCTTTCACCATCATTGTTTGCTTCTCCAAAGCTTATGGACACGGAATCTTGTTAAAATGTCAATTCCAAATCAGTAAGTCTAAAGTGGAGCCTGATATTCTGCTGTGATGTCATTGCTTGTGGTATAGACTGGTGATGTCATTGCTTGTGGTATATACTACACTAGGAAAAACAAAGACATAGACAACTGTTCCCTTTTGTCAGAGAAACACTGATCTCTGGCAAGGGCCAGAGAACTATATGTAATAAAATATATTCTACTGATTGGATCAAATAGAAGCAAATTCTTTACAAAAGGAATAAGGGGGACTTCCCTGGTGGTCTAGTGGCTAAGAATCCACTTGCCAATTCAGGGAACACGGGTTCATCCCCTGGCCCAGGAAGATTCCATAGGCTGTGGGGCAGCTAGATCCATGTGCCACAATGACTGAGCCCAGTTTCCCTAGAGCCCATGCTCCACAACAGAAAAGCCACTGCACTGCAAAGCCCACGCACCACAATGAAGGGTAGCCCCTGCTTGCCACAACTAGAGAAAGTTGGCATGTAGCAATGAAGACCCAGGACAGCCAACAATAAATAGATAGATAAATAATTTTTTTAAGTTGCATGCTACTGCACAGTTTATTGAAAACTGTGTACACATATGCCAGAGATTTGTCTATAGCCTTTGTAAATGAATAAACCCCAAAATAATAATGGAAACTTTTGAAACAATTGTCCAAAATGTTTATATAACACTCAAATACTAGCACAAATAACATGACAGAACTTGGTCTGAACACTGCACTTCTGTCCTCCAGGATTGTGCATCATGCATTTATTTGCTTTTGCTCAGTCACTGCCCTCCTGCCTGCAGTGATCCATGAGCTGGACTTTCTCATCGGTTCCACTACCTGGAGTCCAGCGCCCTGTAGCCAAGGTACTTCTTGCCTGTCTTTAATCTCTACACCACTGGAAGAGCTAAAACAACGTACTTCAAAAATCCCAGTGGATGGGTATTATAAAGTGTCTGTACTTTCATTTAAAATGCTTTTTTTTTTTTAAGAAGGCCATGATTTCTACTTGTTCCCTGTGTTAAGTATTGACAGAGATCCCTAATCCAAGAGAACAATCATCAGAGTAGGCACAGTCACTACTCTTAATTACACTGGCTAGAAAAGAGATGGAAAATAAAACCGGTCACATTTTCACATTGTTTCAAACATAGAATTATCAAATATGTAGCTTTGTTATTGAGTTCATAATCATGATGAAAGCTTAAATCCTCTGAACTCTGGGAGACCAAAGAAAGTATTTATCTTTGGGGAAAATGGAGTCAGCCTTTCTGTTGCTGCTGTTGGTTAGTCCCTAAGTTGTATACAACTCTTTGCAACCCCATGGACTGTATTCTCTGTCCATGGGATTTCCCAGGGAAAGAATACGGGAGCAGATTGCCATTTCTTTCTCCAGGGGGTCTTCCTGACCCAGGGACTGAGCCCATGTCTTCTGCTTTGGCAGGCAGATTCTTTACCACTGAGCCACTTGGGAAGACCCAGCCTTTCTCTAGGCCTTCCACAAATACAGTTCAGTTTTGATAAAGTGGAAAATTATATAAATTTTATTAAATTTGGTAAAGAAGCGTTTTCAAATAAAGAGTACTAAAGTTTTCCATGTATATTATTGCTTGGTCCAAAAGTGGACGTGTTACTCACTCAAGCTAATCAAAGACCTTACCTGTGATTGATGTACAAATGAGAAGAGAAGTTCTCTTTCTACCAGGTTTGCTAATCTGGGAGAATATGAGTCTTGGCTTTATAGTAACCCAGTGGTTTCTGCCACTTGGGAAGATCATACCAACTCATACAAATGTGTGTGTGCATGTGTATGAAGAAGGGAAGGGGGAAAGATAGGGGAAGGAGAAGCATAGAGTTGGTGGGGAGGAAAGTTGAGAGGAGAAGAAACATTTGCCAGTATTGAGCTTCTGTCCCAACCATTAAGACCTAACCCCTGAAACTTCTCTTTCGATCATGTGAACTACCTCCAGTACCCTATTCCAACTTGAAAGACAATGAACTCCCTTATTTTTGTTAATCTAATTTGAATCAAAGAAATATTAATACCCCACATCCATATAGGATATGTCGATCCACTGGGTTGTTTTTATTTTTTTCAGTTCATTTCCTTGTTTATTGAATTACTGTTTTCTCACCTGCTCCATTCTGTCTAGGAATGCAACATGTATGTTTCTGCAGCCCTTCTCTCAATCTTGTCCCATTAGATAACAGGTATACAGTTTGATGGGGACATTATTTTCCAGTTGAGCAAAATATAACTAAAATATCTTGAAAACATGTAATAAAGAAATCATATTATTTTCTGATTCTTTCTTTTATATTTGATCCTTATGCCAAGAGAAGAAAAGATAGCTTCCTTTTCCTCTCCCAGATACTCCAAGTGCCAAGAAGATTTTGCCTGGATGGGCCCCACAACAGTCAATACACATACGCACCAAAAAAAAAAAAACTCACAAGGGTAAAGTCCTACCCAAAGATATATAGATCCCACCAAATTTATCCTGAAGATAGACTTAGAAAAATGCTTGTCAATGTCTCTGCTTCTTCCTGCTGAAAGTTGTAAAGTCACAGTAAATGAGGATTCCCCAAATTGCTACTCCTGGAGTGTCTGCAAAATTTAAGACTACTTCCTTTTTTGAAGAAGGTGATTTCATATAGATGCTGGGAGCAATATCAGATTCCCTGAATAAATAGGAGAGAAGCAGTAGGAAGGAGCAGGATCCTACACTCAAGAAATTGCCTCCATCATTTAACTATATATAAGTACCGAAGTCCTTGTCGGAGGAGAACCACTGCTGTAATGAGAGCGGTTTCAAAAAAGAAAAGCATGAGTTGACCCTAAAATATATCTCCAAAATATGAATCTTCCTATTGTGTCCTTCCCTGAGAAACACAGGTTGTTATATTTTAAATATTATCTTCCCCAAAACCTCATTTCCCAAAAACTTCACACAGTTGAGCCATTCTCAACAGGTGGAGTCTTGTCCTTCCTTAAGCCCCCCGGAGAGTAAATTCACTGAGTCAGTCATAGAACAGAAAGGGAAAGCCGAGGCAGTGAGATTTTTCTGGGACAGACATCATGCTGTCTCTAGTCAATAGCAGAGCTCACCATCAACACAGCCTCATTCCCTAAACATGCCGGGCTCTCTCCCTGCTTCTTTACACTGTTCCTCATTGTGCTACTCGGACACTTTCTCATGAAGACCACACTCCCGCCTTCTGGAGTTCTCTTCCCTTTACGATGGTGAGCGGAACTTTCTACAAACTCTTGGATTTCTTCTGCTCAAATGAAAACAGTAGAAGACTGTTCTAATGTCTCCCTAAGCACTGTCCGTCATGCTACAGATTTATACACGTGAGAGTCCGGTGCAGAAAACAATGTAACAAAACCAGCTTGACCTTTCTCTGTGCGGACCCTTTACCTCTGCCACTTAGCAGCTGTGTGGTCTTAACCCTTTTATGCCTCAGTCTTCTCATTTGTAAAATGGAGAAAGCAGCGATAACTCCAGCGTGTAATTATGGTCACAGTTAGATAAAGTCATACGCACAGTGTTTCAAGATTGCTGTCATGTCAGAAGGACATACAAGTGTATCCTCTTAATCACTTCTTGCATTTTTCCCCTTGCTTGGCATTGTCCATTGGCTCCTTTTACATTCAGACTTACACCAGCGGAAATTAAGACCCATGGCTTGTCACTTCAGTGGTCCATAATTTACTGCTTAATGATCTAATGCCACGTTGAGAATTCATTTGTTATAAAAGTGAATAAAGTTCACATATTTAAGAACATTGTCTCTTCACAGATTTCAGTCCAGGATCTAGAAGCAAACCTCTAGGAGTGATTTTTCTTTTCAGTTGGTATGATTAATGTCTTATCAAAGTTAGCTCAATTTTTCTGATTAACATGGAAAGAAGGGGAAAAAAAGGGAGGGTGAAGGGGTTTTAAAACAGGAGGAGACAAAAAGAGGGAAAGGAAGAAAGGGAGGAGAAAGGGATGGAGGAAGGAAAACTACTCTTAGGAAAATCATGAAACTACATCAAAATTCACCGTAAAACAATCCCTTTTCATATCCTATTAAACTCCATAGGGAGTGACATTTGCTATAGTCAGAAAAACAGATGGTGGAAGGAGAGAGAAAAATAAAATGCTTTGAAAACTGAGAACGAAAATGCCATTGCTACCATTTTGGGTCCCTTTGACGTCTTCCAATATCACGTTATGGCCTCTAAGACAGTCAGTCTCTTTATTATGAGCATGCCTTCCAACCTAAAATAGTTCCACGGGGCTGCTAAAGTAAGAAGCGGCGGCGTCTGGATGTGTGGTTGTGTGAGGTTGCATGTGAGCCTGTGAGTGGGGCCCAGCCAGGGAACAGTGGGGGTCATTCAAACCCATGAAACGGGCCGCCCTGAGTGGGACACGTTGCCAGCAGCGCAGTGATTCATCTTCCTCTCAGGCCCAAGTACATCAAGTCCTCTGTTTTGCTCTTAGTTCACATTTGTCCTCTTTAAACCAATGAGTCATAAGTTGGAAATATGTATGAAATAAGCAAGAATATGTCACTGAGTTATTTCTGGTTGTTCAATATACACATCCTAGGACGTCGTGCATTTGAAAGGCAAATTTTTAAACCAGAGAGGTTTATACAAAGCAGATAGAATTAGGGCTATGAGAAAAAAAAAGAGAGAGAGAGAGAGAGAGAAATCAGGTGCAGGAAGAAATGGAGCCTGGTAAAATGATTAGATTTAGGTAGAGAGAATGAAATATTCCTTCATGCTCTCAAAAGGATTATTTTCTTCAGAGGAAATTGCATAAATTCTTGGTCACCTGAATTAGCAGAGAGCTCTTCTTGCCAAAGTTTAGCGCTGGGAAAGAAATGACATTTGGACGGTTGCAAAGCCATCCCCTCTCTTGCGGCAAATATGAGCTTCATATCTTGTACAAACTGAATTCTTCTATTAACACTTCCCCAGCCAAAACAAATTACCAGAGAAATCAGAGGGTTAAATGATGGAGGAATTTTATCAGGAGAAAAGACAAAGCCGAAATCAGCCTAAGAATGGCCAACAAGTATCCATCTATTCACAGGTTACCTGTTGAGCACCTATCACATGCCAGCTTGTAAGTATCCAATGCACTGAGGCTACAACACGTTTCCTCATAGGCCTTGGGTTTTACAGGTCAAGACAGGTATTTAGCAAATAATAGAAATAATATTTTCTACTATGAAGAGTAGTCGAGGTAAGGGCCTTGCTTGTCTGGGTTTGGGAGCAAATGTGTGAGGCAGATGTGAAGATTTGAAATTTTGCTGACACCCAAGGAGGTGAAAGATGAGAAGGCAAGAACAAGCAGAGGCCATGAGGCTGGAAGGAGAGTGAGATTTTTGAGAAATAGAGAGAAGAGTGTCATTGGAGCACAGAGATGAGACTGCAAAGGCCAGAGGTCGCAAGGATAAAACCTTCTAAACCATGCTGAGAACTGTGTAATTTCTCCAAAGAATAATTGTAAGTCACTGGAAGCAGGGAGTAACATAAGACGTACATTTTTAAAGATAACCATCTTTTATGGAAAGAATTTAGTGCGGGAAAAGGGAGAGAAAATGAAAACTGTTCAGGAGTGACTGAAGTACTCCAACATCTTGATCCAAGATGATGGCCATGGAGAAAGGAAACAGACAATAGGTTGTGATGAATTGAGAAAGTCTTATTAAGAAGACAGTGATTGTTTTCACACCCGTGGAGGACAGAGCTGGATGGGAAAGAAAAAGAGCAGGAGAGGAGGATGGTGTCTGTGAGTCCTCCCCTGTAAATTATAAAAAGACTTCTCTCTGTCACATATATCCTTGTAACTGAGACACTTCATTTTTCCTGCTCTTTTGTACCTTTTCCCCCACTGTTTTATGTAGAGTGATTCATGTCACAATGCAACCGGTATTTGAAAGAATCTCTGCTCAGGGTCCTGGCAGAACAAAAGGGCCCAAGGAGTGTGGCCCAAGCTGTATGTAATAATTGCTAGGACTCAGAAGACAGTGGGTGCCTCCTCTGTTTTATAGGGAATAATTTTATCATGTTACATGGAAGCAATTTCCTCTTGTAGAAAAGCCATGTACGGAAGGAAGTATGTGTTTATTTTCAACAGCCAAAGTGTACACACTTACAGATGTTCGTCACTTTTTGGCTGCCCAGCATTTCACCTTCTTCTGTACATTTAGGAAGTTTCACATCTTACAAATCTTGATGGGAGGCATGTCCTACCATAGACACAAAAGATGTCAGATTCTCACCAGCCCAGATTTCTTTACAGCTGGGGTGCAGGCACCATACCTAGGCTGAGCTAATCAGATGTACCCGCCCTGTATTATAAATCAGGGATTAGGAAGAGAAGGGACAGCTGAAAATGTGCTTTGATGCACGTGGTGGTGATAACATTGCTCTCTGCTTCTCAGAGATGGCAGGACTCGAGGGTTGAGGGCAGGTGGGACAGACATCAAGGTGCAGATATCAGCAATAGTCATCGTATTTTCTCCAGACCACTTACATGGTGTGCTTTAGTTTCTGGCTCTTTTTTAAGTTATTAATTTATGCATTTTTGGCTGCACTGGGTCTTTGTCACTTTGCACAGGATTTCTCTAGTTACTGCGAATGGGGGCTACTGCTCTTTGCAGTGCGCTGGCTTCTCATTCATTGCAGTGGCTTCTCTTGTTGTGGAGCACAGGCTTCCATAGTTGTGGCACGTGGGCCCAGGAGTTGTGTAGTTGTGGCACAGGGGCTTATTTGCTCCATGGCATATGGGATTCTCCCAGACCAGGTATCAAACCCATATCCTCTACACTGGCAGGCAGATTCTTAACCAATGAGCCACCAGAGGGCCCTAAATTGTGGTTCTTGCTACATCACATCTCAGACTCTTTGTTCTTCTTCCCCAGTGATTCTGTGAGATTCTCAATATCCTTTCAATTAATTTTCTTCCTCTATTTATATCTGGCCTGTAAACTAAAACCCTTTATAAATTCAATAATATTTCACCTCCCACTCACTGGACAGTTTAACAAACTGAAACACTCTCCAAATGTAGATAGTTAATTTAACAATCTGTTATTATATCAGTATAGCTCAGATGAATTCAGAGAATTCCATGGACAGAGAACCTGGTGGGCTATATTCCATGGGGTTTCAAAGAGTCAGACATGACTGAGTGACTAACACTTGTGAAAATGGTTCAGATGATTAGAATCTTCATTCAGAAATCTGTTTCTATTATTTGCTGTATATTATTACTTCCTTAATGTCATAAAAACATACCCTTTTCCCTCAATACACAAGTATGGGCCTTTGAGAAGATGATGAGCAGAGATGAGATTTCAAACACCAAAGCAATAAGTGTGACTCTTTGTGCTGGCATCTTCTCGATGTCCATGCCACCAGGCAGGCTCCCACTGACACTGCTGACGTAGAGACTAACCCCTCGCACCTCCTGCCAGAACCCAGAAGGCCCATGACCTCAAAGAGGGATGCTTAGCCAAAGGCAACACAGAAGCAGCAATGAAGGGGAAGATTTAATGTTACCACAAGCCAAAATGGAGGAGACCGAAAGTATGTAATTCCAGGCTCCAATTCCCACACATTCCTCAAATTATTCTCTTTGGATATAATTTTTTAAAAAGATCCACCAGGGAGCTGGATACACTCCTCTACCAGGAGTCTAACTCAGCCTGATCATCCTGCGAGCATTTTCACAAAGGTGCTGACATCCCAGGGAGGCTCTGGCGTGACCTAGCACTGTTAATAGTTCTCATCTTCTCACCCCTTTCTTAGCAGAGCAGCCTTTGAAAGGATTTGGCAGAGCTCCATCGACAAAGTTCCGGCCCTATATTTTAAAGGCGGTCTTTTTTAAATTGAAATAAGGTTGATTTACTATACTGTGTCAGTTTCAGAGGCACAGTAAAGGAAAACATTTTTCCAGATTATTTTCCATTATAGGTTATTACAAGATACTGAATACAGTTCTCTGTGCTATACAGTAAATCCTTGTTGCTTATCTATTTTACATATAGTAGTTAATATTTGTTGATCCCAGACTCCTAATTTAGCCCTCTTCCCTCCCTCTCCCCTTTGATCACCATAAAAAGTTTGTTTTCTTTGTCTGTAAGTCTGTTTCTGTTTTGTTCATAGATTCATTTTTATTACTTTTTAGATTTCACATATAAGTGATATCATATAATATTTGTGTCTGTCTGACTTACTTAGTATGATATTCTCTAGGTCCATCCATATTGCCACCAATGGCAATACTTCATTCTTTTTGTGGCTATGAGTCTATCATGTATGTATACCACACCTTCTTTATTCATTCATCTGTTGATGGACACTTGGGTTGCTCCCATGTCTTGGCTATTGTAAACAGTAGCGCAATGAGCAATGGGGTGTATGTATATATCTTTTAAATTAGAATTTTCACCTTTTCCAGATATATGCCCAGGAATTGGGATTACTGGATCCTATGATAGCTCTAATTTTAATGCTTTAAGTAACCTTGATACTGTTTTCCATGGTGTCTGCACAAATTTACATTCCTACCAACAGGATAGGAGGGTTTCCTTTTTCTACGCCCTGTTCAGCATTTATTATTCATTGACTTTCTAATGATTGCCATTCTGACCAGTATGAGGTGATACTTCACTGTGGTTTTGGTTTGCATTTATCTAATAATTAGCAGTGTTAAGCATCTTTTCATAGGTTAAATGCAGTTTTTCACTCTTAAAGTCAAATCTATTCTATTTTCTCCTGATGTAGAAACCTCCTGACATTCCATTAGTTTTAGCTCTGATGCTTACCCAGTGTCAGAGGCATTTGGGAGCTCCATACCAACATCCCAGTTAGTGGCATTGACCATGCTGGGGCTCAGGAAGCAATAGGAGCAGAATGAGAACAATGACTGTGGACTCAGTAGGGCCACTCCTGCTGGAAGAAACACGGGCAGAGATGTGGGCTCTGACGTTCACATTTTCTATCTAACACTCCCTTCCTAGGTGATTCCTGATCTTCCTCAAGTTTCATGACTTCAACTATCATCTACAAATAGCCAAACGTATATTTCCAGCATGAATTTCTCCCTTAACTCAAGAATCATATACCCTTACTTACATCCACTGCTTACTGTACATATACACTTGGATGTCTTACAACTAGAACAAACTTAAAATGAGCAAAAACAAATTCTTTCTGCCTCAACGCCCTCCCCTAAGCTGCTTATCCTCTAGTCATTTTTATCAGTTAATGGCAGCTCCATTCTACCAGTTGCTCAGTCAAAACTTCAAACTTTACACCCAAATCATGAAGAAATCTTGTCAACTCTATCACTGAAATATATCCTGAATTTGACCTGTACTTGACTTCCCTGTTGGCTCAGTGGTAAAGAATCTGCCTACAATGTGGGAGACTCAGGTTTGATTCCTGGGTTGGGAAGATCCCCTGAAGGAGGAAGTGGCAATCCACTCCAGTGTTCTTGCCTGGAGAATTCCATGGACAGAGGAGCCTAGCAGGCTACAGTCCATGGGGTCACAAAGAATCAGACACAACTGAGAGATTAACACTTTGACTTTCTCTTACCACCTACCTCATCCAAACTGCCATCTCTTTTCATAGGAACAATTTCAGTGACCTTTTAATTGGTTATGCATTCAAATTTTTCCTCCCCAACTCAACCTTCACTAAGGTCATTCACTTTCACTTACTAAAGTCAAGTCAAGACAGGTCCTTGCTGATCAAAGCTCTCCTGTGGTTTAACATCACAGAATAAAATCTAAAGCATTTATTATGATTCACAGACTCCCATTGATATGGTCCTCTACTTTCTCATCTACCTCCCATCTTTCTATTTCTCTCTCTCTTTCCATTCCAGATACACTGGCCTCCTTGCTTTTTCTTATACCTACCAGGTACTCTCCTAACTTGAGGTTCTGTGTATACTGTTGTTACATCTTTCTGAAATGCCCATCTCCAAATCATAACCTCTAATTTCCCTTTCCTCTTTTGGGACTTTCCCTGGCCCCCACATAAAATGGCCTCCTCAAAGAGTAGTTCTGTGCTCTCTCATTATGCTTTATTGTCCCTCCTGCTTCCTTATTTTTGGCTTTGTGTCTAGTTTCTCTTATTTCCCACCAGATCATACTTAATGTAGACAAACCCTGTTTATTTGATTCACTGCCGTGTCCCCACACTGATGATATGCATCATCCATCCACAGCAAACTCTTGATCTGTAACAAATAAATCAAAGTATTATTAAAAGAGATCTCTGAAGAAACCACAACATTTGAGGATTTAAGAAATAATAATAAGAGAAGCTCATAAAGAAAACTTGAGTAATCTCCAAAGAGGAGGCAACTAAACCAGAAGGGCTGGTGGCACTCAAGCCACAGGAAACAACTATTTTGAGCAGGAGGAAGTGGTTAGCACAGTAAAATGTTCCAGAGGAGTGGCTGGTGAAGTGTGAGGTGAATAGGGAGAGTGGCAAAGAATCAGGGTCAAGAAAGAAGAGGGTTTCAAAGAAATGATGATCAGCAATGTCCAACATTGCTTATGAATTAAGCAAGATCAGATGGTCTTAGGTTTGTGAAGCAAAGCAAAGATCTCTGTAACTTGAATAAAAATGGCCAAAATGAGAGTTTAACTGCAGTGGCCCCATGAGCTGCAAGAAAGAAGGAAAGTGAATAATGAGTAGAATGTATGGTTATCTTGGGGTACTTTTTTTTTTTCACAAAGAAAAGTTTACTCTGTCTTTCTATACAGGTGAGAATAATCTTGTGGACAGGAAAAAAAAAAAAAACAGTCCTGTAGTAAAAGAGAGAATGGCAGAAATAATACTTTGAGTATTGGATTTCATTTCCTCTTGACTAGTCAAAGACAATATTCCTGTACTTGTCCTTGCTCGAAGACCAGGCTTTTGTTATTCATTAAAAATTCAAAATAACCTCACCCAAGCTTGCCATGCTGCTTCTAATCTGCCTTTTCTCCTTTTACAACATGTGAATGGTCCTGTACACAATCAGGCAGGGCTGATGTATAACCCAGTTTATACATTAAGCATATACGGAGCATGCTGATATTTTCAATCACATTTCATTCAAAAGAAATTCCATTTGAGACAACTTCACTGATTTTATGATCCGCTAAAAGGTCCTGGTTGCAAAACACCAGTACAGGGTCTGACAACAGAAAGTGAGTAGCTGATATGGGGTTAAAGACAAAATCTTTGGAAATGAGTAGATCAAGGATTTGAGAGACCAGGATGACGGAAATACACTCAGTAGAGGTATACTAAAATCAGAACAGAACATTACTGTCAACACAAGGGAAGCAGTGAGCCAAGTGCTAAATCTGCTGAAGAACTGAGGTGATGTGGTCTAAGCGCCTCTGGATGGCTGTCACAAAGATGTACCCATTTGTCAGGCTTCAGTGGAGTTGGACATCCTTTCTTGATGATTGTAACAGCTCCTACCACTTCAATTGTCAATTTTATGTTAATGTCTTATAAGAATATATTTCCAGTGTTGCTCTGTCCTCTGAACCCCAGACTCACATAGCTGTCTACTGAAACAACATCTACAATGAATCTCCCACTAGCCCCAACTTAAATACATCCAAAAGTGAAGAAATATCAATAATCTCAGATATGCAGATAACATTACTTTAATGGTAGAAAGCGAAGAGGAACTAAAGAGCCTCTTGATGATGGTGAAAGAGGAGAGTGAAAAAGCTGGTTTAAAACTCAACAATCAAAAAACTAAAATTATGGTATCTGGCCCCATCACTTCATGACAAATAGGGGAAAAAATGGAAACAGTGACATACTTTATTTTCTTGGGCTCCAAAATCACTCCACAGTGACTAGAGCCATGAAATTAAAAGATGCTTGCTCCTTGGAAGAAAAGCTATGGCAAACCTATACAACATCTTAAAAGAAGAGATACCACTTTGCCAATGTAGGTCCATACAGTCAAAGCTATGGTTTTCCCAGTAGTCATGTATGGATGTGAGAGTTGGACTATAAGGAAGGCTGAGCATTGAAGAATTGATGTTTTTGAACTGTCGTGCTGGAGAAGTCCTGCACCACAAGGAAATCAAACCAGTCGATCCTAAAGGAAATCAACCTTGAATGTTCATTGGAAGGACTGATGCTGAATGAAGCTCCAATATTTTGGCCACCTGATGTGAACAGCTGACTCACTGGAAAAGACCCTGATGCTGGGAAAGATTGAGGAAAGGAGGAGAAGGGGGTGACAAAGGACGAGATGGTTGGATAGCATCAGTGGACATGAGTTTGAGCAAACTCCGGGAGATAGTGAAGGACAAGGAAGCTTGGTGTGCTGCAGTCTACGGACCTGCAAAGAGTTGGACAGGATTGAGTGACTGAACAACAAAACAGTAAAGAAATCTCTCATTCCTTCCTATTGCTTGAGAAAGAAATCTCAACACCAATCTCAGTTTCCCGCTCTCACCCCACACATCTACTCATACACTGCTGAGTCAAGGCCCCATATAGCTCTCATCTATCACACTTCTCCACACTCTTCTGTCACAGCTTGACTTTAGGAGAGTAGAATTTCTTACCTGGGTTTCTGCATCAATGTCCTCATGAGTATTCCTGTCTGCTTTCTTCCCCATGGTTTCTGCAAAGAAGATGGATTAGATGGAGAAATGACTAGAAGGAGAGTCCACATACTAGACTTTTATTTTTGTTATTATTCTTGCTACCCAATTTTTCAATATTTCCACTTTGAGAGAAATGCCCCACAGCCATTGAAGGGGGACAGATTTTTGTTCTTCCCACTTTCTAGTGCCTAGGGATGGGCACACAATTTAGGGTACAATAATTTGACACGCACACTCAGGGTACTTTTTTTCAGCAGGGCCAGCACTCATGGTGACATCCTAGACATGCTGTTCTGATACATGACCTTGACTCAGGTCCCAGCTGACTAGGCCCCTTTGGCTCACTTGCATTTTCTGAATCGTGTCCTCCAATGAGCTTGTTGATTCTCTAAGTATTCTGACACCTGTATGAAAGATTCTCTTCTGCTTGAGTTAGCCACATTGTCATTTTCTATTGCTTACAATGAAAATTCTGACTGACAAAAACTAGTTAATACTAGTTTAATTGTTGTGATAATTTAGGATCAAAAGGGGTAGTACCTGAATTTGAGCAAGGCTGTCATGATGGAAAGGAGAAAAGAGAGTAGAAGGAGTTAAAATTCATAATGTAAATTCAGAGTAGGATAAAGAGAATAAAGAGCCAAAAATGATGGGTTTTTAGCCTGGATAAATGAGATTTTTCCAGTTTCCAAATACAACAGAAAAGAGAGAAATGATAATAATAAAGGAGCTGGGCAGACGAGGAAGAGAGTATATTTGGGGTTGGGGTGATGGGAATGGTTACCATTCTATAAAAGCTGAGCTTGAGACTTTAAGATGATGTTATGGGAGACATAGAGCAGACAGATGGATAGAAGTATGAATCTGTGAGAAAATGTCAAGGATAAAGATAGAGAATTGAAGTCATCAGGAACTGAAATCATAAGAGGAAATGAGATCACTCTGGAAGAGTTCACAGCATGAGAACAGTGGGTCGAGGATGGACATCTGGAGAATACCATAATTTAAGAGATGAGCTTAGGAAGAAAAGCCTAGAAAATAAATCACATCATGTTGGACCATGGTTCCTTTCTTGATGAAACGGTATGACTTCAATTACTCTTTCTAATTTCCCTGGGCACATAGAGCCCCTTGAAAATTATTTTCTTGTCTTTGGCAACTCCTTCTCAATGAGTAATGATATCAAATAATTATCACCTGCCTGAAGTTTCTAACCCAAGATTTAGGCCCTACATCCTTTGTTGGCAACCTCTACCTACAAGGTTTGAAAAATAATGCACCCCTCGACATTGTAGACCATTTTTTCAGAAGGCGATCTCTACAAGCAGCACACAGCAGGGACTAGAAATCTGTCACTAACATTCCCATATACATTTATTCTTTATGCAGGCTTTCTCGATTTTTCCCTAAGACCACCTTAAGTATATGGATTCTAAAGGAAATAGAGCCCTATTCCAGTCACTCAGTTAGGATCTATTTGATCAACAGGGGACTCTCCCAGCTCCTTCCTTGGCATTTTGGACACCCCCTCCCCTTTTTTTTTTTCCCCTTGAATCAAACCAATACCACCGGTTAAAATGCAGCTGTGTTGACATACAAAGCTGTTAACAATTATAAAACCACCTCTCTACCTTTCTCTTAGTTTCCACTGGCCTCCTTGGATTTACTGCTACAACCCAGCCAGCTTTAATTGGTGTACAAGAGGTGATAAGAAGGAAAATGAATCTATATTCAATTCTTCCATCTTTCCCTTGCCTTGAGGTTGAGGAAGATGGAGAAAAGATTGTATTCTATAGAGTTATGATGGTTAATTCCATGTGTCAAACTTCTTGGACTAAGAAATACCCAGATAATTCAATGTCTCTCAGTGTGCCCAGTCGTACCTAAGTCTCTGCAGTCCCATGGACTGTAGCCCTCCAGGCTCCTCTGTCCATGGAATACTGGAATACCTTGCCACTTCCTACTCCAGGAGTGTTGGTCTTTAGTACAGACCAGAACTTGGTGGACTGTAGTCAACAAAAAGAGAGAAAAAGAGAGAAAGAGGCTAGTATTCCCTGGGTTACACAGAGAACCAATAAAGCCCTAGGACAGGGCTTGTACCCTTACAGAGGCAAAGGGTGTCCTCTCAAAGAGGTCTTGAAACCCTGGCAGGAAAGTCAGCTCAGCAGGTTTCTATGCTCCAGAGAATTAGCCAGAGCGAGAGAGAGAAAGAGAAAGAAAGAAGGACACAAGGACCCAAGTCTCTAGTGGAACACGGGTATTTTATTAGCAGAAATGCAGGCTTATATATCTTTAGTAAAAATGATTACTCAGCCATTACAAAAGATGAAATCCCATCAACTGCAACAAAATGGGTAGTCTAATACATACAAAGTCATTGACGCTGAAAAGAGTCATTGAAGGGAGTTACTGAAAGGAATCCAAGCAGGTACCCTTTCCCATGATCTCAGTCCTGAGAACTGCGTACAGCTCTACTCGTTCCCAGAATAGGAACTGATAAGGAAGAGAGAATCCTTGAGAAATGGCACACAAAGGAAGAAAAGTGCAACATATTGGATTCCTTAAAGTTGAATGTCCCCTGACACAGGAGATCTTCCCAACCCAGGGATCAAACCTGTGTCTCTTGCATCTCCTGTATTGGCAGGCAGATTCTTACCCACTAGTGGCACCTGGGAAGATTGCTCTCACCAGTGCAGATGGGCATCAGCCAATCTGTTAAGAGCCTGAATAGAACAAAAGAGCAAAGGAAGGGCAAACTTGCTTCCTGCTTGGTCTGGGACACCATCTCCTGCTGTGGGACATCAGCACTCCTGGTTCTCGGGCCTGGACTAGAGCTGTACCACTTGCTCTCCTACACCTCAAACCTGCAGATGGCAGACCCTGGGATTTCTTAATAGTGAGCTCATTCACTCATATGAGACAATCTCTCACAATAAATCTGTTTCTGTATATCTGTTTATACACTACTGCTTCTGTTTCTCTGGAGAACCCTAATACAAGGTCCAAGACAGGACTTTCTGTCACTGTAATTCTCTATTACTATCCAATGCAACAGGAAAAAATGAGAAAGAAAACTATAAGCTAAGAGTCAATACATAGGCCCATGCTTCATGGACTATAAATGCATGTAAGAATATCAAGTTCACGGTGTAAGAATATCAAGTTCAGGGTGTAAGAATATCAAGTTCAGGGTATTAGGTTAAAATAAAGGTTCAAAAATAAAATAAAAGTTCAAGTCACAAAGGTAAGAGTTTAGGTTAATATTGGGAGAAGGAGTAGTCCTGGGGATTGACAAGAATCAGAAAAATGTTTACAATTTATAGAAAGATGTAAGGTAAGGTTTTACTACCTTAAAAGTCATTGGGATGGGAAACAGTATCAGCGAAACTCTGGACAACAGAAAAAGAAGAGAATAAAGTAGAAAGACTGGGCAGAAACCGTTTGAAAGCTGTATTTTAAAAAGTAATGGGAGGAACTCTTTGGGGGTCCAGTGGTTAGGGTTCTGCATTCTCACTGCCAAAGACCTGGGTTCAGTCCCTGGTCAGGGAACTAAGATCTCACAAGTTGTGTAATGTGGCCAAAAAACAAACAAAAAAAGTAACAGGAGAAGTGTTTTACAAAGCTTTAGGAATAAAAGAAAGTATGTTTATATCAATGGACACCAATGAAGAGACAGAATAATATTAATTATCTAAAATAATATCAATTAGTAAAAATATTAGTAACTAATAATTGAACTAGATCCACTGATGTGACTGTTTGTAAGCCATTTATGTCCTTGTCAATAGCTGTGTCTGCATAGTGATGAGGATGGAAAGCAGAAATTGGTGGGTTGTCAAGTAGACAAAAGAAAAATAGCAGAGATCAAGCAAACATTACATTTTCAACAACTGCAGTTGTAAATAGAAAAATAATAAAATGATAGCTAGAAGGAGACAGAAGCTAAGGTTTCATTTTTTTCTTTTCAGAAAGAGATTTGAACACTATGTTTTTCTATGATGTGACAAATAGGAAATTCAACTTAAATTGCTTAAACAACTAAAGTTATTTATTGAATCTTTAAAGTAAAATGACCTAGAAGTACAGTCAGCTTTAAGACTGGTTTGATAAGTTTCTGTTTCTCTAGTGAAAATGAGTTACTGGGGTCAGCAGTGGGATCGGCTTCCTTGGAGCTCATTGGTTCCCCAGTGAGAGACTGTTGGTGAGAGGAGGAAAAAGGAGGTCTTAGATGCCAGAGAAATCCAAAAGGTGATTCCATTTCACTCTACACCTTTGGTTACAACAGCTGACATCCAAATACACCTTTCCACCTTTCTGGGACTTGGCCACTGTGCTCTCAATGTTTCCTAGTCAGAGAACTAGATCCCACATGCCCCAACTGTATTCACACGTTGCAACTAAATATCCCACATCCCACAATGAGGATGGAAGATTCCAGGTGCCACACACAACTAAGACCCGGGGCAGCCAAATTAATATTTTAAAAAGGAAGAAGACGACAAAGTAAAGATAACTAAAGATAACATATATCACACACACATACAAATACACCTTTCATCTGAGATGCACACTTTCAAAAATATCAGGGAAACATATTTCCTACTTCCCCAAATGAAGTGAACTCAAACACCTTTCAAGTTACTTCCTCTAGGGCAAGCCCAGGGTCTCTGTGGCAGGGGCAATCTTTTCCAAAAGGAAGGGTTCAAGGGTCTACAGCTAACTAAGAAGCTGCCTACCACATAACATTCAGCATCTACTAGGAGAGGGAGAACAATATCATTGAAATAAAACCTCCCACATGGGGGACTTCCTGGCGGTCCAGTGGCTAAGACTCCATGCTCCCAATGCAGAGGGCCTGGGTTCAATCCCTGGTCAGGAAATTTTAGATTCCACATGCTACAAAGAAGACTGAAGATCCTGAGTGCCACAACTAAGACCGGACATAGCTAAATATATATATATATATATATATATATATATATATATATATATATGGGAAGGCAATGGCACCCTACTCCAGTACTCTTGCCTGAAAAATCCCATGGACGGAGGAGCCTGGTAGGCTGCAGTCCATGGGGTCGCCAAGAGTCAGACACGACTGAGCAACTTCACTTTAACTTTTTACTTTCATGCATTGGAGAAGGAAATGGCAACCCACTCCAGTGTTCTTGCCTGGAGAATCCCAGGGACAGTGGAGCCTGGTAGGCTGCTGTCTATGGGGTCGCACAGAGTTGGACATGACTAAAGCGACTTAGCAGCAGCATATATATATATAACCCTCCCACTTGGAGAGAAAGAAGAATGGAAGTCAACATGGCTCTCTACTCATTCTTCTTTTTTTTAGTAACTTTATTTATGGCTCTGCTGGGTCTTTATTGCTGTACAGGCTTTTCTCCCGTTGCAGCAGGCGGAGGCTAC
Source organism: Nanger dama (assembly GCA_917880005.1). NCBI lineage: Eukaryota > Metazoa > Chordata > Mammalia > Artiodactyla > Bovidae > Nanger > Nanger dama. The sequence continues at coordinate 56,442,626 of CAKJTW010000005.1, read as the reverse complement.
TCTCTAGGTGTGGTGCTCGGGCTTCCCATTGCAGTGACTTATCTTCTTGTGGAGCATGGGCTCTAAGGCACGTGGGCTTCAGGAGTTGCAGCTCCCAGGCTCTTGAGAACAGGCTCAATAGTTGTGGCACACGGGCTTAGCTGCTCCGAGGCGTATGGGATCTTCCCAGATCTGGGATCGAACCCACGTCTCCTGCATTGGCAGGTGGACGCCTTACCACTAAGCCACCAAGGAAGCCCCTCTACTCATTCTTAAATAGACCAGTTCCTAGGGCATCTGTTTCACTGTTCATTTCTCTCCCCGGCAACATCAGAGGCGGACAGTGGAATGGCGGCTTTGCCTGACAGCTGTCTCCTCTAGCAGTCAACGTTCTCAAAGTGTGAACTTGGGAGTCTATGAATAGATGGGGTTGAGCAGATAAAGTTATTTTTAACCAGGCTTGTTTGGGTTTTACTGGTAATACTGTTCTCTAAAGAAACTGAGAAGGATTCTTACTGATTTGTTTCTACCCTGTAACAGGGCTAGTAGTAAAGCATGGTTATCTGATTAAAGTTGTTAAATCCAGACCTCAGCCTAGACGCTTGTTTCCAGGTAGCGCAGCTTTGGTTTCTCTCATACTCCTAACTCTCATTGTAATAGTTTTCACCCAAAAGTATAAGACTGACAAAGCAAATGTAATGGGCCCCTTGCCTCCTGGATGGGGAAAGACCAAGAAGGCTCAACAGAGGAACTGGAGGAAGGGTGGTAAATCAGGTGTTTCCTGTACCCTAAGTCTACCTCTCACCAAGTCCCCTCTCTCCCTGCTTCTGCTTACACTAACCTCAGCTTGGGGCCAGGAATTTGGTATTTTCAACCCTAGGATAAGCCAGATAACCAGATTTCAAGTTATGCTTGATAACACTCTGCAGGCAGTAGACAATCCTTAACAGAATATCCCTTCTCCTCTCACCTTCCATGAGGCCTAATTTTGAAAGAAGCCCATCTCTTTATTATCACAGACAGTACCGAACATTAAAAGACTTCAACACACTTAAGCATTCTGACCTTTCTTACATGAGCCTTGTCGCAAAGCTCAACAGGGCATAGTTTCTAAAACTCCTTTATAATAGTTATAAAAATTCCTTTATAACGATAAATAAGAAAAAAGCCAACTGTCTAGCACAAGGCAGAGGATAGAGCAATTCACCACCTCTTTCTTCCTTGTTTCACCCAGTTCCACTTTTTACTCACAACATCCTATTTTCTACTGCCGAATTCAACAGCAGCCTAATTCAATAAGACTCATTATTTGTAACAATAAACGTGGGCATGCTTTTTTTGGGTTTTGGTTTTGGTTTCAGTTTGCTTGTCTCATGTATTTGAAAAAGTTCAGAGACAGAACAGCCCTCAGTTAATTTGTGATCTGGGCTCCATTTCTCTGGCTCTCTCTTAGGTCTGCTCATCTCTAGGCAGGAACATCATCTCCTGGGCTGACACCCCTAATGGCAAGAAAAGATATGCAGCCTTCATCTCTGCATAGCATAGAGATCTTGATTTCCAGAATTTTCTGTCTTTTCACATGTTTACTACTGAACTAATCTCTAGGTTCAGGTGGGGAACATGAGGTGAACGATGAAACCTCAGCAACATTTTTTAGAACTGGATTATCTATTCAAGAGCTACACAGATTTGCAAAATCAGAAACTAGAAGCTTTGGAAGTTGCAATAAAACTAAATTTGGGACACAATTAAATAATGCCACTATAGTATTCAAAAAGGAGAAATGGAAGACTTTGTAAAGCAGGAATTATTCAAAGGAGAAAGATCTTCTCATTAAAACAAAAGATTAATCTAAACCAAAATGAAAATGATTATCTTCAAGTAGAAGAAAGACATTGCATATGGTAACATATTTATTAATTAATTAATACTCCAAATTGTATTTCACATTAATCATCACCACTGCCTGCATTTCCAAAGTCAACCTATCTTGCTTGGAAACAGACTTTTTTTGAATTGTTTCAGTTGAAACTTTTATTGACATAATTGTAGACTCACATGCAGTTATAAAAATAAAAAACAAAAAAGAAGTGAAGTGTACAGCTTAACCAGTTTCTCCAACAGTGACTTTTTAAAAATTATAGTGGAATATAGTAGCAGGATATTTACATCGATACAATCCACCACCTCTCTTGGATTTTGAAACCAACTGAAGACAATCAAACTGATTCATAATTTAGAAGGAAAAACATAAAGTTCAATTAAGGAAGTGTTTGTCTGATGGCCTCTACTGGTTTTGAGAAAAATGTCTATCATTAGATAATGAAGTATGCGGGAAAAACTGTGAAGAAAGAATTTTGCAATAAAACATACAGAGAAATATCAGAATTTTTCAAGAAAATACTTGCAGACGTAGTAGTCTATATTCAAACACTGCTCGCCTGCGTGCTTAGTCGCTCAGTTGTGTCCGACTCTTTGTGACCTCATGGACTGCAGCCCACCAGGCTTCTCTGTCCATGGGGATTCTCCAGGCAAGAATAGTGGAGGGGGTTGCCATGCCCTCCTCCAGGGGATCTTCTCAACCAAGGAATCAAATCCATGTCTCCTGTGTCTCCTTCATTGCTGGTGGATTCTTAACCTGCTAAGCCATCAGGGAAGCCTAGTGTTCTTTTATTTGAAGTATGTATATCTGTTGTGCTTTTCTAGGAACAACCCTGAGAACAGGTGATAAAAGAATTGTGGCAGCATTTCAGAGTGGGTTGCTCTTAAGTCAAGGTGATTAAAATGGATTATTTCTAAGTTTCCATGATTTATAGTTACTTAAATTACTTTGCTTTAATTAAAAGTTCTTCAAACATGTAGTCAAATTAATTAAAAATAGCACTGTATTTTAGTGCCAAAATAAATATAAAGAGTGAGAAATAAAAACTCTAACATGAATGAGGTTCGGCAAAACAACCTTAAAAAAAAAATGTGAGAACTGACAAGTGAATTTTTCATCCAACGTAGGATACTGTAGAAAGCTTTGTGCTGCTTTATCAAAGAATCTGAATGCATCTATAGATGTGAACATTTTGAGCCTCCAATAGAATTTTAAATATTTATTTTTATTTCTTTGGCTGCATCAGGTCTTTGTTGTGGCATGAGGGATCCTTGTTGTATCATGCAGCCTTTTTCACTGTGGTTCTTCGTTGTGGCTCTTATGTGCTGTGTACTGTGCTTAGTTGCTCAGTCGTGTCCCACTCTTTGTGACCCCATGGGCTATAGCCCACCAGGCTCCTCTGTCTATGGGGATTCTCCAGACAAGAATACTGGAGTGAGTTGCCACGCCCTCCTCCCAGGGATCTTTCCAATCCAGGGATTGAACCCAGGTCTCCCACATTGCAGGTGGATACTTTACCATCTGAGCCACCAGGGAAGCCCAAGAACTCTGGAGTGGGTAGCCTATCACTTCTCCAAGGGATCTTCCCAACCCAGGAATCAAACCAGGGTCTCCTGCACTGCAGGTGGATTCTTCACCACGGAAGTCCAGTTGTGGCTTTTGAACTCAATAATTGTAGCATGCAGGCCCTCTAATTATGTCAGGCTTAGTTGCTCCATAGCATGTGGGATCTTAGTTCCTCAAACAGGAATCAAGCCTGCATCCCAGCATTGCAAGGTGGATTCTTAATCACTGGACCATCAGGGAAGTCCCCATGTTGATTCTATATTCTCCCAATTTCATATCTTTAAATTTTATTTCTAGATTAACTTTACTTATCCAAAGTGTTTATTGAGATTACTATATGTTTGGCAGTCTCCTGGATCCAGGGGTCTACTGGGGAGCAAAACAGACATAGTTCCTCCACTCTCAAGCCTACATAAATGCAAGGAGATGAGGCAGAAAGTTTTAGGGAGAAACAAAAATGTTTTCCCTGACTTTTTCAAATCTGAAAGAATATTTGAGCAAAACTCTACATCTTCCTATCAGGATAGACTCCTCTAACTATTAATATCATTTAATTATTCTTAGGAATACTCACGTACCACCTGGGTTTGCATGGCTCTTTAAGGCAGGCATTGCTTCCAACCTGACTCCACATGGTTTCAGTGTTTTTCAGGAAGCCTTACAATGTTGGCCCTAAGCAGAAGTTTTAGTTGAATTACTTTCCCAACATCTTTCTGTCATTGTATTGAACCAAGAGCAACAGTAGTTCCCATCCCCAAAGCATTTAGGAATGTAGCAGATTTAACTGAAGATGGGGGAAGATATATAAGAGGTTTTACTTCCAAGTAGGGCATCCATTCAAACTAAATGCTGCATGCACGTTACTCAGAAGTCCTCTGGCTACTGTAATGGCTGTAATTTTTTTTTTCCCCAAGACCATTTTATCCAATTTAGGACTTCAACCTAAACCATCTCTCTGGGCTTTCTTTCCTCATGTGGTGCTTTCTTCCCTTTAGCCATTCTTTCTGTGTAACCTTTGATGTTCCTCACTCTCTTCAGCCTCTTGTGCAAATTTAGTGATAGTCCTACCTTTGCATAATCCAAATTTATCAAATTTTGTATCATCCTGCTCCTCTGGAATGTTCTCAATAGCAAATCTGCCCTTCTGTTATTACACTACGAGATATTTTCATTGTAGACTTGTACTTCGTACAGAGAGAGTTGCTGCGGTAGACTTCTGGGTGAACCGTGAGAAATGCATGTCATATGGCCATAGAGAGGCATTCAGTGCCTGAGAGCTGGGCAGAGGACAGCAGAAGTTGCTCTGTGCACAAGAGAGTTAAAAATAAGCACTCAGAACACAGCAGGTAGCAGTATAAGAAGTTAAAATGTGTCCTCAGCATGAGCCCTGCCACTCCACAGTTTTGTTTCGTTTTTGGATACTCTGTGTCTCAAGCGAAAAGTAAGAATAGAAAAGCATCACTCACTCTGGGTGACATCCCTCAGAGAATAGGGTATGAAGGTATGACAACCCAACACTACTTCAGAAGAAAACAAGTTTAGGGCAGGGAGGGCTGACGGTAAGTCATGTGGATGAGTTAAGAGTCGGACTTGGTTGCAAATAACAAAGAGCCAAACAATGACCAAAGGAAGGGTGAACGTCTCTCAGATAACAAGAATCTCATTGCTCTAGGAATCCAGATGCTTTCACTTTTCTGTTCTGCCATTCTTTAGCCTATCACTCTCACCTTCATGGTCCTAAAACAACTGCTAAATGTTTGGCATCGCAGACAAGAAAAAGAAGGGTGCAGAAGGAAGGATAAAAATCCCTTTCTTCTAGGTTTGCCTTTTAATTTGGCAAGAAGAGGAAGGGAGGTCTCCCTCACAACTTCCTTCCCCACCTACTTCCCTAGAACTACATTATATCAGTACTCTGGCTTATAGGAGATGGGATCTTTTTAATTAATTAATTAATTTACTTATTTGGCTGCACCAGGTCTTAGTTGTAGCCCTTAGGATCTTTAGTTGCAGCATGTGGGATCTAATTCCCTGACCAGGGATCAAACCCGGGTCCCCTGCATTGGCAACATGGAGTTTTAGCCACTGGACTACCAGGGAAGTGCTACGAGATGGGATCTTGAGTGTTCTTTTTCTCTCTCGATTTTATAGGAAAAGTCAAGGGAGAAGAAGTTTGGAATGGGTGTTGACAGAGTTAATCTATTTGCACAACTGGAGTGGAAATGAGTAAGAATCCCTCACTACTCCAAGAGCCAAGGAAAGATTTGCACAGTGAAGTGGTCAGATGCTCATCTGAAAGGCACATTCATCTCAGGGATTCCCATGTCTACTCAGGAACAATAATTTTAACATACAGTGAAATCAAATGAGGTGAAAGGTATTTCTGCTGAAGTGACTTGATAAGTTCCCGATCTGATATGGTATATCTTCCCAGTGATTAAAATATATGTATGTGTGTATTGTGTGTGTGTGTGTGTGTGCGCGCGCAGATAGAAGAAGGGCAGGAAGTCATCCCATGGAAGTAGGAAACCCTTGCACTTTACTCAGCAACAAGACAAGCTGGAACTGCATTTCAAATACTCCCAAGTATTAGGAAATAAGAGCATGGAACTGGGCTGTATTCCATACAAGATAATCTGGAGAACACAAAAGAATTAATGGATTATGGTTTTACATAAATAATCATATTAACTCCAACCTACAGCAAACTTGGTCACACATTTGTTGGTTAAGTAACTTCATTAAGTTTTGTTTTTTTAAAAAGCACAGGTTCTAATCATTTTTTCCAGAAAATTTCAGATAAGTGCAGCAAAAGACTGACGGACATGGATAGCCAGACATATATTAATAAGCATTGTAATAATTTACTACCATGAAGTTTCCCCTGGTGGCTCAGACACTAAAGTGTCTGTCTATCAATGTGGGAGACCTGGGTTCGATTCCTGGGTTGGTAAGATTCCCTGGAGAAGGAAATAGCAACTCACTCCAGTACTCTTGCTTAGAAAATCCTATGGACGGAGGAGCCTGGTGCAGGCTACTGTCCATGGGGTCGCAAAGAGTTGGACATGACTGAGCGATTTCACTTCACTTCACCATGAAGTTCGAAAGTTGTCCCTGTTTCACATATTAATCTAGGTGCCAAAACAAAATTAACCATAGTAGAGATAAATTGTGTTGCAGTGGTTAAGACTGTTCACTTCAACTACAAGTGATGAGGGTTCAATGCCTGACTGAATCAGTTCTAACAAGGTGGATGAAACTGGAGCATATTATACAGAGTGAAGTAAGCCAGAAAGAAAAACACCAATACAGTATACTAACGCATATATATGGAATTTAGAAATACAGTAACGATAAACCTGTATGTGAGACAGCAAAAGAGACACAGATGTATAGAACAGTCTTTCGGACTCTATGGGAGAGGGCGAGGGTAGGATGATTCGGGAGAATGGCATTGAAACATGTTTAATATCATATATGAAATGAATCACCAGTCCAGGTTCAATGCATGATACTGGATACTTGGGCCTGGTGCACTGGGACACCCCAGAGGGATGGTATGGGGAGGGAGGAGGGAAGGGGAGTTCAGGATGGGGAACACGTGTATACCTGTGGCAGATTCATGTTGATGTATGACAAAACCAATACAATATTGTAAAGTAATTAAACTCCAATTAAAATAAATAAATTTATATTTTTAAAAAAACAACAACTAAGGTCTCACAGGCCCTGTGGTGCAGCCAAAAAAAAGTCTTCATCACACACACAAAAATTTAATGCAAAATTTCTGATGTTAATTTCTGCTTTTGAAAGAACATCAATAATATTCCCACCACTCTAAACAATATATTTTTATAGGAGCAATTGTTCCAATTTTTCTTAGATTCCAATATTTCAAAAGCTCTAGACATGATCTTGAAAATGGGTACTTCCATAATACTAAGACTCTTTTTAATAAAGACATGCATATAATGGTGGGTCAGAACATAGGAACAATGTAATTTCACATGAAGACTTTGGAGATTCATCACTCATAGCAGAATTTGAGCGGGAAAAAATAGCCATGGAAGGAATTAACCGGTTTTGTTGAACCTACTCTATCAGGTAAAGGAAAAGACTAACTTGGGTTATTACCAAAATGATCTAGGTCTTTCAAAAGCAAAAAAAAAAAAAAAAAAGACAATTATTTTCCTTGATTCAGTTGAAAAGTAAAAGCAGTAAAAGCACTGCATGGGAATATCTCACCTTTAAGTAGTTTTAAACAGTGTTCTTAATAATTTATTAATAATTATAAATAATATTCATCAATCTAAAGCTTCTACTCCTAGAGTTGTGACTTAAGGGAATATCCTATAATGCTGGCAATTCCATTTGCAGATACATTTACTGCAGTGGTTTTTTTTTTTTTTCATTTATTAAACACATTAAATTCAGACTAAAAATCTGACACTGCTGGTCTATGCTTCAGGAATACAGAGGTAGATAAAACCCAAAGTTTGTCCTTGTGGAATTCCTTCTAGTTGTGGGTAGGCACAATAGATATAAATACATGCATATAAACATAAGTACATATAATATATTAGATGGTGATAGATATTAAGAGAAGAGAAAAATGACATCAATAAATAAAACTGGAGAGATTCTGTGAGTGGGTTGACATGTTAGTGTTGACAGAGAAAGAGCATGAGAAAGTGGAGTTCAAGTAAAAGCACTCCTGGCAGAAGGCGAGCTGGGAAGGTGCAGTGAGACTGCCAGGTTCAACAACCAGAGAAGAGATCAGAAAGGCCAGAATCTGGAGAGACCACATTCTAGGAGATGAGCTCAGAGAGGTCCCCGGACACCACATCACTTGGAGTCTCATGAGCCCTCATTAGGACCTTGTTATTACAAACTTGGCCACAACAAACTCTTCAACTGAAATTAACAGTATATTAATGGAGAATTCATATTTTTTCAGGATGATGAGCCATGGTAGTGATATTCATACAAATGTATGTATGAATATTTCCTAAAGACATTGGAAAACCCGGTGATAGAATGTTAGGTGAATTAAGTTGCATATATTATAAATTTCTTTGATTTGGGGATTTTCCTGGTGGTCCAGTGGCTCAAGGGCTTCCCTGATGGTTCAGTGGTAAAGAATCCATCCACCCACCAATGCAGACGATGGAGGTTCCATGCCTGGATTGAGAAGGTCCCCTGGAGAGGAAATGGCAACTGACTTCAGTATTCTTGCCTGGGAAATCCCATGGACACAGGAGTCTGGCAGGCTACATTCCATGGGGTCACAAAAGACTCGGACACTACTTAGCAACCAAACAACAACCACCAGTGGTTCAAACTGCAGGGCTCGCAGGCTTGGTCCCTAATAGAGGAACTAAGATCCCACATGACATGTGGCATGGCCAAAAGAAGTCTGATTTTAAATATCTTTAAAAAATAAAAAGGCTAAAGACAATCATTGAACTAACTGTATTAACATGTAAAATAGCAAGTAGTAAGATTATGAATGTTTTGCTTTCATCAGTTTACTTTTTCCCAATTTTCTTCAATATGCATATAGAACTTTTATAACCAGAAGATAATTTCAGGTAATTTTTGAAAAGTAAATACATTTTTTTTTATATATTTATTTAGCTGCACGGGGTCTTAGTTGCAGGATGTGGAATCTAGTTCCCTGACCAAGGATTGAACCTGGGCCCCCTGCATTGGAACCACAGAGTCAGCTACTGAACCAGGGAAGTCCTGAAAATTAGATAAATTTTTAAAAGGTGTGAGGCCCTGAAGTAACTGACTCTCTACAGCCACATCTCTAGGAAAGCTGTAACTGCATAGCCCAGTTTTAGGAGCTCTGGCCTCCCTCTCCCTGTATCATATGACTGCTCACATTTTTCCTAGTGACTGTCTTCTGTGCTAACATTTTAATTATGTGGAGAAATACCTGAAGAAAAAAATAAATAAGTAAAACCTGGTTCTTGGCAAAGACTAACTATTTAGTGCTGGAGGCAAGCACAGGCTCAATTTTGAGGCTGGATCTGAGGGAACTTTCTTCACAGTTTAGAGAAGAATGCAAGATTCCTGGCATGGAACTGCTTATTTTTCTAAATGGAAGGGATTTGTTACAAGAGATAGTATAGAATCTCCCACAGACCCAAGGAGGAGGCTTCCAATGAGATCTATATCTAGTGGTGGGCTAGATGCACTTGAACCTAGCAACCAGCCTCCCTCTGTTTCAGGGCATGTTGATTTCCAAAATGAGAGGGGGTGAGGAGAGGGGCAGTAGGAGAAAAGAAAGCGTGAAGCAATCCACTTGCAGACATTGCTTCAACCCAGCTTAGGTTCATATCACTTCAAATGCTATTTGGTAATAGATCTTGTTAGCAACCCTTCTCAAAGGGGAGGAAGGAACGGAGTTGAAAAGTGTAAGCGTACTTAAAAATAACTTTGATCTGGGCTAATGAGGAAAAACATCATAAATTTAGCCCAAGGAGACACAGGTTTATACAATATTACATCAGCATTGTACACTTTGCAACGGACTTGGTGACCCAAGTGGGACTTGGGCTAAGGAAGAGCAGAAATGGGGCCAAGGACACAACATGGTGGAAGGTCCCCAGTGACAGAGTCTTTCCAGAGGAACACCCACACAAACCACGCATATTACATTTAATTCTCTACGTCACCTCGTATAAATGGATGCAACATTAAAGTCTGATTACCTTCCTTCTGAGTACAATTAAAATAGTAACTTATAACTATAGAATCCTCAGTTTCATCTCACTTGCCATTCAACATGTTCTGATTAATTCATCATTCATTGGGTCCAAAACTATCCTTATTAGCACTGAAACTGAGTCATCATAAGATATTTCTAAAAAATCATCAAAATTTTTAAAAAGAAAATATGGATGTGACACTGAGGCTGACAGGGATGATGATAATCAAATTCTGTCTGATCTTTGTAAAATGTGTCTTTGGTCTTGTATGCAAGGTACTGAAATTAAGCCTCATGCTAGATCTTTTCAGGTTGTACTCTAGAGGATTTAAGAGTTCAGTGAGTAAGCTGATGCTGAAGTTACCATGCCTTTTCAGTTAACAAGTCAGGTTTTCTTTAATAAGAATAGTAAAGTCTTTTATCACCTCAGTATAAGGTGAGGAAAAAAAGAGTGGTCATTTTCTAATTTAAACATAAATATGTATGAAAGTGAAAGTGAAGTCACTCAGTTGTGTCCGACTCTTAGCGACCCTGTGGACTGCAGCCTACCAGGCTCCTCCATCCATGGGGTTTTGCAGGCAAGAGTACTGGAGTGGGGTGCCATTGCTTTCTCCGGTGTTCTATCATATTCAGTTCTATGACTTTTGAGGGTCACGTATGTATACACATATCCAATCCAAATTATGCATATCAGAGATCAGATTTGTCCATATTCAATAGAACAGGTCTTGGTGGTGGTTTAGAAGCTAAGTCATATCCAACTCTGGCAACCCCATGGACTGTAGCCTGCCAGTCTCCTCTGTCCATGGGATTCTTCAGGCAAGAATACTAAAATGGGTTGCCATTTCTTTCTCCAGAGGATCTTCCTGACCTAGGGACCAAACCCAGATCTCCTGCATTGCAGGCAGATTCTTTACTGACTTAGCTACCAGGGAAGCCCTGTGTATACACACACACACACACACACACACACACACACACACACACACACATATACATACACATACATACATATATATATAAAACTTTATATCATTGCATCTAACACAATAAATCATTGTATATTATTATGTTATATGTCACTAAGGAAAAAAATGGTTCCAATTAAACTATGACACAATTATTTTTTATCCCTTAGACTGCTTTATACTTACTGAAAGAACTCGTTTAGACTTATTTAGATACAGATTTTTATTGTATATTACCCTTGTGCATATGTGAAAAAATAGATATTAGAAAAATACATTTTAGAAAGGTATTTCCAAGCTTTGCATTCAGAGGCTGCTCTTCTCAGTCACATTTTGATTCAGCCTCATTAGCACCTGTGACTTTCACACAGGATTCCTTGGTGATATCAAGGCTGTCATGCACATTATCAGTGTCTCAAGACTTTTCTTCCGTGATATTGCCCCTCATACTGTAGATTTTCATGCTGATTCTCTGGATCTTAAACATTAAGGTTCCAAGGAAGGGGTTCAGACCAGTTACATGAAAGTAATTACAACCATTTCGTGACTGTATCAGTTTGTTACGGTGTCTTCCATAATTAGAAGAATCCAAACTTCAGAGATACTAAAATGTAAAAAAATAAGGAAAGACTTCCCTGGTCATCCAGTGGTTGAAAATCTGCCTTCAATTGCAGGGGACAAGGATTCCATCCCTGATTCAGGAAGATCCCACACGCTTCAAATCAACTAAGCCCATGTACCACCGCTACTGAGCCCAGTTGCCTTGTTCTGCAACAAAAGAAGCCATCACAATGAGAAGCCCAAACAATTCATTTTAAAAATGTTAAAAAACAGCTTCCTTAGAATTGATGAAACATGGAAAATGTGTTTCTTTATTGGTAATCATCACATTTGAAAACTTTATCAAGATTGGTCCCGAAGTGATTTTTACCCCCATGGAAAAGAAATGCAAAAAAGCAAAATGCCTGTCTGGGGAAGCCTTACAAATAGCTGTGAAAAGAAGAGAAGGGAAAAGCAAAGGAGAAAAGGAAAGATATAAGCATCTGAATGCAGAGTTCCAGAGAATAGCAAGGAGAGATAATAAAGCATTCTTCAGCGATCAATGCAAAGAAATAGAGGAAAAGAACAGAATGAAAAAGACTAGAGATCTTTTCAAGAAATTTGACAGATACCAAGGGAACATTTCATGCAAAGATGGGCTCAAAAGGACAGAAATGGTCTGGACCTAACAGAAGCAGAAGATATTAAGAAGAGATAGCAAGAATACACAGAAGAACTGTACAAAAGATCTTCACGACCCGGATAATCATGATGACCACTCTTCTAGAGCCAGACGTCCTGGAATGTGAAGTCAAGTGGGCCTTAGAAAGCATCACTACAAACAAAGCTAGTGGAGGTGATGGAATTCCAGTTGAGCTATTTCAGATCCTGAAAGATGATACTGTGAAAGTGCTGCCAGCAAATTTGGAAAACTCAGCAGTGGCCACAGGACTGGAAAAGGTCAGGTTTCATTCCAATCTCAAAGAAAGGCAATGCCAAAGAATCCTCAAACTACCGCACAATTGCACTCATCTCACACGCTAGCAAAGTAATGCTCAAAATTTTCCAAGCCAGGCTTCAGCAATACGTGAACTGTGAACTCCCTGATGTTCAAGCTGGTTTTAGAAAAGGCAGAGGAACCAGAGATCAAATTGCCAACATCCACTGGATCATGGAAAAAGCAAGAGAGTTCCAGAAAAACATCTATTTCTGTTTTATTGACTATGCCAAAGCCTTTGACTGTGTGGATCACAAGAAACTGTGGAAAATTCTTCAAGAGATGGGAATACCAGACCACCTGACCTGCCTCTTGAGAAACTGTATGCAGGCCAGGAAGCAACAGTTAGAACTGGACATGGAACAACAGACTGGTTCCAAATAGGAAAAGGAGTACGTCAAGGCTGTATATTGTCACCCTGCTTATTTTACTTCTATGCAGAGTACATTATGAGAAACACTGGACTGGAAGAAACACAAGCTGGAATCAAGATTGCCAGGAGAAATATCAATAACCTCAGATATGCAGATGACACCACCTTTATGGCAGAAAGTGAAGAGGAACTAAAAGCCTCTTGATGAAAGTAAAAGAGGAGAGTGAAAAAGTTGGCTTAAAGCTCAACATTCAGAAAACAAAGATCATGGCATCAGGTCCCATCACTCCATGGGAAATAGATGGGGAAACAGTGGAAATAGTGTCAGAGTTTATTTTTTTGGGCTCCTAAATCACTGAAGATGGTGACTGCAGCCATGAAATTAAAAGACGCTTAGTCCTTGGAAGAAAAGTTATGACCAACCTAGATAGCATATTCAAAAGCAGAAACATCACTTTGCTGACTACAGTCCATCTAGTCAAGGCTATGGTTTTTCCAGTAGTCATGCATGGATGTGAGAGTTGGACTGTGAAGAAGGCTGAGCGCCAAAGAATTGATGCTTTTGCACTGTGGTGTTGGAGAAGACTCTTGAGAATCCCTTGGACTGCAAGGAGATCCAACCAGTCCATCCTAAAGGAGATCAGTCCTGGGTGTTCTTTGGAAGGACTGATTTTGAAGCTGAAACTCCAATACTTTGGCCACCTCATGGGAAGAGTTGACTCATTGGAAAAGACTTTGATGCTGGGAGGGATTAGGGGCAGGAGGAGAAGGGGATGACAGAGGATGAGATGGCTGGATGGCATCATCGACTCGATGGTAATGAGTCTGGGTAAACTCCAGGAGTTGGTGATGGACAGGGAGGCCTGGCGTGCTGTGATTCATGGGGTCGCAAAGAGTCAGACATGACTGAGTGACTGAACTGAAGTAATAAATGCTTAAAAATAAAGAGATACAATGGACATATTGAGAATTATAAATATAATCCCCTACCTGAAGGATTTCCAAATTTTTCAATTCATAAAAAGTTTCATATTTCATTTGAGACATATTTCAAATGTCAAGTAATAATTACATGCTCACATGACTACAAGCATTACAAAGAAAGGAACAAATTTATTTATAACATATAGTCAGTAACCATTTTGTCCCAAAAGTAAAACAGGTAAAAATTCATGTTTGCCCATATCCTGTTAACAACACATTTGATTCCAAGAGTTTATATGAGATTTGAATTTTAATAAATGCTATTCTCTTTCTTGAAAAAAAATTTTAATGCCATTAAATAAGCAGTGAATCTGCAAGCACTTTTTAATACTATAAGTAGTTTAATTAGGGTTATGTTTTACTTAAGAAATACATTTTAAACATATTTATTTAATATCAAATGGGCTTCCCTGGTGGCTCAGTGGTAAAGAATCTGACTGCCAATGCAGGAGACACCCTTGGGCTGGGACTGTCCCCTGGAGAGGGAAATGGCAACCCACTCCAGCATTCTTGCCTGGAAAATCCCATGGACAGAGGACCCTAGTGGGCTTCAGTCCATGGGGTCACAGAGTCAGATATGATCTAGTGACTAACAACTACAAAATTTAATACCAATCTTCTGACCATGGTATTTCTATAAATTTGATGCTTGCTCCTTGGAAGAAAAGCTATGACAAATCTAGACAGCATATTAAGAAGCAGAGACATCACTTTTCCAACAAAGGTCCATATAGTCAAAGCTATGGTATTTCCAGTAGTCAGGTACAGATGTAAGAATTGGACCATAAAGAGGCTGAGTGCCAAAGAAGTGATGCTTTCAAACTCTGGTGCTGGAGAAAATTCTTGAGCGTTGCTTGGACAGCAAGGAGATCATACCAGTCAATCCTAAAGGAAACCAATCCTGAATATTCATTGCTGATGAATATAATTCCCTTACAGCAGAAAGTGAAGAGGAATTAAAGAGCCTCTTGACGAAGTGAAAGAAGAGAGTGAAAAAAACTGGCTTAAAACTCAACATTTGAAAAACTAAGATCATGGCCTCTGGTCCCATCATTTCATGGCAAACAGATAGGGAAACAATGGAAATAGTGACAGACTTTATTTTGAGGGACTTCAAAATCACTGTGGATGGTGACTGCAGCCATGAAATTAAAAGACAGCTGCTCCTTGGAAGAAAAGCTATGGCAAACCTAGACAGTGTGTTGAAAAACAGAGACATTACTTTGCCTACAAAGGTCCGTATAGTCAAAGATATGGTTTTTCCAGTAGTCGTGTACAGATGTGAGAGCTAGAAAATAAAAAAGCTGAGCACCAAAGAATTGATGCCTTCAAACTACAGTGCTGGAGAAACTCTTGAGAGTCCCTTGGACAGTAAGGAGATCAAACCAGTCCATTCTAAAGGAAATCAACCATGAATATTCACTGGAAGGACTGATGCTGAAGCTCTAATATTTGGCCACCTGAGGCAAAGAGACAACTCATTGGAAAAGACTCTAATGCTGGGAAATATTGAGGTCAAGAGGACAACAGGCAACACAGGATGAGATGGTTGGATGGCATCATTGACTCAATGGACATGAGTTTGAGCAAACTCTGGGAAATAGTGAAGGACAGGGAAGTCTGGTGTGCTATAGACCATGGGCTTGCAAAGAATCAGACATGATGTAGGGACTGAACAACAACAGCAACCCTTAGGTTACTCAAGAACATTCAAAATACTAGTAATGTATAGGATTTACTTAATATTTCACTTTACACATCTCTTATGTAATATTGCATATATCAGGGTTAATAAATTACTACTGCCCACATGCTGAACTTGTAAATAAAGTTTTATTGGAACACAGCCATGCCTGTTCATTTACAGGCATCTCTCTGGCTGCAAGAGCTAAGTTGTTGAGTTGAAATAAAGAATGGCTACCATGTAAAGCCAAAAATATTTATTATGTAGCCACTTCCAGTAAAGATTTGCTGTTCCCTGTTGTGGAGCAAGGTGATAGCTTATGGCTCCCCTTCACACCCTTCACACTACAAGTTACCTTTAGACTAACTTATTTTCCATTTTAACCATGAGAAAATTAGACTTTCATTTAATTGTAATGTATTGTTTTTCCATGGTAATACTTAAGTAAACCTTCAAATACTTCTTGAAGAAGAAAGGGAGCTTAACTGCAAGGCAATTGTAAAATTTCTTTGTGATCATATGTCAGATGAAGAACTATAATCACCATTTCTTTTGCAATTCAATTTACCACCACCAGTACCTGACCCATACTCAGTGAAACAACCAAGATCTTGGTATAGTCACTTCTACTATATTGTCAGGAAAGAATCTCAACTCATGGCATTCTCAAATGTCAAATATGCTTTTCAAGTGAACAAACAGAAGAACATAGACAAAATTTCTAGTGGCTCCTGTCTTTGTCTGCTCAGCCCTCCTTACCTTCTGGATACATGGCCCATGCCCATAGCCTCAGGATCAAGAATCGGTCCGTGATCTGCTGCTGCTGTTGCTGCTAAGTCGCTTCAGTTGTGTCCAACTCTGTGTGACCCCAGAGATGACAGCCCACTAGGCTCCCCCCATCCCTGGGATTCTAGATCAATTATAAAGCTTCATCCCAGTGTCCAGAATGATTGATCCAACAGGAGGGAAAATCCCCAAACCTGGCAAATCAAAGTATTTTCCAAAGTAATCTGAAGTTTGAAGAGAGTTTTTTCCCAACAGTCTGAACTGTAATTGAGGCCCAAACTTCCATTATCCATTCTTAAAGAAGAAAGTCATTAGATTGAGGAGGCCCACATAAATAAACCAAAACCTAAGCCTCTAACGCCACAGATTATGAAATTGAAACCTAAAGACAACCAATCACAAACAGCCAACTAGGCTTTTAAGCTTTCACTTCAGTTCAGTTCAGTCACTTAGTCATGTCTGACTCTTTGCAACCCCGTGAACTGCAGCATGCCAGGCCTCCCTGTCCATCTCCAACTCCTGGAGTTCACCCAAACTCACGTCCATCGAGTCAGTGATGCCATCCAGCCATCTCATCCTCTGTCATCCCCTTCTCCTGCCCCTAATCCCTCCCAGCATCAGAGTCTTTTCCAATGAGTCAACTCTTTCCATGAGGTGGCCAAAGTATTGGAGTTTCAGCTTCAAAATCAGTCCTTCCAAAGAAATCCCAGGGTTGATCTCCTTCAGAATGGACTGGTTGGATCTCCTTGCAGTCCAAGGGACTCTCAAGAGTCTTATGTAACACCGCAGTTTTAAAGCACCAATTCTTCGGCACTTAGCTTTCTTCACAAGCTTTAGCCAATCAATAATTTGCTTCTGCCTTTTCTCTATAAAAGTCTTTTCTTGAGTTGTTGTTGAAGGAGCACTTCTAACCACTTCTGGCTTGGTGCTGCCCTGTTCCAACTGATTTTTGCTGACATAAACTCAAGATGTTTAATAGACTTCAGTTTTTTTATTGACATATAGTTGATTTCGGGCTTCCCAGTTGGCACAGTGGTAAAGAACCTGCCTGCCAATGCAGGAGACACAGGTTCAATCCCTGGAAGATGCCCTGGAGAAGGAAATGGCAACCATTCCAGTATTCTTGCCTGGGAAATCCCATGGACGGGGAGTCTGGCAGGTTGCAGTCCTTGGGGTCACAAAGAGTCAGACAGGACTTAGCAACTAAACAACAAGACACATAGTTGATTTATAGTACTGCATTAGTTTTAAGTGTACAGCTAAGTGATTCAGTTACATGTTTTTTGATATTATATTCCATTACAGGTTATTACAAGATATTGAATATAGATCCCTGTGCTACACAGTAGGTCCTTGTTGGTTATCCATTTTGTATATAGTAGTTTCTATATGTTAATCTCGTACTCCTAATTTATTGCCCCCACTTCCCTGTCCCCTTTGGTAACCATAAATTTGTTTTCTGTGTCTCTGAGTCTATTTTGTATATAGATGTATTGGTATTATTTCTTTAATTGTTATCTTTTAACATATTTTGAGCTGTGGTTCCAGGTGGCCCAGAAAAAGAGAGAGATCAAGACGAATGAGAAGCAGAGATGAGAGGAAGAAACAGAATCTTTATAAGACTTTAGGTCCCTGATTTCAGGAACTTCTTGACTTCTCAAGAACCCCCTTCCTGTCCTTCTATAGTTTAGGTAGAGCAGCCAACAAGATGCTCCTCTTTTTCTTCCAGTAGCTCAAGAAATATCACTTGCAACCAAGATGCTTGACCAACAGGACCAGATAATCATTGGGGAAGGCCACCTATTTCATGGATGTTGATCCCACTATATCTTCAAGCCAAGGACAACAGAACCTAAAATAGCATCCCTCTTTTCTTGTAGAAGCTTTTCCTCTCTTTTCTTCTTACAGTTTAGGAAACAAACAAAAGATTGAAGGAGAAAAAAAAAAAAGGCAGCAAACTATTAGTATAACAACACTTTACCCAATTGACCAGGCAGAAATGTAACCTGCTATGCTCTCTTCAGAATGACTTAACTCTAATCATGCGGCCCATCTCTCCCTTTCTTTCTCCTATCTTTCTGTCTCTGCTTCACATCTCATAAATGTTTTATGTCTGAAAGCTTAAAAGTGATTTATGCAAGAGCTGCTGTAAGCATAGCTCGAGCATCAAATTCATTTGCCTAGTGATGGATAAAAGAAGAGAAAAACCATCTTCTGCCTCAAGGAAGGCCAAACTGGAAAGTGAGGCAAAAAGCAATATAAGAACCTTTTTTTTTTTTAACTTGGCCGATCTTTCCTGCTGTGTGCATCTAATGTTTTGCCTCTGAGAATAGAACTTATTAGCAACCTCAAAATGAAAAAAGAAGACAGGATATTTTTCAACAAGGGTCTCTGCTTTGCCAAACATCCCAGAGTTTGTCTCCAAGGACTTGAAAAGAAAGGAAAGAATGAAGAACGGAAACCATAAAGCATGCGGTAAGGCTATCATCTAATTACTGAATGAATGGCACAGTTGTTTTGTCTGATTGCACTAAGCTAGTTATCCACTGCTAGCTTCATTGACAAAAAGGGAATCGACACAAATTATAGGGAAATTCAAGCACTAAAGGAATGTTTTGGTTCAGAGGTTTGCAATGACTATTGGCTTCAGTTTTTGGCAAAATCTGTGTTCGCCGTAAGGAACTCGGCTATGCTGGGTCAGCCTGCAGCGTTCCCAAAAACCTGGAATAGGATAGACTTCCTTGTCATCTGTATCCCATCAATAAATTAAAGTGATGTTCTCCAGCTCGTGTTTGTTTCTTGGCAGGCTAATCTACAATCAGAAAAAGAAAAGCCTTTCATTTGTGGACTCCAGCTAAAGGAAGGAAGCCTTTGTATGCGGATTCACCGGAGACCAAAATATTAAAAAGTGGAAGAGGAAAACCATATGCTGCAGTTCTCCAAAGGAAGCAGCTCAGAGTTCTGGTTAAAGAAATGCTTGAGTTCATGACACAGTAAAATAAATTTTTACTACCAGAAGAGGGTATGCTAATAATGATATTGATACTTCTGGGATGTTACAACCATTGACATGTTGACTAGTATTCCATTTTCTCCTATTGTTTACATCAGAAATCCTAGAAATTATATATTTCAAAGAAACCTGAAGTAATGGTACCTATTAACGTAATGCTTCCAGATTTGCACTTCATTTAAGAAAGAAGTGAGGAATCCAATGGAATCTGTCTGGAGAACAATATTCATAAGCTCATGGCTCCCTCTCAAAGCTAGGTGATTCTTTACAGTTGCAGCAATCAAATCCTGATTAAAGTAGAAGTGGGGGAAATCGCTGTACTGATTATATGAGCTTTTTGCATAGTCTATGACATAGTGCAGTGTTAGGAACTCTTCACTTCTCTTGGTTTTTCAGGGGTTGACCTTGCCCTTGTATCATCTGTGAATAAGTACACTAACGAGAATAGAGCTGGTGTAGTCCTTCACCCGCCTGTATAGGAAAGAAAGCGTTGGGATCATCTGATCCTTTTTAGATTGATCATCTTTGTGTTTCATTTCCTTTTTATCTCATTGAAGAAGCCAAGCAAGAATTCCTTCTTTAACACCTGTATCCTTCAAAGAATATGACTCTGAGTGCAAATTTTCAGTATTTTAGGGCCTCATGTACCAATGATATGGCTCCTTACCAAAGGGAATTAATTTTGCTTTCTTTTGTAGTGGAGTCTCATAAAAACTAGCAACAGATGAAGTGCAAGGGATATGATTGGTAAGAACGCTTGACGAAAACTTGGCAGAGGTATTTCATTGGACAGAAATGTGGATCTGGCTCTGTTACTCAGTAGGTAACTGAATGAATGTGCACTTACCTAGTTTACTGGAAAGAGGACTACATTACAAGTCAGGAGATTTTGTTCCCAGCTCTGGCCTCACTGTGTGGTAAGCAATAACACCTCTCCAGAGTTGGACTTTGAATCCTGGCCCAGTCACCCATCGTCTGTGTCACTTGTGCTGGTCACTGTAACCTCTCTGAGCCTCGGCATCCTCATCTTTAGCTGTTGTTCAGTCGCTCAGTCGTGTCCAACTCTGTGACCCCATGGACTGCAGCACACCAGACTTCCCTGCCCTCACTATATCCTGAAGTTTGCTCAAACTCATGTCCATTGAGTTCATGATGACATCCAACCATCTCAGCCTCTATCACCCCCTTCTCCTCCTGCCCTCAATCTTTCCCAGCATCAGGGCCTTTTCCAATGAGTCAGTAGGATAAAAACAATACTCATTTCACATGGTTGTAATTTATCTGGCACATAATAACCACTGTATAAGAGTCTGTTCAATAAAATTAATAATTCTGCTACTGACAGTAAAGATCAGATCTTAGCCTTTCAAAACTTGGGTTTTTGTTGGCAAATGGAGATAAGAACTAGTATTTCTTACATCTTGGTAGTCTCCAACAAGCATATTATCTTATCTTTCACTCCACCCTGCTTCCAGATACAGGAAATATAGACATGGAGCAACAGCATTAAAGTGGTTGTAAGAAAATTCTATCAGGAACTGCTTCAGACTGTGGGAAGTTGAGCACTATTTTCCACTGAAGAGAGGTTTGTATCCAACCAGTCCATTCTGAAGGAGATCAACCCTGGGATTTCTTTGGAAGGAATGATGCTAAATCTGAAACTCCAGTACTTTGGCCACCTCATGCGAAGAGTTGACTCATTGGAATAGACTGATGCTGGGAGGGATTAGGGGCAGGAGGAGAAGGGGATGACAGAGGATGAGATGGCTGGATGGCATCACTGACTCGATGGACGTGAGTCTGAGTGAACTCCAGGAGTTGATGGACAGGGAGGCCTGGCGTGCTGTGATTCATGGGGTCGCAAAGAGTCGGACACGACTGAGTGACTGAACTGAACTGAACTGAAGAGGAAGAACTCATTAGAAGACCAAAGAAGTTTTCCCTCTAAATCCCCAGAAGATACAACATGAACCACTTCTCTCTGGCAAATCAAGCAGCTGGGGATAGTGATGAGCATCTGAATGTGTCTCTTATAAAGACTACATCAGATCAAGTGTGAGGAGTTTGATTGTGACTTTAGACAGATTACTTCTTTTTACAAGAAAATTACTTTCTAATAAAAGAAATCATTAGTTCTCTTGAATTACATTTCATCACAATCCTCTGTTATTAATCATTTGTCCACAACGAAGAGTTTATTCTTCTTGGGAAATCTCCCATAAATCAGAGACATTTAATTTCCCTTCTAAACTCATCTTTTCCCTGGACCTCAAGTTTGAAAGAGTTCTTAAAATATCTTCCAAGGACTTCCCTGGTGGTCCAGTGGTTAAGCCTCTGAACTTCCAATGCAGGGGACCAGGTTCAAATGCTGTTCAGGGAACTAAGATCCTTGATGCTATTTGGCAAGGCCAAACAACAACAACAAAAACTCTTAAAAATTTTGACTCTGTGGGAGAGGGAGAGGGCGGGATGATTTGGGAGAATGGCATTGAAACATGTATAATATCATATAAGAAATGAATTGCCAGTCTAGGTTCAATGCAGGATACAGGATGCTTGGGGCTGGTGCACTGGGATAACCCAGAGGGATTGGGGGTGGGAGCGGGGGAGGCGGAGGGGGTTCAGGAGTGGGAACTTATGTACACCCATGGTGGATTCATGTTGATGTATGGCAAAACCAATACAGTATTGTAAAGTAAAAAAATTTAAAGAGGAAAAAGTAAAAATAAAAATAAAATCTTATTAATCTATATAAAAAAAATTCCTCCAATTCAATCCACTGGAAACTTGACACCCACAGAAGGTGAGTGCCCAGTATATGATTCTCCCTTTGAAAACAGCAAACCACCCGATTTCTAGACAGCTCTTACTGTTACAAAAATCTCTCCTAGCGTTAATGGTTAAAAATTTCACAAAAACAAAAGGTAAAGATATACCTCATATTACACACAACAATATTTTCTGTGGTATTACTGAGTACTTTGTCTTTTAAAAATCCATTAAGTCATAGAAAAGTAAAAGAGAAATTTATAGTTATCTTTGGCGAGATAACTTTTTAAGGTTAAAATACAATAGAAACAACAAAAGAAAATAATTAACAAATTTAACTACACAAAGACTAAAACTTTTTAGGGAACAACCAAATCTAAAATGATAAGGTGGACAGTTATTTGGCCTAGAATATGGATGAAAGGAAATTCAATGAGTAAATAAAATATTTAAAATATTAAATAAAAATAAAAGGTCTCCTGGTAACAAAAATACACAACATTTTAAAACAATAAGATATCATGTTAAGCCTAATAACAATCATTGCCTTTAAAATTGTCCACAAAGGTTTTGCCTAATCATAATTATTAATTATTGCTTTTAAAATCAGGTAATGCAAAGTTGATAATGTATACCCACAGAGTGTTGCTGGCAATATAAACTATGCAATCTTTAGAAAAACAATTTGGCATTACACAGGAAAAGGAACTGCATTCATATTCTACTGAACAAACCCTCCTTGTGGTAATTTTATTCTATATAAAAATCCAAAGCGAAAAGGGGACTTATCTATATATTTATATACTCAAAACAGTATTATTTAAAATGGTAAAATATTAAAACTCACTTAGTGTCTAACCCTATAGCTCCTCAAAAGAATACTTAAAAGTCATTTTAAAATATAAGTATGGAACATATTAAGCTAGTCTTGTCATTCTTCCAATCATTTTTAAGGACTGCTTCCTAACATTCTGGAAACCGTCTCTTTTGAAACTCAGTATCTATAAATTCCCCTCTTTCCCACTGAAGCAACTACTCAGGTCTGCCCCGAGAAAATTCCTATTTCTTCAGGTCAGAGGTGTTACTGGAAAAGCAATCAGGTCCAATGTGCAAAAGAAATTTATTTCTGGAATCAAAATATTTTCCTTCTGCTGAAATCTCTATATCAACCACTTAACTATTTAAACCACAATTGTAGGAGTTATCTTCACTCTTCTACCTCCCTCATCTCCCTTATTCAATTGATCAAGATCTGCAGAAATGAACTAATCTCTCTTCTCTATCTAGACTATTTTCAAATATCAGCAAAAAAAATAAAAAGGAAGTCTGAAGAAAAATTAATTTTGCATGAAAATAACTCTGTTATAAAACTAAAAATAATTAGAAACAGAAATAAAATGTACATGTTAAAATATAATTTCCAACATCAAGTCCTGAAAAATAATCATGAATAATTACAATAAGACAAACAGATCAAAGGAATTAAGAAAAAGAAAATAAGCAGCAATGATAAAGACATTCCAACATAAGACTAACAGAGGTTTCTGAAATAGAAAACCCAATTATTAAATTGTCTGAGACAAACCTCTATAATCATTCCCATCTGGAAAGAATGAGAAATAAAAGTCTGTCAGTGATGGTAAGGATCAAAATATCACTGCTGTTCTGGTAAAGGCTAAATGTGTAGCTTAGTTGTGCAGCTAAATAGATCTGCCATCTGAATCGCAGTAGCTGGCACACTGACCTTTCCCATTAGGCAATGATGATTTGGGGAAGACATCCCACCTGAGAGGTAAGAGGACAGGATGGTTAATCAGGGATAGCCTGACAACACAGAAGGTGATCTGCTTCCTAAAGGACTGCTCACTCCCATAAGGAAGAGGGGTAGAGCTGACTTAATTTATCCTCAACTTATTTTTTTCCAAAATTATCAATGATATGTCACTCTTAACTTCTCAGGAGAGAGAGGATAAAGAGGTGAACAAAGGCTATGAGTTACACTAATTGAGCACACATTTTTTTTTTTTTTATTTATTTATTTTAAATTACAATACTGTATTTGTTTTGCCATACATTGACACGAATCAGCCATAGGTGAACACAATCTCCCAATGCCGAAGCCCCCTCCCACCTCCCACCCCACATCCTCTACTTGAATCAGAGGGCCGATGCTCACTCTCAGTGGAAGGTCTCTCAAAATATCTTTCTGGTGGGATTCTCAGAATTACTCTCTTGTGCATCTCCCAATGGTCCCCTTTCTGAGTGGGAATGTTTATAGCAGTTACTCTCTCCCAAAACCATCACTGAGTATTGGACGTGTAGAGAAAAGAAAATTTACCACTTTAAAGTCTCTAGGTCAAGAAGCACATTTCCAGACCAGCTCTAGAGCCCCCAGCACATCATTAGATACCCTAGACATTGATTTGGTGTCCTTACTCTGTGGGACTTTTTGGTTGTTTTCCTTGGGGTAAATAAGTATACTTTGGGCATAAAAATAAGAATCAAAAACTGTGTTTCATAGAATGACTATAGAAGATGTTAGGGTGTGTTCTGCTTCTTCTCCCCTCCCAGGCAAAACAGATGATGCTATTTCCTTCTCCAGTGGCACTTGTTTAAGCCAGTAATAGGTAGCTCTAAGCAGTATGTAATTTATCACATTCCCTTTTGCATTTTTACCTGGGTGATTATGGATGCGTTGACATGGACTGTCTATCAGCCTACATCCCCGAAAGATGCAATAAGCAGAGGCCCTCTAACTCAGGTATAACGTGTAGCAAGTGAAAATAATACTGAAAAGCTGTGTTACGTTGTGTGAACAACCACAGAGATTTGGGGATTGTTACTGCAGCACAGTGCATTAGTGCACTATTAGCTCATTCTGATGTACATATTGCTTTCTTGCAGAGATTAGGAATTTGCTTTACCTGGTCTTATTCAGGACACCTTTTTATCCTTTCACATATACTCAAAATCTCTTGATTTTTCTTCATGCCCATGTTGAACTTAGTATCAATTCTATCTGGTGACAGAGCACCCACAAATTCATGTGAACAGGCATTTTCAGCCTTGTATCTCAGTGAGTATTGTTTTTTGTTATGAAATGGCTTAGGCATTTTTAAAGCCTCCTAATTAAGTTTTCATCTTGTCTCCACATTTAGCTGGAAGAATCATCCTTACCAGATTCCTAATCTGAAGCAACTATTTATATTTAAGACTGAGCCCGCAGGGTCCTAATAAAGAACAGTGCCATGAAATGTTCCAGACCTCGAGAATGTGTTCCTTTCTCCAATGTCTTTCTGTCAATTATGTTTTTATGCCCCTCTATTCCTCTCAGGAAGATTAAGATGAATTTGTATCAGTCTATCTAGCACTGACTACTTGGACCTGAAACTTACAAACCCCAAATCTCAGCTGTCTTGCAATTCAAGAGAAGCAATTCTAGGGCAAAGGTATGGCCAAAAGTTCTTAATCTTTGAAACTTTGTTTCTTGTATCAGTCACTTATCACTGTGTAACAAATCATCCTAAAAGATAGAGGCTTAAGGCACTATTATTTATTATGAAACTATGTATCACCTTAACTCTTTTGTTGCCCTGGGTTTAAGTGTTCTCGTTTGGATTCTCCATATGTTTATGGTGAGCTGAGAGACCAAGGGCCAGGTGGTCTAAGCTAGCATTTCTGGGGTGACTTATTTCTGCCTCATGTGGTGTCTTATCCTTTAGCAAACCTGTTCACAGACTTGTTTTCACAACAATGGCAGAATTTCAAGAGAAGAAGTAGGATCACTCAAATATGTTTCCAAACCTCGGCCTGTATTATATTTGCTACTATCCCATTGGCTGAAGAAAGTCATGTGAAAAAGAGCAGAATCAGACAGGGAAAGCACTATCAAAGGACATAGATACAGATAGCATGAAAAATAGGGACTATGGCACCCCACTCCAACACTCTTGCCTGGAAAATCCCATGGATGGAGGAGCCTGTTGGGCTGCAGTCCATGGGGTCGCTAAGAGTCGACACGACTAAGTGACTTCTGTTTCACTTTTCACTTTTATGCCTTGGAGAAGGAAATGGCAACCCACTCCAGTTTTCTTGCCTGGAGAATCCCAGGGACAGGGGAGCCTGGTGGGCTTCCGTCTATGGGGTCGCACAGAGTCGGACACAACTGAAGCGACTTAGCAGCAGCAGCAGCGCACCTCGGTTAGTATGCTTAGGAAAGGCTAAGTTTACTAAAAATCTGTACCAGTCAGCACTTTAAGACCATTTCTGAAACCAGCTCACAGATGTGGTTCTGTGATTGTTCTGTGTGGTTCTAAGTGGCTTACGACAACTCACTCACTAGGATCTAGTCCCCTTTGTCTAGGCCCACTTGGCTTCTGTGTGCTCTTGCCAAGAAACTCTGTCTCCCATAAGTCAATGGTCTCATAGCCCTGTACACACTTGACACCTAAGGTGTCTCTGTACACTCTTGATAAGAAAGCAAAATGGACCATGGGCAGTTTTTATCCTTGTTTTTAAAAATCTTGAAATCTTCCATGACTCTTAGAAATTGTTACTTCTCTATGGATCAAATCTTCATAAGTTAACAGTTGCCGACTGTCAGAGATTAAATGTTTACATCCTCCAATATTCATCTGTTGAATCCCTACTATTCAATGTGATCATATTAGAAGGAGGGATTTGGGGGGTTAATTAGGTTTAGATGTGGTCACGAGGGCAAAGGATGGCATCATTGACTCAATGGACATAAGTTTGAGCAAACTCAGGGAGACAGTGAAGAACAGGGAAGCCTGGCATGGGGTCACAAAGAGTTGGACATGACTTAGGAACAATAATGAGGGTGGAGCGCTCATGATGGGATTATTATCCTTATAAGGAAGAGACACCAGACATCTGTCTGCATGTGAAGTTACAGCGAGAAGGCAGACATCTACAGGCAAAGAATAAGGTCCTCATCACACACAGAATCTGCTAGCACCTTGATCTTGGCCTTCCTACCCTCAAGAACTGTGAGAAATAGATGTCTGTTGTTTAAGTCCATCAGTCTATGGTATTTTGTTATAGCAACCTGAGCTGACTGATACACAGACCAAAGTTAAATACCACAAGCCTAAAAACAGTAGAAATAGACAGTTTGTACAATATAAACTTCTTCCAAGTGCCAAGATCAAAACAATCTACACACGCATTAAGATCAAATGTCCAAAGCTATACCAAAAGCTTCTTTGGGTGTAATTTTTATTGGCAAGTTTTATTCTCTGTTATATCTAGCAATATTTCTGACCTCTATACCAAATGCTAAGAATTTCAGAAGGTCTTAAGAAATAGCACCCCTCTCTCCTGCTGAAGTTATTACACAATTTAAAAAGAAGACATATCAGCACTTCAGCAACCAAAATATTGCCTTTATGATTGATAGAGGCAAAGCTAGAGGACAAAAGTTAGTATGACAGCCAAATGTGCCTGCTAACTGAACCCTAGAATTAGGCAGACTCCTTTATTCAGACATACACAGTACTGATGAGAACTCCATTCCTCCTGATGGGATCTGGGTGGTCTGATCCAGAGAGAATTACTGCATGGAAAGCAGAAGTTATCCTGCTTCCTGATTCTTGCTTCCCTCGGGCTTTTATTCCCCACAAGAAAAGAGTGGAAACCAAGCCAAGCAGGTTTAATTTATTTCATCCAAACTGTAGAGCTCAGATGCATCACCGATTGCTCTCTGGGACAGATTAAGTTAGGGGCTGAAATTACACTAATCAAGTTACCTCAACACTGAAAGATATATCAGAAATGGGAAGTACATATTTCTCCCTCAGGTCAACAAATTGAATTTTAAAAAATACAAAGATATAATAGGAAAAATTCCCTACATTAAAGGAAAAAGAAAATATGTATATTAAATTCAGCACTATGAATCCCACTTCCACCATGAAGAAATTGAATGAAGGACATACATAGATATATGTCTGTGAGTGTACATATATATCCTTGACACTGGAGCAATTGGATATCAATGGGTTAAAAAAATAAAACCTGACCTTAATTAACTTCACACTTTACACAAAAATTTACTCAAAATGGATAGTGCACTTAAATTATAAAAGCTTGTTATTATCACAAGACAGGACAATGATTGTTGAGGAACCTTAAAGAAAATGTCCTTAGCTAGTACTGATTTGGAAGTATTATTCCCAGTCAGAAGTATCAGTACTGTCTGGCATTTATTGTTAATTATTCATTCACATATGTCACTCTTGTTGGGGGAGTTCAAAACACCAGAAAATAAAGTGCTTGTTCTTCTTCAGCCATCACATCTGCTGATCTGTCCTGAAGTTAATCCCGTAGAAGAGGCAACAGAGAACGTGGGATGTGGTACCCTCGTGGTGCACTGAGACATATTGCATTGGCTGAATTATGGCAAGAAAGTGCGGAGATTGCTATGACTGGCTCCCCAGACACCTCATCTGCCTTTAACTCTTCTGCCCAGATAGAATTCCTCTGAATTAAAATTTTTCTCATCAAGATATACTGGATGTATAAGGTGGTTCAATCAGTAAAGAATCCACCTGCAATGCAGAAGACCTGGTTTTGATACCTGGGTTGGGAAGTTCCCCTGGAGAAGGAAATGGCAACCCACTCCAGTGTTCTTGCCTGGAAAATCCCACGGACAGAGAAGCCTGGCAAGCTATAGCTCATGGGGTCACAAGGAGGCAAGGAGTCAGACAAGATTAAGCAACTGAACCACCACAATATTATATAAGTTTCAAGTGTACAGTGTAGTGATTCACAATTTTTGAAGGTTATATTCCATTTACAGTTATTACAAAATATCGGCTCTATTCCCTGTGCTATACCATATATCACTGTAGCTTATTTCTTTCATACATAGTAGTTTGTGCCCCTTAAGCTCCTACCCTTATCTTGCCCCTTCATTTTCCCCACTGGTAATCACTAGCTTGTTCTCTACAGAACTCTGAATCCTTTAGGTAATTCTGCTCTTACTTTAGTTATTCTTATCAGAAACAGCACAGAAAATGGGGAAAAAAGGCAAGAGTGGTGTTATTTTCACAACCATAAAAGGCTATCTAGTTGAGGATCTTCTGACTTTTTGCCTGCTTTCTGTTGCCAAACAGCACAACATTTATTAAAACATACTAAAAGCCAAGTAGGCTGGTTGCTGGCCACAAATTTCACTTAAAGAATTGAAGTAGGAAGATTACAGAACTTGAGAGCTATGAGAATTACTTTCTGAGGGAAGCTAAACCTCAGGAAAGCTCTGAAGCTTCTGTAACCCTCTCTGAAATCAGCGCAAGTGTGGGAGCTGCTCCAGAGTGTCTGGCCTGCGTTCCCCTTCCCACGTTACCATATCAAAAGCAATATTAGCAACGATTTACCAATATCAAACATCGATAAGAGATGCGTGCAATGATACACTAATAATTAGATTTAGAAACCACTGTGTGGATTTTTATCATTAACAACTGCATATTCTATTTTCTATAAGTCACTTTCATTCATGTTTTTAAAGTCTGCCTTAGTCTTTTTAAAAATGTTACGGATTTTCATTTATCTATTTATTGTTTTCTATATCATCTCTTGATGAGCCAGATTTGTCTCTTTCATACAGAGAAATCCTAGACCCTTTTGCCTGGCTTTCAACAGAGGGTCTATTAGCAGTAGCAAAGGCACCTGGTGGCCTCCCAATTAGGAAGTCTCTCCCTCCAGCCCCTAGATAAGGACTATGGGCATTTGCTCACTATCAGGCAAAGTCCTACACTGATGATGTTTCAAGACCAACCTCACTGCTGGCTGATTTTATAAAGAAATTCAGCCACTGTCAGCAAGTGGATTTAACATATTCAAAAAGATGTGGCATTTTACAAAGTTATTTTTTTCTTTTTCACTGTTGTTACAGCTTAAAAACACTGTAACAATTGTATATTACTTCTTATACAAATTGTCTCTTGCTATAGCTAACTGTATTAATGACGATGCTTGCAACAATCTTCCATACATGAAGATAACTATTTTGAGGAATGGATAAAGATGTGGTACATATATACAATGGAATATTACTCAACCATAAAAAGGAATGATTGGTAGAGATGTAGATGGACCTAGAGACTGTCATGCAGAGTGAAATCAATCAGAAACAGAAAAACAAATATGGTACATTAACGCATATATATGAAATCTAGAAATATGATTATATGATCTTATTTGCAAAGCATAAATAGAAACACAGATATTGAGAACAAACCTATGAATACCAAGGGGAAAGGGGGGAGTAAGTTGAACTGGGAGACTGAGGTAGATGTATATACAGTATCCATACTATGTATAAAATAGATGACTATGACAACCTACTGTATACCACAGGGAACTCTACTCAATGCTCTGTGGTGGCCTAAATGAGAAGGAAATCAAAAGGGGAAGGGACATGTGTATACATGTGGCTGACTGGCTTTACACAACTGTACTCCAATAAAAATTAATTTAAAAATAAATGAATAAAAAGATAACTGACTACTTTGGATTTGAAAGCAACTTTGTATATTGTATACCTGTACATAATATATGTGAAGTAAATATTTTTACCCCTTTTTTAGAGATTAAGAAACAAGGTCCATTTATATGTGCAAAGAACTCCTAGCTAGTAACTTGGACTTGAGTTTTCTGAGCAAATCCAGAGCTTTGCACCTCTACACCAAAAATAACATAACCACTTACATTTTCATAACACTTGAAAACACTGAAAACAGTTTGCAGGCATGATGTCATTTGATCCTAGAAAGATGTTATGAAGTATATAGAATAAAGCATTATTTCCATTTTATAGATGTAAAAACCAAGGCCCTGAGGGTAGATATGGGGGGTAAAATGACTCCTCTAGGATCACACAACTTACTTTTTAATGAGATCATATTTATTCAAAGCTTGCTATAGAAAGGGAGTCAGCCACCATAATTTATGGGTTGTGGTTGTTTTGGGGGTTTTTTTTTTTTTTGGAGTGTCTATTATGGTTTTCTTTTTTTAACTTTTATTTTGTACTGGGGTATAGCCAATTAACAAATATGTTGTGATAGTTTCAGGTGAATAGTGAAAGAATTCACCCATATATATACATGCATCCATTCACCGCTCCCCCAAATTCCTCTCCAATCCAGGTTGCCACACAACATTGAACAGAGTTCCATGTACTGTACAGTAGGTCCTTGTTGTTTATCCATATTAATTACAGCAGTGTGTACATATGCATCCCAAACTCCCTTAACAATACCTTCCCTCCATCCTTCCCCCACCCAACCCAAGCACCCAGCAACGGTAAGTTCATTCCCTAAGTCTGTGAGAAAACTTCTCAGAAGGAGAAAACTTTTATAAGGAGAAAACTTCTTCAGAAGAATTCTGTTCAATAGGACTTTTCTAAAAATGATGAATAATGATGACGGTGATGAAGATGACTGAGATAAAAATAACTGTCACTTACTTCCAATGTCATTGTGTGATTCTGTTTAGCTTTTCAATTATGGAAATGTATGCCCAACTTGTTTAATATATGGTTAGTGTGAGGTTTTGCTTTGTTTCACAGAATTGATGATTGCATCATGAGCATTATAGATTAACATTAAAATGATATCTTTAAATAATTCAAGCTTTTATTTTAAAACTTTATTATTTGACGTAATTGTCATAAAACACTTTACAGACATAGAAAATTCTGTCAACTGGTCTAAATGATCTAGGATTGGGAGTTCCTTGGTGTTTCAGTGGTTAGGGCTCTACAATTTCATTGTTGGAGCCTGGATTCAATCTCTGATTGGGGAACTAAAGTCCTGCAAAGCTCACAACATGGCCAAGGAAAGAAAATGAGCTAGGATCATTCAATATATCACTCATGTCTTTTTGACAGAGAGAGGTGATATAACAGTTATTTTATTTGGTGGCTCAGACAGTATAGTGTCTGCCTACAATGCGAGAGACCCAGGTTCAGTCCCTGGGTTGGGAAGATCCCTGGAGAAGGAAATGGCAACCCACTCCAGTACTCTTGCCTGGAAAATCCTATGGACGAAGAATCCTAGTTGGCTACAGTCCATGGGGTCGCAGAGAGTCGGACAGGACTGAGCGACTTCACTTCACTTCATAGTTGATTTATAATATGTTAGTTTCTAGTATATAGCAAAGTGATTCCATTTATATATATATATATATATATATATTCTTCAAATTCTTTTCCATTACAGTTGATTACAGGATATCGAACATAGTTTCCTATGCTATACAATAGAAACTTGTCTGTTTTGCATATAGTAGTTTGTATCTGCTAATCCCAAGCTCCTAATTTATACTGCTCTCCCTCAATACTTTCTTCTCTGTTTGGTAACCATAAGTCTGTTTTCTATGCCTTAGTCTGTTTCCATTTTGAAAATAATTTCATTTGTATTATATTTTAGATTCCATATATGTGACATATATGATATTTGTCTGTCTTACTTCAATTTATGATAATCTCTGGGTCTATCCATGTTGCTGCAAATGGCATTATATGGCTTTTTATGGCTGAGTGATACTCCATTACAAACACAAACACACATACATACTACATCTTTTTTATTCATTTGTATGTCAGTGGACACTTGGGTTGCTTCTTTATCTTGGCTGTTGTAAACAGTGTTGCGATGAACTTTGGGATGTTCTTTACAACTTAGCATTTTCATATTTTCTGGAGGACACTCCATCCTGTTTTCATTGTAATGGCTGCACCAGCTTACATTCCCACCGATGGTGTAGGAGGGTTCCCTTTTCTCCACATCTTCTCCAAGCATTTAGTATTCATAGGTTTTTCAATTCTGACTAGTGTGGGGGCTTCCCTGATGACTCCGCAGGTAAAGAATCTGCCTGCAATGCAGTAGACACAGGAGACACAGGTTCAATCCCAGGGTGGGAAAGATCTCCTGGAGGGTGAGACAGCAACCCATTCTAATATTCTTGCTTGAAAAATCCCCTGGACAGAGGAGCCTTGTGGGCTACAGTCCAAAGGGTCGAAGAGAGTGACTGAACATGTACACGCCACCGACTAGTGTGAAATGATAACTCGGTGTAGATTTGATCTGCATTTCTGTAATAATTAGTAATGTTGAGCATCTTTCCATGTGCCTATTGGTCATCTGCATGTCTTCTCTTGATAAATGTCTATTTAAGTCTTATGCTCATTTTTTGATTGGGTTGTCTTTGTTTTGTTGCTACTGAGTTGTATAAGCCATTCATATATTTTGGAAATTAAGCCCTTGTCAGTCCCATTGTTTGCAATTGTTTCCCAGTCCATAGGCTGTCTTTTCAGTCTGTTAATGGTTTCCTGTGCTGTTCAAAATTTATACTTTTGATTATGTCCCATTTGCTTATTTTTGCATATAACAGTTATTTTCAAATAAAACCGTAAAGGATGAGATCAAAACACTTCCTTCCATTTAATTTTCCACTAAAACAACAAAAAAAATTGTGTGTTTTAGCTCCATAGAAATATAAACATCTTTGAAATTTGCTTGACTTAGTAACAAGTGTGCAGAGAGCACACCTTTGTTGAATAAAAATATAACTATGACTCAGAGGGTTTTAAAAAATGTGCTAAAATTCTCTCCAAACATTAATATCAGGGAATATGAGGATATTTACAGAAAGATAATGAGGGTATAGCATTTCCCTCTTTTGTTAAAAGGTACGCTTTATTCCTGGCAAAATGAATTCCTGTTTCTCCCCCAAAATGGTGTGTGCATATGTGCATGTGTGTGTGAAAATACTTCACCAACTATTGGACACTAGTCACATATACATTTTTTCTATCATTGCCCCATAAAGGAGTTAAAAGTATATCATTTGTTTGCTTCCCTTTAGCCTTTAGTGTCTGATTACTAGGCCATAGAGCTTCATGGATAATAAAGGTGAAATCGCCAATGAAATTTTTTAAGAAAAAAAAAAATCCAGCTGATGCCAAAGTTCTGAGAGTTCCATGTTGTGCAACAAAGCCACTGGCTTTGAAACAGTGCCACAATTCCAGCACCTTGTGCCAGACACTACATTTACTCAGGGTCATTTGGGCAAAAGTAATGAAAAATATTAAAGCAATGTTTATGTAGCAGATATGCAATATCAATCACGTTATGTACATTGGTGATAAGAGTAAGGATTGGGTTGTTTGGGAGAAAAGTGACATTTTCTCTTAAGTAGTGGAAAATTACCAGCAGACAGTGTGTTTTGACTTCTTTACTTCTTTTTTGTTTTGTTTCATTTTGTTTTTCTCTTTTAATTCTACTTCTTTATTCAACCAGTTCCACTGTTGAGTATTATGATAGGGAAAAAAAAGTATCACCAGAAATCTTTTGGAGAAGTGATCTGAACTAAAAAAAAAAAAAAGGTGATGAACTATAACTTATAAACTGTCTAGTCTATTATTTCTATGATGAGATAAATGAGCAAAGTGTGTGAGCAATAATTATGCTCAGAAAATGCCTTACTAGTTGCCCTGAAGTAGAAGATCCCTATTCAGCTCCTACCTCTCCCAGCCTTACTCTGATGACAAATTCTGTGCATGTCTGCTAAGTTGCTTCAGTCATATCCAGTACTTTGCAACTCCACGGACTGTAGTCCACCAGGCTCTTCTGTCCATGGGATTCTGCAGGCAAGAATACTGGAGTGGGTTGCTACTCCAGTGATCTACTCTAGGGATCTCCTCTAGAAGGTCTCCTCTAGGGATCTTCCCAACTCAGGGATCAAATTCTCATATTTTATGTCTCCTGCATTGGCAGGCAGGTTCTTTACCACTAGTGCCACCTGGGAGAAGCCTGATAACAAATTCTAAAGGCTTATAATTACAAGTGGAAATCTTGCAGTTCTACTTTCAATAGGGCCTAAGTCCTAGATCCACCAATAGGTTCAAGTTGAGAGTTGTCTTGTGGCCCCAAATATAGTTTTATTTGAAACCCACTGAGCTGTTGCTGTTCCTCAAACCCCAGCAATGCTTGCTCCACTCTAGTGAATAGCTTTGCTGTTTATTCAATAATCTTTCAGTTGGGTCCTAATTCCATACCAAACTCTTGTGTCCACTGTCAGCAAACACTAGCCCTTGATACCTTATTTTTCTATTCCCAAACTGAATACCATTCCCTAAAATAAAGGGCTCTCAATGCTTATAAATCCCCAGCCCAACCCATAGAAGTCTCAGTGGGTTCACATGGCACATATGAAAATAGTATTCTGAAGGTACTGAATCCCAACAGAGGAGCCAGAAAAGAATGTCTTCCACTGAAAATAAGAGAAACCTTTACCTATTTTTGAAGGGGAAGAAACAGAACTAAGCTTGCCGCCTACATCGTTGCCCTGGGCACTTCACACAGGTTATCCCATTTAATCCATAAGCAGATATTACACAGATCTTACAAATGGGAAAACTGAACTTGACTCGGAGTCCAAACTGAAAAAGGAGTAAGTGATTAAATCAGGATTCACACTGTTAACAGCCTAACTTCACAGCCCATGCTCCTTCCATGAGCACTATCTTGTCTTTCAAAAGAGAAGCCCAGGTCTAGGTCAACTATTGCTTGGGCTTCAAAGGAGAAACAAAGAGAAATTATTCCTGCTCTGGGCTGAACTGTGTTTCCTCTAATTCACATGAAGTCTTGGATCCATACCTCAGAACATGACTGTATTTGGAGACAAGGCCTTTAGAGAGGCAATTAAGTTGAAATGAGTTAATTTCCCATGGCTGGGGGTGGGGGGCTGGGGGGTCAATCCAGTATGATCAGAGTCCTTATCAGAAGAGATTAGGATGCATTGAGAGACACCAGGGACATGTACATGTAAGAGTGTATTACACACACAGGGAAGAAATATCACATGAAACCACAGCAAGAAGGTGGCCATCCTCAAAGCAAAGAGAGAGGCCTCAGGGGAGATTAACCTTGTTAACACTTTGATCTTGGACTTCCAGCCTCTGAAAATGTGAGAAAAACTGTGTAAGCCGCCTTGTGGTTGTTCAGTCGCTAATAGTGTCTGACTCTTTGCAACCCCATGGACTGCAGCATGTCAGGCTTCCCTGCCGTTCACCGTCTCCCATAAGCCACCGATTCCACGGTATTTTGCAATAGCAGAACTAGCAAACTAATTCATTTCCCATGTTAGGGAAGGCTGGACCTCCCTAGCCACTCATGTAGGATGGGTTTTTTTGAGGTCATGGTTGAACAATGCAATTCACCTTTTCCAGGCTTGAGATGTGATTTCTATAGAAATTTCTAAATGACCAAATCAGTCTCCTTTCCATTAGGTCTTCAAATGCTTTCTTTAGGTACAGAAAAACACTTCAATGTGTGTGACTAAAGATAGAGATATAAAGTACACACGACAGAGATGTGGACAATAAGCTGATATGATGGGTACCCTCCCAGCCTGGGAAAACTCAGCTTTCTACCCCAAAGCTGGGGGTGTGGCAGGCTGGAGATGAAGCTCTATAACAACTCAGGAACAGCAAGATTTAATATGCTTCTAGATGAGTGAGTAGATGAAGGTGCTAGAAAGATGGCACACCCTAAGTGGGCACGGAAGCGCCACACCCCTTTGCCCCACACCTAGTCCTATGCACTTCTCCCATGCAGCTGTTCTATGAGTTGCATCCTTTAAAGTAAACCATCAAATGTAAGGGAAAAATTCCCCAGGTTCTGTGAACCATTCTAGCAAATCATCAGAAGTATAGGTGGCACTTGGTCAGAAGTATAGGTAGGAACCTGGGCTTGGCGGTTGACATCTGGGGTGGAGGTAGTCCTGTGGAACTGAGCCCTTGACTTGCATGATCTGATGCTATGTCCAGGTAGTGTCAGAATCAAAAGTTAAATTTATAAGATATTCAGTCAGTGTCCACTGAGATTATAAGCCACTCAGACAGTGTGCACTGAGAATTGGAGAGTTACTTGGTTTGGGGAAAAGTCCGTACTGCTGGTGGTGTCAGAAGTACTGAGAGTAGAGCAGAAAAATTAAGTTTTATCTTCAGTTCAGTGGCTCAGTCATGTCCAACTCTTTGCAACCCCATGAATTGCAGCATGCCAGGCCTCCCTGTCCATCACCTTTATCTTACACTACCCTAAAAAAAAACCCACATACCAGAGGGTCTGCTACCAGCTGCATCTTTCACAATACTGGGACTCAGAAACTCACATTCTTCTGCTTCATCTGTTTGCTTTATTTAACAGTTAAGATATAGGATGAAATACTTAATAAGTACCCCAAGACTCACTGACTTCTTCTACATCGCATGTGTGTTTGCTAAGTTGCTTCTGCTAAATCACTTCAGTCGTGTCCGACTCTGTGCAACCCCATAGACAGCAGCCCACCAGGTTCCCCGGTCCCTGGGATTCTCCAGGCAAGAACACTGGAGTGGGTTGCCATTTCCTTCTCCAATTCCTGAAAGTGAAAAGTGAAAGTGAAGTCGCTCAGTCATGCCCAACTCTTCGAGACGCCATGGACCGCAGCCCACCAGACTCCTCCATCCATGGGGTTTTCCAGGCAAGAGTGCTGGAGTGGGGGTGCCATTGCCTTCTCTGAGTAAGTTGCTTCAGTCATGGCCAACTCTTTGTGACTCTATGGACTGTAGCCCTCCAGGCTCCTCTGTCCACAGGATTCTCCAGGCAGGAATATTGGATTGGGTTGTCATTTCCTTCTCCAGGGGATCTTCCCCACTGAGGGACTGCACCCACATCTCCTGTGGCTCCTGCATTGCTAGCAGATTCTTTATTGCTGAGCCACTGGGGAACTCCCTTCTTCTTTATTACCTATCTTGATATGACTGATGCCTTCAAATTGGCACATTGGCTTTTGATGTTCTCTAAAGCACACAGAAGGAGAAGGCAATGGCAACCCACTCCAGTACTCTGGCCTGGAAAATCCCATGGACAGAGAAGCCTGGTAGGCTGCAGTCCATGGGGTCGCTAAGAGTCGGACACGACTGAGCGACTTAGCAGCAGCAGCAGCAGCAGCAGCAAAGAACATAGAAGTTGAACTGGAAAATCATTTCCCCTAATCCTTCCATTCCAGTTCTCTGGGGTGGTGGAAGAATGATCTAGAGTCGTTACTACATGCTTAAAATCTGTCTCCAAAAGACAGATAGGGAAAATTATTTAGATATTGAAGAAGGTAGAAACCTCAGTCTCCTCCCCAGCTAATTGTTACAGGGACGAGAGTTGACTTGTAAGCACACTTGCTGGGATTTGTAGGGCTTCACTCTGCCAAGCACAAGTGTGTTGCTCTCTGCCTGCCCCTGACCTGGGGCATTTCTCCTAAGTGTAAGCTTGCACTGGAGCCTGTGGGAGAGGCAGAGAGGGCAGGAGGGAGATGAGGAACAGAGGTCAGAGAGGAAAATCAGCCCTCAATGCCATTAGCAGCTTGCTCTCCCTAATCAAGGGAAGAGTTCCATCATCCACCATGTTCCTGGTCCCCTGGACAAGCTCAGTGGATACTGCCAGGGCAGCCAAGAAATGCTTCCATTCATAATCAAGCCTGGAAAGAGGACTCAGCCCCTGAGAGAAATGCTTTTCCCAGACTCAAAGGGAAACTGCCAGCCTAGTGTCTACTTTCCTGATACCACAAATACATGGGCATCAACCTTATTGCACTAGGACTCAAACCTTTATTACAAATTATCAGTATCATAGTTTTCAGAATAGCATGGTGGTGGTTAGTTTTCTAAGTCGTGTCTGGTTCTCGCAACCTCATGGACTATAGCCTGCCAGGCTCCTCTGTCCATGGAATTCTCCAGGCACTAGAATGGCTAGCCATTGTCTTCTCTGAGGGATCTTCTGGACCCAGGGATCAAACCTGGGTCTTCTGTACTGCAGGCAGATTCTTCAACAAGTGAGCTACCTTAAGATATGACTTTATTTAAAAAGCATATTCCTTTATTAAAAAATCAGCCCCACCCATCATTCTTATTTTTCCTCCACCTTACTAGGGAATGAACTAAATCCTCTTTAGGCCCACAGTGCATGAAGCTATCTCTAGTTGGTGAAGGAGACTCTTCCCACCCTTCTCTCTCTCCCTTTGGCCCCTGGCCAAGACTGCTGGCAGGATCTGCTCAGTTACACCACTTGAGAAGCCATAGGAGAGCTATGTGGTGACAAGTGCTGGAGGGCAGAGCAGTCCCAGACATTCCATCTCTCTGGGAGGTGCAGCCAAGATGTTTGGGTGAACCGGGTAAGGTAATGTAGAGAGCAAAGTTAGTCTTAAGTACATGGTTCTTCTTCAGGGAGAGACAGAGAGCACCTCAGTGGATGTGTGCTGTGCTTAGTCACTCAGTCATGTCCAACTCTTCAAGATCCCACGGACTGAACCCACAAGGCTCCCCTGTCCATGTGGATTTTCCATGCAAGAATATTGGAGTGGGTTGACATGCCCTCCTCCAAGGGATCTTCCCAATCCAGGGATCAAACCCAGGTGTCCCACATTGCAGGTAGATTCTTTACCATCTGAGCCACTAGGAAAGCCCAAGAATCCTGGAGTGGGTAGCCTATCCCTTCTCTAGGGAATCTTCCCCACCCAGGAATCAAACCAGGATTTCCTGCATTGCAGGTGGATTCTTTACCAGCTGAGCTACCAGGAAAGCTCACCTCACTAGGTATTTATCCAATAATAGGAGAAAATATGCTCCTACTGCAACTCTAAAAAAAAAAAAAAAGAGTTCTTTAGAAAAATCTCATCCTCAAATGTATATGCTTATTTCCTTTCACACAACAGAAAACAGAAAAAAAAAATGAATGGACAAAATGACATCTCCCAAATCATGGAACATCTGAAAGTAGGAATTAAAAGGGGTAGGGAATGGTCTTCTACTGTAACTGAGCAGGACCCTATGGGGCCTTCCCAGAACCAACTCCCCACTCCCCACCATGTACTCCACCTGCCAGCTGTCCATAGAGAAACTAGCCTCCTAGGACTTCCCTGAGTCCCATACATTAAATTTAATCAGAGAAGGGTGGCGGGGGCGGGGGTGGGGGGGACATGCACAAAGAAAAGAAAATGAATAAGACAAAATAATAATACTTTAGCCATTAAACAAAGTCAACAATCTTTAATTCCTCCTCAAGGGCTCTGCAATGCAGGAGACCTGGGTTCAATCTCTAGGTCCAGAAGATCCCCTGGAAAAGGAAATGGCAACCCATTCCAGTATCTTCGCCTGAAAAATCCCATTGACCGAGGAGCCTGGCAGGCTAAACCTAAGTAAATAGCATTTAGTTAGGTTAAATAACCTAAATAATAGCATTTCATTGCACAGATTTAAAGATATTTTGTGTCCATGGTGTCACAGAGTCAGACACAACTGAGTGACTAACACACACATACACATAAGGGTAAAGAATCTGCCTGCCGTGCAGGAGACCTAGGCTTGATCCCTGGGTCAGGAAGATGCCCTGGAGAAGGGAATGGCAACCCTCACCAGTATTCTTGCCTGGGAAAATCCCATGGGCAGAGGAGCCTGGTGGGCTATAGTCCATGGGGTCACAAAAATCGGACACAACTGTGTGACTAACTTTCACTTTCAAGGGCCCGGATAATATTCTGAGCCATGACCTTAGAGCTGTTTTGCAGATACTGAAACTCCCACCAGGTGCAAGAAGTTAACTATATGCTGCCCACAAGC
Organism: Nanger dama; assembly: GCA_917880005.1. NCBI lineage: Eukaryota > Metazoa > Chordata > Mammalia > Artiodactyla > Bovidae > Nanger > Nanger dama. The sequence continues at coordinate 56,401,697 of CAKJTW010000005.1, read as the reverse complement.
CTGTGGACCCTAGATGGGTTGGAGCTAGCAGGTTGATAGTGACTCCTGATCACCTCACCATCAACGAATCAGAATGTTCACAAGCTGATAACAAACCCCCAAATCCCATCTCCCTCACCCTGTCTTTAAAAATCTTTCCCTGAAAGCCTCCAGGAGTTGGGACCTTTGAAGCACTAGCTGCCTGCATTCCTTGCTTGGCAACCTGCAATAAACACTCCTCTTTGTTTCACCACAACCCAGCGTCAGTATATTTGCTTTATTGCAGGTAAGCAGACTAAGTCTGGTTTGATAACGACTTTCCTTTCCCTTTTGTGGCCATCCTGAGTGGCACGTGGGATGTGAGTTCCCTTGACCAGTGATCAAACCCATGTCTCTGCAGTCCAAGACCACTAAGGAAGTCCCTATTTTTCTGTCTAAAATGAGTCATTTCTAATCCACTAATAAGAACCAAGTATCTGGAAAGATAATAGAGAAAACAGATAGCATTCTCGTCATAAAGCAGAGAAAATAAAATCTGGTGGTACCCACTGTTACTTACAGAAAAAAAAATTTTCATTTAAAAATAGATTTAGCTTAAATACAAAATGCCTTACTATATCCTTCTTATAAATTAGAATCTAGAGCAAAAATAAGCAAATGGAAAATAATTTGAACAAATGTGCAGTTTAGGCCTTTACAATAATGTGTTGCTTTCTGTATAGCATACTATCCCTGCATCATCACACAAGAAAATTTAACTGAACCTGCGAAAAATGACTAATTCTACCTATTTCTGAAAAATAATGAATAACATTTGTTAACATTTAAAGCCGAATGTTAAATATGCCTTGGATAAAAGTGAACAGCAATTTAAAATTGATTATATCACCCACTGTTACTATGATTTACAGTTGGCAATCCTCTATACATCCAATAGCAATGGAAACTCCCCAAGGAGCCTATACATGGATGGAAAAACGCCTGCACATGTGTATCAAGTAACATTTTCAAGTCATGCTACCCAAATATATGTATTATAATATGTTGGATGTGAATTTTAAACTTGATTTCGGTTTTTTAAATTGTTTTTATTTTATTTCTTTTTCTATGCTTCCTTTTTAAACCTGTATATGTGTATATTCCTTCCATTTTAAAAATAACCTAAGTAATAGCATTTCATTACACAAATTTTAACAGTACCAGAGTCCCTCAGACAGTAAGGAGATCAAACCTGACAATCCTAAAGGAAATCAACCCCAAACATCGTGGGAAGAATTGATGCTGAAGATGAGCTCCCATACTTTGACCACCTGATGCAAAGAGCTGACTCTTTGGAAAAGAACCTGATGCTGGGAACGACTGAAGGCAAGAGGAGAAGAGGGCAACAAAGAATGAACTGGTTGGATGGCATCACTGACTGAATGAACATGAGTTTGAGCAAACTCTGGAGATAGTGAAGGACGAGGAGACCTGGTATACCGCAGTTCATGGAGTTGCAGGGTGAGACACGACTTAGCAACTGAACAAGAATATACAACAGTAGAAAAGGAAAGTCCCCAGCAAGATCACTAATAAGGCTAGAGTCTTCCATGCAAACACTGGGTTTTGGCTGCCTGTCTTCAAGCTCCTCCGACTCAGCTACTTGCTACCAGTGTGATGTTGGCATAGTTACTTCTATCTGTAAAAAGAGATAGATAAGAAAGGTAAAATTCTTTCTCAAAATGTTATGAGCAATTCATGTTGATATTTGGCAGAAACAAACAAAATTCTGTAAAGCAATTATCCTTCAATTTAAAAATAAATTTAAAAAAAATTTTTAATATGAGCAGTAAATAAAATCATCCACATGAAACATATAGTAGGTCCCCAGCTACACTTAAAGCCCAATGAATACCAGCTCATTGTCATCATCATCACCATCATTAGTATTATCATGTTTAATGGGCAACTACTTCGATGGTTTGATTTAATTTTCAAAGTTACTTCACTAGTGACTTGAAGATCTCAGTTCCCTTTCCCATGACAGATTCTTAGACCTATTTCTATAAAGTCACAGGAACCAAGTTCTGTGTATTATAACTAAAGCCCAGGATAAATAGAAGCAGACTATTAAGACAATATCTGCTCTCTTTTCCTACTAACTCTTAGAATTTTCCTCTCACCAAGCATGCATTTCCTGTCCCTGAGAGTTCTATGCACCAATAGATTTTCCTGGACAATTCTATTATAGATTAGAAAGGCTGTGTAAATACATCGTTCTCAGTTGGTATCCAATGGGAATCTACCTTCTCTGCTCCTCAAGTTCAGTGTCTTCTACCCTCAGGAATCCAACCCCATAAATGCATTCACTCTTTAGATTCCACTGGGGTCTCCACAAATTGCTCAATGCTCCTCCCTTCTTATAATCCCTTATAACTATGTAAGGTACTATAACACCTTGAAAAAAACCTATAGCTGGCATTTCACCTTTGCTTCCTCATGCCTGACATGCCCTGACACTCCTCCAGTCTGCAGGTTGCAAACATGAGCTGTGTGTCACAATCTATCCTGGTGTATGTTTCTACAATCAGTTCTGCTAGAACGCTTTATTTTGAAAACGTGAATTTGTTCCGACGTGACCGACAAATTAGGGAAGGCTGTAGCACAACGCTAATTTTGTATTTGTGCCAATTTAATCTCCAGGCCAACACAGAAAACTGCACCTAGCTGAACTGAGCTTTGCACAAGTCAACAAAATGCACGCATGCGCACATCTCTTAGGAACAATGAACTCTACCTTTGCTGTTGACTTTACTGTTCCAACTTTCTCCCGGCTTCCCTGATATCTCAGCTGGTAAAGAATTCACCTGCAATGAGGGGAGACCTGGGTTCCACCCCTGGGTTGAGAAGATCCCCTGGAGAAGGGAACGGCTACCAACTCCAATATTCTGGCCTGGAGAATTCCATGGACTGTATGGGGTCGTAAAGAGCCCAACACGACTGAGCAACTTTCACTTTCACTTCCCAACTTTCTCCTTGTGCTCTTCCAACATTCCATCTGAATTCAGGTTACCTCTCAATCACAAGCCGCAACCCTGCTGACTGGCAATCAGCCTCATGCCCTCCCTTCTCTTTCCTTTTTCCCCTTCTTTCCTCTCAGCCTGTCTGTTCTCTGTTATTTTTCTCCTTCTCTTTCTCTCAGTCTTTTCTACTTTCCTAACAAGTTCTCTTCCTCTGACACAGAGAGTGGCAGCCAGGGGAACAAGGCAGGCATCGGAGGCGGGCAGTTGTAGAGCTCCACCCCTACAGACAAACGAGACATTTTCAGGATCAAGCACCATATTTACTGTAAGACTGGCATATTTCTTAACCTTTCGCCATGGACAGAACCATGCTACCATGTTTATTATGTTTCCTCACACGTCACTGACGAAATTGTTGAAAGTCTATGGCTTCTACTACATGAGTTTGCAGAGTAAGGCAAGTCTTAGGAACACATATGTTGGCTGTAACAGAATTGACAGTATCTAACTCTCTATAGTCTATTGAGCTTTTTATCAGAGTGTCAAAGAAATGTATCATTATTCAAAAAGTTTACCAACTATTGGTCTACAGGAGTTTCCTTCAACAGAAATGTGAGCCATATATGTAAATTAACATTTTTCAGTAGTAAAAGTAAAAAGAAACAGAAATTAATGAAAAGAAATTAATTTCAATAATGTTTATTTAACCACTGTTGTCATTTCAATGTATAATACAAAAATATGCAAATGAGCTAGTTCATCATCAGTTTTTTTTTTTTTCCCAATACTAAGTCATTGAAATCTAGTATGTATTCAGGACGTTTCAACCACATGTGACTCATGGCTACTGTTAACAGAGAAGGTAGGTCTAAAGAAATCTATCTCTCTGATCAGAAGAGAATGAAAGGCAAAGAAGATTCTGATAATATCAAAAAGCAAAAAAAAAAAGTAACTTTGGCTAAAAAGGACCTGAAATAAATCTATCAGCTCTTATACGCATCCTAGCTTCATTTAGATCAATGCCTTGGCTGTGTCAAATTTTATGTGGTCGGTCCAAGGGTGGAAAAAATGCACTTCCATTTAAGTACATAATCTATTTGCTGGGGAACTCCTGAGGTATAAAGAGTTTTCTCTTTCCAGACTGCTTCTCTTGGACTATAAGGTTTATGAACACATGAGTAATCTTGGACTAAAATTTCTTCTAACAATAAAAACCCTGGCTTTTAAAACCACTATCATGAACAAAACAAGAAAAAGAAACACATATAATTTTAAGTTGATTCATATAGGACTAGAAATACATAAAGTATGTATCAATAAAGAAGTCCATTCATAAATAATCTAATTTAGACTTTCAATGTGGAGAAGGAAATGGCAACCCACTCCACTGTTCTTGCCTGGAGAATCCCATGGACAGAGGAGCCTGGCGGGCTGCCGTCTATGGGGTCACACAGAGTCGGACACAACTGAAGTAACGCAGCAGCAGCAGCAGCAGCAGACTTTCAATGAAAAGTTTTATACATTCAGTTGCTTCTAAATATTGAGTTGATTATCATCAGCAAAACACACTCATAGTATTTGAAGTTTTTCAGGGCAATTCATTCTTCAAGGGAAATACCATACAAAACCCAAATATGTAAAATCAAACAAAGCTCCTTTCCCTCCCATACTGTCATGGAGAAACTCGGGGGATTTGCTCTATAGAGCACATTGGAAAAAACAAAGTCCTAACATCTCTGTCATTTGGAATAATCTGGGTAAAATCAAGTTAAAGTTCTTAGGGTAATGCAAAAGATCTGAAAAAACAGTCCTGCATATAAGAAATTTAAAATATATCACCTGAAGAGACAGAACTAAAAATAAATACATAAAAAATTAGAGAACAATTATGTGGGACTAATGGTAAATATAAATGTTCATTCAAATCTGAGGGAGCAATCAAAAGCTTTTCAGACAAACAAAAGTAAAAAGAATTCAAAATCACCAAAACAGCTTTACAACAAATGCTAAAGGAACTTCTCTAGGCAGGAAACACAAGAGAGGAACCAAAATAAAGCCAAAATAATTAGAAACTGGCAATAAGATCATGCGTGCATACGTGTTAAGTCGCTTCAGTCATGTCCAACCCTGTGTGACCTTATAGACTGTAGTCCACCAGACTCCTCTGTCCATGGGATTCTCCTGGCAAGATTACTGGAGTGGGTTGCCACGCCCTCCTCCAGGGGATCTGCCCTACCCAGGGATTGAACCTGCATCTCTTAAGTCTCCTGCATTGGCAGCCAGGGTCTTTACCACGAGTGCCTCCTAGGAAGTCCCAGTGGGGGCGGCAGGGGAGAGAGAGAGAGAGTGTGTTAGTCGTTCAGTGGTGTCCGACTCTTTGTGACCCCATGCACTGTAGCCAGCCAGGATCCTCTGTTCATGGAATTCTCTAGGCAAGAATACTGGAATGTGTTGACATTCCCTTCTACAGCAGGATCATACATATGGATAATTATCTTAAATGTAAATAGATTAAATGCATCAACCATAACACATAGACTGGATGAGCAGATGAAAACATATGCATGTATGCACTTCCATTTACCACATCACTCTACTTAATCCCCCAAATTGTGTGTAATTATTTTATATTGTTAGGTTAATCATGTTTTCATTATAGCTTGCAACTGAAATTATCTTTTATTTTTTGTCTGGCTATTTATTGTGAAAACACAAACATCTTTTACTATTGTGATAAGAAAGAAATGGTGAAAATCACAAATTTTAGATTGTATGTATTACTCCACAATTCAGAGAAGTTATATAATATACTCAAACTCATTTAACTGTACACTTTAAAAGGGTGGATTGTATAGTATTTGAATTTATATTTCAATACATAAATGCATGTTAATTCACTTCAGTTGTGTCCGACTCTTTGTGACCCCATGGACTATAGCCCACCAAGTTCCTCTGTCCATGGAATTCTCCAGGCTAGAACACTGCAGTGGACTGCCATGCTCTCTTCCAGGGGATCTTCCCTTCCCAGGGATCAAACCCAGGTCTGGATCAAACCCGAGTCTCCTATGTTTCCTGCATTGCAGGTAGATTCCTTCCCACTGAGCCACCAGGGAAGCCCTTATACCTCAATAAAGCTCTTTCAAAAATTCGGAAGCAACGGTGTTCTTTCTTTAATCTCTAACCTCTAATGCACAGTGACTTTTTAAGTAGGCTAAGTGTGCATTAGCCCATATATCATGGCTTGAGATGCAAGGGACATAACCTCCCATCCAATAACATCTCCTGAAACTCCAGATTTGGGCCATCATCTGTGTGGCTTGTAGGTATTAACTGAACATGCACTCATATACAAACCCTCTCCAGACTCAGGATGAAGAAATTTGCTAGTACATTGGGAGCGGTATCAAATCAGCCTTGACCCTAACTGCTCATACATAGCCCATGATCCAGAACGGGAATCCTGCCAAGAATCCTCCTGAACTCAGAATCCAGCAGCAGGAGCTGAGTCTTGTCTTTGCTACGATGCACTGCCTGGTACTCCAGGTTCTCCAGCACTGGGGTCCTACAGGATGTATGTGGATGCCCTCAGTATGACCAGACCCCCACCACTCATCACCCTCCGCACTCTTTCCAGAGCCCAGAATTCCCAGGCCTAAACTCCAGTAGCTGTGGCTGATCTAAGCTACATGAAACTTCCTGTTGCCAACATTGTCACTTGCCTAAATCTCTGCCTTGTGTTCTCCATGCTGTTGGAATGATCTGACTATGGTATATGGCTCATCCAGTGATGGGTAAAGTTGATTTATGAGACCTGGTTTTCTGCCCTATTATTTCCTTTCTCCTTCACCATTCCCTGAGCACCCTTCATAAAGAAAAAGACTTTTTAAAAAGGAGAGCAATCCACACTGCTATATTTAAAATGGATAACCAACAAAGTCCTACTGTATAGCACAGGGAACTCTTTTCAAAGCTATATGGCAGCACGGATGGGAAGGGAGTTTGGGGGAGAATGGATATATATATATGTACGGCTGGGTCCATTTGCTGTCCACCTGAAACTATCACAGCATTGTTAAATGGCTACACTCCAATATAATATAAAAAGTTTTTTTAAAAAGGAAAGCAGTTCTCTTATAAGGAAATGCAATGCCTGTTCTTCCCCACTAAATAGCACCTCCCACATTCTTTATCGCCTATTGCTTGAAAAGGTGAAAGTCGCTCAGTAGTGTCCGAATCCTTAGGACCCCATGAACTACAGACTACCAGGCTCTTCTGTCTATTGCTTAGAGTTCTCTAAATTCTCCATTTCTTTCCCATGGGCCTGTCCAGAGGTGACCCTTCTCCAATCTACTTTATCCTCCTACAAAAGCCCTCTCCCTGAAACCTTCTATTAAAAATGCATCCTTTGAAAGTTCATAGATTCACCAGAGCTCCGTATTAAATGCCTATATCCCTAAGGGAAACAGTTTCATATATTCTATCAGTTAATACTATAGCCAACATCTACCTAAAGGCAAAAGCTAGTAAAAAGAGTTGAATATGTACAGACAGAATCTTCACATTAAACACCTTTAAGACATAGAATACCATATTATATATACAATACAGGACAATAAAAGATTTAGGAATGATTTAATACTAATATTTGATAAATGAATAGTATATATAATTCAACATATTCTGATCCATGAAAGTTGGGATTTCCTCCCCCCCAAAAAAACTGATGAATTCAATGAATTCTAAGAATCTTATAGGTTAGATATCGATATTAACTAAACTAAGAAAATTTCAAATATCTTTTATATAAGAATTTATCATTACAGTAGTGATATAACAAGGTATTTAATTTTTTAAATGGCTCGTGAACTTCCCTGGTGGTACAGTGGATTAGAATCCAGCTGCTAACACAGGAGAGTTGGGTTCAGTCCCTGGTCCAGGGAGATTTCACAGGCCACGGGTAAGCTGGTGTGCCATAGGTACTGAGCCCACTGTCTAGAGCCAGTGAGCCGCAACTACTGAAGCCCATGCTTCTAGGTAGAGCCTGTGCTCCACAACAAAAGAAACCACCACAATGAAAGGCCTACACATCCCAGCCTGAGAGTAAACCCCGCCTGCCGCAAATAGAGTAAGCCTGCACACAGCAAGGAAGACCCAGCACAGCCAAAAATAAATAAATAAAAAATAAGTAAAATGTAAAATAGTTATGTCTGAGCCACCAAGGGAGCTCAGAATACAAATGGCCCATGATAATGTCACTCCTCTCATCACTTTCGCTTACTAATGTAAAGATGTTCCATCAACTATTAGAGTTAGTTGTATAAAATTAATCCCCACTCAGAAAGTCCCAATAAATTAGGAATAATTGTGTTTTATATCTTACTATATGATATGAAAAAGGAGAAATTGAATTATCTAGCCCAACTTCAGTATCACTGTTAAATATCAGGAAAGAACCCATTTTCACAAACTAACACTTGCTGCCAATCTAGGATAAAGCTCATATGTGGAAAGGGTGCTTAAAGATCAAAGAATCAACCTAGTTTCCATTGTTATCTTTTCACTCTCCCAAGTCGGCTGGCTAATTCTTACAGGGAAACCAGCAGAGGGAGCGCCAACCATTGCCTTGTGTATGTGTGTGCTCTCAAAACAAAAGAGACTTTTCCTTGTGGATTTTTAGACATTTTAACAAGACTGGCAAAAACCTTGTAAAACACAAATATTATCAGTGACTAGTAAATTTTGTCTTTAAGTGTTTATATTAAATCAGAAGTAAATTTTTTTCATTAATGTTTCAAGAAAGTAATAAAATAATTTTTTTAAAAGCAACACACATTTGTTGTACAAAGTGATACAGCAGAAAAAAAGTTTTGCAAGTTAATAAGTTCCTTATTGAAATATAATCATTACCCTGTGTAAAGAGATAACCAGTGGGATTTTACTATATGAAGCAGGGAGCTCAAATCTGGTGCTATGTGACAAAAGGGAGAGCTGAGATGGGGGTGGGAGGTGAGAGGGAGGTTCAAGAGGGAGGGGACATATATATACCTATGACTGATTCATGTTGATGAATGGCAGAAACCAACACAATATTATAAAGCAATTATCCTCCAATTAAAAATAAATAAATGTATTTTTTTTAAGTCAACAAGATCCTGCCTCCTCTTCAGAGCCTGTGTATAATAGACAGATTGATATATATCTTTTCATATCCTTCTTATTAAAACAAGTAAAATATATATATTTGTACATTTTAAATATATACTTATGTACATATACTACATTATATATATATATATATATTTATGTCTCCCATGTAGTAGTCTTTTGGTTTTTTTTTAGTGAGGGGAGTCACCCTAAAAAAGCCTATCTATAGGTAGCAAAATAGAATAATATATTTTAGAATATACAATAGATACAATAAGAGGTAACAAACACAATGTCAGGCCATATAAAAACCATGTATGTATATAAGATCAAAAACATACACCACCAAAATTATATTGCTGCCCTTTGAGTGAAAAAAAATCAAAACACATATGAATCGACATGTAGATGTGGAAACTCCAATAAGCAAGCCAGAATATACAGCACCCTTCTTAAAAGGCCATGAGGAATGCTAAGTGAATTAATGTTTGGCTTGTAATTTATACTACCAAGCTGTTCGCAGAATAAAGTGAAAACAGTAGCAATAAAACTCAACCACTAAAGATTTTTAAAATGTGTGTGCTTAGTCACTCTGTCATGTCCGACCCTTTGTAACCTATTTGACTGGACCCATTGGACTGGACCCATAGCCCTCTAGATTCCTCTGTCCATGTAATTTCCCAGGCAAGAAATCTGAAGTGAGTTGCCATTATCCTTCTCCAGGAGATCTTCCTGGCCCAGGGATCAAGCCTGTATCTCCTATGTCTCTTACACTGCAGGCGTATTCTTTACCCACTGAATCAAGTAAAACATATTAAAATGCATGCTTTAAAATTCATGATACTTCACACACTCTAATTTGAAGTAGGAGATGAAATACCTTTTGACTAAAAGGTACAATTTACTCAATTGTACAATTTACTGTAAAGGGAAAAGGATGAAGCCATGGCCGTGGTCAGAACAGGCCCTCCATCCTATCCCACTGAGAGAATCCTTGAATTTCACTATAGGTTCCAACCCTTTCCAATCCCATCTCTGAGACAACCTCTAAATATGTGGTCCCAGGCCCCAGAGACCCATCTTGCCACCTGGTAACTATCTCTAAAGGCTTACCTTTCTAAGTCCAATATTTTTGCAAAAGCATCCCCTTACTGTCCCTCCCTCCCCCATTTTATTTTCTCGGTGTCTTCGCTCACCCACATTGAACAGAGCCTTTCAAAGCTATTCTTCACCTTTGCTGATTTCTACACACCTTGATCTCACAGCACATTGCTATGAAAGAAACACTGCAGGGGTAGAGGAAAAGGGAGAAACAGACAGGAAGAGAGACAGAGAAAGATGAAAAGAGCAAAAGATAAGGATGAGGTAAAAACTGACAAGGGTAGGAGGAAAATCCCCTATCTACAAGATGATAGTAGGATGGGAGTAGGGAGTAATTAACCAGCTGCAGCTTCCTTTCCATCTCCCCCACCCCATCCCCCAAAAAAAAAAAAGCAGAAGAAAAGGTCATTTTATCTGATTTCATTTTCCTTTTGCTAGGGGCTTCAAGCATTTAGAGATTCCTTCAACAACCACACCTTCCTGATAAATAAGAGAACATCCCACACTGATTCTCATTGGATAGAAGAGGAAAAGTGAGGAATGGGGAGGTCCAAAGCCTGGCTCAATAAGACAGTTGCAAAGTGAGGAGGATAAGACCCTGGGTTCTGGACTCCAGCCCTTGACTTTATCTACAAAGTCAACAGGAGCGGTCTAGATGTGTTATCTCGCCCCCTTCTGTCTCAAAGGCTGAGTGACAGAGTGCTTAGTGTGATAGTGAGTGTAAATGACAGCACAGGAAGTCCCTTCTCAGGGCAAGCTGTGAGACTGGCAGCTGAACAGGAGGCCAGAAAGCAAGTCTGCACAGAGCACTTTCAGTCTACACTCGCTATCTCGCCCGCCCCTACTGTGACCAGAGTCCACAGGGCCAAGGGGAGGAGCTGTGAGGCTGAAGGAGGACACCAGAAGGTTCAAAGGCCACTTAACTCAGCAATTCCTGAGCATCTCTGGAGCGAAACAAAAGGCTGTGACTTAATAAGAAATGATTCATCTACAGAACTGACTTTTATATCATTTTAAATATTTATAATGTAATTCACTTGCAAATTATAAGACCATTAATGAACCATACTATAATTACTGTGAAAATTCTCAAATTTTCTGACATGGTACTAACCTCAGGATTCAGCTCTTTGGAACATGTTAATACAGTTCTCCAGGAATTCCATCCAGTCACGTTATCACATGCTCGAAGCTTAAATGCTGAAAGTAAAGAAATATTACATCAAAAAGGTTCGGTATGAGTATCAGCCATATATGGAAGAATCATTTATATGGAAACCACACCCACTGCTAAACTCACACTTGTATCAGCCAAGATATCTGTATATTTACAAAGTGTATAAGTTTACTTATACAGCACAAAGATGGGTTTATTTGTGCTATTACAGCATTGTCATTAATAAAGAAATAAAAGGAAAAGAAATTTAAAAAGAAATGAATAGAAATACAAAAGAGGCCTGCCATGACCTAATTCTACTGCAAATCGAATTTCATTATTATGCAAATTGAATTTCGTTATCTTCCTGTAAACATAACTTTCATTACAAGGGTTTTATTACAAATGAATAATCTCTCCAACAAAATTAAGAAATATAAATTTATTATACATAAAGGTCAAAATCCCTAAGTATAATTTATAATTTCTCACTTAATGCTAATATTATAATCAATGATTTTTCATTTATTGTAGAATGGTCAAAATATCCTGTAAAAGAGATATTTTACATAATTTGAATATCTAATCTTGATTGTTTAGGATTATCTAATATTAACAATATCTAATCTATTGTTTAAATAGATTGAAATAGACCTAGTGCACTAAAACCTGACGGTTTCTCAAATACGCTTCTTTTTTAATTCTCAAAGTCCACAAGTCGTGAAAAGCTGACCTCTAAGGTACACACTGATCGATCATTAAAATTTTTTCACTTAAAATGGATTTCTATTGGAAATATCAAGGATCTGTAAAAGAAAGGTAAACAGTAATCATCACAGAAGGCCATTGCTTCGTGTTACTTATATTTTTAATTACTGCTAAGGTCAATCAGAGGTTAGCCGATTTTTCTAGACTCTGAAGGGCAAACATAGTCAAGGAGAGAAAGATACACACAAAGGAAAGAAAAATTGGCACAAAGAGAGACGCAAAAAGACCAAAGAGCTCAAAATGTACTTTCTTAAAACACCAGCTACTTCCGTTGTGACATGTGCGCTAGCTCAGGGTTCCTAAATCAGCAGACTAGAGAAAAACTGCCCTGTCATCAGAACTCCAAAATAAATGGATATCTGGAGAAAAAGAGAAAAAGAGACGTGGTCTAAAGCCAAACTTTTCCTGCAGAACAAAACAAATTTTAGCTGTATAAGAAGTGGAGCATCTTGACCACTATGTTAGAAATTACACCAAAGATCTTCTAAGGACAAAACACTAAACTCGTTTTCCCTTCATGAAGGAGGAAAGCAGAGATAAGGGACCCAAGACAGTACACAGAATGCAAAAAGGAAAAGCAGAAATAAAAAAGGCCGATGAAAGCATAACATTAAAAGAGAAGTGTTTAGCTGTTAAATCATCCAAATTGCTTTGCCAAATTTTGACATGCTTGATTTCCTGTAGTAAAAAATCTTTTTTTTTTCCGTCTTTGAAAAAAAAAAAGGTGAGGAAAAATAACCAGCTGTTCCTTGTATAGTTCAGGAAACAAGTTTGATTTATTACTTGAAGGTTATTTTTGAATGAGTCGCTTGTGGCAGCCAGAGTGCAAGAAAAGTCACTGAGGCCTGTCCACTTGAAGGGCTCCAACTGCTTCCTGAACAGTCCTTCACTCCGCACCTCCGACGGCTGTTATTGACAACGTGTGACTGGGGCCTTCCAGGATTTTAAAACAGCAGGGGGCCCGGCCAAACAATCAGGCTGTCAATTACCTTTTCCCCTGTTGTGAAAAAGGGGCCCCTGGACAATGCAACTTCTCAGCGGGGAGTCATGCAGCTCCCAGTCTGTAACCCACTACTGCCCCGGCATTCAAAACCCAGTAAATGGTCAGGGCTTTCAGTTTTGTCTGTTGCGTCTCAGTTTCAGCCAGCATTACTGCAAGGTAGAGATGTCTCCAGGGAAGGATTTTTCAGTTCTTGCTAGGGCAAAATTTACTCTCTACATTGCTTTCTCTGGTCTTCGTGGACATTTTTTTCCTCTAAGATCCAAAGAGCACCCCTCCCCTCCCAGCTCCCTCCAACCCTTGTCCTCTGGGAACACCCAATCCTCTCCACCTAGATTGTGCCTTTGCAAACTTCCTGTGGGCATTGATGACTCGCTGTGAGGACTGTCCATCATCCCGCCCCTTTGTCCAGCAGTCACTTCCATTTGAATTTGACTGACTGAGGAAGCCTGAGTTATTTGTAAAGAACAACAAGGCTTTTCATTCATAATTTTAGTAGGGGGACAGGGTGCTAATGACTGAGCTTGAATAACTCAAGAATGTGGTATTCAAGGCAGGAAGAAATCCAACCAACTGCCAAATGAGGGAAAGAGAGGATGTAGGTGAAAAGTGCCTGGGTAAAAACCAAACAATGGGAGGAGGGATCACACATGTATACAAATACAAATCTAGGTTTTCAAAGGTGAGACAGTCAGAAAGATGGAAGCAGGAAGGAGGGCAGGGAAAGTCTATCAGGATTTCACTAACTTTGGGGTCCAGTCACATGGCAGAGTTTATGGAATCCAAAACCCATAAAGTATCTACAGAGGAAGTGATCTTTTCTTCCACTGGTGGTTCTCCTACAAAAGCAAAAACAAAACAAACAAACAAACAAAAACCAACCTGGTTTTCACTCTCTTTTGGTACATTTCATATGTTCAGACAAAGAGAATTTGTTTTGCAAGGGTACTCGCCTTGGCAATCCAGTCTGGGTTCCAAAGAGCTTGCTTATTGTCAGGGTCTCTCATCAATTTTATGTACGTGCAGCCTACATACAATATATATAATAATTTTCTCTACCTGCAGCTTCCAAGGAGGAGAGATTGTACAAATATCAAATTCTGATTTAGTTGAACTGTATACTTGAGTATTATAAGTCTTCTTTCTCTTACTAAAATAATACAATTACAGTTGGGCTTTTTTAAGTTAAGAAATTTAAAGTCTCATATTGGCTTTTTAATGCATGATTTTTATACTTAGGATTATAGAAAATAATCCAAAATAACAATGTTGCACATTTTAATGCAGAATGATACAAGCTGCTTTTTTCCAAAACAATATAATTCCCTAAGTGAAGAATGTTTCAATCATTATGAGAAAAGATTTACTATGTCTCTTTTGTTAAAGCAAGTCAAATAAAGGTTAAAATGAACAATAACAAATGCTGATTTACTTAGAGATCAACGAAAACAAACTGTCAGGCAGAAGGACTCTAGCTCTACCTCCACTGAGTCTACTAGGACTAGTGGTCCTAGAGAGCTCTTGGGGCCACTGAGGGCCAAGGTCAAAGTTCAGAATCTGAGCAGGGTGCTTACTTAGCTCTAAGTAATCAAAATATTAGTCACCCACAAGTCCCATTCAGGGGCTGTAGTTCTAAGGCTCCTCTGTCCACGGAGTTCTCCAGGCAAGAACACTGGAGTGGGTAGCCATTTCCTTCTCCAGGGGAACATCCTGACCTAGGAGTAAAGCCAGATCTCCTGCATCTCCAGGCAGATTCTTTACCATCTGAGCCACCAGGGAAATCCTTCTAAGTTCCTAAGTTATAACCTAACCCAACAAATGTTCTTGAAAATTGAGGAACTAACTGTAATCACTATGCAGTTAAAATCCATTACCCATATCACTCTGAACACTGATTCTGTTCTGATTAATGAGGAAACTAAGGCATGAAGACCCTCTAATACTTCATCTGTTTCTACCTGAGTACCCAACAAAGGCAAAGGACAATGAACAGAGTATCTCAGAGCACTCCAAAACTAAACTAAAGTAGACCTCAAGGGAATTTCATCACCATCATCATTTAGGGCTTGGGTTTTGAGAATGTACATCCATCTAAATATGTTAGATGGACCATGTTCATTTGTGGCTTCCTACGCCCCCTGCTATATCCCCAACAAATCCTTTTTTTTCCAGCTTTATTGAGGTATAATTGACAATTAAAATTTTATATATTTAAAGTACACAACACAATAATTTGATACACATATATATCATGAAGGGCTTCCCTGATGACTCAGCAGTAAAGAATCTGCCTGGAATGCAGGAGCCACAGGAAAGGTGGGTTCAATCCCAGATCCAAAAGATCTTCTGGAGGAGGAGATGGCAACCCACTCCAGTATTCTTATCTGGAGAATCCCATGGACAGAGGACCCTGACAGGCTACAGTCCATGAGATCGCAAAGAGTCAGGAACAACTGAAGCTACTTAGCATGCATGCATATATCGGAAATGATTCCAATACCAAGTTAACTGACACATCTTTCATGTCATAGAGTGAGTTTGTGTTTGTGCATGTGAGAATGCTTCGTATCTATTCACTTAGCAAATTTCAAATACACAATGAAGTATTATTAACTTTATCTACCATGCCAGACATTAAATCCTCAGACTCTGTATTCAGTCTATAACTGAAGGTGCATACCCTTTGACCATTCTCTCCCCATTTCCACCAGCCTCTGGCAACCACCAGTCTACTCTTTGTTTCTGAATTCAATCATTAAGTTTTTGAGGGCAGGACTAAATAATCTGCCCCTAGACTTGGAACAATTGTTTGTGTGATAGCTCAATCATACTCTGGTGATTCTAGATTCAAAACCAGGTGAGGACCACAATACTCATAAATCTGCCACCTCCAAGGACTCAAAGCTTAAGCCCTGGGTCCATGAATGTCAGATGCCATGACTGTTGTCCAGTTGCTAAGTGTGTCCAAATCTTTACAATCCTATGGACTGTATCATACCAGGCTTCTCTGTCTTTCACTCTCTCCTGGAGTTTGCTCAAATTCATGTTCGTTGAAGCAATGATGCTATCTAACCATCTCAGTCTCTGCCACCCTCTTCTCCTTTTGCCTTCAGTCTTTCCTAGCATCAGGGTATTTTCCAATGAGATACCTCTTCACATCCGAAGAAGGAAATGGCAACCCACTCCAGTGTTCTTGCCTGGAGAATCCCAGGGACGGAGGAGCCTGGTGGGCTGCCATCTGTGGGGTCGCACAGAGTCGGACATAACTGAAGCAACTTAGCAGCAGCAGCAGCTCTTCACATCACATGGCCAAAGTATTGGAGCTTCAGCATCAGTCCTTCCAATGAATATTCAGGGTTGATTTCCTTCAGAATTGACTCAGAATTCCTTTGGAATTGCAAGGTCTGATCTCCTTGCACTCTCAAGAGTCTTCTGCAGCATCACAACTGGAAAGCATGAGTTCTTCAGTGTTCAGCCTTCTTTGTGGTCCAACTCTCATATGCCATAACTGGCTAGGTCCAAATTCAGGCCAAAGCACAAGGTAAATGTATGATGTTTTTCACCCCAGACCTCTCTGTCACTTGCCTCCATCCTCTCACATGGTGATATTGTCAATAACTGGATTTCTGGGGTACCAAAAACAAAAGTGAAGAACTAAAAATCCTTGATTTCAGTCTTGGATGATTTCTGTGCTGTAAATAAATTCATCATGGCTGATTTTCAGACCTAATGTCACTAAACGTAGGGATGAGCAGAGATAGCCATAATCAGCTCTTCCATGCAGATGTGAGCTTTTCTAGCATTTTCATCTACCCATGCTTTGCTTGGTATCTACTGCATTTTCTAGTTCTCAGTGAGCTAGGAAACTCTATTATGGTTTCATTACAATAACACAATGACTTTCATTTATTTAAGAGTGATTACAAGTCAGACTTCTTCTAGAACTCCACCTGCTTTACATATTTAATTCTCATGATGAAGCTTGGACACAGGAAATAATTTTACCCCCACTTTATGGGAGAGGAACCTAAGGCAGTGGGTGACTAAGGAGGAAAAGTTAGGACCAACGTAGACAGCATATTCAGAAGCAGAGACATGACTTTGCCGATGAAGGTCCGTCTAGTCAAGGCTATGGTTTTTCCTGTGGTCATGTATGGATGTGAGAGTTGGACTGTGAAGAAGGCTGAGCACCGAAGAATTGATGCTTTTGAACTGTGGTGTTGCAGAAGACTCTTGAGAGTCCCTTGGACTGCAAGGAGATCCAACCAGTCCATTCTGAAGGAGATCAGCCCTGGGATTTCTTTGGAAGGAATGATGCTAAAGCTGAAACTCCAATATTTTGGCCACCTCATGTGAAGAGTTGACTCATTGGAAAAAACTCTGATGCTGGGAGGGATTGAGGGCAGGAGGAGAAGGGGACGACAGAGGCTGAGATGGCTGGATGGCATCACTGACTCTATGGATGTGAGTCTGAGTGAACTCCGGGAGTTGGTGATGGACAAGGAGGCCTGACATGCTGCAATTCATGGGGTTGCAAAGAGTCGGACACGACTGAGTGACTGAACTGAACTGAGACCAACCTAAAATGAACTCTACATGAAGGATATTGTCATATAAACTTTGTAAATCTCTGCAAGTAATGCTAATGTGTACTCAGGGTCAAAAAACACTGATCTAGAAAATAAAACAAGGAATCCTTGCTATTGGAAAAAAGTACAATTTTCCAACTGAATGTGGCTAACTGGCTTCCCTGGTAGCTCAGCTGGTAAAGAATCTGCCTACACTGCAGGAGACCTAGGTTTGATCCCTGGGTCGGGAAGATTCCCTGGAGAAGGAAATGGCAACCCACTCCAGTATTCTTGCCTAGAGAATCCCATGGACAGAGGAGCCTGGCAGGCTACAGTCCATGGGGTCACAAGAATTAGACATGACTTAGCAACTAAACCACTACCAACTGTATGTTAGGTCTCAGATAAAGCTCATTTCATACTTCTACTTGGCTCTGTAGACATGCAATATACATTAAAAAAAAAAAAAAAACATTTGTTAGGATGTGGATCATCTTTAGGCTGTGATAAGAGTTTTTTCAAAAATATATTCTGAATAACCTAACTATCTCAATACATAAGGTAGCAGTACATTTTGAGATGACTAGCTTTTACTTTGAATACTGTCATACTGTTACTTTGTTACTTACTTTGCTTAATTTGGGGTCACCAGATAAAATACAATAGTGAACAAACTTTAAAAAAAAAAAAACAAACTATTTGTTGTTTATCTGAAATGCAAACATGGCTGAGTGTTCTGTGTTTTTATTTGTTAATCTGGCCTTCCTTAGTGTGCCCAGTCGTGTCCTACTCATTTTGATGCCATGGACAGGAGGCTGGCAGAGCCTTCCTAGACTAGAATATTGGAGCAGGTTGCCATTTCCCCCTCTAATGGATCTTCCTGACCCAGGGATTGAACCCACATCTCTTGGGTCTTGCATTGGCAGGTGGATTCTTAATCTGGCAACCCCAAATTAATTCAAGGCCAGAAATTTCATGCTTTGAATCAAATTTTTACACAGATCCATCTTCCATCCTTACCTCTCCCCATCCAAATATTATTATAATTCCTTCAAATTTAGCCTAATGAGCATGCCAATAAGATACACAGCTTAACTATTATCCCCAATGATTTTGAGCTTTAATGTTAATTTATAATTTACTACTATGAAAGTCAAGAAGCTATCTTAAGCAACTGAACACAGCCAGAAACCAGAAATGAAAATAGGCATGAGCTCATGAACAAACTGAAAATGTCTGTATTGGCAGAAACAAAACAAAACAACAACAATACCACCAAAGTTTGAAAGACAAATGGAGGAAATAACTGCATTTAAAAATGAGGAAACCAAAAATAAACAAAGGAACAACACTCCAATTAAAACATGAACAAAGGATGTGAAATTGAAATCACAGAGAAAAAATGCTACTGTCCAAGAAATATTAAAATGTAGGTTTGAATTCAGAACTAAACAAAGAAATACAAAATGAAACACTGAGATATCAAGATTTACCTATTAAATAAACACAGGTAAAAATTGTGGCAAAACGTACTATTGGTAAGACTTAGGGCGAAACAGTCTTTCTTAACTAGAATCAGAAATTTACGCTGGGGTTTCCCTTACCACTTGGTCCAGTGGTTAAGAATCTGCCTTGCAATGTAGGGGACACTAGTTTGATCCCTGGTTCGGAAAGATCCCACATGCCACATAACTGAGCCCAAGGGCTGCAACCACAAAAACCCATGCACTCTAGAGCCCTGTGCTCTGCAACCAGGGAAACCACTGCAATGAGAAGCCAGTGCACATCAACTAGAGAGGAACCTCCACCTCTGCAGTGAGAGAAAACCCATGCATGCAATAACAAAGACCCCACAAAGCCAAAAATCATTAAAATATATATATACATAAATAATAACATTTTTTAAAAAGAAATGAAAACTGGAGAAATCTTTCGGGGAGCTATTAGCAATAGTATCAAAAACATAATATGAATAAACTTGACTAAAATTCTACTTCTATGAATCTGTCCTAGCAGAGTAAGATAAATGCAAGAATATATAGGAACAAGAATGCTTACCACAGCACTGTTTATTCAACCAAAACAACTGAACTCCAAGCCCTCAAAAAGAGAAAATCGAATGACTAGCAATAAAGTATCTTAAAATAAATATTCATCAAATATTTTCCGTGAGTGGGACTTCTACTTCTTCATAGTTTTCTGAATTGCTTGATTTTTATTTTCTTCTTACAGTGAACATGTAATTCAGGAAAAAAAATAAAATTAACCCATTTGTCATTTTGGAGACAGTGATACAGAAAGGAGTAGAGCAAGGTCAGTTATCTCTGGATAATTCTGGAACATAATGTATTCAATATAAATTGATAGAAAGTGATCATCAAAAGATAGCAGAGATTTTTGGTAAAATCTCTGCCGTTTTACTGCAAGCCCCTCCCAATCCTGATAATGTGATTTATAACACTTGCTGAGCTGCAGTGCTAATGACTGCCACATGCATGGTGCCCTTTGCCTCTGAGGCACCTGGAGCCTAGGACATTGGGTATTATTTTAGAGCTCAGAAGTTTCAATCCATCAATAAGTTGAGAAGTAGTCAAAAAGTACAAAAGAGAAGTAAGGCATAGGTGGAAAGAAGGTAACACATATATTCTTATGGCTGATTCACATTGCTGTATGGCAGAAACCAACACAGAATTGTAAAGCAATCATCCACCAACTAAAAAAAAAAATTTTTTTTAATAAGGCATAAAAGCAACTTATTTTGAATTTCTGTGGTGGTTCAGTGTTTAAGACTTTGCCTTCCAATGCAGAAAGTCCAAATTCACTCTCTGATTGGACAGCTAAAATCCCACATGCCATGCAGTGCACTGAAAATATAAAAATTTTTAAAGTATTTTTTTAAAAAAGGTAAAATAGATAGCCAACAGGAATTTGCTATATGGCTCAGGAAATTCAAATCAACCTAGAGGGGTGGGATGGGGAGGGAGATGGGAGGGAGGTTCGAAAGGGAGGGGATATATGTATACCTATGGCTCATTCATGTTGAGGTTGGACAGAAAACAACAAAATTCTGTATAGCAATTATCCTTCAATAAAACCATAAATTAAAAAAAAAAAGAAACTTATTTTAACAGTTGTACAAAGTTCATGAGAAAAAGGGTGACAAATGACGGGAAGATAATCATTTGTCTATTGCCACAAACTCTGGCCCTGCCTGAGGTTGAAATGTTCCTAGGATGACTTGTATATATTAACAGAATATTTTAGGGAAGTTTAAATATTTCAGCTTCTGTCTAAAACTGTCTTATCTGAACTCCCTTCTAAAGTTAGAGTACTGGAGACATTAAGGGTCTTTTCATCCACACCCTAGGCATACATTCAGAGAGTCTTAGCTTTTTTAAAAACCACTCAATATGTACTGCCAAAATGAGAGAATAACAGACCTGTACACTGAGGCTCAGAGGGAGCTAACACCTGGGTCACTGCCCTGCTCAGAGGTGTCTCCTTTGGAAGCCTTCTTAGCCCTGCTGAACCAACAAACCTTCAAGCATCAACAGTACCCAGCTGAAAATGATTTAATGCATGCGTGCTAGCTAAGGAGCTTCAGTTGTGTCCAACTCTTTACAACCCTATGGACTGTAGCCCGCCAGGCTCCTCTGTCCTTGGAGATTCTCCAAGCAAGAATACTGCAGTGGGTTGCCACGCCCTCCTCCAGAGATCTTCCCTGACCCAGCGATCGATCGAACTGCACCTCTTATATCTCCTGCATTAGCAGGCAGGTTCCCTACCACTAACGCCACCTGGGAACCCCAGATGACTTAGTAGGTGCCCTTAAACAGCTTTCCAGTGTTTTCATGGCTATTTGCCTCCTCTCCCGTTTAGACTCCTCAGCTCCTTGCACCTAGACACTTGCAAGTTCTCATCTCAAACCCAGTGAGCAAAGTGATCAAGCCAGCAACTCCCAGGCCATGAAGACAGGATCCCTGCCCCCAGAAGGCCACTCCACTTATCTATCGAATAAGAAAGGGTAGTTGATAAGGGCTTCCCGAAATGCTAGAGTATTGGACTTAGGATGTAGTTCAAGACTCTAAATATTATTCTGAGTTGTTGTACTTTCACCTTCACAGGATCATTATGACCCAAAGAACTGAAAACCATGAAACATCATTCATTGCCTTCTGAAGTACAACAAACACCTCTGTCACACATCATTTACTGTAACCGAATGTGCATCTTCTTAACAGGATGGAACTTCCAACACCATTGAAGACACAAGGCTCCATCCCCAAGATATACACTTAAAAATCCACTGTTGCTAAGAGCCTAAATATCACTCTCAGATAAGAAGGAACTCACATTTCTCAAGCATTTATATTTTCTGAACAATTAAATCAAGAAACCTTCCGGCCAGAAACAACCACATCAGCTCAAGTGCTCTAGTTTTTTGAGAAGGGGCTTCCCTTGTGGTTCAGCTGGTAAAGAATCTGCCTGCAAGGCAGGAGACCTAGGTTCGATCTCTGGGTTGGCAAGACCCCCTGGAGAAGGGAAAAGCTACCTACTCCAGTGTTCTGGCCTAGAGAATTCCAAGGGGTCACAAAGAGTCAGACATGACTGAGCGACTTTTGCTCATAACTCATGAAAACAAAATCAAACGTTTCTGTAGAAATACCATTGACAGCTGAATATAGCTAATAACAGTCACTGAAACATGCTTTAAATCTCTATTTTCAGTCCTACATAAACACAAATAAAATACATAAATCAATTTGGGGACTTCCTAGGAGGCACATGTGGTAAAGAATCCACCTGCCAATGCAGAAGACACAAAGAGACACGTTTTTGATCCCTGGGTCAGGAAGATCCCCTGGAGAAGGGCATAGCAACAAATTCCAATATTCTTGCCTCAGAAAATTCTGTGGACCAAGGAGCCTGGCAGGCTACAGTCCATGGGTTGCAAAGAGCCAGACATAACTGAGCGACTGAGCACTTATGTAACTTTTAAATCTTTTTGAAAATATGGAGGCAAAACAATTATTTTTACCAAATATACTACCAAGCCCAATTGAACTGAAATTATCACTGCTACTTATTAAGAACTTCCCATACACTAGCCTTTGTAGGTAATTTATATCATCCAACCCCAACAGCAAGTCTTTTACAGGTGGGAACTAAGGTTAATTACCTGACTCACTCATTCACTCATCTTATTTAAAAATATTTGAGATATGTGCCAGGCCCTTCAGTGCTGGGGATTAAATGGCAGGCAGCACCCATTCGGATTCCAGATCTCATGGAGCTTAAAATACAGCAAAGGAGACAGTTAATAAACGATCACTCAATTGTTACATGAATGTTTGCAGCAGAGATGGTCAGAAGAACAAGGGAGATCTGACCGAGTCAAAAGGTCAGAAAAAAGGTTTTCTAAAAAGAAGACAAGAGAGATTTGAAAGATAAGTAGGAGTTAACACAGCAAAAGGCCAGAAAGTGAAAAGGGAAATTGCATATACAAAGGTAATAGTCATAGCAGCAGAAAGCAGGGGGCGCGGTTGGTGTGACAAAGGTTGGGAAGGAAAAGTGGACAGACTGTAGGACCAGCAAGTTGGGTTAAGGACTTGGATCCTTATCCCAGGAAAAATGAAAAGCCAAGTTTGAGCATCAAGGCATCCTAATGAGATTTGCACCAAATGGCTAGAATTTTCACAAAGAACCTGAAAGGCAAAAACAGTCCACTCTTTGGGGGCTTTCTGGAAGCTATTTTAAAAAGGAATTCTTGAAAGTTACAAAGTGCTAACTTCTAAATTTGAAGCTACAGATTATTTAATTAATACCTTTAGACTTTTGCCAAATGCATTTTTGAAGGAAAAAAACTCATGAGTTTTCTTTTAGCTATACTCTAGCTCCCCTATGATCAGTCTTTTGTTAATTTCTTTATTATACAGTTAGAGAATAGATGTTCCCTACAGATTGTCTTTCAAGCACATAAAATTTCCATAAAGACTTATTTTTAAACTTCATAATATTTACTACTTCAGGGGCTAAAAATCATGGCCTTAAGAGACTTATTTCAGTCACTTGCTAATAATTACACAAAACACAATAGTAATTTCTAGGTTAACAGAATGACTCAAGTTTAGTCATTAAAAAAATCTCAAAACTGTATGTAAGAAAATTAAGGTTAATAAAAATTTACTTACATTCATTAATTTCATTCATTCATTGGAAAGCACTTACTGAGTGCAAACATTTAGGAATTTCAAAGTGAGTGGTTTTGGTTTTTGAAAGAATAAGATGGTAAAGAATCTATTTTCAGTTCCAGCCCACTAAGTCCAAGGCAGTTCCGATATATACTCCCTCAGATCGTTGGGGCAGATTAGCCTTTTGAATAGTCACATCCAACACACAGTTTGTATAGAAAAGCTGTTTCATACAACCCCACAATATCCTCAAATGATTCACAATTCACTGTAACTTCATAATACTTCCTGCCCAAAGGATCAGGACAGGAAGAAGAAATTGAGTCAGTATGCACCCATCTTCCATTTACCAAATTGAACATTTTTAGACCTGACCTATTAACTGAGATTAATTCAGGGCTGGCTGGCAGCCTGGATGTGATGGCATCTGAATTATAAGAAGGACCATCATGGAATGTGTTTGACATCTTCCTTAGAAAACAAGCTGAACTCCCTATGCCCTTTTGATCACAGGTCCACATAATGGAAAGTAGAAAACCCCAAACTCCTATCTTCAGAGGCTAAAATCTTAGTAATATCCAAATACTCATTTCAATTTGTGGTTTTTTACTTTAGCATCTAGGTTAAAAGATTCCAAAATAAAGGGCATGCGTGTGTGCTAAGTCACTCCAGTCATGTCCAACTCTTTGTGATCCCATGGACTGTGGCCCACCATGCTCCTCTGTCCATGGGGATTCTCCAGTGCGTTGCCGTGCCCTCCTCCAGGGGATCTTCCTGACCCAGGGATTGAACCCATGTCTCCTGCAGCTCCTGCATTGCAGGCAGATTCTTTACTGCTGAGCCATCAGGGAAGCCCCAAAATAAAGGGACCAAATGTCAAAAACAGAATGAAACAAATACACCTGGGACTATCTGGGGAAAGGCAAAGCAACAATACAATGGTCTCACCAATTAGACTTTCTCTCCAGACATCAGTCTTACAAAGGAAGAAGCCTGACTGTAAGGTCAAGGGATAAATATAATGGTAATATAATGAGAAAAATCATGTTGGCCAGTAGAGAAATTTTGCCTTGTTACAGAAATTCAGTCCATAACTGATTTTTCATAAATTGTAGTAATACAGTTCCTAGAGCTGGCAGGAAGACTGATTAACCTGTAGAAATCGCCAAGTAGATAGATTCAGGTTGACTGTAAGATTTCTGAAAAAAAAAAAAACAACAAAAAAAACACCAGACCAACCAGAGCCTCCAGTTCAAGATGAACCCATCACTTCTCTTACCCAAGGATGACTCCAGATCTTTCCCCCAGTCTAGCTAAGGATAAAAGGACATCACCAAAGAAGGTCCGATACAGAGATAAGCTCTTCCCAGTCTTCCTGGGGATGTAGATAAGAACTGAGTGTTCTATTTTGAATTTCTATTGTAGCAACTCCCAATTCTCTCCAAGAGGTAACAGATACAGAATTTGGAGATTCAAAGCAATTCAAAAGTAAAATGACTACAGTCCTGGCTGTCAAATCAAAAGGTCATTATTGCAAAGCCTTTAACTTAGGAAGGTCCCTCCCAAAAGAGTTCATGCATAAATTTATTAAGGCAATTGAGATACTCAATTTTTACTCTTGGAAGCAGTATACACTGTTGTGTATATTGGACCATCTTTAAATATGAATACAGAGATAATTCACCTTGGTTATAAAACTAAAAATAAAACAATCGATGTTCTTCTTTGTCTCAAAAAACACAACATATCACTGCAAGATATGGTTGGTTATCAAAACTGGATCTAAATCAGTAAAGCCAAGGGGTTCAGTCAATTTCATTAAAAAAAACTGGAACTAGAGTTGTTTAAAACTACATTCTCCTGTTACTACGATATAAACCAGAAGCTTAGATGAGTAAGTGCAGCCTTGAAAATATCTGACTTAACTTGTCCAACATACCTACTGGTAAATAAGCAGTCTACACTGTCTATGGAAGACTGGGGGAAGCAAAATTCACACCTGTTTATACACTGCCTCATTTGAAAAAACAAATTGAAGGTACTTAGAGTTAGTAAAGGGCTTTCCAGGTGGCTCAGGGGTAAAGAATATACCTGCAATGCAGGGGATGCAAGAGACTGGGGTTTGATCCCTGTGTCAGGAAGATCCCCTGGAGAAGGAAATGGCAACCCACTCCAGTATTCTTGTCTGGAGAACCCCATGGACAGAGGAACCTGTCAGGGTACAGTCCATAGGGTGGAAGAGAGTTGGACACTACAGAAGCAACTGAGTCAGCAAGTGATAGTTTAAAAAAATGAAGTCCAAAGAAATGAATATAGAAAATTAAAAGGCAGAAATAAGATCCCACTGTTCAATGACTGCGATTAACAGCACCTGTTACTTTGTGCCTCCAGAGAACTTAGAGGTAAGTGTTGGTGTAGCAGGTGTTTCCAAGGATGGGGCATTTTTCAACATCAGTCGAGCAGGAACACCTGTTCACATATTAGGGTTACCTCTCTCGAATTCTCCACAACACATTTGAAAATGGACTCCATTATGAAGTTTTACATAACATTCTTTCAAAACCCTAAAGTATCTCCCCAAATTAACCCGTTATAATTTTGGCACATAACATGAAATCAACTTTAGGACACATTATAATAGCTACACCAAATACTTCACTAGGCGTGCGTGCACGCACATGCGCGCGCACACACACAGAGAAATATAATTCCTCTTCGCGATCACAACTAAGTAATCTTGGAGGCACAAGATAGTGCTTTATACATCACGTGCGGAAAGCAGCAACAATGAATAATAATTAAAAAATAGTAAATTAGAAAGACCCCAACAGATTCTCATTTTTACATTGCGCTTAAGGTACAGGTTAAATGTTTTCCCAGCTTGCAAAAGGGATGTTGGGTGGGCTAGATTACACGGGATTCCTTCCAGTTCATTAAAGATAAATTCCTAGATTCTTCCCTATTGACTCTGTAAACACAGAAGGTGTTCTAAACAGCCAGAAGCTTCTAACTTAAATTCCTCTTTATGCTTTGAGCCCGAACAGCGTGTTTCGCAGAGCTCCTGCAGTGCTGGAAACACAGCCTGGGCACAAGTATCCCCTAAGCAGCAGCCGTCGGGTTTCTTTCACCTGTTCGGCCTGAGACTCGTTGGCCAGACTGAGGCAGCGAGTTCCCGCCAGCCTCGCACACCCTGGCTTTGGCCGCCAACTCCGTCCCCCTCGGGAAAAGCTGGGGTTCTTCTGCACCTGGGCCCCTCGTTCCCGGAATGTGTCCGCTGAGAGGGTAGGGAAAGGCACCTGCTGTTGCACTTACATGAAAAACGTCTTTTTATTCTTTGTGAACCGGCCGGACCAAGGTACATTTTGGAAGGCAGCCCCGGCTGCCCTCGTGGAGTCGCGTTGAAGAAAGCAACCCCAGCCCCGCGCCGGGAGAGCGGGCGCCCCCTGGTGGCCGGACGGGCCGGGAAGCGCAGCAGCGCCTGCGTCCGCTCGGAGGCTCGGAGGACCTGAGGATCCAGGCGTCGGGGAGCAGCCGGGGCTGCGGGAGGCCCCGGTGTCCCGGGGACGCCGCGGAGGAGGCGGACTTAGCCTGGTCCACCCGCACCCGAGGGGTGGGGGCGACAGGAGGCCAGCGTCCGGAAATAACGCAGGCCACTTCCCCTGCCACCTCTGGTTCCAAACCCGGGGCGAGGAGCCCTAGAGAAACATGGAGAAGGCAGGGGAGAGGGTAGCGTGGCCGGGAACACGCCCGGGACATCCGGAGACGAGGGCTCCGGACAGGGCGGCGAGCGCCAGGGCGGTTGTGAACCGAGGTGGGCTGGAACCAGACCCGGGAAATGTAGCACCACGTTTTCCTAGCAGTTTCAAGAACTCTAACCCTAGGACTGCGAGGTCGCAGGTGTTATTCGGGAGTTCTGACCGTACTTGCCTGTAAAGTAAAATCATTCTGTAAATCATTCAGAATCCAATATTAAGAGTGTGTTGGGGAGGAGTGTTAATTTCCCATTGGTGCTCCCACGTCCCTGCACGTTTCTTCGTAAACGATCGGCAGTTACAGCGGTGCGTATGCATGCATTTTCTATCTTTACATTTCTTTTTGTAAGTGGGAGAATAGATCACCTTCAAAATGGACAATAGAATCTTATTGGGGAATGTTCTACGTGACAGGAGAGTCGGAAATGAAAGATGATTCTTCTAGTTGAGGAAATCTGCAGTGGAACAGCGAGCCCCCTCCCATTTCAGAAGCCCGTGATATGGCCCTTAGTAACCGTATACGTGTGTAGGATTGAGTTAACTAAAATTTTTAAGGCCTAGACTGTAGCATTTCCATCAGCAATTGCGTGAAACAAAACGGTAAGAAAGATCTTCAGAAATCTTCCATCTGTAGCTCACTCCCTCTGTTAGAACAACATCTAATATTAAACCGAAAAGCTACAATTGACACCATGAAAAGCAAATCCCGGCCAGAGCAGAAGGTACTTGAAACCCGAATCTGCATTCCAACCCTCTCGTGCGCCGCTCGGAGGTGGGGGTGGCGGTTTGTCCCGGTGCCTGGTGTATAATCGGGTTAATCCAGTAGACAAAGGATAAACCAATAGCCCTCCCACCTCACTTCCCGCTCCCCTTCCCCTCCCCCTGCTTCTCTCCCCGTCGCCCCCTCGAGGGGGAACAGAAAAGGGAGAGCCTGTCTTGCAATGGATTCCGAAGAAAGTCTCAAAACCCGCAACTGGTTTTTAATGCTAACACAGCCTAGCCGGGATTAGTCTGAAACGTTCATTCCCTTCTCCTAGTGGCGGGGAGAAAGTTCCCTAAATCCGCCAAGCTCAAGGTTCGTCCTCCTGGCCTCTGGGGAAAACTTTAAGGTCAGTGTTTCCTTGAAACTAGATCAACTGACCCCGCCGTGCCCAGCCCGGCCCCGCGGGCACCGCGCGTGACGGCGGCCCGGGCGGCAGGACCGGCCCGGGTACGCGCGGGGCGGCGCGGTTGCCCTTTGAATGCCTCCTGCGGCTCGGAGCGCTGGCGGGCGCTGGAGTGTGAGTGAATGTAGCCCCGCGGAGCCAATGAGCTGGGACCGGATGCGATATATCCTCTGGGACAACAACTGCTCTGTTCCGCCTCGGATCCACATGACGCCATTTACTGCTGCCGCGGCCGCCGCAGAGCTCCCTGCCTCCTCCGGAAAGGCGAGGGCGCAGGCCAACGGCGAGCCCCCCGGCCGGGCCCCAGACCCTCCTCCTCCTTCTCCTCCTCCTCCTTTCGCACCCATCGCCCCCGCCTCGGCCTCGCCGCCGCGCCTCCACAACGCCCAGTCTGCACCGCCGAGAGCTGCGCGCCGCAGCGCGAGCGGAGGAGAGGGGCCGGCGGAGCGCGCAGCGCCCAGGCCCCCGTGCCCGCCCGGCCGGCTTGGCCCCGTCCCGCCGCCCCGCGCGCCCCCGCGCCGCCTCCGCTCGGACGCGGCCGCGGCCGCACGACTTGGCCATCTGGCTTTTAGGTCCTCGCGAAGGCCGTTTTCTTTTCTCATTCGCTCATCGGCCGGGAGAGGAGACTCGCTGTTGGCGCTTCGGCCTCCAGTTCATTGAGAAAAAGGGGGAGAAAAAAAAAAGGAAATACTCCGCGTGCGCTTCTAGAAGGGGGTCGCCTCCAGCCCCGAACTCGAGAGTGTTCTTCGGCTAGGACTTGGCTCTGGATTTTTTTCCTCTCCTTTTCTCGTCCAGCCAATCGCTCAGAAGTTAGACTGAAGCAGAGTTTGGAAGGAAGGAGAGGCAAAAGTTTGCATCAGGGCTGGATTTATTTGCACATCGCGGAAAGAAGAGAATCCAACGGAGAGGGGGTTTGTGCAAAGCCGCGATCACGGTGAGGCGCGTTTGGCCGGCTCGTCCCCTCCTGGCGCCGCGGCCGGCGCGTTGTGGGCAACATGGAGTAGGTGCAGCCGGACCGACAGTGGGTCCGTCTCTCCTCGGGCCTCCCTTTCTCTCACCTCGCAGGTTTTCCGTGGAGAGCCCGGGAGTTGCCCGCGGATCAGCCTCGCCCCGGCCTCGGCCTGCCTCGGCGGCGGGGGTTGGGGGGGTGTTGCAGCGCGCGCGGGGTGCCGTGTCCCCGGCCCCACGACCCAGCGCGCCCGCGCTGGGGGTCTCGGGGTGGCGGCCGGCTCACGGCGGCGCACTGGGCGCTGAGAGCGGGAGAGGGAGGGAAGCACTTTGTGTTTTCCAGGGCGCCGCTGAAGGCGCCCGCACTTCGAACCTGTTCTCTGCGGGGAAGGCAGGTCCCGGGAGAGGCAGTGCCGAGGCGGGGGCGCCGGGGTAGTGAAGGGGTGCGCGTCGCTGCCTCACGGGTGGAAAAAAGAGGACAGGGTGGCGAGTGGAGGGCGCCCCCGCCTCAGCTCGGCGTGGACTGCGGCGAGCACTCAGGGTGGGTGCGTCGCCCTGCCTGGCGCCGCGTCTCCGCGGTTCGGAAGTGCAGCTTTCTCTTTTTCCGTTCGCCGCGGTCGGCCTGGGTCACGCTTTTTTTTTTTTTGGCTTTTGGGCTGACCCAGCACAGGAAGAAAGTCATCAAGCGGTCGCTATCGTTTTCCATTACCTGAAAATAGGTGGCAAAGAGACTAGGTTTTGGGTGTGTGTGTGTGTGTGTGTGTGTGTGTGTTTTCCTTTACTTTGATGGACTAATCCACTTTTTTGTGTGTGGTTGCTGCTGGTTTTTTAATTCGGAACCTTGTGCGTTTTACAAAGCGGTTTCTGTGTTGGTTTGCCCCACCCTTGTGCTGAAGTCCTTTCTTCCTCATCCTTAGTCTGATCACACACAGTTCTTAATGGGGGTTTCAAAGCAGAGGGGAGTGTGACGAGGGAGCATGGGGCAGGGTGGGGTGGTGCTGCGAAGGGGAAGAGGGATCAGCGGAAATCACTTTAGCAAACCTCCTTACCCCCCAAAATACTATTTTGCACTGCAACCATAGCGGCAAGTGTCCAGCTTAGGGACCTGGGTCTTGCATGCTCGGCGTAGGGCGCTGGAAAATGTTCTGAATTTTTAAAGCATTTTTTCTGTGACTTGAATACATACCTGCATACAGATGTATATTTTTAATATATAGGCACGTGCACATTGCAGGCATTGCCCCTCAGGTCAGCGCAGGGTGGCGTCGCCGAGTGTGCCAGGGTTAGATGACCCGGCTCTGTGTCTCAGGCAGGACTTTCTTCCTCGCGGAGTCGGGGCTGGAAACCAGTGACCTGCCATTCGAGGGCCTTGGCCGGAACGTCCTGCGATGGGCTGTGTGACCTCCGCCTGAGGGTTGAGCGGCTCCCTCTTTGAGCTGGGACTCAGTTCTCTGGGGTGGGAGAGATTTCTATCTGGGAACGCAGAGAGGGGTTCCTCCAGCTTTCCAGGGCATGTTTCTTTGCTAGACCCCCGCGGTCCCTCTCTCCCCGCCCCGCCACCCCCCGCCCCCCCCGCCCCGGCCCCGCCTGTCTGTCCGTCCCGGGACTGTGCGCAGGGGGCCAGCCTGGCCGCTGGGCTGCGTCTGTCCTCCCGGAGAAAAGTCCTCGGGGCTCTGACTGAGTCCCACCTGCTGGGGACGGCGTTGGGGCGCAGATAGAGCCGATAAACTAAGAACAGCACTGTCTTGTCTGCCTTTCTGTTGGAGCTGAGATCCGGTTTCCAGCTCTGCCTTTTTCCGAATTGGAAGGTGTGTGTCACCTGCCTGAGACTAGATGAAGGTCCACTTTTGCGCGTTTTTGGTCATTGTAGACTGGATTGACAAAGAGGATGGTCGTTTTGAAATTTAACAGAGGGATGGCAATTTAAGCAGTTACTTGTCAGGATTGATAGATTTGCGATGTGACACTTGAGTTTTTAAATCACTTCCTGTTATCACCAATCAGTGTATGTTTTCAATTATTAGGTTTTGGGAAATGGGCAAAAGCAGTTAAAATTTTGACATGATTGATTTCTAAAACAGGGAAAACGGGTCTTTTAGCTGCAGAATTTTAAGATGTTCTCCGAGGGTTTCAGGTTGTAAAATATGTGATTCTCAAGTTGTTGGAAAGTTGAAAATAAGTTCCTGTCTTTTTGTTGCTCGAGGTGTAAGTTTGCTCTATTGTATTCCTGGCACCTAACAGGATTTAAATGGATGTGTTTTCAATTCTATAACTTCGTGCTACTATATAGTTAATGATAATGCATGATTGTTGTATAAAGTGTATGTTCCTGGGGAAGAGAAGTATTTACCCTTTTTTTTGCATGTCATTTCATCCTATGGGACTTTGTATTCACAGAATAGTTCAAGCTGTTTAATGTAAAAGCAGATGTAAAGTAGGAACCAAGAATTTCTAGGCTGTATCTATTGAAGTTCCCAGGCAAAAATGACCATGCTAAGTTGAAACCTATTTCACAATTTAAAAGGTATTCATTCAGCTTTTGAAAATGTCAGTATGAATGTTATGTTCCAAGAGTACTTTCCTGCAGTTTTTACAGGGAACCTGAACCTTGCAGATTTTTTTTGCTTATATGAGTAAGAAATCCTTACTCATGTGATTGAAGCAAAGATCAGTTTGGTGTCACTACACACTTCACAGGATTAAGAACAGTGGATACCTAGCTGTAATTTTTACTTTTGGGTACAGATGTGGATAAGACGGCTGACCTAATACTTTCCACAGCCACTCCATTTTCAAAGTCTGTTTCTCCAGCGGACGTGGGGAGTGAAGAGTTAAGCCAGGTGGGTGGAGAGTGGGTAGTATTCTGGAGTGTAAACCATCTCCTTCCTCTTGGTTTCCGCAGGAATTCAGATGTGTTCTAAGCCTGCTGGAGTGACTACACTTCCCAGACCTGATGGAGGCCAGAGCTCAGAGTGGCAGCGGGTCGCAGCCGTTGCTGCAGGCGCCCCGTGACAGTGGCCGGCAGCGTGGGGAGCCCGACCCCAGGGATGCCCTCCCCCAGCAGGTACACGTGCTGTCTCTGGATCAGATCAGGGCCATCCGGAACACGAATGAGTACACGGAGGGGCCCACTGTGCTCCCCAGAGCTGGGCTCAAGCCTGCTCCTCGCCCCACGACCCAGCACAAACACGAAAGACTTCACGGGCTGCCCGAGCCCCGCCAGCCTGCCCGGCCCCAGCACCCGCCGGCCCACCCTTCAGCCAGGGCCCCTCTGGCCCGGTCCATCAGCACAGTCAGCTCGGGCTCTCGCAGCAGCACGAGGACAAGTACTAGCAGCAGTTCCTCCGAACAGAGGCTCCTAGGATCCCTCCTTGTCCTCGGGGCCTCTGGCAGACAGGATCATCCGGGTGCAGCCCAAATCAGAGCTCAAGCCAGGTGAGCTGAAGCCACTGAGCAAGGAAGATGTAGGGCTGCATGCCTACAAGTGTGAGGACTGCGGCAAGTGCAAGTGCAAGGAGTGCACCTACCCGAGGCCTCTGCCGTCAGACTGGATCTGCGACAAGCAGTGCCTTTGCTCGGCCCAGAACGTGATAGACTACGGGACATGCGTGTGCTGTGTGAAGGGTCTCTTCTATCACTGTTCCAATGACGACGAGGACAACTGTGCGGACAACCCGTGCTCTTGTAGCCAGTCTCACTGTTGTACGCGTTGGTCAGCCATGGGCGTCATGTCCCTCTTTCTGCCTTGCTTATGGTGTTACCTGCCAGCCAAGGGTTGCCTTAAATTGTGCCAGGGGTGTTATGACCGGGTGAACAGGCCCGGATGCCGTTGTAAAAATTCAAACACAGTTTGCTGCAAAGTTCCCACTGTCCCACCCAGGAACTTTGAAAAACCAACATAGCATCATGAATCAGGAAGATTGCATTCATAAGGATTATTTCCCTCTGCCCCTCCTTTTTTTTTTTTAATACACACATATGCAACCAACTAAACAGCTAGAATCTTGGCACTGTTGATAGAGGGTTGGGATATCCTGTGCTGTTTGCAGTAAAATGCTTTTTTCATCCATGTGCCATTTTAATTGATATGCTTGTTAGAACTCAGCTAGTGGAGCTCAGAGTATGGAATACAGACCTTGGTGACCTACATGTTGCATAAGCTAAAGCAATAGACACTCTAGGTGAAGTTTTCGTTTGTGAATAGTACTTGCAAAATTTGTAAATTAGCAGATGACTTCCCCTCTCCCTTCCCCCACCCTCGTTGTTTTCTCCAGAGATAATGTGCTATATTTTTGTATATACAATAATATTTGCAACTGTGAAAAACAAGTTGTGCCGTACTATACGGCACATTCACAAAATATTATACTAATATGTTGTACATTCGGAAGAATGTGAATCAATCAGTATGTTTTTAGATTGTATTTTGCCTTACAGAAAGCCTTTATTGTAAGACTCTGATTTCCCTTTGGACTTCATGTATATTGTACAGTTACAGTAAAATTCAACCTTTATTTTCTAATTTTTTTCAACATATTGTTTAGTGTAAAGAATATTTATTTGAAGTTTTATTATTTTATAAAGAAGAATATTTATTTTAAGAGGCATCTTACAGATTTTGCCCCTTTTATGAGGATGTGATAGTTGCTGCCAATGAGGGGTTACAGATGCATATGTTCAATATAAAATAGAAAATATATTAACGTTTGAAATTAAACTGAGCTGTATTGTCTTATTTTACATTTTTTTTTTTTTTTTTGAAGTGAAAAAGAAACCATTTTAGAAATAGTGTTTCAGTGACAGACATAGTTTCACGACTTATCTGTGAGATACTCTTACGCTTGCTGCTTTAAAGTAAAGTGGAGATTTGGTGATTTTCAGGGATAATTCTAGCAATCAGGAGAGAAATAATTGATCACTTGACTCAACTTAGTATTAATCATAGGAGGGCTCATTTTGGCTCCTGTTGTTTTGCTGATTTGCAGACTAGCCTTTGTTTTGCAGGTTTAAAAAAAAAATCTTACGTAATTCATTCAGGAGACCTACCTAAAAGACGAACCATTAGGCTTTTTTGTATATAAAGTTATTAAGAATGAATGTCAAGGCTGATTTAAGACCAGAGAAATGAATTTGGTTCAACATTTATTGACCAGTCTCTATGTGTCAGGCATGCAGTATACACAGATCAGTGCTTATAATTGAAGCAAAATGTTTTCTTGACTTAACTGGCCAGCCATGTTTTCCTAGTCTCTGGTTTTAGACTGTTAGGCTTATCACCATGATACAAGAAAAAGACATGGAAAATATAACTTGTTTTGATTCAGGTACTGGGTATCAAGGAATTTCATCCTATATTGGCCTAATAATTCAGGCTCAAGCAGCCCCAAATTAGCTGTTTGAGAGGCCAACTTGAGAAGCCCTATCTTAGCTGTTTAATCAGATTATTCAGGAAATTGTTAAATTTTACGCTGGGAAAATTTTACACTGCAGTATGGCAAAAAAAAAAAAAAAAGCCAGTGTTTGTAGTTATCTTTTGGAAGCAAGCATACAACAAGCTCTTACAAGCCCATCTTGACAAATACTGCATTTTCTTATTTATTCAAGTCACTTGATTAGTCACTTCATAGCTGATTATTTTTTTCCAAAAGCACAACCTTTTGCTGCCAAGAATCACCGGAAGTCTAGGAAATGATTTACCTGTCATTATTGTTTAATCTCTTGTTTCCTGTTCTAAGGTATTAGTTAAGAAGTCTTGATACAGGCTGTCTTCTGTTTTGTTTTTTGAAATTGGCTTTCAAGGAACTATATAGCCTCCTAAACCAAGACATTGCTATAATGTCTTACTATAAAAGGGCACCTTCAGTGCCTTCTATGCTTTTCAAAAAATACAAAGCTAAATTAATTCAGAAATTATTTACTCTTTCGTTTCAACTTTGGAATACTGAATGTTGCAGTTCTAACACTCTTAAGGTCTAATCCTGATAGTCTCAGAACTAGAATATTAGGGAAAAAATAGAGCAGAGTTTCTTATATTCACTGTATAGTTTTTCAGGATTTATAAAGCACAAAAATTTTGATTAACCAGTTTCTGACTGTTCATCAGATACTGCCATATGCACTGATAAAACTATTTTGGTATAGAAATTCTGAGAGTTCCTTTTTTTCCTTTTTAACACATGAGCAGCTTTCAAAGTCTAGATAAATTTATCAGATGCCATTGGGTGTTTATTGAAGCTATAGATTAAGGACCTCTTTCCATGATTATTGAATCAGTTTCTTATCCTGTTGCTTAGGGATTTGCATTTTTTATCATTCCACTAGTGATTATGTATAGTTTGAGAACTACTGAACTAGAAGTTGCTAATTTATCTTTTTTGTTGCTTTTTCAGTGGAGTCCATTGTAAACCATAATTCACTAGTTTGAATGTGGAACATGGTAATAAACCAGCTGAAGCTAGAAGAGAACTTGGCATAAGTATAAAGTCCTGATAAAAATTATTTAAAGATGAATAAGGAAAACTGGATTCCTCAAGAAGCTTCCAACTAATCTATTAAATGTTGAGTTTGTCCATAAACCAACAGACAATTCATTTTCAGAATATAAAAACTGAAATATTAAATGAATATCTAAACAGGTTGAAAACAGCTGATGTTCACTTTTCAGTGTGTTGAAAGTTTTCCAGTGTTGCAGGTCATCTCACTAAGGTGGAGGAATCATCACCTCAAATTCATGAAAATTCTTATAAACACCAGTCGATAAGGCAGTGGTTATTATTTGGATATTGTGATAGGTTAAAAGTACAATGATACAGTAAGCATTAGTTGACTGCTTAGCATTTAGGGATATCTTCACTAGATATTCTGGTTTCTTGCCTTTTATTTTCTTAGAAACTATTGAAATTCATTTAAGGATGACAAATTGATTGCTTTTACTGAAAGCAGTCATTTATGTGTGTAGAGATTCTAAGTCCCTGCCAGAGCTCTCCTTGTCAGAACATGCTCTGGGCATTGTCTTTGAAAGAAGAAAGCCAAAACCAATGCAGGTACTCCAACCAAACTTTTTGCATAAATTCTTTCTCCAATACACCTTTGTCTCAGGGACTACTAGCCTCCAGGTTATGTAAGATAGTGATGATGTCAGATAAATGAGTTCACTCTTTGCCCGGTGCTGCAAGATGCTATATAGACAGTTGATGGGTTTGACTCTTTTGAACATACATGTCAGAACTTTGAAAGGTTTATGGGTTTTGAGTTTCACTTGTAGTAACATCCCAAATTGGCCGTTTACCCTCTTCTCTTAAATGTGCAGAAAGACCAGGAAGTATGTGCCAAAGTCTCAGCTTTGAAAATGGGCTAAACAGTGTAGATCAAAAACGTTAGTCATCTTGTGCACAATAGTTCACACTATTTTAGTAAAGGGAAATAAAAATAGAGATTAGTTGCATCAATAGCGTGTCAGTATCCATTCTTTGGTTTTTAATATTTATTAAGACACAAGTGATGTTAATTTCCACTTTAGGCCAATTAATTGCTTCATTCTCTGATACCAAGGGTGTGTCTCCATTGACTGAAGACTAGAGCATTAATTTTAAAATAAGTCCTATCTGATTTCACTGAACTGATGGTCAGAATGAATCTTTATATCTGGATTACTTAACCACTGGTTTGGCCACTCATGGGAGGATAAAGCTGCCAGACTATAGTTTGGGTTTCATTTGGATATCATTCTTGCCTCTATCTGCCTTATACAATGAGAGACAACTATGTGGATAATGAAAGACAATATGCATTTTACTTACAATAGTATACCTCTGGTCAAAATTAGATACTTGTTTAACTTAGAGTCAAAGGGAGAAATGTATCTAGAATATAATACATGTTATATAATATACATTATATTCCATATAGAGAGACTATTAAAAATATAGATCCATAACAAATAAGAAAAAAACACTTGACTATTCAAATGTTTCCATGTTTTCTTTTTTACTTTTTGGCTATATCAAGAGGCATGTGGGATCTTAGTTTCCCAACCAGGTATCAAACCCTAGTCCCCTGCATTTGGACATTGGATTCCCTGGACCATAAGGGAAGTACCTCACATTTTTATTTAAAAATACCTTTTTATCAACCTAAAGAATTTTTAAAACCAGTCTTAGTTGGTAACTAATATTTTTGAACTATTAAAAGAAATTAGAATGAAGCCTGTTGCCTTGGCCTCTGGCTTGGCTACATGAGCATATAAAGCTTCTGCTGCTGCTGCTGCTGCTGCTGCTGCTAAATCACTTCAGTCGTGTCCGACTCTGTGTGACCCCATAGATGGCAGCCCATCAGGCTTCCCCGTCCCTGGGATTCTCCAGGCAAGAACACTGGAGTGGGTTGCCATTTCCTTCTCCAATGCATGAAAGTGAAAAGTCAAAGTGCAGTCACTCAGTCGTGTCTGACTCTTCACAACCCCTTGGACTGCAGCCCACCAGGCTCCTCCATCCATGGGATTTTCCAGGCAAGAGTACTGGAGTGGGGTGCCATTGCCTTTTCCAATATAAAGCTTCAGCATACTTAAAAGGAGTTTATTTCTCAAAACAGTCCTAATGCACAGAGAAGAAATAAAATTTTAGCTTAATACAAGGACCACACACCCCTACCCCTGAAATGAAATTTGAGCCTGAAAATAACAATAATTATGCATTTCAGTTTAACACTTTTTATTTTTGAATGCCTACTCCTTACCCATCACAGGGCTAGTTGTTGAAGTATAAAAGGAAAGGGTTAATGACCTATGCAAGACAGGACTTTTCACAGCAAAGGTGCAAGCAAGGTGCCATGAGATACAGAAGACAGGTAAAGCACTGATGAGTTCTCTGTGGGTTTGGTCTCCAGGGCTTTGCAGTGGTTGTCTATATGTGCTCACTTAATCATGTCCAACTCTTTGCCACCCCATAGACTATAACCTGCCAGTCTCCTCTGTCTGTGGGATTTCCCAGGCAAGAATACTGGAGCAGGTTGCCATTTCCTTCTCCAAGGGACATTCCTCACCCAGGGATCAAACCTGGATCTCCAGTATCTCTTGCAGTGGCAGGCGGATTCTTTACCATTGAGTCACCTGGGTAGCCCATTTAAATAGCCATGGAGTTTTTTGCTCAGAGAGATGCAATAGGACTCCCTTTATTCATTAAATAAATCTATGTTCACCATGCTTGTATCTTAAATTCTAAGTGAAATTTAGAGATGTTTGATTAATACTTGGACACCTATAATTTGCTATGTTTATTCTTAATTTCATGATTCATTAAAACTTTTCTCTAAAAATACATTTTTAAGATATGTAGCTAAGACATAAGTTGGAAAAATCTATTTATTCTTGCTTATCCAGTTTTTGTTAGAATTTACCTCTTATCATTAACCTATAATTTGAACGTGCTTCTGTACCTAGAAAAATGAATACTCATGAAGAACAAATTGGGGATAATCAAGCTAAGAAGAAAAAGGGTGTTTATGATAGTGTGAAAGGACGTCGTTGAGCTTTGGAGTAATTCCACCCTTGCCAAAACAATGTCAGAGACCTGGCTTTGCAGATTCACAGATCTTCCTAGGTGACTCAATGCGGGGGATGCTCCGCAGAAAGAGAGAGGCAGTGGAACTTTTCTCAGCAAAGCCGAGGGGCCCCGAGGAGAGGTGAGCCTGCTGTCTGCCAACCCAGCCCCTCTGGCCAGCGAGAGACAATCAGACGCGACAGGGGTTCTGTCTGAGCAGTTCACTTTATTGCCGCAAACTCCCAGCTTATATGGCAAGCAGGGGGTTTTAGGAGGGACTTTCCATAGTTGCACCAATCACGTTAAAGGTCAAATCGTCATGTGCCTTTATTATAACAGGAGTCTATGGAGATCACGCACTGTTTACGCACAGAAATCAAGAGAGCCAATCAAAAAACTTTGACAAACATAGACCACGCCCCCATCTCTTCCGCCAGGCACCATCTTAGTTTCCGACTACAAAGCTAGCCCCTTTCTTTTTAAGGTTTCCCATTTAGAGCCCCACAACTCAACGGTATGGGTTTGATCCGTGGGTCGGAAAGATGCCCCAAAGGAAGAAATGACAACCCACTCCAGTAGTCTTGCCTGGAAAATTCCGTGGACAGAGGAACCTGGCAGGCCACAGTCCAATGGGTCATAGAGAGTCAGGCACCACTGAGCACACACGTGCACATGGCTCTCAAAGTCCAGGTAACACCTTTGGCACCCAAGTCAGTGAAGTGAAAGTCACTTAGTCGTGTCTGACTCTGCGACCCCATGGACTGTAAGCCACCAGTCTCCTCTTCCATGGGGATTCTCCAGGCAAAAATACTGGAGTGGGTTGCTGTGCTCTCCTCCAGGGGATCTTCCCAACTCAGGGATCGAACCCTGGTCTCCTGCATTGCAGGCGGATTCTTTACCGTCTGAGCCACTAGGGAAGCCCATCGAAGTCAGTAGAACTTCTATTTTTAAAAAATGGTTCTGTGTTCCAATAACATCTGTTTTATTGACTCGCATAGGGTTTGCAGTCAAGGAGCGTTCTGGTAACTACCATATTTGTATCACCTCTCATTTTTGCAAGTTCTTAATAGGCCCAATGCATGCTTCCTAGACCTGGCTTTCTAGCTCCAAAGTAGGCACAAAGTAGCCCTTATAACCCTCTGCTAGTCATACTGGAAACTATTTCCGAGTTTCCTGCTCCAAGTCATAAGTTCCAAACTATGTTTTAGGGTCACTGCGAATGTCATAAAGTCTAGTGACCAAGCAGCCAAGCATCCATCAAGCAGCAGCACAGAGCCTTGAGATCAGCATTTAGCACCTGCTATGTCGGCACACTGGTGGCGAGGATGTCCTGAGGGAGATTTGTCTCTAACCCATTCCTCTGCCAACAAGGAATTGACTCCAGGAGCACCAACAACCACACAGTCAGCATTCATATTCAGATTCCCATGTCACCTGGATTCTGACCACACATTTAGGATACAGCCCAATTCGATTTTGTTCCAACCATTCATTAACACGACACCTTGGAGCTTAAACTTTGGAAATGGATTCTTTTACAAACTATTGATCTGACTCTCATCACCTGTGAGAATTTACAAGAACTCAATAATGTGTCTTCAGAGCCTTTGCCCTGACATGTGAATGATAAAAACTATAGGCTCAGAGTGCAACTTCTGGTCACTGACTTAATATTTAAGGTGTATCTTCAGTGTAAAAGATGTTACGGTAAGTGGGGGAGAAAAGCAGTATTTAGATCTGTGATTGTGGACCAACAAAATAAGAATGATGCCCACAGCTCTTTGGAAGCTAATAACCAGAATTTAGGTTCTAAACCATAGATAAAGATTGGTAGCAGTATCTAATTCCTGTCCTGGGCAATTTGATTCCCCCAAGGGGACATTTGGCAAAGTCTGGAAACATTTTTGGTTTTCACCACTGGGGGTTGAAACTGTGAGCTATTGGTAGGTAGAGGTAAATTGCTAAGCAGCTTCCACTGGCCAGGATAATCCTGACAATGAAGAATTATTTAGTCCAGGATGCCAACAACTGAGTTTGAAAACCCTGCTGAAAGGAAGCTAGGGAGGAGTGGGAAGAATGAAACATGTCCTTCTGAGATGGCCACCAGTGTGTGAAGGACGGTGAGATCAAAGTATGTCGGGGAGGAGGGGTCACTGTGACCATAATTTTGAAATTTTCAACCTGAATGCTAAGTCTCTGAAATTCTTCTAGTGGAAAAATGCCCTGTGTTTGTTAGTATCTATATATGTCCATACACCAATTTTCTGTAGCTTGAAGTTCATGTGGTCCACAGAGAAGTTGCTGTGCAAATTCCAACCCCCACCCCCAACCCCACCCCGTGACCTGTTAGCTGTGTAGCCACAGGCAAGTTAGTTAAGGTCTGTAGGTCTGACGTCTTCATCTGAGAGAGAATAATTCTTGACCCAAAGGTTGTGAAGATTGAAGAGATGTGTGAAATATTAACTCTTGAGATAGGTCCAAAATAAGTACTAAAAAAGTTTACTATGATTGTGTATTTAGGTGATTTTTCTCCCTCTTCTCCTCTTCCTCCTCATTCTCCTTCTTCTTCACCTCAGGCACAGTGTTAAATGCTTATGATATAAGACAGTATCTCCTGTCCTCCTACAATGTGTTTGCAGGACAGCTAAATGTTTACCATAGTGTATAATACATGTGATTACAGACTTAAAACACATATAAAGATGAAATGATTACCTCTATCTTGGATGTAGTATGTGGGATCTGGAAAATTCCCCAGAGAGGATGATGTCTACAAAGCAATTTGAATGATTCTCTTAAACTGAGGTGGTGGGTAGGAGCCCATGGCCAGCCAAGTGTGAAAGAGAAAGAGATCCATTCCTGAATGTGAAAGAAAAAAAACAAAACTGATGTGATGCCAAAGGACTGATCAATTTCAAATAGTATTTCTTTGTAAGAGATTTGTGATATCTTAGTTTCTAAAAATTAACATAATAAATATGTGTGTGTGTATGTACATATGTATGTATGGGCTTTCCTGGTGGTTCAGATGGTAAAGAATCCACCTGCAGTGCAGGAGATCTGGGTTTGAACCCTGGGTCAGGAAGATCCCCTGGAGAAGGGAGTGGCAACCCATTCCAGTATTCTTGCCTGGAGAATCCCATGGACAGAGGAGTCTTGCAAGCTAGTCTAAGGGGTTGCAAATACATTTTAATTGTGTTTAAAATGCCATCCTGAAACAGCATGAAAATGAAAAGGTTATCATATACTCCCAAAGCAAAGCTATTAAATGGTGTGTTATTGGGCTTAAATTTAATAGTAAGGAAAAATATGTTATTTGACAATTTTTTTCCAATCTGATTTTTCTTACAAAAAATAAATAAGTGCCTTTAGGACCTAAGAAACAAAGACCCAAAAGCAGATGAATAGATGAGATAAATTTCAAAGCCCGTGTTAAAATGGTATGACTAATTTATACACTTCAACAGGCCGACATTAAGACTTTGTCACAAATTTATCAGCAGTACTTTCATTTTCTTCATAGTTCAAAAATATTATTATCTCTTACAATGTTTTTTTTTTTTCCTGAAAAACTTTTCAGAAAAATGGTAATCATTTGGAACATTTTAAGAAATTCGCAACATTCATCCGGGGTACCAAGGACAGATAAAATTTTGCCTAGTTCTTGAAAAACAGTTAATAAGGTGTTCT
Source organism: Nanger dama (assembly GCA_917880005.1). Lineage (NCBI taxonomy): Eukaryota > Metazoa > Chordata > Mammalia > Artiodactyla > Bovidae > Nanger > Nanger dama. The sequence continues at coordinate 56,358,699 of CAKJTW010000005.1, read as the reverse complement.
GGAAAGCCAAAACTCTGGATTGAGCAAAGGACAGAGTGAGTAGACTAGTCTGGCTGCAATGCATGTTTATGTAAGGGAGAAGTGAATATGAAGACTGGAAAGATAGATTTGGCCTCAGCTCTGAGGAATCTGAATGTTAAACTAAAGAACCTGGATTTTATCCGAACATGTCTCCTCAAATCCATTTTTGGCTATTCCATCACATTTTCCAATTAACAGTAAGCATAATCCTTCAAAAGTGTATTATAAACATTTTGATCCCTTTTAAACAGATTTGATGACTTCCTTTTGCTCTTGGAACAGAATTCCAGTTCTGTCAGGATCCTGAATGATCTGGTGCCTCCCTACTCTAATACCTATCCTTCTGCTCCTTTCCACCTTAACCCCAAGGGTCTGCCTTCTCTCCTTTTCTCATCAGTTTCTTTCCTTCCCTCCACACATCCTTCACCAATACAACTGCCTCTGTATGAAACCTTCTTCCTTAGCCCTCATCCCACATCCATTAACCTGAGATATTCTTACTCTTTCTTTAATATTCAGTGAAAATGTCACCTCCCAGGAAATCAAGCTCCTTCTAACTTCTAGTCTAGATCAAATTTGTGATTCACTCTCATATTTTTCAGTCTTCTTCCATAGCACATTATCAATGCAGCGATGGAATCATCTGTGTGATTACTTCAGTTTTATTTTCATTAGACCTTACTTATTTGGTTTATTGCTGTATTTCCGGGCTAAATCCAGCACCTAGTACATAGGACGTGCTCAACATGTATTTGAGGAATAAATGAATGGATGAATTTAATAGTGTAAAAATATATGGATGGTGTCTAAGAAAGAATAGGGAGAAGGCGATGGCATCCCACTCCAGTACTCTTGCCTGGGAAATTCCATGGATGGAGGAGCCTGGTAGGTTGCAGTCCATGGGGTCTCGAAGAGTCAGACATGACTGTGTCACTACACTTTCACTTTTCACTTTCCTGCACTGGAGAAGGACATGGCAACCCACTCCAGTGTTCTTGCCTGGAGAATCCCAGGGACGGGGGGCTGCTGTCTATGGGGTCGCACAGAGTTGGACACGACTGAAGCGACTTAGCAGCAGCAGTAGCAAGAAAGAATAGGCATGAAGAAGTAGTCATTTTGGAAAATTCAGTTGATCATTTTACATGGAATGAATTAGAAGAGTAAGAATTTAAAGAAAAATTTACCTCTTTTGTCTTTAATGGTCCTTTGTTGGGGAGGCAGCTGTACTTTGTTATTGCTCTTACTTATACACCTATTCTTCTGAACTAACTATATGGTTTTTAAGGACAGGAAAGAAACCTTTCTCTCTGTAGCATTTATCACAATGCCTGACACAAAGTAGATACCCTCTAAATGTCATTTAAATGAATGGGCTTTTACTGACCACAATCCAACCGTTACTGAGATGAGTCTATTATGGTTTTATGTATCTCTTAGCCTAGATACTCGTGACCCGTTAAGTTGTTTGTGTGTGTGTGTGTGTGTGTGTGTGTGTGTGTGTGTGTGTTTTTTGCTTAGCTGAGCTGTCTCTGCATCAGCACCACCAATCCAAGCAGAAACATGGACTAGCTTTCCTAGTGGCAATGAATTCAGTCACAAAATTGGAGAGTTTATCAAAATTTTTGAGCTGTCTCAGCAGCCAAATGAAACCAACAACAATTTCCCTCACTAACCCCTCACTGCCCCAGAGCATTCAATTAGCCTGAAATAAAAGGACCCTCAAATGCCCCCCAAACAGATACCAACCTAGCAGCACTGCACTTTAAAAATAAAAGGGAAAAGAGAAAAAAAAAAATCTTGAATTTCTGATCATCCTGGGAAGGACTTCTTTAACTTAACTGTATGCACAAAAGACCTGGGGATCCTGTTAAAATATGCAAATTCTGAACAATAGTTCAAGGAAGGATCTGAGATTATGAATTTCTAAGAAGTTCCCTACAGGTCTGCTGGTCACTCTGGAGCAGTATATTAGTCAGGGTTCTCCAGAGAAACAGAAACAATAGGATATGTGTGCACACCTGCACGATGCAAAAGAAGAGATTAGTTTTAAGAAATTTACTCATATGATTATGGAGTCTGACACGTCCAAAATTTGTAGGATGGACTACAGGTTGGAGACCTAGGTAAGAGCCAGTGTTGCAGTTCAAGTCCAAAGGCTTCTGCTGGTAGAATTCCTTCCTGGGAGGAGGTCAGTCTTGGTTCTATGAAAGCCTTCAACTGACTGGATGAGGCTCGCCCACTTTACAGAGGGCCATCTCTCCTTTAGTCAAAATCCACCAATTTAAATGTTAATCTCACCCCCAAAGACACCCTTACAGAAATGCCAAAAATAATGTTTGACCAAATATCGGGGTACGATGGCCCAGCCAAGTTGACACATAAAAGTATCACAAGCCACAAGGCTCTCAGCAAACACTTGGTTCTTAGTCAGAGTAGTCATGTCTGACTTGCTTTGCCTTTAGGCCTTCATCAGTCCACCACAAATTCACTACCTGGTGATGAAAGAATGGGAATTTTAAAGATGGGACACTAAGCCTTCAGTATTAAATGATAGAAAATATATTTCTCACCTGAAAACAGATATATTTAAAATAGCACTGTGTATATAACTACTTTATAAAAGAACAATGTAATGTCTAAACTACCTGTTAGAGCTTCAGTGGATCTCTAGGAAAGCACTAAAAATTTTATTTTGATGCCATACACACATAAAGGCTTCCCAGGTGGCGCAATTGGTAAAGAATCCACCTGCAATGCAGGAGATGCGAGAGATGTGGGTTCGATCCCTGGGTCTGGAAGATCCCCTGGAATAGGAAATGGCAACCCTATCTAATATTCTCACTTGGAAAATTCACGGACAGAGGAGCCTGGTGGGCTACAGTCCAAGGGGCTGCAAAGAGCAGGACACAACTAAGCATCTGAGCATGCACACATACAAACATATGTGGTCCAAATCACTTACTTTAGACATTGACAGAAGGCACCTCATGTTGGTGCCACCACTTGCTGGCTGAATGATCTTAGCATCTCGGAGCATTGGTTTACACACATATGAAAGCAAGATTCAAACTGTTCTTTTTGCAAACTAATTTATAATTAAAATTATAACTCTAGTGGTCCAGTGGTTAAGACTCTGTGCTTCCAATGCAGGGGGCACGGTTTTGATGCCTGGCTGGGGAACTAAAATCCCACATGCCATGGGATATTACCCCAAAAATTTTTTAATGAAAAAAAATTATGACATATCTTTATAATCTTCAAGTTAGTTTATATACTCCTGACAGGGCAAAGGATATTTTATTCCCAGTATCTGGCACATGCCTTAGATTTGCAATATTTGTGGCATAATTACAAGCAATAAACAAAGGACTTCATAAATGGCAGCTTTAGTTGTTAGGCAGCCACTTCACTTTATACAGAATAGAAATAAGGTCACTTTAAACTAAATATAATTATGTACCAAAGTACTCTATCTCTGTTTTCACCCCCAAGTTCTGGATCCAGATTTTAATATTCAAATTGGGGCCATGTCTATGTAAATAACAGTAATTTATTACAGTACCCTACTGGTGACTTATTGCTTTCACATATCGAAACTCATTTTGACCTTTGATCCTCACAGGTGGCCCTTAGATGTTTGTAAGGACAGAAATTAATATTTCTATTTTACATAACAGGAAATTGGAATTTCTGTAGATGAGAGGGTTGCTACAAATCGTATAGGAAGCAAGTGAAAATATCTTCAAGTCCAGACTTTTGATTCCAAGTCCCGTATTTTGACCATATCATAGTTGAATCTTTCTATTAATGATCACAGAGAAATACATCTTAAATGCATTCTGCATTGATGACATTTTCCATTATGGCATCTTCATACATGAGCAATGAATTATTAGTTAAAATGAGGCTATTCCAAACTATCTTCTTATAGGAGATCCAACACAATTTTTTTTTTTTTACATATACATATTTGTTTATTTGGCTGCACTGGATCTCAGCTGAGGCATGTGAGATTTTTAGTTGCAGCACGTGAGAGCTAGTTCTCTGACCAGGGATCAGACCTGGTCCCCTGCATTGGGAGCACAGAGTCTTAGGCACTAGACTTCCAGGGAAGTCCCTCTAACCTTATTTTTATTGTTGCAACTGTTGCTACTACTCCTTCAAATTGCAGATTAACAGTATATCTGATCCAATACTTCTCTGCAATTCTAATTCCACAAAATATTGAAAATATACAGACCCTCATATTTTCGATATTAAAAGTACTTAAAACATGTCTAAACAGAAAGTCATGTAAATATATTTTCTATCCTTTACTGTGTTGTGTTTTAATGAACCAGAATTGAGGAAGTAGTTGAACAATATATGAGTTCTCTTGAAGAACAATTTATGTAATGGTTTACTCCAAATTTATCATTCACATTGCTGGTCAGTTAACCTTTGGAAACATATCATTTTATTTTAATTGATTTTCCTAATCCTAATAACTATAAAATGCAATTATTTTGCAATTATTCTAATCATACTAACCTAAAAATGGAAAAAGTTATTAATTTAGAAATGGAAACATTAAATTACACATTCTTTTGAATTTGATAGAACTGGTAAATAAAGGTCACTGAAGGAGAGTACTGAAGTTATAATTGTGAACCTCCCTAATTCTAAGTTGGTTATTATTACTGTAACTTCCTTTCCTCCACTGTAGACAATGAAAAACTGGTGACTTACTAAGTGTGGCAGGTCCATTTTTATTGTTTTAATTTGTTATCTGTCTCATACACCATTAAACTCTAGGATTCACATCTGCAATTGCATTTACCAAAGGGAGAAAAAATAATTTACTTAAAATTTTCCCAAGTTCAACAGATTTGCAGGTATATTCAGATATATACATATGGGGCTTCCCTGGTGGCGCAGACAGTAAAGAATCTGCCTGCAGTGCAAGAGACCCAAGTTTGATCCCTGAATCGGGAAGATCCCTAGAGAAGGGAATGGCAGTCCACTCGTTTTCTTGCCTGGAGAATTCCATTGACAGAGGAGCCCAGTGGACTACAGTCCATGCTGTCTCAAAGAGTCTGACATGATTGAGTGACTAACACTTTCACTTTTAGATATATGTAATTATCTGCTACTCCATCATCTGTGTTCCCTCTCTTCCCCACCAAAAGGAATCTCCTTTGCTAAGACTGAGTTTTTGTGTTGTTGTTTTTTTCACGAGTTCTTATACATCCACTGAAGGGAGAGATGAGGCAAGGATTTAACTGAAAAGGCCAAACCCTTTCTTAGTTACCTGCCCAAATCCTTGGAATCAAGCCTAAACTTTAGCAATTTAAACAGTGAATAAATTCTGCTAATGGCTATTAGATTGCTAGTTGGGGAGATTCGTATAGGGAATAATTCTAATTAAATAGAGAACACTTCAGAGAATTGAAATGTTTCAAGAGCAGATTTTTGTCTCCCATGCCTCATTAGGAATATAAAATCAGCTTCCATTGTGAGAAAGACAATCTTTCAAATGACTGCTCTTTGGCCATAAAGAGGTCGTATAAACTTCATTTTCAAATTTCGCATTGCTTTTCCAGTAGCGAAGGGTATTTTTCTGTTCAAACCCAAGAGAAATGATGCTACATCGCCATGTTCTGTGAACAACAATTTATGTCCCATTTAGACACATAAAAAGGCTCACTTCAGCCATTGTAGCAGAAGGTAAGATTTGATACCTCTTGGCTTCCCAGTGGTTCTCAGATAGGTTATTAAAGGAGTGGGTGTTTTCTCCACTTACCTTCTCCACTTCACCTGCCTTCTAGATCTGGATCTCACACTTCTTGCAGCCCACTAGATATAATTCACAAGCAGAAGTGGAGAAGTTGAGAGTAGATCACTAAGTCATTGATGTGGTCCGCCTGAGAGTCTTATCAAGTCAAAGTGTAATTGCATAATTGATTCACCTGAAAGGGTGACTGAGTTTTGTGGTAAGCGAAACGAAAAGAAAATCTTGTATTTGTTTCACTGATTTCTCCACTAACACGAGAGAGTTAAAACTAATTCTACAAACTTTGCCTTGAATCTATAACTCGTATTTTTTTGGTAAGTATTAACAACATTATGAGAGCATTTCATATAGAAGAGACTACAGTTTATTCCTTTTTTAATGTTGTATAATCATGATATAAATGTCTAGAAGCTTAGATATTGAGACAGAAAAGAATCACTTTCAAATTATGCTGTAGTATTGTCATAGATTATGTCAACATCATCAAGGTAGGTTTTGACCCTTTGCATGGAATATACATGCTGGTAGGGAGCACACCTATAACTAAGACTCTCATAAGTCATTTTATTCATTAGTTTATTTGCTTATTTTATGAAGGGAGTCATTTCCTGCAAAAATAAATTGACCAATTTATTTATTTGTTCTACTGATTCATTGTAGAGAATGAACATGAGATTTGAAGTCGGCAATATCCCCATTTGGTCCCTGCTCTGCCAGAAAGTTTCCCTTGTGGCTCAGTTGGTAAAGAATCCACCCTCAATGTGGGAGACTTGGGGTTCGATCCCTGGGTTGGGAAGATCCCCTGGAGAAGGGACAGGCTCCCTATTCCAGTATTCTGGCCTGGAGAATTCCATGGACTGTATAGGGGTTGCAAAGAGTTGGACACGACTGAGCGGCTTTCACTTCACTTCACTTCTGCCAGAAGAAACCATGTGGCCTTGGGTGAGCATCTTAACCTGAGTTTCTTCAGCCTTACTGAAAAGTACTACTTATCTCTCAAATTTTATAAGAATTTATGATAAGATAAGGTTTGTGTTTTCAAACACAGCAGCTGGCTCATGGAGGGTGGTTCACAAGTATCAATATTAGTTCCTTCTTATCTCCAATTCTCTTTACATCTGTCACTCTCATGTGATGGTCTAATCTTGCCTGATACCATGGTTTTGTTGTCTTATCTTTGCATGTGTGCGTGCCAAGTCGCTTCAAGTTGCTAAGTCAGGTCCAACTCTTTGTGACCCTATGAACTGGGGCCTGCCAGGCTTCTCTGTCCTTGGGATTCTCCAGGCAAGAATACCGAAGTGGGTTTCCATTTCCTTCTCCAGGGCATCTTCCCCACCCAAGGATGAAACCCCAGACTCTTACATCTCCTGCACTGGCAGGCAGGTTCTTTACCACTAGTGCCATCTGTAGCTTTATATTCATAATTAAGACACACTGGCTGAACACGTATCTTTTCATTCTGTTTCTACTCTAGACCCCTCTCATATGGCTCTTGAAGAAGGACTGCAGTGAGAGTCAATATCCCTTTTAAGGAAATGTACTTTTTCTCTCAGGGTGAGCAGCATTTCCCAGAACTGCTCAATACCAGGGAGTCAGCGGTGGCTTGAGATGCTAGGATATCAGCATTACCTGAGGCATAATCAATCAGGTGGTAAATACTCGCCAAGTTCAAGCAACTCTAATGTTTCCCAATAGTCTCTGCAAAATCGAATAATGGAAGTCCTTCCTCCTTCCCTTTCTGTGATGTAATTACACTGTTCAGTCATTAGAGAACACATTCTGCCTTTCTGATAGCATGCCCTCCTACACCAGGGGACAGGACCTTGCTTGGACTATCAGGATGATGCGGGAGATCTAGTACAATCAGACCTGCAGTGCATGGAAAGCAATGGCATCACAGGTTTCTTACCACCGCTGGGCATGTATTCATGCCACAGCCAACCTAAAATGAAGCTACAGTTCAAGCACCAGCTTTCACTGTTTCTTTACACCCTCCCACATACTTTGTTCCTGCTGTGATTAGGGCAGCCTATGGAAATAACATGGGCAAAGGAGTAACCAGATAACTTTCTAGAGTGTGCTCCATCCAAAGTCATTACATTGCTTTTATCATCGCAGATTTGCTTCTCTCTGTCTCTCTCACCTTTAAGAGTTTGATTTCTCTTCTTTTAATTCATTTCACATAAAATGATTAACCGAATTTCCCCAAATGGCTACTTGTTCGTACCTTCTCTTTCTTAGACGCTAGCAGTATATCTTTGTTTTATAAATTCATTCAATCATTTATTCCTCAAATAGTTATTGAACATCATCTATGTGAGAGGTGCTAGGCTTAGCCCTGGATACCTATGTGTGTCTGTGGGTGTGCTAGTCATTCAGTCATGTCCAACTCTTTGCAACCCCATGGACTGTAACCACATCAGTCTCCCCTGACCATGGAATTCTCCAGGCAAGAATACTGGAGTGGTTAGCCATTCCCTTCTCCAGGGATCGAACCCAGATCTCTCGCGTTACAGGGAAATTCTTTACTGTCTGAGCCACTGGAGGAACCTAGTGGCTTCCAGTTTCCTGCAGCTGCCTCCCTGAGAGCTCCAGACCAAGCTGAGTAAATGCTACTGCCCTGCACTCTACATTGCAACATGGCACTGGATCTGACCAGAAAAGTTACTAAATGGTAACTGAAATCTTTTACAGAAATAATGGGTTCTACTTTTTGCAAAAAGAAAAGCCTAATCCAGCAATAACTAAATTCCTGCAACTTTTTCCTATCTAGTCACCAAGATGCAACTCTCCTCTGATGTCTTTAATCTCTACCTCTAACTCTACTGTCTCCAATCAGGGATTCCCTTGTGTCTCAGAGGGTAAAGAGTCTGCCTGCAATGCAGGAGACCTGAGTTCAATCCCTGGGTTGGGTAGATCCCCTGGAAAAGAAAATGGCAACCCATTTCAGTATTCTTGCCTGGAAAATCCCATGAACGGAGGAGTCTGGTGGGCTACAGTCCATAGGTTGCAAACAGCCGGACATAACTGAGAGACTTCACAATTTGCAATCAGTCTATCCTAAAGGAAATCAACCCTGTAAGGACTATTGCTGAAGCTGAAGCCCCAATACTTTGGCCACCTGTTGCAAAGAGCTGACTTATTGGAAAAGAACGTGATGTTAGGAAAAAATTGAAGGCAAAAGAAGAAGGGGGTGGCAGAGGATGAGATGGTTAGATAACACCACTGACTCAATGAACATGGATTTGAGCAAATTCTAGGAGATAGTGGAAGACAGAGGAGTCTGGTATGCTGCAGTCCATGGGGTCACAAAGAGTTGGACCTGACTTAGCAACTTGATCCTTAAGCTCTCACCTTCCCTCAGCTACCCTTGTCCTTCTTGCATCTTTTCTTACTCCTAGTAGGAAGCGTAGAGACAATTTAGACTATCAAATGAGAGTGCCTTCTTCTACCTATAAATCTGCCATCAAACTTTGGTCTATCTGTTTCCACCCTTCAATGTTTTTCCCTGGTTTCATGGTTTGTCACATGAAGTTCCTACCTACATCTGAATTCTGGATCCTAATCCTTTCTGTCTTATCAAGAAGTTTACATCTTTTTTCTTGTGTTGGCAAACTCAATTCACTCATTCATTTCCTATCACCAGTAAACATTCTTAGGGGAAAGGAACCACTAAAACCAAAATAAACTTCACTCTATTGACTCTTCCCTGGTGGCTCAGATGGTAAAGCGTCTGTCTACAATGTGAGAGACCTGGGTTCGATCCCTGGGTTAGGAAGATTTCCTGGACAAGGAAATAGCAACCCACTCCAGTCCTCTTGCCTTGAAAACCCCATGGACGGAGGAGCTTGGTGCAGGCTACTGTCCATGGGGTCGCAAAGAGTCGGGCACGACTGAGTGACTTCACTTCACTTCACTTAGCAACTAAACAATAACAACAACCATCTCCAAAATACACTTTCAACCTTCCATGTTATCCAGGAACACAGTAAACTAAATTTTCGACACAGAAGGAAAGGATATCCTATAGAGTCCTGGATTTATACATGCCACCAAAAAAAAAAAAAGAGAGAGAGAGAAGTAGACTGTCAATTTAAAAGACATTTACTCAAGGGAATAGTGTCTGCTTAGAGAATAAATTTATTTTGAATAAAATGCTACTCTACTACTAAGCCATGAAATTAAGACACTTACTCCTTGGAAGAAAAGTTATGACCAACTTAGATAGCATATTCAAAAGCAGAGACATTACTTTGCCGACTAAGGTCCGTCTAGTCAAGGCTATGGTTTTTCCAGTGGTCATGTATGGATGTGAGAGTTGGACTGTGAAGAAGGCTGAGCACTGAAGAATTGATGCTTTTGAACTGTGGTGTTGGAGAAGACTCTTGAGAGTCCCTTGGACTGCAAGGAGATCCAACCAGTCCATTCTGAAGGAGATCAACCCTGGGATTTCTTTGGAAGGAATGATGCTAAAGCTGAAACTCCACTACTTTGGCCACCTCATGCAAAGAGTTGACTCATTGGAAAAGACTTTGATGCTGGGAGGGATTGGGGACAGGAGGAGAAGGCGACGACTGAGGATGAGATGGCTGGATGGCATGACTGACTCGGTGGACGTGAGTCTGAGTAAACTCAGGGAGTTGATGATGAACAGGGAGGCCTGGCGTGCTGCAATTCATGGAGTCGCAAAGAGTCGGACACGACTGAGCGACTGAACTGAACTGAACTGAATAACACCTAATACATACAATTTTTGTGAGGATTAAATGTGTTTATGTGTGTGTGTGTCTGTGTGTGTGTATTTTTTTAAAGTGAATGATGTTGATGTGTTAGATATTCATTCATTCACTCATAATGTCACTACACCATTTCCCAAACTTTGTTCCAACATACTTTCTCGGTACAGTGTCTGTATAACCGTGAGCAATGCAGCAAGCTCATCTTTTCTTGGAGATATGCAAAATACATTACTATGTTAATAGTTTGAGACTTCCTGAAGTAACCTGTTTAATTTTATTCTTCATTTCTCAGAGATGGTTGAGCCCAGAAGTCTTTTTTTTTTTTTTTTTAAGAAACACAGAAATATATCTCAAAACACGGTCTAGGAAAACTGCCTTTCTGATTTTATATCTTAATATTGTTCTGCTATGAAATGTCATGAATGTTAAAAGTCAAGTTGAGGACTTCCTTGGTGGTGCAGTAGATAAGAATTCACCTGCCAGTGCAGGAGGTAAGGGTTTGATCCCTGGTCCCAGAAAATCCCACATGCCTCCGAGCAACTAAGTCCAAGCACCACAACGGCTAAAGCCCACAAGCCCTAGCCCATGAGCCGAAATAAGACAAGCCACCACAATGAGAAGACTGCGTACTACAACTAGAGAAAGCCCTCAGAGAACCAAAGACCTAGCACAGCCAAAAATAAATAAATAAAATTATTTTTAAAAAAAGATCAAGTTGGTTGGTATAAACCCTCACTACCCAGGTCTATGTCCAGAGAAAACTCACCCTTTATTGTTTGGTCATTAAGTCATGTCTGACTCTTCGAGAAGTCATGGACAGACTGCAGCATGCCTGCTCCCCTGTCCTTCATTGTCTCCTGAAGTTTGCTCACATTCACATCCACTGAGTAGGTGATGTTCACTCTTGAGAAAGTGAAAGCGAAAGTGTTAGTTACTCAATAGTGCCTGGCTCTCGGACCCCATGGATTGTAGCCCACCAGGCTCCTCTGAAATTCTTCAGGCAAGAATACTGGAATGGGTACCCATTCCCTTCTCTAGGGGATCTTCCTGACCCAGGGATAGGGCCGGGTCTCCAGTATTACGGGCAGATTCATTACAGTTAGAGCCACCAGGGAAGCCACTCCAATCATAGAATCTCCTTTTATTTCAGTGCTCCCCAGAAATTGAAAAAATACTAGGAAAACTCCTTCAAATCATAATAGCACAGTGAAAGAGTGGATACCTCCATTTAAAAGAAGAAAAGAATAAAGAAAATACTACTACTTCTAGCTCAGTGGCCTCCTGAGAAAGGAAGAGGGATTCTATTCTTGCTCAAGTCCTTGGGCTAAGATAAATGAATTTAAACCTCCCTTGACCTTCTGATCCAGAGCATAAATCAGGTATGAATATTGCTGAACACAGATTTAGCAGCAAGCCTTCCAGGGAGAGTTTGTTAAGTCCAGTACACTGCTGTTAACTCTCTCATATGATTAAGTTTCCACTTCCATCTCGGGTGTTTAAGGTTGAAGTCAGAGCAGCAGAACCCCTGTTCCCCTTCCTTCAGGAGAAAGGCACATTTCCTTCCCATCTCCTGTGAAAGCTTTTCTGAACAGCTGTCAACATGAGCTAGCAAAACTTCTAACTCTTCCTACAAATAGCAAAGCACAACGGAGAGGCTTTTGAACATTCTTATTTAAAATGTCATTGGAATGGTTCCTGGTTCTCTTCATTCATTTGCGTGTGTGTGTGTGTGTGTGTGTGTGTGTGTGTGTGTGTGTGCTTTTTCAGTAATACTATTCCTGTATTCCCCTGGAAATTCACAATCTAAAGCATTTCAATATTAGCATTTCTGAAAAAAATATGTGCGATATATGAAATGAGAAGCAGAATATAACAGAAAAACCTTTTACACTGCTTTAAGAAAACTTAAGAGCCTTGAATAAACAGAACAATTTCCAGGAATAACAACAATTCTTAGGGCATTTTTTCCTCCTTTTTCCAAAATAAAACAGCATTAAAATATTCTTTATAAATCACTAAGATATGAAAATGAAGAAAGCCCTGAGTCAGAAAAATTTCTTTAAATTTAATATATCTACTTATAATGAAAAATACATCGTATCTGAAGTATAAAATAATTATAGAGTCACAAGTAATTTATTCTTCAGAGTGGCAGACTTTTGAACAATTTCCAAATTTTCAACACTGTAAATAATATATAATTTAAGATTTCATTCTTTATGTTATAGTGATGATGAAAGATATTTTTCTACTGAAATGCTGTCATAACTCATTGGTAAATTTGTTCAAGTTAAAAGCCAGATATTTCATAATTAGATGATTAATGAGTTTCTTTCTTTAGTTCATGGGTCAGATAGGGGTCTGAGTTAAAGATTTCCTAGGGTTTATTATAAAGAAATACATTCATTCACATCCTTTTGTGCTTAAAAATGCCTAAGACACTTTTCTCTGGTTCCCTAACACAGCGGTCATTTGGAGATCTGGCCTGGAAAAGGTCAGAACCTCGTATTTCCCATGGAGAGTCTTCAAGGAACTTTCTTCCTGAAACTCAGAACTGATCACAAAACCCTCCCGCACAAAATTCTTCCATACCAATTCATATTCTCTACATATTCTCTCCAGCTCTACCAACCACTGCCCAACCCAACTTTACCCTTCCCATGTATGCTCTAAGTTTCTGAAATGCCATTCATCAACTATTATTCAAACTGTTTTCTCAACCTGGAATTTCCATCTTCCACTACTCTCTCCACCTGCACCTTTAAATTCCACCGTGAATCCCACCTCCTCCAAAAAGACATTCCTAACGCCCTTAGCCAGAATGAAATTCAGCCATCCCTAAACTCTCACAGCATCTGTGTTGACCCCTGGTATACCTTGGATTTTTTTTTCAATATTCTAGCCTGTGTTCTTATCTCATCTTACTACAGATTCTCACCTTGGTGGTTAAAGTCATCTACCCCCATGGTATTAGCTATTATTGAAGTGAAACTGATTCCAAAATGTGTAACTTCCGTTCTGATCACTCCTCTGAGTTTCCCACTAAAACCTGCTCATTGACCTGCATGCGCTATACTGGAAGACAGTTTTATAACCTGCATAGTCAGTGGCTCAGACGGTAAAGCGTCTGTCTGCAATTCAGGAGACCCAGGTTCAATCCCTGGGTTGAGAAGATCCTCTGGAGAAGGAAATGGCAGCCCACTCCAGTATTGTTGCCTGGAAAATCCCATGGACCGTGGAGCCTGGTAGGCTACCGTCCATGGGGCCGCAAAGAGTCGGACATGACTGAGCGACTTCACTTTCACTTAGTCACTTGAACTGTATTCCCAAATCACCTTTGACTCATATCTCTTTCTTATCCTTCACATCCAATGCGTAGCCAAGTCTGGTCAAGTAATCTGGCAAATGGCTCCAACTTCATCCTCCGGGTTAGAGCCCCATGCCAGACTTTGTTCGTTTTTGCCTGGATTATTGCACCAGGCTTTTGGCTTCTTCTCTTTTTCTAGTTAGCCTGTTCCTGTTTCAGCTTTCACCTATTGCTAGAATTATCTCTTTAAAACAACAATGCGAGCAACATTAAGATTGTCCGTTTCCAAAGTCAAGTATGTTTTGAGACCTGGATTTTCAACTAAGTGTATGACTTTGGGAAAGATACACTGTCTCTTTAAGCTTCAGTTTCTTCAAGAGCCAATGGAGTAAAAACAGTATCGACCTCAGGGGATTTTTTTAACAGCTAGACGGTACAATGCATATAAAGCTTTCAGGACAAAATTCATCCTACAAAAATTCTCTATCAAAAAGCTTCGGATGTGGGCTCCTATTATATTACTATCATCATCATTTTCACCATTAAACTGGCTAGACTCCTGAGTATTGAGAAGGTAATTACTAATCATCATTCAATAAAAATGGTCTTTATTAAGTAAATTAACTCTAATGAAAAGCAGGTTGATTGCAAATCAATGCCTGCAATTTGGAACCTTTGCTCTCATGGCTTATAGCTGAAACCACTCTCTGCTCCTTTGTTCATAGTATTTTATTTTGCTGTTAGTTCTTCCCCATCAACTGTCATACAGGGCTTTCTGCCTTTTGGAGGATAGCTGCTTCCATGGCCCCCTAAAGTAAATTTAACATTTGTCAAGAACTTGGTGTTTTAGGGCTCACCAACTCAAATGTAAATTCCAAATTTGACAAAATAAATTCAACTCTTTCACTATGATGAGGTAAGGGACACTCAGAGGATCTAAAATATATTGAAGTTGTTTTAAAAATTGATGATTTTTATACCCTATTCAAAAATTCAACACTTCATGATCTGGCTTAAATGTACATTTCTGGGTTTATTTCTTTCTACTATTCAGTTCCCTCAAAGCACACACAATGTTTTACATGTTAGTGATACTCATGCTTTTATTTTATTTATTTTTTTCTGACTGTGCCAAGGGGTTTGCAGGATCTTAGTTGCCCGATCAAGGACTGAACCCAGGCCCTCAGCAGTGACAGTGCAGTCCTAACCACTGGATCCCAGGGAATTGTCAGATTGCATTTTCTTAATGTCTTTCTTTATGGGCCCAGAATCCTCTTCTCTTGCTCTGCCTAGTAACGTATTGTCTTCTCCTAGGTCCATATGTTGATCCTACAATTTAACCATTTCCATGACTGACCTCCTTACCATCTGCAACTTTCTTTTGGAGTACACAAACAGCATTTTAACTACCATGCTGATGTATAGATCACATCTTTGTGTAGTTAACGGGCTTCCCTTGTAACTTAGTTGGTAAAGAATCTGCCTGCAGTGCAGGAGAACCGGGTTTGAACCCTGGGTTAGGAAGATCCCCTGGAGAAGGAAATGGAAAACCACTCCAGTATCCTTGCTTGGGAAATCTCATGAACAGAAGACCCTAGCGGGCTGTAGTACATGAGGGTCGCAAATAGTCGGGTGTGACTAACAGTTACTTATTTACTTGTATAGTTAACTTTGTAGATCTGAGTCCCTTGATTAAGTAGTTAGCTTCTTTAGGATCATTAGTCCTTCTACAAATAATATCTAGTGCAGCACCTGGTATATAGATACTGATTGGATCTTTGCTTCATAAAATGGTATTATAATGATGTTTAGTATACTTTTAATAAACTTTTATTGGAGCAACTTCCAAACAAATTTTCCTAACTAGATTGTCTCCTGTGGGCAAACATCATGCTTCATTCGTCTTTATATTTTTCAGAAAGGCTATTAGAGCCTTTTGACCACAGGAAGGGCATAAACTGGCAAAATATTAATATGAGAATAGATATTTACATTTTATTTGATTTTAGCATTTTAACCATTACATGCACAAAGGCTTTTCTAGAAAAGAAGGCAAACTCAAAGAAGCAGTTAAATCCAGGGGTTTCTATATCATTTTAAATAAGAATAGTAAATTTGGGGATTTGAGCTTCTAGGGGTGGTAAGTTATGAGAAGGTAAATATACAGGGTAAATTAATGGAAAAAGAGGATTATTTTAGTAAGATTTACTTGTGCAGGCCCATCCCAATGCCTTCTTTCATCTCCAGTGATAATGATTGCTTTTGCTTCCTGGTACAGGAAGAAAAAGAAGATAAACCATCACAAACAGGAATTTATTTCTTGCTTTTAGGCAGGCAGGGGGAAGGCAGAGACCCCTTTCCATGTTTGCTGTTTGTTTTTTTTTAATTGATTGTTTTCAGCTTAAAACAAGTCTTATGCTAAAATGGCGTATTTGGGGATGGTATATTCTGATCCTTATCATATAACATAGGCGACATTTTAAAGTCAAAGAGGAAATGATTGATTGTTTAATAAATGATTTGGCATGTACTGACAACTGTCTGGGGGACAAAAGTAAGTTTGTCCCCTTCAAGTACAAATACATTCAAAAGGAAGGAATAGTCAAAAGAATAAATTAAAAAGAAAACAGAAAATAAAAATTAAAGGAAGATATGTGAGCTTTTTCTTTCAATTAAAAAAAGACTTTTCGTAACACCAAAATCAGGAAATTTAATGTAAAATAGTGGTAGGTAGCTACATAGTTTTTTTTGAATTGGCAAAGACATAAATGAAGTTGAAAGACAATTTTTATCTATCTATCTTCACCTACCTACTTATATATCTGCTTATACATATACTTATAGAGGGAGATCTCTTTTAAGAAAAGATGAGCCAAATCATACAAAATGGACAAACAATTTTAAAAAGTTGAAAAAATTGTGCAAGTGAAATATTGAAAGATGTTTAAGTCAATAACAGGAAAAGAAAGGAAAAAAATGTTACTTATCACCTTAAAAACTGATAATGATTAAAAACAAGATTACGGGGCTTCCCTGGTAGTCCAGTGGCTAAGACTCCATGCTTCTAATGCAGGGTCCCAGGTTCGATTCCTGGTCAGGGAACTAGATCTCACATGATGTAGTTAAGATCCCATAGGATACAAGGAAGATTGAAGATCCAACATGCAGCAACAGAAGACCTGACACAGCCCAATAAATGAATTAAAAAAAAAAAAAAGATTATATCCATTGTTGGTAAAATGGAGGAAGGCCCATAATTGAGGAAACAAAGATTGGTACAAACTTTCTAGAGAACTAAGGTAAAATATTAATAATATAATATATTTTTTATATTTTATAAATAATATAAAAATGTGCACACTCAAATACTGTAAATAGATTTAAGACAACTGTCTTTGGGAATTATTAGACAAATGTCATAAATTTTATATCAAAAGATGTCTAATGCACATGTTTACAATAGCTACTATCAAGCAACCTAAATTGTGATTGTTATAAGATTGTTAAATATATTATGACATAGTTATGTAAGGAAAAGTATTTCATTGCATGTATCAGTTAAAAAAGGATGCCAGATGTCCATATTAATGGTCAGACATGAAAAATATCCAAGAAGCAGATCAAAGAGTAGTTTGTATTTCACGTCTCATTCTTGGAAATATGGGTGTGTTTGTATTACATGGGTGTGTTTCTGTTTCTTTAGAGTAGGATATATACCAAATTGTTAATGGTGATGATTTTGTCTGAGGATAAAATACACAGAACATACATTTTATTCATTACTGAATCATTTACTAGAACACTTTCAAGTTCTTTCTATTGATTTTACTTTATTTTTTATTGGATATAGTTGACTCACAATGTTGGATCAGTTTCACATAAACAACAAAGTGAATCAGTCATACTTATATATATCTACTCTTTTCTAGAGTCTTTTCCCATACAGATCATTACAGAGTACTGAGTAGAGTTCCTTGTGCTATACAGCAGGTCCTTATTAGTTATCTATTTTATATGTGTGTGTTCAGTCATGTATGGATGTGAGAGTTGGACTATAAAGAAAGCTGAGGGCCAACGAATTGATGCTTTTGAACTTGTGGTGTTGGAGAAAATCCTTGACAGTCCCTTGGACTGCAAGGAGATCCAACCAATCCATCCTAAAGGAAACCAGTCTTGAATGTTCATTGGAAGGACTGATGCTGAAACTTAAACTCCAATACTTTAGCCACCTGATGTGAAGAGCCAACTCATTTGAAAAGACCCTGATTCTGGGAAAGATTGAAGGCAAGAGGAGTAGGGGACAACAGAGGATGAGACAGTTGGGTGGTATCATGGACACAATGGACAAGAGTTTGTGTAGGCTCCTCCGGGAGTTGGTGATGGATAGGAAAGCCTGGTGTGCTACCATCCATGGGGTCACAAAGGGTGGTCGCATGACTGAGTGACTGGACTGATGGAACTGTGTTCCATCACTCAGTTGTGTCCAGCTCTTTGGAACCCATGGACTATAGCCTGCCAGGTTCCTCTGTCCATGGGATTTTTCAGGTGAGAATACTGGAGTGGGTTGCCATTTCTTCCTCCAGGGGATCTTCATGACTGAGCGATCGAACCCATGTCCCTCTACCTCTCTTGCACTGGCAGACAGATTCTTTACCACTGAGCTACCTAGGAAGCCCATATTTTACATACAGTAGTGTGTATATGCCAATCCCAATCTTCCAATTTATCCCTCCCCCACATACCCACTGATAATCATAAATTTGTTTTCTACATCTGTAGCTCTATTTCTGTTTTATCAGTTCAGTTCAGTCTCTTAGTCATGTCTGACTCTTTGCAATCTCATGGACTGCAGCACGCCAGGCCTCCCTGTCCATCCCCAACTCCTGGAGTATACTCAAACTCATGCCCATTGAGTCAATGATGCCATCCAACCATCTCAACCTCTGTCGTCCCCTTCTCCTTTAATCTTTCCCAGCACCAGGGTCTTTTCAAATGAGTCAGTTCTTCACATCAGGTGGCTAACATATTGGAGTTTCAGCTGATGGACTGGTTGGATCTCCTTGCAGTCCAAGGGACTCTCAAGAGCTTTCTCCAATACCATAGTTCAAAAGCATCAATTGTTCGGTGCTCAGCTTACTTTACAGTCCAACTCTCACATCCATATACGACTACTGGAAAAACCATAGCCTTGACTAGATGGACCTTTGTTAGCAAAGTAATGTCTCTGCTTTTAATATGCTGTCTAGGTTGGTCATAACTTTTCTTCCAAGGACTAAGCGTCTTTTAATTTCATGGCTGCAATCACCATCTGCAGTGATTTGGGAGCCCAGAAAAATAAAGTCTGACACTGTTTCCACTGTTTCCCCATCTATTTGCCATGAAGTGATGGGACCAGATGCCATGATCTTTGTTTTCTGAATGTTGAGCTTTAAGCCAACTTTTTCACTCTCCTCTTTCACTGTCATCAAGAGGCTGTTTAGTTCTTCTTCACTTTCTGCCATAAGGGTGGTGTCATCTGCATATCTGAGGTTACTGATATTTCTCCTGGCAATCTTGATTCCAGCTTGTGCTTCATCCAGCACATCGTTTCTCATGATGTACTCTGCATATAAGTTAAATAAGCAAGGTGACAATACATGCCTTGATGTACTCCTTTTCCTATTTGGAACCAGTCTGTTGTTCCATGTCCAGTTCTGACTGTTGCTTCCTGACCTGCATACAGATTTCTCAAGAGGCAGGTCAGGTGGTCTGGTATTCTCATTTCTTGAAGAATTTTCCACAGTTTGTTGTGATCCACACAGTCAAAGGCTTTGGCATAGTCAATAAAGAAGAAATAGATGTTTTTTTGAACTCTCTTGCTTTTTGGTGATTCAACGGGTGTTGCCAATTTGATCTCTGGTTCCTCTCCCTTTTCTAAAACCATTTTGAATAACTTGAAGTTCACAGATCACATACGGTTGAAGCCTGGCTTGGAGAATTTTGAGCATTAGTGTATTAGCGTGTGAGATGAGTACAATTGTGTGATAGTTTGAGCATTCTTTGGCACTACCTTTCTTTGGGATTGGAATGAAAACTGACCTTTTCCAGTCCTGTGGCCACTGCTGAGTTTTCCAAATTTGCTGGTATATTGAATGCAGCACTTTCACAGCATCATCTCCTTTTTAAAGTTCATTTGTCTCTTTCATTTTGTTTAGATCCCACATGTAAGTGATATCATAATGATATTTGTCTTTTTTTGACTGATTCACTTCAGTTAATACTATCTTCTCTAGGTCCATCCATGTTGCTGCAAATGGTATTATTTCATTCTTTTTTAAGGCTAATATTCCATTGTGCATAATTCACATGTTCTCTAGCCATTCACCTGTTGATGGACACTTAGGTTGCTTCCATGTCTTGATTATTGTAAATAGTGCTGGCAGAACATTGTGGTACATGTACCTTTCCCAGTACAGTTTTCTTGGAATATATGCCTAGCAGTGGGATTTCAGGATCATATGGTAGTTCTATTTTTAGATTGTTTAAGGAATCTCCATACTGGTCACCATAGTGGCTAAATGAATTTACATTCCCATGAACAGTTGGAGGGTCCCACACCTTCTCCAGAATTTATTTGTGGCCTCTTTTAATAATGGCCATTCTGACTGGTGTGAGGTGATACCTCATTGTAGTTTTGATTTGCATTTCTCTAATAATTAGTGCTATCAAGCATCTTTTCATGTGCCTATTGGTCAGAAATGTACTCAATTATAACAAAACCTTTTAGCTCTAATTCAAAACAGTGCTGTAGGAACCCTGAGTTTTAATTAAGTTGAATACTTACTTCTGTGTCCCTTGGTTGCCTTAAAAAATATTCTAAGGCATCTGCCTTAGTCTGTAGTTTTCTTTCTAACCACTGAGGTAGCACCATGCTTTGACATTTAGATTTTAATTTTGCACATTGCTGGTTGCTTTGCCTACATTACTTCTTTTGGGATATTCAGGTTTTAGCATATCCAAAGCTTCAGCAATCTAGGTATAGACTTACTTATAGACACCAATCTCAAAATTGTTACAAAGAGCCATGAGCAGTCTCTACCATTGATTACTAGACAAGGTAGAGCTGATGAAAAATGAGATTCAATCTTCCAGCCAAATTCACCTCCCAAATCAAAATTAAGCCAAACGTAAATGCAGCAAAACACAATTTGCATTGAGCTAAAAGCAGTGACTGAGAGGAAAAGGGCAAACACACTAGTTATCTAATGTAGACCTCTTTTTTTTCCTTTTTAATAAAAAGCCTACCAGCAAATTATTCAGTGTCCCAGAATCTATATGCTCCAGTGAAACCAATATCTAATTTTATCATTACACCTTATAAAAGGAAACTGGATACCCTTTTATTATTTTTTTAACCCAGGAACTCTTGATGGCCAAGCTCTATTATTTGATGAGGGGTAGTCTCTAGAAGGCAAGGAGTTAAAGACGTCACTTTCAATGACAAAAGCTAAACACTTTACCCCACTTTCAGTCTCTCATCTATTCACCCTTCTTATTGTGACTGATTTCAGCTTTCCAAGCTCCTCAACTACCTGCCCTTCATTTGTATTCCTAGCAAGAAGCCTGGCTGGAGATTTTGCATTTGTGTGCTAATGCTGATGAGCTCCTTCTCTGGGGGAGGGGAGAGGAGGAAACCACAGAGCTGCCTGGGGGTGGGAGTGAAGGTGCTTGGTTTGTCTCGAGAGTCGAGCTGAATTTTAACCTTGAATTGCCTCCTACAGAGCTTCTAACAAAGCCTTACTGGTTTTGAGAAACCCTGCTCAAACGACTAGGTTAGCCAAAAGAGAAAGGTGGATTTAGGGAAATTATTTTGTTATTATAATAATAACTAAGGAATAATAGCGAGAAGGTGATGGCACCCCACTCCAGTATCTTGACTGGAAAATCCCATGGATGGAGGAGCCTGGTGGGCTGCAGTCCATGGGGTCGCTAAGAGTCGGGCACGACTGAACAACTTCCCTGTCACTTTTCACTTTCATGCATTGGAGAAGGAAATGGCAACTCACTCCAGTGTTCTTGCCTAGAGAATCCCAGGGATGGGGGAGCCTGGTGGGCTGCCGTCTATGGGGTCGCACAGAGTAGGACATGACTGAAGTGACTTAGTAGCAGCAGAAGCAGCAGCAAGGAATAATAACGTTCAAAATCTCCAAAGTATATCAGTGCCTCAAAAATAAATCAAGAAAGAGATAGATTTACTCCTTAGGCAAGGGTTTCCTGGTTGGCTCAGTGGGCAAAGGATCTGCCTTCAATGCCTTAGACACAGGAGACACAGGTTTGATCCCTGAGTCAGGAAGATCCCTTGAGAAGGAAATGGCAACCCACTCCAGTATTCTTGCTTGGGAAATCCCATGGAGAGAGGAGCCTGGAGCTACAGCCCAGGGGGTCAGAAAGAGTCAGAACCAGCTGAAGCAACTGAGCATGAGCCCCTTAAGCCGCTGTTAGGTCGTGATAATAGGAAACAGGAGTCCAAAATGGTGGTGGCTAAAAGACAAGGAAGGGAAAAGCAAAAATAGAAACAAGGAAGGTCAAAGGAAGGTCTGAGAACCTGAGTGAGGACCTCAGGTAGAAAAAGCAACATTCTTGGCTAGCCCAGTTTACATAGGGCAGGCCCAGGGGAAGAAAAAAACATATAAAAAGAGGAGCCAAAGGTCTGGCGCTCTCTCTTCCGCTCGCTGGGTCGGCATGCCCTCATGCCTCGACGATGGATTCTCTTGCTATTTTCTAAATAAAATAGAGCTGTAACACTGATGTATTTAAGAACTGTATCACGGTCTGTCCAAGACCCGAGAGCTGTGACGCACCAAGGGCTTTAATGTCCATCACTCCAGATCTTTGTTGTGATGAGACAGAACAGAGGAGCATACACTCACCTGACACAAAGAAAAAAGGGAAAGAAAAAATGTCAAGTATTTTACTGACAGAAAGGGAGAAATTTCCTTCCCCATTATTAATAGACTATGAGAAATGAATTGTCCAAGAAAATCATTTTAATTAGAATAATGATTTCAGATATCTTCATAGTTTAGAAATATTAATGCCCTGATTTAGTTATACCTGGTGTTTCATTCTATTTCTGAGGGCACTATGCAGTCAGATTAAATGAATGAAATACTTCTGATCTGCTATGTGTAAAGATAAATAGCAACATGCACATTATTATTATTTTATACATATGTAATTTTTACTTATTTATTTTTGGCTGTGCTGGGTCTTCCTTGCTGTGTGGGCCTTTCTCTAGTTGCAGTGAGCAGGGGCTACTCTCCAGCTGTGCTGCACAGGCTTCTCATTGCACTGGCTTCTGGTGCTGCAGCTCCTGGGCTCTGGAGCACAGGCTCAATAGTTGTGGCACATGGGCTTAGTTGCTCCTTAGTATGTGGGATCTTCCCGGATCAGAGGTTGAACCCAAAACTCCTACACTGGCAGGTGGACTCTTCATTACTGAGCCACCAGGAAAGCCTGCTCATTGCTTTTGATTAACTGAAAAGCGGTACCAAAACATCTGCCAGGAGGCACAGCTATGACCCATTATGGAAGAGTATTACTTCACCAGCTAACAAGGGGAAATTTCATTGTTTCTCATCAGCTATATCCAAACTCAAAATTCTCGTAAAGGTGTAGAAGATCACTGGCTTTGTCTGATCAGTTACTATTCAAGGTTGTTGTGTGATCCTTTTGAAGATGAGAGTAAATCTTATTATTCAACAAGAACAATTTTAAATGCAATCTTTAAAATATTTTCTGAAGGGGATGGCAAAAGGATCTTGAGAAAAAAGGCATTCATTCATGACGTCACAAGCTAGTGAACAAAGCTCGGAAGTAAAGGAGCAGAAATCAGAGATTATTGTTCCAACTGTGCATGGAGTACAAGTCCCTCAGATAAACAGTAGGATATCACCCTCAAATTGACACTTGCCATCTACCACTATAAGGAGCCTGTACTGTTACAGCTGCTGACCTTCAACACCCCTTGAAAGGAGTTCAGGGTGGAGAGCAGAAATGAGGCACTCTGTGCTCCAGGAAAAACTGGCAGAACAGGTCTCAGATAGTTAGATATTTTCAGGAACTGATTTTATGAGCCCAATTCTTGCATCTCCTCATATCCAGAGAAATACTAAATTCCTTCATGTGTGATTACTCCTCCTCCTAACTAGCAGTAACCTTCTGCAAAAAAATGTGTGCTTTATAGCTTCTACCCTCACTTTTCACCAAAATCACAATCATGTTTCCCCTACTTCTTTGGAACAGTTTCTCAGAGCTATCTGAAATGCTGTCTCCTGTGCAATAATCTTCATTGTACCCCAATAAAAGTTCACTCTTATGCTGTGCATTTTTTATGTCAGCAATGAATTTGCGTGTCCTTGACCTTTCTATATCTCAGGTTTTTATTTCTCAAATTAAGCTAATTCTAAAGAGAGAATAACAAAAATGCCAAAAAGTTCTTAAGTGAAGTTGCTCAGTCATATCTGACCGTTTCGGATGCCAGGGACTATTCAGTCCATGGAATTCGCCAGGCCAGTATCCTGGAGTGGGTAGCCTTTCCCTTCTCCAGGGGATCTTCCCAACCCAGGAATCAAACTGGGGTCTCCTGCATTGCAGGCGGATTCTTTACCAACTGAGCTATGAGTGAGCAAAAGGTCTTAAATAGCCGTAAAAATGTCAAAAGGGGATTATTATTTTCCTACAAATAGTGCAAACACTTATTCATTGGAAGGACTGATGCTGAAGCTGAAACTCCAATACTTTGCCCACCTGATGCAAAGAACTGACTCATTGGAAAAGACCCTGATGATAGGAAAGATTGAAGGCAGGAGGAGAAAGGGAAAACAGAGGATGAGATGGTTGGATGGCATCACCAACTCGATGGGAGTTGGTGATGGACAGGGAAGCCTGATGTACTGCAGTCCATGGAGTCGCAAAGAATCAGACATGACAGAGCAACTGAACTGTACTGAACTGTACTGAACTTATTGGCTGATTTGCTCCTGTTTCCTCTGGAGTTTTAGCCTGTTAATTTAGTAATCTCTGCTCTCCCATGCTGTTTATCTTCATCCTAGGAACACACTTAATGGACTCATCTTGCAATATCAGTGAACAGTATGCAAGAAATATAGGAATTCACAACAAATAAAAATAATGCCGAGGTCTGAAGTCTCTGGTTAACCTGACAAACACAGTCTTCAAGAAAAACAGAAAGAAATGTGCCTCTTATCTGATCATCCTAGTCTGCTTTAGGATGAGAGTATAGGCAATATTCTGAAATAGATTTTCCCTGTCAGATCAAGCCAAAGGTCTGGCATTTGACCCTGTCTTCCATTGAAAGGCTTGGAGACTGGCCATTCTATTTATTTATTTATCCCATTATTCATTTAATAAAAACTTGTTAACACATTTTGAGCTAGTTATTATGTAAGGATGGCATCTGGTTCCTTCATTTCATGGTAAATAGAAGGGGAAAAGGTGGAAGCAATGACAGATTTCCTCTTCTTGAGCTCTAAAATCACTGGGGATGGTGATTGTAGCCATAAAATTTAAAGACACTTGCTTCTTGGGAGAAAAACCATGACAAACCTAGACAGTGTATTAAAAAGCAGAGATATCACTTTAACGACAAAGGTCTCTCTAGTCAAAACTATTACTTTTTCCAGTAGTAATGTATGAATGTGAGAGTCAGACCATAAGAAGCCTTAGCACTGAAGAATTCATGTTTTCAAATAGTGGTGCTGGAGAAGACGCTTGGAGTCCCTTGGACTGCAAGGAGATCAAATCTGTCTATCCTAAAGGAAATCAACCTTGAATATTCATTGGAAGGACTGATGCTGATGCTGAAGCTCCAATACTTTGGCCACCTGATGTGAGGAACTGACTCATTGGAAAAGACCCTGATACTGGGAAAGATTGAAAGCAAAAGAAGAGGGTGGCAGAGGATGAGATGGTTAGACAGCATCACTGACTCAATGGACAGGAATCTGAGCAAACTCTGGGGGATAGCGGAGGACAGAGGGTCCTGCCATGCCTCCATTCCATTGCATCTATGGAGTCACAAAGAGTCAGTCATGACTTAGTGACTGAACAACAACAACAGCCATGTCAGGAAGATCTATTTTTGGCACTGAAACTAAGGAGTAAAGACACACATAATATTATCAGAGTAAGTAATCCGCCAAAACTTAGATGAACGCCCAAGAAGTTGTGGGAGCTCAGTGACTGGGGACCAGAGTTAACAGACATATATTCAGTACTGTTTGTGCATGTCTGCTAAAGCAAAAAAAAATGACAATATTCAGCTTATTTGTATCCTCATGCTTTTAGGATGATCTTACATGCTCTAATGTGTGATGTGGAAGGAATGGAGGAAGATATAAAGGAAAATTGCCTTAAAACCACAGGTAGGTCTGGGCCAGGTATTTCAGTGAATGAGAAGAAAGTGGCTTTGAAATTCTGATGATTCACACACCACCTCTGATTTCTTCATAAGGAATATGAGAACTCTTGTCGCCACCAGCAGCATCTGTTGGAGGACAAAAATAACATATAAATACATAGATGTATTTATATGTAAACCAATAGTTTGGTTATGGAGAATTTATTATTTGTTTTGTGTTATGACAAGAACTGAAAGAAGTTTTTTTTTTTTTACAGCTGCGTAGTTCATTCATTTACTCAATTATTCATTAAAAATGTATTAGATATTGCTCTTCAGGTACCATTGATGCAAAGATGAAGACAATGTGGACCTTGATAATCCTAAATTAGTTGGGAATACAAAGTGACATACATGAAACAGCTAGCTAATATGACAGTCCTGGAGACTGGCTCAGAAGCAGTGCTTTTCTATATATGGAGCAGAGCTAACATCAAAGGAATTTATCCTTTATGTAGGCAGAGATGAAGCTATTTATGAGAGACTAAAGGGGTGAATGCTTCACTATTTCCAGTAAAGAATAAAATAGAATTTGTCCTGCTCCTTAAGCATGAATCTCTCTAATGCCTTGTTTCAGAAGCTACCCAAAGAGAAGGGTCTCACATCCTGGAAAGAGAGGTGGCTGGGCAGAATGAAATCACTGCCAACAGAATTATCCAGTTTGGTTTATTTTAATTAGGGTATCTCAGAAATTGGGGGTGAATGAATTACTAATTCTCTCTCTTTCCCTAAGCAGGTAGGCTCAGTGGAAGTTGTATTTGTATCAGGCCAGGTACAAATACTTATAAATGAAGTCACTATGTGGTTAGAGTGTAATAGTTTCATTCTGCTTGCCCAGGTGATAGCTAAGAACCAACTCTAGTGTGCAGAAGGTTTCCTGCAAAGAGAAAAATCTGATGAGGCGGTGGGAGCTCAAGCATGGTGATGAAGGTTCACGAGTGGGGTGGCCGGACAGGTGTCAGTGCCCAGGGAAGGTATTCATGCAAGGGGCTCCTGGTCAGCTTGCATAGCCCAAGAAGGGTAATGATAACCTTTCATAGTGCTGGTGGTAGGAGGGAATTGATCAGCTTGGGGTAATGCAGAGAGTCTAAGTAAGGTGATGAAATTTTCCATGTGGAAAAACTGATGGGGTTTTTGGAGCTGAAGCAGACAAAGAGGGCTTCTAGATGTGGGGGTACCCCGGAGAGGAGTGTTATATGCTGATAATAATGGCAGGGGGTTGTAATGGTGAGGGGAATTTAATTGCATTCTGTGAGATTGATCAAATGTATAAATACATGGATAATGTGAGATAGAGCTTTACTTCTAATAAGAAAGTTAGAAATAAGGAGAAGAAAATTACAGAGAATTCTGATTTTGAATTGTAATACGGGGCATTGGTATTATCTCATGAATTTTAATGTACAGAAATAGATATAAAAATAGATGTTAATGTGTATGTAGTGTGTGTGCGAGCTCAGTCATGTTGGACTCTTGTGATGTCATGGACTGTAGCCCACCAGGCTCCTCTGCTCATGAGATTTTCCAGCAAGAATATCAGAACACTGAGTTGCCATTGTGTATGTATCAGTTCAGTTCAGTTCAGTCACTCAGTCATGTTTGACTCTTTGCAACCCCATGAACCGCAGCATGCCCGGCCTCTCTGTCCATTACCAAGTCTCAGAATTCACCCAGACTCATATCCATTGAGTCAATGATGCCATCCAACCATCTCATCCTCTATCGTCACCTTCTCCTCCTGACTTCAATCTTTCCCAGCATCAGGGTCTTTTTCAATGAGACAACTCTTCCCATCAGATGGCCAAAGTATTGGAGTTTCAGCTTCAACATCAGTCCTTCCAATGAACACCCAAGACTGATCTCCTTTAGGATGGACTGGTTGGATCTCCTTGCAGTCCAAGGCACTCTCAAGAGTCTTCTCCAACACCACAGTTCAAAAGCATCAATTCTTTGGCACTCAGCCTTCTTTACAGTCCAACTCTCACATCCATACATGACCACAGGAAAAACCATAGCCTTGACTAGACGGACTTTTGTTGGCAAAGTAATGTCTCTGTTTTTGAATATACTATCTAGGTTGGTCATAACTTTCCTTCCAAGGAGTAAGTGTCTTTTAATTTCATGGCTGCAATCACCATCTACAGTGATTTTGGAGTCCAGAAAAATAAAGTCTGACACTGTTTCCACTGTTTCCCCATCTATTTGCCACGAAGTGATGGGACTGGATGCCATGATCTTAGTTTTCTGAATGTTGAGCTTTAAGCCAACTTTTTCACTCACCTCTTTCATCAAGAGGCTCTTTAGTTCTTCTTCACTTTCTGGCATAAGGGTGGTGTCATCTGCATATCTGAGGTTTACTGATATTTCTTCCAGAGGTCTTGATTCCAGCTTGTGCTTCATCCAGCACAGCGTTTCTCATGATGTACTCTGCATATAAGTTAAATAAGCAGGGTGACAATATACAGCCTTGATGTTCTCCTTTTCCTATTTGAAACCAGTCTGTTGTTCCATGTCCAGTTCTAACAGTTGCTTCCTGACCTGCATATAGGTTTCTCAGGAGGCAGGTCAAGTGGTCTGGTATTCCCATCTCTTTCAGAATTTTCCACAGTTTGTTGTGATCCACACAGTCAAAGGCTTTGGCATAGTCAATAAAGCAGAAATAGATGTTTTTCTGGAACTCTCTTGCTTTTTCCATGATCCAGCAGATGTTGGCAATATGATCTCTGGTTCCTCTCCCATTTCTGAAACCAGCTTGAACATCTGGAAGTTCATGGTTCATGTATTCCTGAAGCCTGGCTTGGAGAATTTTGAGCATTACTTTACTAGCATGTGAGATGAGTGCAATCTTGTGGTAGTTTGAGGATTCTTTGGCATTGCCTTTCTTTGGGATTGAAATGAAAACTGACCTTTTCCAGTACTGTGGCCACTGCTGAGTTTTCCAAATTTGACACCCATATATATTCCCTAGTGCTGTGATATGGGCTGAGAAGATCACCTCAATAGCAATGAGAACACCTAACATCCAAAACTGGACTTAAAATATCATTCTCTACACTAAGGAACCAAAGAACTTTGAAGAAATGGGTGTTTATAGGGCCTTTGTTAACATGTCAAAAAGACACAGCAGGCAGTGTAAGTGGCTCCCACTGGCCAAAATATAAAGATACAAATAAATAATGATATATATGGATTATAAATCATCAAATAAAGTAAAATCTATAAGATGGCACGGATATAAATTAATAAATGAATAAGCTGGAAGTTTATTGAGGAATAGGATATTTCATAGCTATAAAAACCTCTTCCACAAAAATTCTTTTAATTGTAAAGGAACAAACATAGTTTCATAGTGGGAAGAGCTGTTGGGCATCACCTTAATTAATCAAGAGATTAAAGTGAATGTCTCTGTGTTCTCTCTTGATACACTGCAATGAGGACAGCACAGAATTACTTCCATGATATGCCTGTCAAGAGGCATAAGAGGAAAATCAGAAAAACAGAAATGGAGAGATATTTTACAAAATAAGTGCCCTAGGATTTTCAAAAGTCTTGAAAATAAACAAAGATTGCACAACTGTTCTAGTATGCATAAGATTAAACAGACATGGCATCTAAATGAAATGCATGACTCTGAATTAGATCCATTTCTCATAAAGAATATTACTGGATCAACTGGTAAATGTTGACGAGAGTCTGAGGATTAGATGGTAATATTTCAAGCCTGACGCTCCAATAATTTGGTCATCCAATTCCAACAGCCGACTCATTGGAAAAATCCCTGATGCTGAGAAAGATTGAGAAGCAGAAGGAGAAGAAGGCATCTGAGGATGAGACAGCTGGATGGCATCACCGATGCAATGGACATGAACTTGGGCAACTACAGGAGATGATGAGGGTCAGGGAGGCCTGGCGTGCTGCTGTCCATAGGATCGCAAAGAGTCAGACATGACTGGGCAACTAAACAATATCGTGTTTATATAAATGTCCTTGTTTGTATGAAATACACACCTAAGTATTCAGTCGTGATGGGCCATCAGATCAGCTCCTTAATCTCAAATGGTTCAGGAAAAAGAAGCTCTTTGTTCTGTACTTGCAACTCTTATCTATGTCTGAAATTATCTCAAAATAAAATAATATATTATGATGCTAAAAATAAAAAGTCCTGGGACTCTGTTGCCAAGTTGCGTTGGCTCACATTATAGCTGTGTGAGTTTGTTAAAACATGTAACCTCTCTGAGCTGCTGTTCCTTCGTCTATGAAAGGACTGTGATAATAGTAACTTAAAGGGGATGTCCTTGCAGTCCAAGGGACTCTCAAGAATCTTTTCCAACACCACAATTCAAAAGCATCAAATCTTCTGCGTTTAACTTTCTTTATAGTCCAACTCTCACATCCATACATGACCACTGGAAAAACCATAGCCTTGACTAGACGGACCTGTGTCGACAAAGTAATGTATCTGCTTTTTAATATGTTGTCTAGGTTGGTCATAACCTTGTCTAGACCTAGTAGTTAGGAGAAGGCAATGGCACTCCATTCCAGTACTCTTGCCTGGAGAATCCCATGGGCAGAGGAGCCTGGTAGGCTGCAGTCTGTGGGGTCGCAGAGTCAGACATGACTGAACCTGGTGAGCAGCCGTCTATGGGGTCGCACGGAGTTGGACACAACTGAAGCAACTTAGCAGCAGCAGCATGTTCACTGAAGTATTATTTACAATAGCCAGCGTAAGGAAGCAACCTAAGTGTCCATCAACAGATGAATGAAGAAACAATGTGTAGTGTATACATACAATGGAATATTACTCAGCCATGAAAACCACTGAAATCTCGCCAATTGTGACAACTTGTGTGGATTTCAGTTCAGTTCAGTCGCTCAGTCGTGTCCGACTCTTTGCGACCCCATCAATTGCAGCATGCCAGGCCTCCCTGTCCATCACCATCTCTCGGAGTTCACTCAGACTCACGTCCATCGAGTCAGTGATGGCATCCAGCCATCTCAGCCTCTGTCGTCCCCTTCTCCTCCTGCCCCCAGTCCCTCCCAGAATCAGAGTTTTTCCAATGAGTCAACTCTTCGCATGAGGTGGCCAAAGTACTGGAGTTTCAGCTTTAGCATCATTCCTTCCAAAGAAATCCCAGGGCTGATCTCCTTCAGAATGGACTGGTTGGATCTCCTTGCAGTCCAAGGCACTCTCAAGAGTCTTCTCCAACACCACAGTTCAAAAGCATCAATTCTTTGGCACTCAGCTTTCTTCACAGTCCAACTCACACATTCATATATGACCACAGGAAAAACCATAGCCTTGACTAGATGGACTTTTGTTGGCAAAGTAATGTCTCTGCTTTTGAATATACTATCTAGGTTGGTCACAACTTTTCTTCCAAGGAGTAAGCGTCTTCTAATTTTATGGCTGCAGTCACCATCTGCAGTGATTTTGGAGCCCCCAAAATTAAGTCTGACAGTGTTTCCACTGTTTCCCCATCTGTTTCCCATGAAGTGATGGGACCGGATGCCATGATCTTCATTTTCTGAATGTTGAGCTTTAAGCCAACTGCTTCACTCCCCTCTTTCACTTTCATCAAGAAGCTTTTTAGCTCCTCTTCACTTTCTGCCATAAGGGTGGTATCATCTGCATATCTGAGGTTATTGATATTTTTCCTGGCAATCTTGATTCCAGCTTGTGTTTCTTCCAGTCCAGCGTTTCTCGTGATGTACTCTGCATAGAAGTTAAATAAGCAGGGTGACAATATACAGCCTTGATGTACTCCTTTTCCTATTTGGAACCAGTCTGTTGTTCCATGTCCTGTTCCAAGTGCTGCTTCCTGACCTGCATATAGATTTCTCAAGAGGCAGGTTAGGTGGTCTGGTATTCCCATCTCTTGAAGAATTTTCCACAGTTTATTGTGATCCACACAGTCAAAGACTTTGGCATAGTCAATAAGGCAGAAATATATGTTTTTCTGGAACTCTCTTGCTTTTTCCATGATCCAGCGTATGTTGGCAATTTAATCTCTGGTTCCTCTCCCTTTTCTAAAACCAGCTTGAACATCAGGGAGTTCACAGTTCATGTATTGCTGAAGCCTGGCTTGGAGAATTTTGAGCATTACTTTACTAGCATGTGTGATGAGTACAATTGTGTAGTAGTTTGAGCATTCTTTTGCATTGCCTTTAGAAGGTATTATACTAAATGATATATTATTCATTATTTTTTATTGTTACTCTGACAAATGACCACCAGCTTGGCTTGAAACAAAATCCATTTATTGTCGCACAGTTAAGTAAATACAGATCAGGGTGGGTTTGGCTTGGTCTTTGATTAGGGTTCCACAAGACAAGTCAAGATTATCTCCTGGGCTGTACCCTTATTTGGTTGCCCTGGGTCCCCATGTAAGATCATTTAGGTTGTTGGCAGAGTCTATTTCCTGGCATGTATAGATCTGAAACTGTATGAAGCAAATCATCAATATTAATTTTTCTTGTATAAATGCAGGTAATTTTAAAGACAATTGAAATTGTACACTCTATATATACATACTTCTATAGAGAATACAAGATTATTTCAATTTTAACTCAGAAATTCAGGTTTACTTAAAACAGAACTCTCTAATATTAGACATTTAATATCTGTCTTTCACACCTTTTCTGGTTCCCCTTCTTAACTGCCAAATTAGCCAAATTATCATCTATGTAGGTGTTTATACACATTGAATCTCTATTGGGGTAGAGAGGGAAAGATGGCTTAGGAAGAGCGTTTAAGGTGATTTGAGAGTTCCCATCACCACAGCTGTCCATACCAGTTTTGTCTTTGTTGCCACAATGAAGAAAGTTTTGAAACATTCCACAAAATTGTAGATTAGAAAGTGGAACATGACAACAACTCCATTGGGCAATTACAGACACATGGACAGTGAAAGGGTGGCCCTCCATATAAACAATAACCTGCATTTGCGTGCTTTTGTGCGCACGCCCCCAGGAGGGCCCGAATCTGGCCACCTCCCTCCCCCATGGTTCTATAGCTCAGAGGCTTGGCTTAGGTGGGGTTGGAAATGTCCTAGAATGGCTCTTTGTTGGTTTTCCCTCATGCTAGAGCCTAGTGTTGCTGTGAAGCAAAGTGCTATTGAATTTGCTCACTCAGGCAGAACACTCAACAGGAAGGAAGGAAGCAGCCATTCTTTCTGGCCCTATTGTCCAGCCACCAGGCTTAAGCAATCAAACAGCTCTGTGGCCATAACTGGGTGCTTGCAAGCCTGTTGTTGTGTTATTTATTTATTTATTTATTTTGCCCAGCGGTGGGCACTGGGCAAGGGGGCAGGGATGGCTGTTTATGCTTTTCATTTATTTTTGATTCAGTCTGATGGCATGTTTACATGCTCACTCTCAGGTACCCATTTTCTTACCACAAAGTGAAAGGAGAGTCAGAGTGAGTGAGAGTAAATTTTGGAAGTGGAGTAGCCATATACTGGGCTTTCTCTATGGATGTGTTGTGAAAATAGGAAGAAGTAAGCATTTATGTCACTAACAAATTTTGACATGTGTCACTATTTTTGGTTTGTGTGTGTGTGTGTGTGTGTTTTAATATTTCCTTATTTATTTTGGCTGTGCCAGGCAGGTCTTAGTTGTGGCATGTGGGCTCTACCCAGGTCCATTGCACAGGAAGTATGGAGTCTTAGCCACTGGACCACCAGGGAAGTCTGCATCACTACTTTTAAATCATAGTGTTTAACATGCCTTTAACCTTGTCTTTGGACAAGTCTTTTATCTTCTTTGCAAGTCAGTTTTCTTTTCCATTTTCATTAACAGAATACGGATGATGACCTTAATTTGTTTATGTCACAAGGCTAGTATAATAATCGAATGTATGAAGAACTACTCAGAAAAATATTGCATCAACCTAATATACAATATTAGGATTCTCCTGCAGAAAAAAAAATGCCACTGATGAAAATAAGTAACCAAGGTGAGAAAGAGAACTTAATAAATGCCAAGAGTTACTGAATTAAAATAATACATTTTGTCATTGATATATCTGTTAGTAAATTAATAAAAATACATAAATAAAACTTTGACAGCTTTCTTCAAAGTTTGAGGTTTCTCCAAAACACTGTAACTTTGGGATTCCACAAGAAGGTAGTTAGTAGAAATCAATGCCTGGCAATGAAATTGTCCCTACTCTCAGAAAGGGACAATATTTTCCCCAAGTATTTTCTCAATTTTTAAGTGGTTTTAAAATGCATTTATTCAAACTAAAACTTCATGTGATTATTATTCTTTTACACATACACTTTGAAAGAAATGAAAATCTTAAAATCAAATACAATATTAAGAGTAATTACAGTTAAGTTTCGTGGGGAAATAAATAGTGCCTTCATTAAAATAAGCTTTAAATTTAAACTTTTGGACAAGAATCCTAAGTAGTTATGTTGATTACAGTTATATCTTGTAAAATCCAGAAGTCATGAGGAGTTTAAATTACTCTGGATTATTTGGGACTTTCTGATAATCTCTGGGGAAACTATGCTATAATTTTTAGTAAGTAATAAACTTTAAACTGTGGAGAATGGCAGTAGCTTTTAAGGCATGAGACAGTCATCAAGTTTAAATTATATCCTCTAAGGAACATAGTCAAAGAAATATTTTCCTTTTCTTGGAATGGATTTGAATGGATTTTTCTTTCCTAGGGACCCAATGTCGGGAGACATCTGTGGCTAGATTGTTAATCTAGATCCCTATGATCCAGAGCAGAGCTCAGATGGGTGCACTGAAATATTACCTGCAAATCTGGGTCCCTTCCTCTTTGACTTTCCACTTTTAGAAGCTGGGTAATGATGCCAAGCTCTTCTTCGTGCCTTACTCACTATTCCTCTCCTTATTGTTAGTCGCTAATCATGTCTGACTCTTTTGGGACCCCATGGACTGCAGCCCACCAGGCTCCTCTGTCCCTGGAATTTTCTGGGCAAGAATACTGCAGTGGGTTGCCATTTCCTTTTCCAGAGGATATTCCAGATCCAGGGATAGAACCTGCATCCCTGGACTGGCTGGTGGATTCTTTACCCCTGGGCCTCTGGGGAAGCTCACTCTTCTCATTAGCAATTCAGTCTTTGGCACTGTCAGTGTGATTTTCCCAAGTGGATGTCACAAGCATTTCTTTAGGAAAGGATTGAGGATACTTGAGTAGAAAAGCTGTTTCATCCTGCTACTTATGGATATGTAGCCTGGTTATGATGCCAGGGCTATCAGAACTGTGATGGCAGCTTTCAAAAGCGGAGAGCCTTACAGAGATTGCAAGAGAACAGTAATTCCTCAACTGCAGACTAGGTTTAGACAGTCTCTTTGTTGTAATTTATACTGGGGCTTGGAGACAGTCCAACCTTTGAAAAACTATTTACCTAGTTAACTCAGTGTCAAGCTTCAGTGTTTGAAGGTTATCTCTTTGGATTGTTATACCTTTGGGTGGAGGCTCCTCCTTATTTATAGCTTCCCTGGTGGCTCAGATGATAAAGAATCCACCCATATGGGAGACCTGGGTAGAGAAGATCCCCTGGAGAAGAGAGTGGCAACCCACTCCAGTATTCTTGGCTGGAGAATTCCATGGACAGGGGTGGGCTATAGTCCATGGGCTTCAAAGAGTTGGACATGACTGAGCAATCACACACACACACACACACACACACACACCCTTCTTATTTAGGATGACTTTGTTTCCTAGGCTCTCTTTCTAGGGGTGAATCAACGTGAAAATATCAGTGCCTGTAGGGCAGTAAGGGCAAACTGTGCTGAAAAGGGAGAAAAGTTGTCCATGAGAGAGGAAAGGCACTTGAAAAAGAGATTTTTCTTCCTTTACATGTTTGTCTATTGCCCCTCATTCAAGGCTTCAAATTCTGAAGTTTCAGGTAGAGAAAATAGAAAGGAAAGGTGATTAGATTGAGAGTCTAGTGAACTCTGATAAAGGTCCTGCATTTCCACTAAAGGCATGTATTATAATTTAAATTTCTATTGCAATTTCCTCCTTTGTTAAGTGAGAGTATCGGACCAAATGCTTTTCCATAGTTCTGCAAGTTCTAAAATTGTCAGGTTCCCTGAGAATGATTCGGAAACCTACTTTCACAAATTTGTTTAAAGCCTAGGATAACTTATCCAGTTCTTTCTGTGACAGAGAAGAGAAAGAAATGACCTACTTTATTGATGCACAAAATCCTTATTGAAAGAGCTACAGAATTTGCTCTCAGGAAGAGCAGGAACCTCTTCTCTGGATAGGACCACGTCTTTGTTATTGAAGACATACTAGTTAGATATAGACTTAATTAGTAATTTACTCCAGATAAATCTACACTGCATCTGTAATCCTCAGGTCCAAAGGAGGACAAAATAAAATCTAAAGTGAATCTTCAACTGACCAAATTTCTTCTCCAGAGATTCAGACCAAGTTTGTAGAGTAGCATTTCCTACAGTTTCTAGATGAGCAAAATTTCTTATTCATTCTCTAGAACTAAACTTTCTCTGAAATACACCAGCTCAGGCATACACTTGTCATAAAACAAAATTAAGAAAAAGAGGGCAAATCAGTAATAATGGTTGCTAATACTTCCATAGTAATTGCTACAAATGGCAACCCACTCCAGTATTCTTGCCTGGAGAATCCGAGGGACGGGGGAGCCTGGTGGGCTGCCGTCTATGGGGTCCCATAGAGTCGAACACGACTGAAGTGACTTAGCAACTTAGCAGTTATACTCTAAATGCTTCACATTCAAAATACATTTAATTCTCACAACTATGCTATGAGGAATATACTATTATTATTATTTTCATTTAACAGATAAGAAAATTGAAGCATGAAAAGTTTAAATGTTTGCCCAACACTACCTTCAAGTAATAAGTATACTCACAATGTGAATGGAGGGTCTAGGCTATTTCTGGGCTTTTCGGGTGGCTCAGCGGTAGAGAATCTGTCTGCCAAGCAGGAGATGCAAGATCGATCCCTGGGTTGGGAAGATCCCTTGGAGGAGGTCATGGCAACCTACTCCAGTATTCTTGCCTGGGAAATCCCATCAGAGGAGCCTGGCAGGCCACAGGCTGACTCTGCCAAAGAGTCAGACACCACTGAGCAACTAAACATCAGTAGGCTGTTTCCAGAGCCTTTACTCTTTAACTCCAACACAATTCCATTTTTCTAGCTAGATAGAGAAACATGCTTATTAAAAACATGCTGCCATTTAATTTCTAGAGTATAGGCCATTCTAGATCCACACTATTAATGCATTAAAATGTACCTGGAAAGGAGTAAACTGAATGTAAGTAACTGTCTACTGAAGTATAATATTCTTTAAAGAAAAAAATAAATCTAACACTCAACAATGTAAAATTCATAATGTCCAGCATCTGACCAAAAAGGCAGGCAAAGAAGTAGAAAAATGTGACCTACGACCTGGAAAAAAAATTTTTTTGGTTGAAAGAGAAGCAAAATGGCGGAGACACTGGTATTATCAAACAAGGAGGTTAGAAAAGCTCAAGGATTAAAAAGGAAAGCACAACCATAATGAGGAGAACAATGGAAGATACACACAAGTAGCAGATGAAAATTTAGAGATAAAACGCAATATATATATATTTTTTAATTACAATACTGTATTTGTTTTGCCATACATTGACACGAATCAGCCATAGGTGAACACAGTCTCCCAATGCTGAAGCCCCCTCCCACCTCCCGCCCTACATCCTCTACTTGAATCATCCTGTGCATCAGCCCCATGCATCCTGCATCCTACATTGAACATAGATTGGCGCCTCGTTTCTTACAGGAAAATATACATGTTTCATTGCCATTCTCCCAAACCATCCCACCCTTTCCTTCTCCCTCAGAGTCCAAAAGTCCACTCTATACCTCTGTGTCTCTTTGTTGTCTCACATATAGGGTCATCATTACTGTCTTCTA
Organism: Nanger dama; assembly: GCA_917880005.1. NCBI lineage: Eukaryota > Metazoa > Chordata > Mammalia > Artiodactyla > Bovidae > Nanger > Nanger dama. Next base: position 56,320,473 of record CAKJTW010000005.1, on the reverse strand, counting down.
AATTCCATATATATGTGACAGTATACTGTATTGGTGTTTTTCTTTCTGGCTTACTTCACTCTGTATAATCGGTTCCAATTTCATCCATCTCATTAGAACTGAGTCGAATTTATTCTTTTTAAGGGCTGAGTAGTATTCCATAGTGTATATGTACCACAGCTTTCTTATCCATTCATCTGCTGATGGACATCTAGGTTGCTTCCATGTCCTGGCTATTATAAACAACGCTGCAATGAACATTGGGGTACATGTGTCTCTTTCAATTCTGGTTTCCTCGGTGTGTATGCCTAGCAGTGGGATTGCTGGGTCATAAGGCAGATAATAACATCTCTACAGATTATAAACTGCAGGAGAAAAAAATCATTAAACTTGAAGCATAGCATTAAAACTTTAGAAAATGAAGCCCAAGGACTTCTGGTTTCCAGTTTCTCACGTAAGAAGTTTAGAGGTTGCCATTTCATGTTAACAAGTAAAAATCTAAACAAAGCGAGAAGCCAAAAACTCTTCTTAGAACTATCAGAGAAGTGAAGTTGAAGGACAGACCACTGATCCCCAAGGTGCAGAGACAGGCAAGCAAATACATATAATCAATTTATCAGAGCTGAAACACCAGAGCAGAAATCTAACCAGGCTCAGATAAAGGAGTGATACTGACCCTCTTGGGCTTCCCAGGTGGTGCAAGTGGTAAAGAATCTGCCTGCCATTGCATGTCTGATACAAGAGACTTGGACTGATCCCTCACTGGGAAGATCCACTGGAGGAAGCAATCTGCTGCAGTATTCCTGCCTGAAAAATTCCATGGACAGAGGTACATAGTATTAAAATAGGGACATACCATGATTTTTAAAGTCAAATGAAATATCCAGCATCCTCTCCTGCAGCACTGAGTAAAATCTCTTTCTCCCATGTGAGAATGGGTTGAAATATTTCAAGACATATTCTGTTTTAAGCTGCAACCCTCTAGTTTTCTCATCTGCGTCCATCCATTCATTAGTGCCCTCTAGATGTACAAACTGCCAATGTTCCATTAAAAGAATGCACTGAATGCAGTGTTTCCAAGAGGGTTATTCTATTGTGCCAAGGACAAGACTCATCTTCCTGCCTGGAAATGGAGACCACAGATCAATTCAGCAGCCCAACTGGAGAGCAATTTGTGAATTTTTATGATTTGGCAATGCCATTTCAATTGAATTGCTTTCTTTGCAACTCCTTTGCCCCATGAGCCACAGGAAGCCTGTTTCCAACTTACAAAACTCTTAATATGAATTATATTTATCTTCCATTTCTATGGGCTTCACTTGTGGCTCAGCTAGTAAAGAATCCACCTGCAGTGTTGGAGACCTAGGTTCAGTCCCTGGGTTGGGAAGATGCCCTGGAGAAGGGAAAGACTATCCACTTCAGTATTCTGGCCTGGAGAATTCCATGGACTATATGGTGCATGGGGTTGCAAAGAGTGGGACACGACTGAGTGACTTTCACTCACTTTCCATTTCTATTTCAAAATAGAAAAAGGAAAAATGAATACTTTTGGCTGCTTCTTCTCATCAGTTAGCTTCACGCCATTTCCCCCAAGCAACACTCTTGCCTGGGGGCAAAAACAAATTAAACTATTGAATGGCTGATTTAAGCAAGGTCAAAATAAACAATCCCCCTAACAAATCCAAACCAGTTGCCTGTAACAAGTGGACTCTCAAACTGGCTGGAATTCAGGGAGCAGAGTGCTCTGAACCACAGTTACATAGGTAATCTCTCACCTCCAGTGGTGACTCCAATCATCTGTTTCTTGGCACCCCAACATCTCGCATCTTCTTGACTTTTTACTAGGCTCCTTTCCTCTATCCCCAGCTCTAACAACTTCCTATAACAAATTTCTGTCCAGATCAATGTTAAAAAGTGAAGAGAAAGTGTTGATCGAGTTGTCAAAATTCTTCTTTGCTTTCTAAAAATGCTTCATTCCTAGCATTTATAAACTATGATTATTTTCCTTCTCTTCTATAACCTTTTGGTTTCTAACTCGTTCTTCACTCTGTTGGCTGTCACTGAACTTTTATGATTTGTACCTGTTTCCAATATTTTAGGAATTTTAAAATTTTGTTCCCCCTTAGCTCTTTCCTTTCCTGCTTCTAATCTGATAATCTATTGAATAATGTTTCTAATTAATGATATAATCGTGATTTTTCTACCCTTCTCCCTACAACTTAACACACATATACATACACTACCACACTCAGCATATATTCATATACATGATATTTCACTGTTTATTTGCTTTTACTGTGTGTGCTCAACTTGACTTTTTCCCTCTCTCAGAACAATTGTGCTATGAGATATTTTATGTTGTTCAAAAGAATTCTATGTAGGACACACAAGCTATAGAACATTATATTTATGAATGTGTGATCTTTTCTATGCAGTTTAATTTTTCAGTATAAGAATTTTCATGCTTGGTACTTCTTTTCTTACCCAGTATTTATTCTTTCATTTATTAACAACTATTCATTAAGAACCTTCTAGGTCCAAGAGATTGCAATAATTTTTAAAGGAGACCAATATGTCTAAGATATATTTATTTTCCTATAGAACCTAAAACCAGGCATTTGATATGAGCACAGATAATTTCAATTTAAGAAAGAAGGGATAAATTCACTCATCTCTTCCAAATAACCTATATTACCTGGGTGGCAAAAAGGATTTCAAAGCATCACTGAATACTAGGCTGAGGTTAAATTACATGGATTTGACACAAATACAATAAATGGAGTCTCTTGCTTTCTCTAATCATGCTTAGCAGCCTGAAATTGAGTGTGTACAAAACTTACTGTGAAAATAACATTTCACAATAAAATGATGTTGTATCGACATGTGAGGTGCAGTGGAGTCACAAGGAATGAAGAAACTGGAGACCTAAGTAACTAGGTAGGTATAGTAAGGATACATGAATCAGAAAGGGATTGGCAAGAAGGGGTTTCTCTAAAGGAAATATACAAATATCCAATACATATATAAAAATAATCACCATTACACATTAGAGAGATGCAAATCAAAACCACAATGAGATACCACTTCATAGCTACTGGCATGGTGATAATTTAAAAAATTAAATAAACAGAAAAACAAAAATTCCAAGTAGAATTGGCTGAAACATTTGCCACAACTGTCTCACAATTTTATTTCTCCTTTTGCCCAACTCTGCTTCCCTTACCTTTAGAGGTGTTTTTCTTTGATATAATTTCCAGAAAACCTCCTTCAAGTAAATCTACACCTTAGAATCGCTTACTGTGAGAATGCAACCTAAAACAAATATAGGGTTGGAATCTTCACTAGGTAATCGAATTCCTCTTGTGATGTAATTATTTGACAAAACATAGTTTTGCTATAGTTTGATTTTCACAACAAGAAAGACTAGATTCAATTTTATTTTTTAACACAGTCATCATTATTAATTTAATCACTTATTCATTTATGCGGGCTTCCCTGGTGGCTCAGTCGGCAAAGAATCTGCCTGCAATGCAGGAGACCTGGGTTCAATCTCTGGGTTAGGGAAGATCCCCTGGAGGAGGGGAATAGCTACCCACCCTGGTATTCTTGTCTGGAGAATCCCATGGACAGAGGAGCCTGGTAGACTACAGCCATGAGGCTGCAAAAGAGTCAGACACAACTGAGCAACTAACACTTTCACATTCATTTATTCAGCTAATACTTGTTGACTACCTACTATGGGTCAGACTGTGCCAGGAAATCAGTCAAATAAATGAGTGAGAAAGTCCAACATTGTCTACTAAATACCGTTCTACAATTTGTAAACAATAATTTTACTCCAAGTTTAAACCTACCTAAATTCTCCAAGCTAGGCTTCAACAATACATGAGCCTAGAACTTCCAGATGTTCAAACTGGATTTAGAAAGGCAGAGGAACCAGAGATCAAATTGCCAACATCCATCGGATAACTGAGAAAGCAAAAGAATTCCAGAAAAACATCTACTTCTGCTTCATTGACTACGCTAAAGCCTTTGACTGTGTGGATCATAACAAACTGTGGAAAATTCTGAAAGAGATGGGACTACCAGACCAGTCAACCTGCCTCCTGAGAAACCTGTATACAGGTCAAGAAGCAACAGTTAGAACCGGACATGGATCAACAAACTGGTTCCAAATAGGAAAAGGAGTACATCAAGGCTGTATATTGTCACCCTGCTTATTTAACTTATATGCAGAATACATCATGAGAAACGCTGTGCTGGATGAAGCACAAGCTGGAATCAAGATTGCTGGGAGAAATATCAATAACCTCAGATATGCAGATGACACCAGAAAGCAAAGAGGAACTAAAGAACCTTCTGATGAAGGTGAAAGAGGACAGTGAAAAAGTTGCCTTAAAACTCAACATACAAAAACTAAGATCATGGCATCAAGTCCTATCACTTCCAGGCAAATAGATGGGGAAACAATGGAAACAGTGACAGACTTTATTTTCTTTGTCTCCAAAATCACTGCAGATGGTGACTGCAGCCACAAAATTAAAACACACTCTCTCCTTGGAAGAAAAGCTATGACAAACCTAAACAGTGTATTAAAAAGCAGAGACATTACTTTGCCTACAAAGGTCCATCTGGTCAAAGCTATGGTTTTTCCAATAGTCATATATGGATGTGAGAGTTGGACAATAAAAAGGCTGAGCACCAAAGAATTGATGCTTTTGAATTGTGGAGTTGGAGAAGACTCTTGAGAGTTCCTTAGACTGCAAGGAAATCAAACCAGTCAATCCTAAAGGAAATCAATCTTGAATTTTCATTAAAAGGACTGATGCTGAAGCTGAAACTCCAATACTTTGGCCTCCTGATGTGAAGAGCCGACTCTTTAGAAAAGACCGTGATGCTGGGAAAGACTGAAGGCAGGAGGAGAAGGGGACAACAGAGGATGAGATGGTTGGATGGCATCACCAACTCAATGGACCTGAATCTGAGCAAGCTTGGGGAGATAATGAAGGACAGGGAAGCTTGGCATGCTGCAGTCCATGGGGTCACCAAGAGTCAAACATGACTAAATGACTGAACAATCACAACAAAAGTTGTTAAAGTTTTTATTTCTCCTAATTCCACAGGGAACAGAATGTTCTATTAAAATGATCTGCTGTTAGAAAGCTAATAGGAATAGAGATATAATCTAGACAGGCTGAGGAAGATTAAAAAAAAAAAGTAAGCACAGAGGTCAAAAATTACTGTAGTATTACTTTAGCATATTTGTTGATTGCTACCACTAAAGCTAAACTTGGACTTGTAATTTTATTCTAATATAAGAAATAAGAATAAAATCATTTTAACAAATTTGTATACACATTAAGAGACTTTGTTATCACAGTCATACACAAAAATTGATAGGAAAACATAAGCAATCCTCTTGTGTCTTTCAACCAGTTTCCTTTATGGCCAATGTTTTTTTATCTATACCCATATCTACTTTCCCTCCTCTCATAATATTCTGATATAAATCTCACCCATTAAGTTATATCTGTTAAGTGTTTGAATATATTCCTGTAAAAGGTAAGGGCTCTAAAAAAATACACATCAAAAAAATTAGGTTATATGGTATGGTGTGTGTGCTCAGTTGTGGCCAATTCTTTGCAAGCCATGGACTGTAGCTGACAGGTTCCTCTGTGCATGGGATTTTCCAGGCAAGAATACTGGAGTGGGTTGCCCATTTCTACTCCAGGTGATCTTTCCGACCCAGGAATTGAACTCTCATTTCTCGTCTCTTGCATCTCCTGCACTGGCAGGCAGATTCTTAACCACTGCGCCACCTTAACCATAAAAAAGAATGAAATAATACCATTTGCAGCAACACGAATGGACCTAGAAATCATCACACTAAGTGAAGTGAATCAAAGACATATCATATGATATCAGTTACATGTGGAATCTAAAATAATACAAATTAACTTACATCAATATATAAAACAAAAATGACCAAATGACATTACCAAAGGGTAAAGGGTAGGAGGATAAATTAGGAGTTTGGGATTAATGGATATACATTATTATACATAAAATAGATAATACTATATAAAATATAGTAGTAGAAATTAATTCCTAGCCTACTTAGGTGACAGAGTTGTGACAATAAAGTGAGATAATAGACATCTTTGGAGATATTAATATTAAAGAAGCAAAGAAGTTTGTGGAAATAATATTAGTAAGAGGATTTTGAGTCAGCTTCTCAGACTATGTGACTCAAAAGTGCGTCTTATGAAATTAGCAATCTTTCCACCGTTATATGAAAGGCTCAGAGGTGACCATCTTGAAGGTATTTTATCATTATTTAAGCATTCTGACACATGTAAATGATAATTTCACACGATTCCAGCTAATACTTCAAAACTTACAGTAAGAAGGAAAAGAAACTTGATATTCTAAGTCAGCATTTTTCCCACCATATTCCCAGTATAGCAAACAAGCTATTTCTATTGAGTTCTAAATGGAAAGCTTCCATGTTTAGCTTCTGTATCCATAAACAAACTTCCATCCATAAGCTTCTGTAGCTCCACTCCTGCCTGAGAGTCTAAAAGAATTCCATTTTAGGGCTCAAGATTTATGATAAGAAGACAGGAAATGAAAGAAGGAAAGGTGAGAAAACCCAGCAGCAGCATAAAGGCATTTCCCCCACTTTTTCTTCCTTCCAAAAAATTAGATATTTGTGTTCCAGACTAAACAACAGTAAGTTACAAGTAGCAATTGGTTATCAGTCAGGAAGAGCTAGGTTACACTGCGGCAACAAATTCCAAATTCTCAGTAAATCCACAACAAAATATTTTTTAACAACCATTCTACATATTCAAGTTGTTCTTCAGGGGGTCTTTACTTCTGTTAGTCTCTGGGACTCAGGTTGATGAAAACACCATCTTGAAAAGATAAGATGCTCATCAAGGCAATGGGAAAGGGACATTGAGAATCACATATGAGCACTTAAAACATTTTTTTTTGCATGAGAATGACAAAGACTACTTTCACACAGATTTCTTTGACCGAAAGAATCATTCATCTGTTCCCAACTTACCATGTACCCAGAAGAAGGAGTATTATAATATTTGCCTAATGACTATCACTACTATATTTGATGAAGGGTGATAATAATAGCTCTTATAGATTACTGTGAGAATTTATATCACACTTAAGGATAGAGTGAGCTCTAGTATATGAATTATATTAAAAAATATTTAACTTATACAGTAGATATTTTTAGAGAAAACAAATGTATGGGGGATTATGATTGGTTAATATATTCTCTGGGAGACTTATGTGGAATTCTTATGTTTTACATATGTAATTTTGTTTCTGGCTTATTTCCATGTTTACAAAATCATTGATATATCTAGACAACTTTCATTTTTAAATAATCATTGACTTCCCTTCACTGATGAAAACAGAGGTTGGAAAATAAACATCAGTTGATTCACTCCAAGCATATACACATACACACATGAATTCAGAATATGCTTTTCTTAAATATTGTTTTGATGGACTGTTAAATTCTCTCACAAAGAACTGTATATGAGCTATACAAAATACAAATAAAATAACTGACCTTTGTCATGGTCAAACAAGCTTTAAAAAACCATTTCATCAAATGCTTCACAAAGAGTTATGAAGATAATAGAAAAGATATCTCTATCGTATGTTAGCATAGACATGCCTCTAAAAACTTGGTAGGAGGCAACTAAACACAGAACTGCTTAGGATTCGAATTAAGATAAAGTCAGTTCCTATCTACACAAAGGAAGTGTCTGTAGATGCAAAGTACAATTATGCAATGAGTTGCATCCCCGTAGAGGATACCAATCTTGATAAAATCAAAAAAGGCAGGTTTTTCTCAATGCATTTGTTTTGGACTGAAATATCTCAATAATTGTCTTAACCCTGCACTTCATTTAAGGAGTTCTTTCTAAAGCCAAAGTAGTGTTTTGGCAGGTAGCCAATGATTTGGACAGTAAAATAGACAATTCAAGCCAGTGCAGTACTTGGGGTAGGGATGGAAATTTGTAGGCTTGGCTGAAATGATGACAACAGAGAACTGTAAAACCCTTCCGCCCCTGCAATTGATGGATTCAATGGCTCCGTCAGGACCTTCTGCAATCTCCTTCTACCCAGATCTTCTTTTCCCAGCTTATGTTAACCTGATGCACGTGAGAAATAGTGTGGTCACAAAAATATTCAAATCCTAGAAAAGCTCTTTTTTTTTCCTAAACCATATGAGATATGGAAGGGGATTCAGATATACTGTAAACATAGTGATTTGTAAAACCAAATTAGAAAATAATAATTTTACTAGATGTAAACCAAAGATAAATAGAACCAGATGTAGAAAACTAATAATATGAGAGTAATGGAATTTGGCTACATTGAGAGGTACAAAACCATATTCTCAGGAAGTAAACATTATATAAGATAGTTTTTTCCCAGAACCTAAAGAATTTTATAGTAATGTATTTTATTCCCAGAAATTAACAAAAATAAGTTACACAGTTCCCAGAAAATACAGTTTAAAGTTGCCTTTACAGAAAAGGAAATACTCTATTATCAACTGTTACCAAAAGAAGAATTTATTGCCTCGAGTGAAAAATAGAACTGGAAATTCAAAAATTTTGGAATCCAGATTTTTCCTTTTTAGTCAAGAAGGATTAAGTATTTGTAACAGTATCTTTGGAGAGCCCTATCAAATTAAAAAATATTAAATGTTTTTACCATTAGAGATTATTCTTTTATTATGCAAAGTTCTTAAATGATGCTGTGATTGGAAAAGAAGATCAAATATAGAAGAAACGTCTTTTTATAGATACAGAGAATTTTTATTCCCATAAATGAATAGATTGCTTGATTTAGATTTTTTCAGAAGAGTGTGTTTCAGATGTACATACAGCTGCCACTGGTCTGTAAGAAACTCCCCTTTTGAATCAAAGAAAACTTTATTTTCCTCAGTATGGTGTTTTTGTTTTTTTCTTGTTTGTCTTTGCATTTCTTTCTTGCAACTGAAGCTGCAAGTCAACATGTTCCTTTATTATGAGTTGATACACTCAGATTTTTATAAAAAAGCAGATGTTCTGAGTTTTAAATTCAAATCATATTGTTAAGAAGCATCCTTTTACTTACTTTCTTCTTCCTTGTCCTCCCTCCGCCCTTTATTCTATTTTCAATTCCTTTATTATTCACAGATCTTTCCTTAGATTTCCGCCCTTCAGAAGATTATGGTCTTCCAATGTTAAACCATTTAAATCTGTCCTAATGGAAATACTTTTTTTCAGTGGTTAAGAAGGACATTGTTTTTGACATGACTGAGTCTAAATTTCCTCCTTCCTCTTATGTAGCTTTTATTTTCTCACTGTTTGCATTTTTCCCCAAATGCCATTTTATGGTTTGCTTTCATAATAACACTGCCAATATTATAGTATTTATTATTTATATGGTGCTTTATAACTTTATTATTTTTTTTATTTATTTTAAATTTTATTCAGAGAAGGCAATGGCAACCCACTCCAGTACTCTTGCCTGGAAGATCCCAGGGACAGAGGAGCCTGGTGGGCTGCAGTCCATGGGTTCGCTAAGAGTCAGACATGACTGAGCGACTTCATTTTCACTTTTCACTTTCCTCTTTCATGCATTGGAGAAGGCAATGGCAACCCACTCCACTGTCCTTGCCTGGAGAATCCCAGGGGGTGGGGGAGCCTGGTGGGCTGCCGTCTATGGGGTTGCACAGAGTCAGACACGACTGAAGCGACTTAGCAGCAGCAGCAGCAGCAGCAGTGCACTTTTATTTCTTTGGCTTATTTATTACATTTTGCTTCTAACAAATGTATTTGTCAAAACTTTTTCATGTGGAAAATGAGTCATAAATGAGGCATATATTATTGTAGAGCATCAACTGCCAGAAATACTTTTCAGAATTATATTAATCCTGGAGCTCAAGTCATTTCTCAAATATATTAATCCAGAATTTAAAGCTGCAAAGCATTAACTGTTGTTTTCATAATTTCTCATCCTAAAGTTACTTTAGATAATGGTATGATTTATTTGTTTGTTTTTCAACAGACTGTTAGAGGTATTATCAGATTCAGTTTGAAAGAACCATGCCAAGATGTTAGCATCCTAAAAGATAAATATTTCTTGGGGAGTATATCTGGCTATGCATATGTCAGGGTCATGCATTGGATCTATTTTAAATTGAGTGCTAAAATTATGAATGTAATTTTGTATTTTTTAATCCCAGTAGGATTATTATCTTCTTAGTGCCAAAGAGTAATAACCCTTTAGTGAAGACTAGTAAGCATTTTGTTTGTTTGTCTTGTTTCTAAGAAAACAAATGACTACAGTTCAATCTTCACTGTGAAAGCAGGACAAAGTGAATTATGGATTGTCCATAGTAGTGAACACAGCTTGTGATACTTCAGACATCTTTCATTTTACCGAGATTTGAGGATTTCATAGCTGAATTTGTTAGGGTGAAATTTCTCTTTAGACACTTAAGGAATTTTATTATTAGAGTGAGTTAGTGGGAGATGGAATTACCCATGATGATACACTGACCTTTGGATAGTACTTTTTAAATCATTTTTTGGGGAGTATTTTCTTTAATTTCAAGAAATTAAGTTATTCAGCAAACTTATAACAGTTTGCTGAAGTAGGTGCTATGTAAGAAATTATCCTCAATCTTAGCAGCTTAAGCCATTTAAGAGCTTATAATTTCTCAGGGTCTGGAATCTGGAAGCAGCTTACCTGGCTAAGTTCTGGCTCAGGGTCTATCTAGAGATTACAGTCACGATATCTGCTAGGGATGTAGTCATCTCAAGACTTGACTGGTTGAAGTGTCTAATCCGAAGTTCAGTCACATGGTTATTGGCAGGCTTCACTTCCTGACTTCCTGACTTCACTTCCTGTTGGTCATGTGAGTCTCTCTATAGACAGAGTCAGAGCTCATGGCGACTGGCTCATTCCAGGAGAAAGAAAGAGGATAAGAGAGAGGGAGAGATGAAAAAGAAGAGAAAGAGAAAGGAGAAGAAGTCATTCAAAACAGAAGCCCAGAAACCACAGTATTTTTTATAACCTGACCTCAGACATGATACACCATTACTTCTGCTGTATGCTGCTATTCACAGACCTGCCCAGGTATAATGTAAGAGGGGACTACATATGAGTATGAATACAAATAGGTAAGATCACTGGGTGTCATCAAGGAGATTGGCTACCACAAAAGGCAGTCAGATATTATAAAAACAAGTCAGCAGAGGCCCTGGGAAACAACTGACTTGCTGTAGATCATATACATAATATTGTGGCTATAAATTTTTCACATGAGAATCTCACATCCTTCATAAGTTTCTTTCCCCATAATCATTGTTTCCTACATTAGGATAAAAATTTACAAGTTAAGAAAATTATGTTACTGGATTCTATATTTTTCGATTCATGACAAGCTAGTTTTTAAGCACAGAAAATGGGACATGCTGTCCATGTGCCATTGTTCATCTCTACACTGAACTAGGACACCACTCAGGTAGAGCATGGAATGTGTTCTGTGTGATTTTTGATCACCCTCTCTTCCCTGTCTCATCAGCCAAACTAGGAACTATAAGTACGGAGAGTTGTGACTACAAAGTCCCTTTATGCCATGAGTACAAAGATTTCTTGGAAAAGTTGTACGGGAAAGCAAGGTGAATGGGTGTCTGAGAACTTCAGTGTGGTTAAGGTTTAATCTACAAAGCAGTAAGTGAAAAAATATGTGATAATTATAAGGAGAATTTTCTACATTGTTCTGTCGTGCTATTGAAAAAGCTCATTTAACTAGAAACTTACAGTAATAAAATTGATGGTCTACTATTTTCCATCACAAGACTGTTACAGTCAACCGACTGTGTTAGTCATTGAACTTTTGTATTGTTTTTAACTTCTCAGCATAGCACCCGTGGTCCTTTAGAATTGGATTTTTACCTCTCTCAACAACTCCCATTCCTCAATTCGTGAAATTTATATTTGATGATTCCTGCAGTAAAAGTATGCTCCCACATCTGTATTTCTTGCCACTTTTGCACGTGCATCCATTTATCTGATAAATGCAAAGCACATGTGCCTTGCCAGGCATAGGGTGAGAGGACAGGAGACAATGTAAAGGCTGACCAATTCCCTCTTCTTAATCTCTCTGTGGGAGATTTTCCTGAATAAATGATTATAGAAAAACATTAAATTATAATCGTTAGTTCAGTTCTCATGTCCAACTCTTTGTGACCTCATGGACTGCAGCACTCCAGGCTTGCCTGTCCTTCCTTATTTCCTGGAGCTTGCTCAAACTCACGTCCATTAAATGGTATAATAAAAAAGGAGGACCAAGTGAGGAAAGGCAGGAATGGGGTTCCTAACCTAATGTGTACTTCCCTGAAAAAGTCTTCCCTGAGGAAGTTTTTAACAGTCTGAGGCTTATATAAGGCTTGGCATGGGCAGATTCTTAGGTATGTTTAAGATTGTTCTTTAATATGCCATTAATTTATGAGGAGTTTCTGAATTGCCAAGTACAGTTACAGATGTTACCATCCTTTGAAAGTTCTGGAAATGTTTTAGTATTGGACAACTATTTCACACAAAAGAGGTGAAAACAAAGCATACACTTAAGCATAGGATTAAAGATAACTTTAATTTGTTATTATAATTAATGCATTTATTAAATAGTATCTCATGGTGATAAGTGGAGAAGGCAATGGCACCCCACTCCAGTACTCTTGCCTGGAAAATCCCATGGATGGAGGAGCCTGGTAGGCTGCAGTCCATGGGGTCGCTTAAGAGTCAGACATGACTGAGCGACTTCACTTTCACATTTCACTTTCATGCATTGGAGAAGGAAATGGCAACCCACTCCAGGACTCCCATTCTTGCCTGGAGAATCCCAGGGACGGGGGAGCCTGGTGGGCTGCCGTCTATGGGGTAGCACAGAGTCGGACACGACTGAAGCGACTTAGCAGCAGCAGCAGCATGGTGATAAGAGAGTGAGCCTTTGAATCAAAGATATGGGGCCAGTCTTTACTTTAACATTACTGTTGTGGGGAACATGGATCCCCAACCTCCAGGCCATTGACCACTACCTCCTGTCAGATTGGTGGCAGCATTATATTAGAAATAAAGTGCATAATAAATACAATGTACTAGGAATATCTCAAAACCATCCCCCCACACCCAGTCTATGGAAAATTTAGGAAATCAATCCCAGGGACCAAAAAGGTTGGGGACCACTGTTAGGGATGAATCTGAGCCTCACTGAGATTGACTCTATTCATTTGTAGGGGAGAGTGATACACACTTAGACAGCTGTTGAGATAATACAGATGTATTATCTATCTACAAACAGTTGGGGCATTGTCAGTCTTCAATACATGGTAGCGATTATCATTATTATTGTTAATTATTATTTGCCAAGGTTGAAAATGAATCCGATTTAGCTTGAGACATAATAATTGTTCTGTAATTCAGTTGTGGAAATGTTATCAAAGTTTAACTATCTCAATACAGAGCCCCTAAGAATTACATCTGTAATTATTATCCAAGAATACTTGACTACTGTCTGCGACGTGGAGAATGTGGTAATATATTCTAATTCAATAATTAGAGGTATTGAAGAACCACAGGTTGTGCATAAAAGAACGGGAAATGACTAAATAGCCTTGATTTCAGTAACTTGTATTTATGGTTATGCTCATGTATGTAATTAGGAGCTACTTACTGAAACCAGGAGTGGTGGGATTTGGTGGTGGGAAGGAGGAGGTGGAGGCTGCTTAGAGGGCACGGTCAGCCCTGCTAAAACTTGAGACCATCATGGTGCATGGGACAGAGACAAGGAAGTGTCATAAGCAGAAGCGTGATGCAGGCAGATCTGTTTTTCGATGGCTTGCTTGGGGGAAGGAGTGGAAGAAGGACGGAATGAAAAGCAGAGAAGCCAGCTTTGGGTGCCTTAGCAGACCAGGTGAAAACTGCTGAGGAACTGGACTGGTCAGTTCAGTTGCAAAGCAATAAAGTACTAAATGATGATGAGAAATGATGATGGCCTGAAACAGGTGAAATGAAAATGAATCCTTAGGAGATTTAATTGGCAGGTTGTTGGTTTTTTTTTAATGAATTGAAAGGAGCAAAGGTAGTTGTGTTTATGACTAGGAGATAGTGACAATATTGACAGAAAAACAAGGACAGATTTGGGGGAAAAAAAAATTTCAAGGGTGAAACTCAACCAGACTTGGTGATTAAGAGGATGGGTGGAGGTAAGAGAAAGGACTCACAAATGGTCCCTGGGAGGGGCTACCTTTGAGCAACAAAGCATAGATGAGAAATGTGTTGAGAGGGGAAGTTTACAGTTTCTACTCAAATCCAACCTGCTGACTTTGAAGCGCTAATGGGACTCTTGTGGTTTTAACAGTCAGATGCTGGGCAATGTGTCTGTTCTGTAGATGTATGGCTAGGAGATATCAACTGATGTGTGGCAGCTGACCCTGTGAGTGGCGGTTTTCTCTGACAAGAGAGCGGTGCCGCCCTTAACTTCTCCCTTGCCCTTATTCATCCAAAGAAACGTCTTTCAAAGGGGTCACTTTGATTACATTATTCCATGTCAGGAACCTCATTCAGATCTTTACTATATGTTTCTCCTAGAGTCTTGGGAAAACTCCATTTCTGATACCCAGCAGGGCCCTGTGGGGCTCCTGAGCACAAAGCCTTTCTGTGTCCCTCCTTCTTTTGATTATAGGCCACAGCTTTCACTCAGCCTCCATGACCTTCCCTGAGTTCCAGTGGGCAGATTCAAGCAGTTGTTAATTAGGGAAGGGAGGGGATGCAAGACTAGGGAGAAACAAGCAGTCTAGAGCAGCACTGGGGCAAGGTCCTGGTTCCCCATCAGTGGGTACACACAATATCTTTGAGCTGTTTTGAATGTCCACCCCCTCCAGACGGGAGAAGTGAAGTGAAAGTCAATCAGTAATGTCTGACTCTTTGGGACCCCATGGACTATACAGTCCATGGAATTCTCCAGGCCAGAATACTGGAGTGGGTAGCCTTTCCCTTCTCCAAGGGATCTTCCCAACCCAGGGATGGAACCCAGGTCTCCTGCATTGCAGGCGGATTCTTTACCAGCTGAGCCATCAGAGAGAATGTTAAATTATTGAATTAGAATATATTACCACATCCTCCACATCACAGACAGTAGTCAAGTATTCTTGGATAATGATAATTACAAATGTAATTCTTAGGGGCTCTGTATTGAGATAGTTAAACTTTGACAACATTTCCACAACTGAATTACAGAACAATTATTATGTCTCAAGCTAAATCTGATTCATTTTCAACCTTGGCAAATAATAATTAATAATAATAATGACCATTAATTTACCACTAGGTGGGGAGAGTTAATGATTAATGATGGTAGACTGCTCACAAGCATATATATCCCTTTGTAACATGCTCACCTCAGTTGGACCTGAAGGTTGATGATGCTGACTCCTACTTACCTCACCACCAACCAACTCATCAGAATGCCCATCAGATCATGTCCTCTTTGAACAATTACTATGAAACTTCTCTGTTGGGACATACATTTTGAGAGCATTAGCCTGCTGTGGCTCCCTTGCCTGGCAACTTAGTAAAGCTATCCTTTTCTACTTCATCCAAAACTGTCTCTGAGATTTGATTCAGCACTGGTGTACAGAGAAGCTGAGATCTCAGCATCATCCCCAGTTTCCTCTAGTGCCACCAGAATTTTCTTTCCATGATAAATATTGAATTTATAATCATCTGATTTGGTATTAAAGACTAGTAATTCATTTTCACTGCTCACAGTGTATAAATCTCACTTTGTAACATGAAACTATGAGGGGAGAGTATCTCACATAACATCTTCCCTTGTTCCCACAAGGGAAGATCTCACCACCATCTCCTGCACACATCATGCATTTTTACATATCTAACATCCTTGCTCACGATCTTGAACACACTAAATTATCCCTCATGACCTTGTTTGCATGATGAGCTACTATTCAGCCACCAAGAATCACATGGACGCCATTCTACATTTTGAAGTTTCCCCTGGCTCCTGAATTCTCACCATTCCCAATTCAACTGTGTGTGTGTGTGTGTGTATTTCTACATATGTGTTCACATTTGCTGACATGCGTGTGAACTTTTAAAAGATAATCCATTGCCTTTTTCATCTTGTTATTCCATTGCTGACACATAAAAGGCATTTAATAATTGTTTACTGAATTGAATATGGCAAGAATAAATTCAGTAAAATTCTGTAGATGAGTATATATGAAAACAATGACTAAATTAGGTGTTCGATTGCTGTGAAGAGACCAATTTACACCAGGGTTTGACTTTTGGAAGTATATGTAGAAATGTTAATTCTTTCCCAAGAAGCTAAAATCTTGAGAGAAACAGCCCCTGCAATGGTTTAAAGGAATAAGTATATTTGGAAGAGGGCTGGGAAAACAACTCTACAGGCACTCTTTATCACTAAGTGAACTTAAGCCAAGGGAATTTAATTGATGAGAGACGTGAAATTAGACTTTACCTATTATTCACAATCACACTTTATCCTGTATAGTAAAGATGAGCTATAGCATTTATGTGAACTTTAAACAGAGCTGATGCTCAAGTTGTAACTGGTGAATTTTAAATAATAGTAACTATTTCCTGAAATAAATGTGTCATAGAAAAAAATAAGCATTTTTTACTCTTCATAAACTGAATAGAAAAACATTTTTTCCTAGTTAATCTAAAGGACATCTTTACAAGGATCAAATAAAGTATAGCATATAGAAAATTAACATAGAACTTCAATAAAAAGAAATTGGCAAAGTAACTTTCATCACTCTGATTATAAAAATTGTACATATTCACTGTAGAAAATTAGAAGTTATACACACATTTGAAGAATATAAGAAATCACTCAAAATTTTTCCACTCAGAGTAAACAATCATTTTTGACATATCATGGAATTTCTTTCATACAAAATGGTTTTTAATAATTGGGGTCACTTCATATATGTAATTTTTATTCTTCTTTTTCATTTTGGTATTATTAAGGGGGCTCAGATGGTAAAGAATCTGACTTCAATTCAGGAGACTCAGGTTCAATCCCTCGGTTGGGAAGATCCCGAGAAGGGAATGGCTAGTATTCTTGCCTGGAGAATTCCATGGACAGAGGAGCCTGGGGGGCTATAGTCCAGGGAGTTGGAAAGAGTCAGACACTACTGAGCAACTAACACACATATTACAAAGTGAATCTGAGTCAGTAAGCTTCCTTCAAAAAAGCTTAAACTTAACAGCTTTTTCATATTTCGTCACATTATCATTTCTTACTATACTTAATTACATTCCAATATTTTGTGATGTTTCCTTTTGTTAGCTGTTAAAATTAGTCACTGTCTTCATTTCTTTGCTGCCTGAGCTTTTTAAAAACAAAAAACAAAACCCCCCAAAACACACATTATACTCTAAGCTTCTGCCTGTAAGTCAGCAGAGAAGACATTATGGCAAAGGTCACCAAAACCCTAGTGCCCACATCATAGGATTCTTTGCAGTAACAGAGAAACAATAACTGCAGACTCTAGAATTAGATGTGGCTGGGGCTCAATTCTGTCTTAGAAACTGATCATGGGCAAGTGATTTAATTCTCTGGAGATCAGTTTTCTCCTCTGTAGAGTGGAGCTCATGTTTGCAAATGTGATTTTCCTAGGAGAATTACATGAGCTATCCATCTAAAGTGCTTGAAGAAATTCTTGTCTAAATTCTCTTGTTTCTTGACTTCTATAATGGTCTAATAGTAATTCCTCCATGTTTTTCTGTTGATAATCTTCAAAGTTCTGTTAACCTAACTCCTTCTAACTCCTAACTGCCCTTGGATGACCCTCTCCTCATATTTCTCATGCCTCTCTAGCTGCTCCTTTACTGACCTTTAACAGATTCACTCTCTTCTACTCACCATTAACTAAAACTTTTAGTTCCTCAGTGTAGACACCTTTCTTGCCTCACACTCCTTTCTCTCCCCTGCTCTTTTGACTATGCGTTAAGAATTCAACTACCAGCTATGGAAAATTTGACTCACAAACATGTTTCTAGCCCAGACCTCTCCTTTGAGTTTCAGACTTTTATTTGATATGGGTGTATTTGCCATCAGTTGATTGTCTCTTTGACATTTCCCCTCGTGTCTGACTCTGTGTAGCCCCATGGACTGTAACCAGCCAGGTTCCTCTCCGTGGAATTTTCCACGCAAGAATACTGGAGTGGGTTGCCATGCCCTTCTCCAAGGGATCTTCCCCACCCACAGAACAAACCCAAGTCGCTCTTGTCTCCTGCATTGGCACGCAGATAATTTACCACTAGATCCACCTGCAAAGCTCATTTGGTTCCCAAAGGCACCAAAAATTCAACATGGCTCCAAAACGACATTTTGACATCTTCCTGATCTTATTCCTTTTCAGTATCACTTGGGCATCATTCTTAGCCCCTTCTCCCCCATCCTTATCTGCTGCTGCTAAGTCGCTTCAGTTGTGTCCAACTATGTGTGACCCCACAGACGGCAGCCCACCAGGCTCCTCTGTCCCTGGTATTCTCCAGGCAAGAATACTGGAGTGGGTTGCCATTTCCTTCTCCACCATCCTCATCTAATCTGTCATTAATGGTTGATTTTACCTCCTGAGTAGTCCAAACTACCACCATCACTTACTTGAAATTTTAGTAGCACCCTATTCTCTCCATTCCTTAAGTGTGGTCACAAAACTCCATCCATACTGAATTTTTCTTTATACAAATATGACTGGGTCACATTCTTGCTTTAAAAATTCCCTTTGAGGATAGAGGAGGGTGGTGGTAGATGACAATCTCTTTAGCAATACACCTAAGACACACTCCCTCAGTGTGTCCTTCCAGTTACACCTTTTACAGCCTTTTTCCCCTCTCTTCCTTCCTCTTCCCTCATCTTTAATACTCAGTCGCCCTAAGATCCCTTTCTATTTCACATCTTTATGTTTTTGTTCATGTAACATCCTCTGCTTCGAATGCCTTTTTCCATGCCCTGACTTACCCAGCAGATACCTAATCTTTATTTAAGTCTCAAATCAAAGGTTACCCCCTAAATTGATCTAAACCAATTGATTGCTTTTCCCTCTGACCCTTCTGTGCATGGCCAAAATTTAATTATGCCATTGTAACACTTTATTCTGTTTATTTATTTATAGGCCTTATGTCCGTCTACTAGATAGGAGCCAGCACTTCATGGCAAATAGATGGGGAAACAATGGAAACAGTAGCAGATCTTATTTTCTTGGGCTCTAAAAATCACAGCAGACAGTTTCTGCAGTCTTGAAATTAAAACACAATTGTTCCTTGGAAGAAAAGCATGTTAAAAAGCAGAGACGTTACTTTGCCAACAAAGGTCCATCTAATCAAAACTATGCTTTTTCCAGTAGTCATGTATGGATGTGAGAATTGGACCATAAAGAAGGCTGAGTGCTGAAGAACTGATGCTTTCAAACTGTGGAGAAGACTCTTGAGAGTCCCTTGGACTGCAAGGAGATCAAACCAGTCAATCCTAAAGGAAATCAATCCTGAATATTCATTGGAAGGACTGATGCTGAAGCTGAAACTCCAATATTTTGGCCACATGATGCAAAGAGCCAACTCACTGGAAAAGACCCTAATGCTGGGAATGATCAAGGGCAAGAGGAGAAGAGGGCAACCAAGGACGAGTTGATTGGATGGCATCACTGACTCAATGGACCTAAGTTTGAGCAAGCTCCAGGAGATAGTGAAGGGCAGGGAAGCCTGGTGTGCTGTAGGTTGCCAAGAGTCAGACACAACTTAGCGACTAAACAACAGCAATAACTAGAACATTAAATTTCATGATGATAACATGTAAAAGAAAACCCAGCATAGGGCCCGGTACAAGGTAATAAGAAAAGCTAACAGCTATTCTATTCTTAGTAAGTATAAGGCAGTTTGCAGTACTTTACAGGTTTTAATTTATCTAACTTTAAAAGTTCTATCAGAAAGGTAGTATTAACAGATGAAGAAGAGACACAGGAAATGGTGCCTTCAGACTTTGAAATCAGAAGAAACTGGCCCTCAATTTTAGCCTTTCAGTATAGGTACTTAAAATATTTGCTGAATGAATTACTGAATTGCTTTCTAGTGTAGTATCTTTGCTGTCTCTTCCACCTTGATAGAAACTAAGCTGAACCAGGAAACTAGGCTTAAGGTATTTAGGGTACTTGGTGACTGCCCTCATGTCACATGTGATGGATGCAGAACTGAGGGTGTCCCCGTCATGCTGCAGGGAGTTTTATTTCATGGTTGAGGAAGTTCTTTCCTTCTCCTGTCTCTTCTGCTGGACTTGAACAAAGAAGATGGTTATCCCAGTTGTCATTGGCAGCTATTTTGCCACCATGAAGGGAGCCACAGGGAGGACAAAACTATCTCAGAGAAGAGAGCCAAGAGCATTGCCAAGACCGAATTGAAGACTCCGTATAGCAAACCCGGATCCTGGCTCATTTCTATATTCCTGTTCCTATAATGTGATTCTTATTTTTAAGCCCACTTAAAGGAGACTCCTGATTCTGGTAGTATGTCATTTCCAAGCTGCTATGGTTTTGCAATAGCTAGCATTTCTTGAGTGCTTACTGTTTGACATTTACAGCTCTGAGAGCAATAAACCACAAGGTAGGTGCTATTATTAGCCTCAGTGTACAGGAGGAAGCTAAGACTTTGAAAGCTTCATTAATTAGTCTTGCTCACTTCACTAGCAAGTACTCAGTTGTAATCCAAACCTGGGTTTCTCCGACTCCACCCTCCTCCATCAGCAGCATGGTTCTCAGTTTGACACAAACTCACTTTGCAGGCAGCTACAGCATGACCATTCCTCAGTAACTCACTTCCAAGCAACTGAGGCACTGGCAGAAGCTTTCCCTCTAGATTGCTTTACATTCTCTTTTCCCCGCCTCTTCCCACCCGCCGCTGGTGGGGGGTAGGGGTGGGGGAAGGCGGGTTGTGGGAACTTAGTTCCCAGACCAAGATCTGAACCCCGACCAAGACAGTGAAAATACAGAGTACTAACCCCTAGACCACCAGGGCATTCCCTTATCTCACATGCTGATCACAGAGATAATGTTCACTTTTAATAGCATATTGGGATACAGAGTTCAGAGTTAGGTAGAGGGCAATTGTAAAGAAGTGAAGTGAAGTCGCTCAGTCGTGTCCGACTCTTTGCGACCCCATGGACTGTAGCCTACCAGGCTCCTCAGTCCATGGAATTTTCCAGGCAAGAGTATTGGAGTGGTAAGAAGAGGGTGGTAAGGACTCAAGCAAGAAGACGGTTTTGAAGGTGAGGCCACTATTTACCTAGGTGATGCCGATGGCAATTTATATAAATTCTAGAAACTCACTGGAAAAACAATCACGAACATTAATAAAGTTCTAAGGTCTGCGCTGGGAGAAATGAGTGATTCATAGATAATCTTACTTAGGGAGAATATGCCAATGTCATATTTTCTTCCCTTTTCCCTTCCTTCTTTCTGGTCTCGCTGGGTCTTTTTGTTGCACAAAGGCTTTCTCTAGATGCAGTAAGAGGGGGATATTCTTTGTTGCGGTGCACAGGCTTCTCATTGTGGTGGCTTCTCTTGTTGTGGAGCACGAGCTCTAGACACATGGGCTCAGTAGAGCCCCAGGTTCATTCATTGTGATGCACAGGCTTTAGTGCCTGTGGCATGTGGAATCTTCCCAGACCAGGAACCGAACTTGTGTCCCTTGCACTGGCAGGTGGATTCTCATCCCACTCTACCATGAGGGAAGCACTTATATTTTCAATATAAGTGTTAAATAAAGTTTGAGATTATAAAATGCAACCACTATACAGAAATTAAAATCTGACTAAAACGAGTCAAAGTCTTGTATTGTTTTTTTCTGACTCTGTGACTGTTGCTTTAGCATGAATCTGTCTTATGTGGCTGAAAAGAATTTCTAAGCACCATCTCTGAATTATGCGTTCAAAAACCCAATCCAGGAATCTGTTTTATCAGTCTTCCCTCCTGCAACAATTTCTATTTGTTCATAAGCATGGATCTTTTGGTTCTGATCTGATTTTTTTTTTTTTTTAGAGTGTTGAAAGGAAAATACTCGCCTGGACCAACTGTTTGTCTTCATAGAGCTGCTCTTTAACTGGTGTGACTAAATCAGATGAAGTGGCCTCATGCAGACACTCTGACACAAAGAATTTCAGAGCCACCTCTAATGACAGCATTTACTCTTAATACAGAGAGTGTGAGAACAGAAACATAATGTTTATTAGCAGCCCTTACTAAAACAGTCACTCAAAGAAAGAGCAAAGATGAAAACGGGAAGTCCTCAGCTAAGAGCTCCCATTTTCTTGTGAAATTAATTCACATTATTGGGTGTGCTGCCTTGAATGAATTTCCTTCCTTTTACACTCCCACTTAGCTTTCCTTTAAGTGTCAAATGAAGCGGGTGGTGGAAAATGCGGTGCACCAGTCATTTTGACATTCCTTTGCAAATTAGTCAGGCTTTGATAGTACAGGTCGGCTCCACCAAGCAGGGGGCTTTCAGCCTTGGGAGTCTGGCAGGAGTTCAAGAGCAACGCGTTGCTTTGAACTCACTTGTTAGCCGTGCAAAATAAACACCATCCACCTTGCAATAAAAAGCATCAGCAGGAGAAAAAAGAGAACATTCTAAACCCCTCCCTGGAGACTTCAAAACCCTCTCTGGGGCTGCTAAATTAGGACAGGAAAAAGAAGGCCTGCTTGTGAAAAGAAAGGAGCGGGGGAAAGAACCGTCCTACAACAAACACACACACAAAATTACAATCACTGAGAACTAATTATGTTTTCATGATCACAAATGCATTGAGAGTTTGAAAGCTCATGGACGCATCCTGATGCTGCTATAAAATGTTTCCTGGCTAATTATTTGCCAGTACAACTGTTCACTTCCTGTGGTGGATTTATGCTAAATCCTGTTATTAGTCTTGCTCTGCAATTGCCATTGTCTATGACTAGAAGCAAGGCTGAAAGGCTACAGTCGGCCTTTTATTACACAACATGTGAATGGAGATTTGACCCAATGTCCGACCACTTCCCCCTTTGGTTTTTATGTGAGCCCCCTGGGCCTTTCCCTATAAATCACCAGGTTCCAATGAACTTTTACTCTTTTACTCTCCTTTCAGCTCCTCTACTGTGTGTGTGAGTGCGTGCACACACTTGAAAAATAAACCACACAATTTCTTTATTCTCATTAACAGTCGTTAAAATCTTTTCATCATATGCCATTTCTATAGTTCTTGCTTTAAAAAAATGAAACCAATTTTTGATAATTTGAGTGGTTGAAACTGGGAGTGGTAAAAAAATTTTCAAGAAAGAAAATTTACATTTCAGCAAGGTTATAATTTTAAATAAATATAATGTGTGAACTATCATAGTAGCTACAGTAAAATTAAATGCCTTCTGTAGAAATCCAAGTAATTATTTTCTAGAACACTTGATATTTTGGGCATCTTAAGCAGACTTGGTAACAACTTCAATATAATGTTTTTCTTCAGATAAAATTAATACAAATATTGTGAATCATCTCAAAGAAATGTTCTCAAATATAGTTTATACTATTCTGTATCTCCAAAATATAAATATAATATTCTTGATTTGTAGTAATACTATATTCAAGGATATATTCTATATTTAAAAGTTATTCTCACATTTAGAAATTGAAACCTTAAAGATTTATGAAAACTATAGGTTTTTAAGAGCAAAGCAGATTATGAGAGTGAAAAAAATTGGAATGGTAACAGGACTTGATTTTTGAGTTATTTACTCCATTTTTTCAGTTTTTAATGGTTGCATACACTTCATTATTATGCATTCTTTATTTAAATTTTTAAATCAAAATTGCATCCACAAATATCTGTAAATATTCACAGGAATCATTCTTGTGGACTTTTAAATTTTCTCACAGGTCTTTTTCTAATGTTCATGTAGACATTTGATATTAATCACTTTGAAAATCTTAATTGCAAATATTCTTTGTCCCAGAAATTTTGTTTTTGGGAATCAATCTTGTTAGAAAATTTCATCTAATTTCCTCAAATATTTTCTGTCCAGACTTTTAAAAATTATAAAATTGTAGGCAACCCAAATAGATATCAGATATCAGGGAGAGTTAAATAAATTATACCACACCAAACTATGGCATACTACATAGCCATAAGAAGAAAGAAAAAAGGAAGAGAGAGAAAGAAAGGGGTCAATGTTGTATGGAAGATGGATGCATGGAAAGATGTCCATAATCATTTTAAAAAATATTTATTTAGTTCTGGTTGTGGCATGTAGGATCTTTCCTTGTGGCTCACAGGCTTCTTTCTCGTTGTGGCCCTCGGGCACAATAGTTGCAATGCAAGGGCTTAGTTGCCCCGTGGCATATGTTCCCTGGCCAGGGACTGAACCCACACTTAACCACTGGACCACCAGGGAAGTCCCCATGACCATTTTTGAATGAAAAGAATAAGAAGCAAATATGTATAGAATAATATCATTCTATATCATACAGCTATATAAACATATGTAAACAGAAGAATTTCAGAGGACTATTACCAGCACATGAAAAGGTTGATCCTGGGGACACAGGTAAGAAGGTGGGGGGGTACCATTTTCACTATTTGCCTTGTGTAAAAATGTATTGCTTATTTAGAAATTTTTAAAAGTAATAGGAATTATTATTAGGGCTTCCCTGGTGGCTCAGTGGTAAAGAATTATCCTGCAATGCAGGAGACGTGGATTCAATCCCTGGGTCAGGAAGATCCCCTGGAGGAGGGCATGGCAACCCACTCCAGTATTCTTGTCTGGAGAATCCCCAAGGACAGAGGAGCCTGGCAGGCTATAGGCCATGAGAGTACAAAAAGAGTTGGACACAATTTAGCGACTAAACAACAACAGCAATCACAGGCCTTTGCATCTTTGATGTGTGTCTTTGGTATCAGCAAATCTTTTATATCATCAGTAATATTTTAGTTCTGCTATGTGAGACATCTATAAGGAGGAAATGCTTCCTGGGGGCACATCCTCTCTCTGAGGCAGACTGTAGATACTGTCTAATACTGGCCTAAGTTCTCCTTCACTCTTCTTCCCTTCTAATAAAGAGTGGAAAAGGGTACTGAGAATACTGGCTGCAATAGACCTGAATTTCTGAGGGCATATGAGTGTCTCCTTTACACTCAGAATGGGGCTCTGGAGGAAGTCTGGATATAAACCTCATCACTTCACTGCCTTCCATTACAGTCCATTACCTCAGAGTCTCTTTATTGTGTTACACTCGTCCACCTCTACACACACACACACACCACACACACACACACACACACACACACACACACACACACACACACACACACACACACACAGGAACTTCCTCCCCTTCCTCCTCCAAAGGTGCAAAATTCCTAACCTGATCCCTGCATCAAAGTCGAGGACCCTATAGCATGAATTGAGGAAAGAACTCAGGCATTAACCCTGAATCTTGGCATTTTCTTCTTTATAGAAATTTTACACATTTTAAAACAGAAACTTGCCTTTACCAGCGTTCACAGGCGTGACAAACAAATGCCTATCACTTTACCTAGTTCATGGTGTTCAGTCAACAAAGTAAAAGTGTTAGTCACTCAGAAGTGTCTGATTCTTTGCAATCAGATGGACTGTAGCCCGCCAGGTGCCTCTGTCCATGGGATTCTCTAGGCAAGAATACTAGAGCGGGTTGCCATTTCCTTCTCCAGGAGAATCTTCCCGACCCAGGGTTCAAACCTGGGTCTCATGTACCACAGGCAGATTCTTTACCATCTAAGCCACCAGGGAAACCCAAACAAATAATGAAACAAATACTAATATAGGTTAAAGCGTCTGCTTCCAATGTGGGAAACCCAGGTTTGATCCCTGGGTAGGGAAGATCCCCTGGAGAAGGAAATGGCAATCCACTCCAGTATTCTTGCCTGGAGAATCCCATGGATGGAGAAGCTTAGTAGGCTACAGTTCACGGGGTCGCAAAGAGTCGGACACGACTGAGCTACTGCACCTCACCTCACCTCACCTCACAAATGGCAGCTATCATTAGTTGTTGTTGTTGCTGTTGTTGCTGTTTTTGCTGCAAAGTTTCCCTGGGTTCTTAGCAAACAGGTGTGAGATCTGAAATTCTTTATTCTGTCTCAATTATATACTTTGCCCAAGGGCTGCACATTATAGTAGTTGCCCCTTGTCCACAGGGGCTATCTTCCAAGAGCCTTCGCGGATGCCTGAAACTGTGGATAGAACTGACTCTATGTATGTTTTTCCTTACACATATACTTTTATGTTAGAATCTAATTTATAAATTAGGCAGTAAGAGATTAACAAAAATAGTGAATAAAACAATAATTCTGACAATAAACTCTAATTAACAATAACTAAGCACTCATCATGCACTGTGATTTTAAGTTTTGCTGAGATGTGACAGCAAAGCCAGCATGATTTTTTTTTCCTTCTTCCTGATTTGATGAATAGATTTATTCTTAGCAATTTCAGCATATAATTATTTTCTTTCCTTATTAAGTCAAGAACTTTTAGCTTTACACTTAAAAGAAACACTTTTTATGACTTCTCTTTGGTACACCCAAACTGCCAGTGTCACTAATCTGGGACCATTATTAAGTAAAAGAAGGGTAACTTGAATCTAAGACAGTTCACAATCTATCCGATAACCAAGGTAGATACTAAGTTACTAAAGGGGCAAGGGGGTATGTTGGGGGAGGGGACACCAGACAATGGGATGAGTCTCAGGGGCACCCAGCAGAATAGCACAAGATTTATCACACTACTCAGAATGGTGTGAGATTAACACAGACTGATTATTTACTTCTGGAACTTTTCATTTAATATTTTCAGGCTGTGCTCAACCTCGGGGAAATAAAACTGTGGGAAGAATTACTACTGTACCTCTACTACTGTTTATAAGCAACAGTGTCAATATATGCTCTTATGGTGAATTTTTGTGTAAAGTTCCTTAGGTGAATGTCACCAACGGAACTAGGAAGCTTCCTTCATTCCTAATCCCTTCAACCTTGGAAAGATCACAATATTCCCTGAAGATGGTTGGTGGAAAATATCTTCCCTAGAATACTTTCTTGGTGCCAAAATATTTTCTATGGGGAGTGAGAATGAGTGGCAGTACATGAACCCATTAAGATCATGGTAGAAGCTGGTTCCAGAGAAGGCAATGGCATCCCACTCCAGTACTCTTGCCTGGAAAATCCATGGACAGAGGAGCCTGGAAGGCTGCAGTCCATGGGGTTGCGAAGAGTCGGACATGACTGAACGACTTCACTTTCACTTTTCACTTTCATGCATTGGAGAAGGAAATGCAAACCCAATCCAGTGTTCTTGCCTGGAGAATCCCAGGGATAGCGAAGCCTGGTGGCCTGCCATCTATGGGGTCCCACAGAGTCAGACACGACTGAAGTGACTTAGCAGCAGCAGCAGCAGAAGCTGGTTCATGAGACTAGATTTAGGAAGTTGGAAACCAAGAAAGAAAGTAACAGGTTCTCATGGACGTCAGTTGCTTAGTAGGTGGATTTGTAGAGCACAGAAGTATAACTGACAGACCTGGCTTGGCGGAATCTAGCTGTAACACTTCCTTGTGATATGATCTAGCATCCCTAATGTAATCTCTGATCCTTCACTTGTGAAAAAGAGCAATGATACCTAACACTGTTGCTGTGAGAATAAAATGTGAAAGGTTTTTATTTTTAAGCTGCAGAAGACATCTGCTGCTGCTGCTGCTAAGTTGCTTCCGTCGTGTCCGATTCTGTGTGACCCCAGAGACGGCAGCCCCCTAGGCTCCCCTGACCCTGGGGTTCTCCAGGCAAGAACACTGGAGTGGGTTGTCATTTCCTTCTCCAGCAGAAGACATCTGGTAAATATTAATTACTTTTGTGGTTCTGTTGAGCTCGTTGCCTTGTATACAGTGTTCTAGCTTTGATTGTGAGAAGATAGGTACTCAAGAATCAACTCTATTTCAGATATTATAAATATGAAAACACAATATTTATAAATAGATGGACGACACAGTGATTGGTTATATAGGAGCTTGTGATCTGATAGGGGGATCAGATGAATACTTTATGCATCAGTGTGAAAGAGCTACGGGCAAGCACAAAATCTGGGGGTAAAAGCATAGACTGAGGAAAAGGTGTCTGGAGGAAAAGACCTTTGAAGATAAAGTACTACTTAGAAATTGAAAGGAAAAAGAGAGGGTCAGTATAGTAAAGATTTTACGTGTTGTGAGCAGTGGCAAAAACCAAGGATATTACATAAGAGAGTAAAAATTTCTACTAATTTTGCATTGATAAAATTTAAAATAATACTAATAAAGTAAGTTTTTGTAATACAGGTCTACTAAGGAGAATACAGTTCCTTTTGGGGGAGGCTGATAATGTTTCACATAAGTAGGGTTCAAAATTAGTTATCTATCTTCAAAATTTATTGTAAAGGTTTATCTGATTTACAAATGATGATTAGTAACATGTGTATGAGATTTTAGATATTTCATCTTTGAAAATGTCTTTTCAGACATATGTATCCATTAGCATCTAACTTCAACTGAGTGAGTGTATTCATCTTTTAGAAGGCATTTATAGAATTCTATTAGAGTCATCTCTTGATATTTGCATTAACTTCCAATAGAATGGTATACAGGATATCCTTAATTAGACATTTAAATGAATTCTGAAACCTGGAAATTTCCTTCAGATTTACATCATGTTGAAAAATGTTACTGGAGGTCAGAAGCTATATTCACAACACATGTGTGTGCAAATGGAGATCTCTCTCCTTTCTTTAACCTTCAGCAGCTTTGACACTTCAGCAGCCTCAACATTACTTGTGATTCAAACAGTTTTTGTCAAAATGCCTTTATTGTAGTACAAGTTTCTCTGATATTGCTGTTTGACTTGTAAGTGTGGCCTGAGTTCGTAAAGAGGCAAAATCAATTCTATAGCAAAAGCTGATTTCTAAGACCACTCAGTATTTGATAATAGTGGTTGAGGGTAAACTCTTTCAGAAAAAATTTCATCCTGGCACGGAACTTAAAAAAAAAAAAAAAAAACTACAATTAAATTTTCTCACTGCTAAAACAATAAGCTATTGTGCTTAGGCTAAGTCAGAATATTCAGCTTTTATTTTTAACAAGAATTCATGGGACCAATGATGTTCGTTAGCCCACAGAGTGAAGGAAATTTGCTGTCATCACCGCTGCTTCAAAACCACACAGTAGATTAATGTATTTTCTGCAAAGCCCTGCTAATGAATAATTGCGGGCTTTAAACACTTTGCATTGTCACAAACTTTTAAAATTTGTCCATAAGCGTTTTATGTTCTGTTTACATTTTTACTACCATTAGTTTTAAAAATATCTTAGCAGATTCCACTTCATGTTGTATGGAATTAATATTTTGTTAACATCTTTGAGAACATTCTTGCTTATAGTTTTTAAATGCAGACTATTCATAGGGGCTAGTTCTTCAGTCTGGCTGAGCATTGTCAATATTATCAATATTAACAATGGCTTTAACATCTGTCAATTCATAAGGAGTCAGAGAAAACTATTCAAAATCATGTGCCTTGTATTTTAATTGGCTATTGATACTTCTCTCAACATCCTCAAGTCTTTACCCAAGAATTCTCACCAATAGACTACTAGTCTAAAGAATGTTTTTCTTTCTCTGGACATGCTTGTTTAGTTTAGTTAGTGTGTCAAACACGATTTAATCATATCACCATCAGTAAACAGGTTTCCTTGAATGGCTAACAAATGTAAATTTTTTGGTTGCAGCTTATTTTAACTCTTCATTTTGGTGAAGAAATTGTACTGCTAAGTCTGCTGCTGCTGCTGCTGCTAAGTCGCTTCAGTCGTGTCCGACGCTGTGCGACCCCAGAGATGGCAGCCCACCAGGCTCCCCGTCCCTGGGATTCTCCAGGCAAGAACACTGGAGTGGGTTGCCATTTCCTTCTCCAATGCATGAAAGTGAAAAGTGAAAGGAAGTCGTTCAGTCGTGTCCGACTCTTCGCGGACCCCATGGACTGCAGCCTTCCAGGCTCCTCAGCCCATGGGGTTTTCCAAGCAAGAGTAGTGGAGTGGGTTGCCCTTGCCTTCTCCTGAAATTGTACTGAGATGAAATATTTTAACTTTTCTAATTGCCCCAGCCTCTGTTCTCCTGCAAGTTGGAAATATTGCAGTGAGTGCTTGGTCTGGTGGTGTTGAAGTACATTGTATTCTGTTAGCATAGCCACGCTGTGTTTGCATAAAAACATAATGCTTTTACCATCCAGTTCCATACCAAAATAATCCACATTCAGTTGTGCCTTGAAAGTGTGACACTCAAAATCCACGTTTTTAGGGGCTTCCCTAGTGGTCCAGTGATTAAACATCTGCCTTGCGATGCAGGGAATGTGAGTTCAATGCTTGGTTGGGGAACCAACGAAGAGTAGACCCTGCTCACTGCAGGTAGAAAAACCCATGTGCAGCTATGAAGATCCACCACAAACAATAAATAAACAAAATAAAATGAGACGCAGTACAGTGACACGCATGATCCCAGAAACACTGTTGAGTTATAACTGGGTCACTGTTGTTTGTATTGTGCTTAGCAGTAGTGTAAAACCAATGAGTTTACCACTTGACTCTGTTGCAACTATCTGACTGTGCTGTTGTGACATGAAAGCAGAGAGACATGCAGAAATTAATGAGAGTAGCTACGTGCCAATGAAACTGCATTTACAGACTAAACGTTGACTTGCATAAAATCTTTATCTGTCCCAAAATGTTTTTTTTTTTTGAGTTTTTAAAACTATTTAAAAATTAAAATCCATTCTTGGTTCACAGGCTGTATAAAACAGGTGCTAGTCTGGATTTGGTCTTCATGCTTAGTTTGCCAATCTCAACCTAGAATAGTGCCTGGTATATAGTAAGTGGGTTTCCCCAGTAGCTCATTTGGTAAAGAATCTGCCTGTATTACAGGAGACCTGGGTTCTATCCCTGGGTTGGGAAGTTTCCCTGGAAAAGGAAATGGCAGCCTCCGCCAGTATTCTTGCCTGGAGTATTCCGTGAATAGAGGAGCCTCGGGAGCTACAGTTCATAGGGTCACAAAGACTCCAACATGACTGAGTGACTAAACCACCACCACATATAGTAAGTATTCAATCCAAATATTTGTGATTTAGTGGATAGTTTGCAGACTATAGTGTACTTATGAATCATATTCACTTACTCAAATAGGAATTTCTGATATTAACCCTCTTAATTTGACTGAGTGGTTCAGGCAGCCCACAGAGCCATATTTTTAACGAGTACCCTTGGCCATCCGTTACTGGCAGTCCTTGGCCCATTCGTTAGAAAAATTGCTGTTTCTTAATTTCTTTAAACCTCTCTGATAATTTTCTTCCTTAACTGTACTTTAATTAACTCTTAAGACAAAAATTGGTGTGCCTTACTATTTTTGACATTGAAAAATCCAACTTAATACTTGAATTAGTTACCTTCTGAGTAGAAAATGTACAAATGTTATGAGATGAAATGAATGTAATTACCAAAATTAAAAAAACACTTTTAAGTCATAAGATGGAATGGCAAATTCCTTCAAACTTGAGAACCCGTCAGCTTGGGTCTGGGCAAACACCTGCAACATTCTTAAACCCTATTAGGGATATTTACCAAACTTTATATATTTGCTTTCCACACTATAGGTTTATGAAATGGCAAACCATTTCAGATATTGTGAGATGCATGAGTCAAATCCTATTTGCAAATCTGTTTGCTCCTTATTTCAAATTACAGTGTTTTAAATATGCATGTGGGTAATATGACATATATTGGCTAGAACTTAAAAAATATCTGAAGCACCATACAAATGTGGTATTTTATAAAAGTATGTTAGGTGGATAATGGATAGCTAAGTGGACAACGTCAGAAATCTTTGTTTCCAATAGGCCTTAATTATCACATATTTCACTGAGAAATCAATACTCATATCATTAGCATATACAGAGTTTAACTATTGTTAAGAGAGAATCCCAGGGATGGGGGAGCCTGGTGGGCTGCCGTCTATGGGTTTGCACAGAGTTGGACATGACTGAAGTGACTTAAGCAGTAGCAGCAGCAAGAGATCAGACTAAATGCTGACATTATATAATTTCATTTGAATTTATTTTCCCTGAATATCTACTTGAGATTCTGAGGTCAAAACTGATGATATAGATCAAGTAATTTCTAACTATGAATACAGAAGAATATTCACATGTCTCAAAAATTTAAAGAAAAAAAGGTAGAGATTTTATACTCAGGACCAAATTAGGTATAATGTGTCTTGTATTATATTGAAGTAAGTATTGGAATGTTAGAAAACTGAAGGCAGTCCTAGAAATGGTGGTGAATAGTACTTTCACAGAAGAAAAGATCATGACATTTATGTATTTAAATCACTTAGCTCTAAATTTTCATGCAACCAGTATAAGGAGAACTACAATAAAATTTCATATATATTTGATTAGACAAAGCATTTGCATTAATTTTGGGTGATTGATTAGAATTAACCTCAGAAGTAAGTGCTGAAAATCAATGACACCATAAAAATGATAAAGATGACTCTCCAGCTTCAGTTCAGTTCAGTTCAGTCGCTCAGTCGTGTCTGACTCTTTGTGACCCCATGAATCGCAGCACGCCAGGCCTCCCTGTCCATCACCAATACCCGGAGTTCATTCAGACTCATGTCCATCGAGTCCGTGATGCCATCCAGCCATCTCATCCTCTGTCGTCCCCTTCTCCTCCTGCCCCCAATCCCTCCCAGCATCAGAGTCTTTTCAATGAGTCAACTCTTCACATGAGGTGGCCAAAGTACTGGAGCTTCAGCTTTAGCATCATTCTTTCCAAAGAAATCCCAGGGCTGATCTCCTTCAGAATGGACTGGTTGGATCTCCTTGCAGTCCAAGGGACTCTCAAGAGTCTTCTCCAATATCACAGTTAAAAAGCATCAATTCTTCAGCACTCAGCTTTCTTCACAGTCCAACTCTCACATCCATACATGACCACTGGAAAAACCATAGCCTTGACTAGATGGACCTTTGTTGGCAAAGTAATGTCTCTGCTTTTTAATATGCTGTCTAGGTTGGTCATAACTTTTCTTCCAAGGAGTAAGCATCTTTTAATTTCATGGCTACAATCACCATCTGCAGTGATTTTGGAACCCCCTCCCCCAAAAGTCTGACACTGTTTCCACTGTTTCCGCATCTATTCCCCATGAAGTGATGGGACCAGATGCCATGATCTTCGTTTTCTGAATGTTGAGCTTTAAGCCAACTTTTTCACTCTCCAGTCTCCAGCTTAGTGACTCTAAAGTATAGTAGCTGGATTGTAGTTGTCTGAAGATTGATAATTTATGAGAGGTAAACTTGGACAGTTACATATTATATTGACAGTTAATGTATTGGAGGAGACTGTGAAGACTATGTATAACTCCTGCTCACTACTGAAACTGATAGAATTACATTAAACTCTTACAACCTATCTGTCAGGCAGATATTGTGTGTTTGTGTTAGTCACTCAATCACATCTGACTCTTTGAAAGACCATGGAATTTAGCTTGCCAGGCTCCTCTGTCCATGGAATTCTCCAGGCAAGAATACTGAAGTGGGTTGCCATTCCCTTCTCCAGGGGATCTTCCCAACCCAGGGATCAAATCTGGGTCTCCCACATTGCAGGCAGATTCTTTACCATTTGAGCCACCAAGGAAGCCCCAGGCAGATATTACTGAACCAGTTTTAAAGAGAGATAAAAGCTCATAGAAGTTAGGTTACTTGTTCAAGGTCACATATAAGACAAAGGACCTGGATCTAAAGCTCCTCTTTCCATTATATGCTATTAAAAGTCTGCTTTCTTGACCTTTACTTTGGGTTATTTTATCAAATTCAGTTATTTCAGTGGATAAAAAAGTTTCCATTTTATGACTTTCATGACTCATTTTGATATAAAATGATAAATGAGTCATGCTTTATTTCCTCCCTCCCTAACTTCCCCATCCTTCTCTTCCATCCCACATATTCATTAATACATTGCATCCATAAAGGTAAAGTATTTTTTTAAAAATGTGAACTCCTGAGTCACTATGCCAATCAAGTGTAATTATATGTCAAGTAATGTTTTCTTGGTGTTAGTTATAGAATAAGGTTGATTTTATGCATATCACTGGCTTATTCATTTTGACTATATTTATTGGTATCTTTCAAGATAAGTGTGTCTTTAGGTTCTATTATTGACATTAACTTCATACGTCAGTGTGGGACATGGAATAAAAGTTTTCCCAAGATATCCACATCCTGGAACCTGCAAAATATGTTCCTCATGTCCTTTTGAGTCATATAAATGGCAAAAATGACTTTGCAGGTGTGGTCAAATAAAGGATCTTGAAACGAGGAGACTATCCAAGATTATCCATTGGGCCCAATGTATAATGATAAAAAGGAAGTAGGAGGACAAGTCAGAGAGGGGATATGACAGTGAGAGGTGAAGTGATGAACTCTGCAGATGAAAGGAAGGACCATGACCCTAAAAATGAACATGACCCCTAGAAGCTGGAAAAGCAAGGGAAATGACCATCTCCGAAACCTCAGAGGAAGCATGGCCTTGCCAACACCTTAATTTTGCTCCAGTGAAACCCACTGCAGATTTTTGACCTCCTGAACTATTAAACAATAAACTAGTGTTGTTTTAAACCACTAAGTTTGTGGTTATTTGTTACAGCAATACAAGGAAACTAATACATTTAGCATATTCTTTTACAGTCAATTTTCACTGAATAGTATTTCACCAAGATGGCGTGCCGTGATTCATGGGGTCACAAAGTGTCAGACATGACTGAGGGACTGAACTGAACTGAACTGAAGATATGGTAGCTATCATGTGGCCATCTCCAAAAACCTGAGGGTCAGAATGACCTTGATAAATTTTTAGAGTCATTTCAAGTAGAAACTTTAACAGCATCCAACATTTCTAATTGCCAGTACTTTGTTGCAGACTAGTGGTTTGTAACTGTTCCAGATCATGGATGCCTTTTCAGTTCAGTTAAGTCACTTAGTCATGTCCGACTCTTTATGACCCCATGAACCACAGCACACCAGCTTCCCTGTCCATCACCAACTCCCGGAGTCCACCCAAACCCATGTCCTTTGAGTCAGTGATGCCATCCAACCACTTCATCTTCTATCATCCCCTTCTCCTCCTGCCCTCAATCTTTCCAAGCAGCAGGGTCTTTTCCAATGAGTCAGTTCTTCACGTGAGGTGGCCAAAGTATTGGCGTTTCAGCTTCAAAATCAGTCTTACCAATGAACACCCAGGACTGATCTCCTTTAGGATGGACTGGTTGGATCTCCTTGCAGTCCAAGGGACTCTCAAGAGTCTTCTCCAACACCACAGCTCAAAAGCATCAATTCTTCGGCACTCAGTTTTCTTCATAGTCCAACTCTCACATCCATACATGACCACTGGAAAAACCATAGCCTTGACTAGATGGACCTTTGTTGGCAAAGTAATGTCTCTGTTTTTAATATGCTATCTAGGTTGGTCATAACTTTCCTTCCAAGGAGTAAGTGTCTTTTAATTTCATGGCTGCAGTCACCATCTGTAGAGATTGTGGAGCCAGAAAAATATAAAGTCTGACACTGTTTCCACTGTTTCCCCATCTATTTCCCATGAAGTGATGGGACCGGATGCCATGATTTTCGTTTTCTGAATGCTGAGCTTTAAGCCGACTTTTTAACTCTCCTCTTTCACTTTCACCAAGAGGCTCTTTAGTTCTTCTTCACTTTCTGCCATAAGGGTGGTATCATCTGCATATCTGAGGTGATTGATATTTCTCCCAGCAATCTTGATTCCAGCTTGTGCTTCTTCCAGCCCAGCGTTTCTCAAGATGTACTCTGCATGTAAGTTAAATAAGCAGAATGACAATATACAGGCTTGACGTACTCCTTTTCCTATTTGGAGCCAGTTTGTTGTTCCATGTCCAGTTCTAACTGTTGCTTACTGATCTGCATATAGGTTTCTCAAGAGGCAGGTCAGGTGGTCTGGTATTCTCATCTCTTGAAGAATCTTCCCCAGTTTATTGTGATCCACACAGTCAAAGACTTTGGAATAGTCAATAAAGCAGAAATAGATGTTTTTCTGGAACTCTCTCGCTTTTTTGATGATCCAGTGGATATTGGCAATTTGATCTCTGGTTAATCTGCCTTTTCTAAAACCAGCTTGAACATCTGGAAGTTCACATATTGCTGAAGCCTGGTTTAGAGAATTTTGAGCATTACTTTACTAGAGTGTGAGATGAGTGCAATTGTGCTGTAGTTTGAGCATTCTTTGGCATTGCCTTTCTTTGGGATTGGAATGAAAACTGACCTTTTCTAGTCCTGTGGCCACTGCTGAGTTTTCCAAATTTGCTGGCATATTGAGTGCAGCACTTTCACAGGATCATCTTTCAGAATTTGAAATAGCTCAACTGGAATTCCATCACCTCCACTAGCTTTTATTTAAATGACTATCTTTAGAGTGGTGAATTTCGGACCTGAATTTAATATGTTTCTCATGATGACACATTCTACTAAGACTGACAAATACCTATGATGCAAAGAGCTGACTCACTGGGAAAAACCCTGATGCTGGGAAAGATTGAGAGCAGGAGGAGAAGGGGGCTACAAAAGATGAGATGGATGGCATTACTGATTCAATGGACATGAATTTGAACAGACTCCACGAGACAGTGAAAGACAGGGAAGCCTGATGTGCTGCAGTTTATGGGGTTGAAAAGAGTCAGACATGAGTAGCTATTAAAGTGCAACAAATGAACCAACACAAAAACCAAAGTGCATCACCTGTAATGTTTGAAATAGTCACAGTTTATAAGATAATCTTTAGGAAAATTATAAAGTAAATGCAGTGATTTTTCATATTACCAACAAATTGGGGAATTTTGTTCTAAAAATCTTAACTTCCTCCCATCCATTGTTCATGGCTTATCTTTTTGTAACTACTGTTAATTGAACTTTGGATTTTCTGAAATAAATCTCTGTGTTGTTCTTCTTTTTTCCTAACGTTTTATTTTTCAGATTTTAATTTGGCAATCGTATTTTTAATTTCTAAAAACTAACTTTTTTCCTCTGGCTGTTTCTATTTTCATGAATTAAGCTCTCAAATCTCTTTGAGCATAATAATTAAAGATGCATTTTTTCCTTATTTTCTGAATTATTTATATTTATTTTGCTCTGTTAAAAAAGTTTTAAAAAATGTTAGGTATTGTTTCATAGTTTTTAAAAATGTAGATTCTGGGAGCCAAACTTCTGGCTTTCAAGCTCAGTTCTATCACTTATTAACTCTGGCTTTTGAAATCGTGTAATTCAGACTGGAACTGAACCCATTGTCTTTTAACTGAGATCACACATCTGGTTTCAGGACTTACTAAAGTTCAGGTTCTTGATGTTTCATAGCAGAAATAATTCATTGAGAGACAAAGTGATTGGTAAGAAGTGGACTTATTTAAAGAAATACACTCCACAGACAGAGCGTGGCCATCTCAGAAGGCCCCAAGGTATGGGGTTGTCAGTTTTTACAGGAATGGGTAATTTCATAGGCTAATGAGTAGGAGGAGTATTTCAGCTATTTGGGGGAACAGATGGAGATTTCTAGAAATTGAGCTACTGTCCACTTTCTGACCTTTATGGTCATCCTGGGAACAGTGATGGCACCTGTGGGTGTGTCATTTAGCTTGCTGAAGTGTTACAATGAGTGTATGCTGCTGCTGCTGCTAAGTCGCTTCAGTCATGTCTGACTCTGTGCGACCCCATAGATGGAAGCCCACCAGGCTCCCCCGTCCCTGGGATTCTCCAGGCAAGAACACTGGAGTGGGTTGCCATTTCCTTCTCCAATGCGTGAAAAGTGAAAGTGAAGTTGCTCAGTCGTGTCCGACTCCTAGCGACCTCATGGACTGCAGCCTACCAGGCTCCTCTGTCCGTGGGGTTTATATTGAGGCTCAGGTTCTGGTGGACATCAACTCATCTGTCATCTTGAACCTATTTGGATCTAATCAGTTTATATTGTGTCCTTTGGGCTATGCCATTCCTTTAAAGGCTGTGACCAGTCGCTTTCTCTCCTGTTTCACTTTGGACAAGTAATTAAACTTTTAATGTGACTGAGTTTCCTCAGTTGTAAAATGGGGATTCTAATAGCACCTGCTTGACAGAGACTTTATTTCTAAAAGGATTACATAAATAAATGAAGAATGTAAAGACACTGAATGGTTTCTGTTACACAGCACAGTTCAGTCACTCAGTTGTGTCTGACTCTTTGCGACCCCATGGACTGCAGCACACAGGTTTCCCTGTCCATCACCAACTCCCAGAGCTTGCTCAAACTCAGGTCCATTGAATTGATGATGCCATCCAACCATCTCATCCTCTGTTGTCTCCTTCTCCTCCAGTCTTTAATCTTTCCCCGGCATCAGGGTCTTTTCCAATGAGTCAGATCTTCCCATCAGGTGGCCAAAGTTTTGGAGTTTCAGCTTCACCATCAGTCCTTCCAATGAATATTCAAGACTGGTTTCCTTAATCTCTTTGCAGTAATAAGTACTAATAAATTATAGCTGAAACTAATGGTCTTTCACATGAGTTTAGTAATCTGTAGTTTTCCTTGTAACTGAAAAATGGATGTCTCTTTTAGACAGCCAGTGTGAATATGTGTGTTAGTCACTTAGTTGTGTCTGACTCTTTGTGACTCCATGGACTGTAGCCCACCACCAGGCAGAATACTGGAGTGGGTTGCCATTCTCTTCTCCAGGGGACCTTCCTGGCCCAGGGTTCAAACCCAGGTATCCTGCATTGCAGGTCTTGATCATCTGAGCCACCAGGGAAGCAGATGAAGGCAGGTATAATGCAGCTAGGTTAGTTTCCACAAGGGCTTCTCCCCCAAGTGAGAAAACTACTCAGGATACAAATGAAGTACTTCAGTTCAATGCACAGACTTCACTTTATTGCAGGGACATGTGCAGGGAGAAAGCCAGAGATGCTCTGGGCTCTGCAAGACTGGAGCAAGGAGTTTCATCCTCCTCATCCTCACTGGAAGTCTGAGCTTTCAATGGGAAGCTTGTTCACTCTTTTTCTGGATAAAGACCTACACTGTTTTGCCTGAAGGTAAATGCCAGGCTACAATTCCAGTTTTTCTGCCTGCAGCGGGGATGAGGAAGCGGGGGTGGGAGAGCTGGAGCTAGCTGTAGACGGAGTCGTTTTTAATGCCCCTGTTTTAGTTTCCTTCCTCACTCCCAATCTCCACGCTGTCAGCTCGGAGCCCACAGTTCCACAGTCAAGAAGACAGGCAGCCACCAAGCTCCCCCAGGGTCCTGTCTGGAATGTGGATTCCCGCTTTGTTTCTCTGGTTTTCCTGGTCAGCAGCTTTCAGCTGCTCCTACTCTCCCGGATTTGTTGAAATCTCTTATCTGCTAATGACTACACCCACTCCCTCCTTCCCTTTATTGTTATCAGTTTACCCTCTTTACCACTTCCTTAGAGTCTTTTCAGTGTGGTCCTGGGGCAAGGGTCTTGACTCCAGAGACACAGACTTTGTCCCTTGAAGATAATGTTGATTGCCCTATCCCTCCAACCCCCC
The DNA here is from genome assembly GCA_917880005.1 of Nanger dama. Lineage (NCBI taxonomy): Eukaryota > Metazoa > Chordata > Mammalia > Artiodactyla > Bovidae > Nanger > Nanger dama. The sequence continues at coordinate 56,280,696 of CAKJTW010000005.1, read as the reverse complement.
TTCTCATATAATTTTCATTAACTCTTACAATTTTATAAAGAAATATATATTATTATTGTTTCAATTTTACACATGAAAGTTTTAAAGGACCAGAACACATCATGTGAGAGTGATAGCACTCAGGTTCAAGTCTTTCTAATAAGGAAAAAAAAATCATAACCCCTTCTTCTGAAATCCAAGAAAGAGGACCCAGTGTGAGGATAAGCATTATGACTACTTAATATAAACATTTTGGAAAAAATAAAATATTAATCCTACAGATTTTGATGCTGTGTAAACCAATTATTTCAAAATTAAAAACAAATTAACTGTGGATTTTTTAAATTTTAAAAAATTTTATTGGAGTATAGTTGCTTTACAATGTTGTGTTAGTTTCTACTGTACAGCAAACTGAATTAATTATACAAATACATATATCTAGTCTGTTGTTCCATGGCCAGTTCTAACTCTTGCTTCCTGACCTGCATACAGATTTCTCAAGAGGCAGGTCAGGTGGTCTGGTATTCCAATCTCTTGAAGAATCTTCCCCAGTTTATTGTGATCCACACAGTCAAAGACTTTGGCATAGTCAATAAGGCAGAAATAGATGTTTTTCTGGAACTCTCTTGCTTTTTCAGTGATCCAATGGATGTTGGCAATTAGATCTCTGGTTAATCTGGCTAAAACCAGCTTGAACATCAGGGAGTTCACAGTTCACGTATTGTTGAAGCCCGGCTTGGAGAATTTTGAGCATTACTTTAGAAGAGTGTGAGATGAGTGCAATTGTGCGGTAGTTTGAGGATTCTTTGGCATTGCCTTTCTTTGGGATTGGAATGAAAACTGGCTTTTTCCAGTCCTGTGGCCACTGCTGAGTTTTCCAAATTTGATGGCATATTGAGTGCAGCCTTTCACAGCATCATCTTTCAGGATTTGAAATAGCTCCACTGGAATTCCATCACCTCCACTAGATTTGTTCGTAGTGATGCTTTCTAAGGCCCACTTGACTTCACATTCCAGGATGTCTGGCTCTAGGTGAGTGATCACACCATCGTGACTATCTGGGTCATGAAGATCTTTTTGTACAGTTCTTCTGTATATTCTTGCCACTTCTTCTTAATATCTTCTGCTTCTGTTAGGTCCAGACCATTTCTGTCCTTTATCGAGCCCATCTTTGCATGAAATGTTCCCTTGGTATCTCTGATTTTCTTGAAGAGATCTCTAGTCTTTCCCATTCAGTTGCTTTCCTCTATTTCTTTGCATTGATCGCTGAAGAAGGCTTTCTTATCTCTTCTTGCTATTCTTTGGAACTCTGCATTCAGATGCTTGTATCTTTCCTTTTCTCCTTTGCTTCTTGCTTCTCTTCTTTTCACAGCTATTTGTAAGGCTTCCTCAGACAGCCATTTTGCTTTTTGCATTTCTTTTCCATGAGGATGGTCTTGATCTCTGTCTCCTGTACAGTGTCACGAACCTCTGTCCATAGTTCATCAGGCCCTCTGTCTATCAGATCTAGTCCCTTAAATCTATTTCTCACTTCCACTGTATATCATAAGGGATTTGATTTAGGTAATACCTGAATGGTCTAGTGGTTTACCCTACTTTCTTCAATTTCAGTCTGAATTTGGCAATAAGGAGTTCATAATCTGAGCCACAGCCAGCTCCCAGTCTTGTTTTTGCTGACGTTGTAGAGCTTCTCCATCTTTGGCTGCAAAGGATATAATCAGTCTGATTTCGGTGTTGACCATCTGGTGATGTCCATGTGAAGAATCCTCTCTTGTGTTGTTGGAATAGGGTGTTTGCCATGACCAGTGCGTTCTCTTGGAAAAACTCTATTAGCCTTTGCCCTGCTTCATTCCGCATTCCAAGGCCAAATTCGCCTGTCACTCCAGGTATTTCTTGACTTCCTACTTTTGCATTTCAGTCCCCTATAATGAAAAGGACATCTTTTTGGGGTGTTAGTTCTAAAAGGTCTTATAGGTTTTCATAGAAACGTTCAGCTTCAGCTTCTTCAGTGTTACTGGTTGGGACATAGACTTGGATTACTGTGATATTGAATGGTTTGCCTTGAAAACAAACAGAGACCATTCTGTCATTTTTGAGATTGCATCCAAGTACTGCATTTTGGACTCTTTTGTTGACCATGATAGCTACTCCATTTCTTCTAAGGGATTCCTGCCCACAGTAGTAGATATAATGGTCATCTGAGTTAAATTCACCATTCTAGTCCATTTTAGTTCGCTGATTCCAAGAATGTCAATGTTCACTCTTGCCATCTCCTGTTTGACCACTTCCAATTTGCCTTGATTCATGGACCTGACATTCCAGGTTCCTATGCAATATTGCTCTTTACAGCATTGGACCTTGCTTCTATCACCAGTCACATCCACAACTGGGTATTCTTTTGCTTTGGCACCATCCCTTCATTCTTTCTGGAGTTATTTCTCCACTGATCTCCAATAGCATATTGGGAACCTACTGACCTGGGGAGTTCCTCTTTCAGTATCCTATCATTTTGCCTTTTCATATTGTTCATGGGGTTCTCAAGGCAAGAATACTGAAGTGGTTTGCCATTCCCTTCTCTAGTGGACCACATTGTGTCAGACCTCTCCACCATGCCCGCCCATCTTGGGTGGCCCCACAGGGCATGGCTTAGTTTCATCACTCATGGGAAATAGATGGGGAAACAGTGGAAACAGTGTCAGGCTTTATTTTTCTGGGCTCCAAAATCACTGCAGATGGTGACTGCAGCCATGAAATTAAAAGACACTTACTCCTTGGGAGGAAAATTATGACCAACCTAGATAGCATATTAAAAAGCAGAGATATTACTTTGCCAACAAAGGTCCATCTAGTCAAGGCTATGGTTTTTCCAGTGGTCATGTATGGATGTGAGAGTTGGACTGTGAAGAAAGCTGAGCGCCGAAGAATTGATGCTTTTGAACTGTGGTGTTGGAGAAGACTCTTGAGAGTCCCTTGGACTGCAAAGAGATCCAACCAGTCCATCCTAAAGGAGATCAGTCCTGGGTGTTCATTGGAAGGACTGATCCTAAAGCTGAAACACCAATACTTTGGCCACCTCATGCAAAGAGTTGACTCATTGGAAAAGACCCTGATGCTGGGAGGGATTGGGGGCAGGAGGAGAAGGGGATGACAGAGGATGAGATGGCTGGATGGCATCACTGACTCGACGGACGTGAGTCTGAGTGAACTCCGGGAGTTGGTGATAGACAGGGAGGCCTGGCGTGCCGTGATTCATGGGGTCGCAAAGAGTCAGACACGACTGAGCAACTGAACTGAACTGATACATATATCCTCTATTTTTTGGATTTCCTTCCTTTATAGGTCACTGGTGTCAGAATCTGCCTGCCAAGGCAGGAAATGCAAGAGACATGGTTTTGATCCCTGGGTTGGAAAGATTCCCTGGAGGAAGAAATGGCAACCCGCTCCAGTATTCTTGCCTAGAAAATCTCATGGACAAAAGAGTCTGGCATGCTATGTGTAGTCCATGGGGCTGCAGTCAAACAACACTGAGCACTTGTCAGTTAGTCAGAGCCTCTGGTACAGTTCCCTGTGCTATATAATAGGTTATGGATTTCTTTCTTTTTTAACATAGAGCTGGTGACAGTATTTGAATTCTTTTATTTTGGAACCAAGACTCGCAGTTCTGTGATTCAGAAGGCCTGTGTCACATATTCTTCACTGGCAATTTCATCTGGAGTTTATTACAGCTCAGTCAGTAGAATCAAAATCACAAGGAGATCTAGACTTTCCATGTCTTTCCAAGCCCTTCAGGTGGTAAGAGCCCACAGCTATATTTCTCTGGAAGCAAATTCAGCATGATATAGAAGCAAAGGGGGCTCAGCAGTAAATAATCCACCAGCAATGCAGAAGATGGGAGTTCAGTCCCTGGGTTGGGAAGATCCCCTGGAGGAGGGCACAGCAAGAATCCCATGGACAGAAGAGCCTGGCTGGCTACAGTCCAGAGGGTCACAAAAAGTCAGACATGACTGAAATGACTGAGCATGCATAGAACCAAATCACCACTCTAGCAGAGCGCTGAAATATTACCTTAGATCTACATTTTCACTTTTGATGGCGTGATGAGAAAAATATTAAAAGCCTGACAAAATTTTTATGGATTTGTAGCAGAGAAGGCAATGGCACCCCACTCTAGTACTCTTGCCTGGAAAATCCCATGGACAGAGGAGCCTGGTGGGCTGCAGTCCATGGGGTTGCTAAGAGTCGGACACGACTGAGCGACTTCACTTTCACTTTTCACTTTCATGCATTGGAGAAGGAAATGGCAACCCACTCCAGTGTTCTTGCCTGGAGAATCCCAGGGATGGAGGAGTCTGATGGGGTGCCATCTATGGGGTCGCACAGGGTAGGACACGACTGAAGCGACTTAGCAGCAGCAGCAGTGCAAAAGTTACTACTACTAACCATACCAAGACAATACTCCTTGGATTAAGTCTGAGAAAATGCTGTCATTATTAATCCAGAAATTATTTGTGTATTGCCTCCCAACTATCTCTCAGTAAATGCAATCTGAGAGGAAAAGGAAACAACCACTGTATTTAAACTCAAGTGCCACCTTACTTGCTAGTCCTGTTGCCCTCAGGCCTATGCTTGAGGGAAACTATCAAAAAAATACGCCATAGATTCCTTTGGTTCTTTTGGTTTTGTTTAAATATTTTTATTTATTTATTTGGCTGTGTCAGGTCTTAGTGGTGGCATGTGGAACCTTCTAGTTGTGGCCTGAGGTATCTTTAATTGTATCATGTGAACTCTTGGTTGCCACGTGTGGGATCTACTTCCCTGACCAGGAATTGAACCCAGGTTCCCCAACTCTGCATTGGGTGTGCAGAGTCTTAGCCACTGAACCACCAGGGAAGTTCCTTGTCTTTGTTACTTTTTGAATGATATTTGTGGTCTCAGCTGTTTGCAAAGAAAAGACTGGAAGAAAAGCCAGCATGGTTCTTCTGATGATCTGTGACTGTGACCACATGACCTCTAAGAAGAAACTTTGTGATTAGTTCTTTCTCTTGATCTGGTTTTGACAATTTGAAAATCTTCAGTGGTTTGTACATGAGTCCGACTTGAAAAGCAATATGTTCAGAAAAGCATTAAATATTCAGAGCAATAAATAAGGGAAGAAAAGAAAGAATTTTCCTAACAAAGTCTGAAAATATCAATTGATTCAAATTTCTAATAACACAATCTATAAATATAAATTTAAGTCTCTACTGGGGCAAATTGTTATGTTTCCTGGCCAAGGTCATTAGGATTCTTCTTTATATACAAAAGTGTTAGTCACTCAGTCATGTCTGACTATGACCCCATGGACTATAGCCTACCAGGCTCCTCTGTCCATGGAATTCTCCAGCCTGGAGATTGGAGACTCCAAGACAATGTACTGGAGTGGGTTGCCATTTCCTTGTCCAGGGTCTTTCCCTTGCCTAGGGATTGAACTGTGATCTCCTGCACTGCAGGAGGATTCTTTACTGTCTGAACAATGAGGGAAGCCCTTATACACAAAAGGTATGATTTTATTGTTCAAATAATTTTGAATTTGTTGCTCAAATGTTGCTCCTAATTGGTATGCTCAGATAAATATTACTGTGTACTTTTTCTCTTTGCTAGCTAAAACATTTTATTAGTCATTCTTTCTATTTTTTAATATTACTATGATTTTCTTATTTAAATATAGAAATCTGTGTATCTATCTGTGTATTTATATATTTATAATAATATATATTTATCTGTATAAACCCATGAGAAATAAGAAATGGGGCCCAGTTTTTTACAAAGTCAAGGACTACAGTTGAATTGAGAAATAATAATATCCATGTATTTTTAACAACTTAATGCTATAGCCTAAACATGTCTGCCTGCATTCTTTATTTCTCTTGAGTGGTCTTTCTTGTGAAATATTTTGTTTGTATTGCTAGTCAGAGAAAAGTACACTCTTTGGCAAGTTGGACATGGAAAGTTTTCTGAAAGGATAAAAAACACATGTTCTGACCATCACCACCTGTCTCAGCTCAAATCTGAACTCCAAATTTGAAACACTCTAGAAGCATCTAAAATTTAATACTTTCAATTATGCTACTGTGGCTTCTGAATCTAAGATCCTTGAAGAATCTGGGGTTGCTAAGAAGCAGCTGAGCTACAGAATGTAGAAGAAGCTGGATATCTTTACTTTCAACTTGCATTGCAGTGGAATGAGTATTTCTTATCTTTTGTAACATAATATAATTTTGAACCAATTTCAGGAAGACTATTTATTATAGGATAAATTGGTGTTAATCAAAATATGTTCAAATACTTCACATCTGTTCTGATGGTAGTATGATCAGGTCCAGAATAAGTCCCTGTTGTAATCTGCCCACATGCAAGTTGAAAAAAAAGATTTTTGTTTTTGGTTGATTTGTAAGGCCACTCTACAAATGGTAATAAAATCAATCCCTCCTCCAGATTTAAAATTCAAATGTGTTTCAGATTACCGTCTCGAACATATACAATTCAGTTAACTTGTTTAAAACATACTGATTCTCTGTAGGCTGCTCCACCTGGGAGGAACTGATTTCCATCCAAGTATGTAAACTTTTGCTTTTCCCCTGGCCAAACACGTATGTGTGCATGCACACACACACACGTGCACACACAGAGTGGATTTTTTTCACATTGAAACTGAAGATGTAAATGAATGCCTGCAGTCTCTCTGGTTCTAGTTACCAGCTCTGTTTGTTGACATCACAGATGAAGGCCTGCTGTGTCTCTGGCTCTGTCTACTCCATTTCCCCTCTAATTAGGCTTTGCCCTCAATTAACTTAATGATGCAACTTTTCCTATAGATCATTTGCCCTTTCAATCAATTAACACAATATGAGGGTGCATCCCTCCTTGGCTTGGGGATGCAATTGCCTGAGGGCAGACTGTTCAGTTCTCAGAAATACCACATAAGTAAAAGCAAGATGCTGACTACTCTGTCACAGATTATCTCTGAAAAAAATCAGGCCTAATGGAAACCTTAACCAGACTGTGTCTCTTTATTGATTTGTATCAGGGTAAAGAATTCATCCAAAACACTAGGGTAGGTCAAAAATATTGATGGATGAGTTGTGAACTCAAGTCAGTTCAAAATAAATTCAGGGTCAATATTTTGAAAGAGCAAATGAGGACTCCTGTAATGGCAAGTAGAATTGTGAAACACACACACACACACACACACACACCTCCCTAAGCGACCTGGACAAATTATTAAGATTTTTATTAATAGCAGAGGAATTCAGAATGATCCCTCTCAGAAAAGATTACTTATCTTCTCCCAGCCTAGAATTAAAGTTTAAAGAATGGACTTTTAAAATAATTTGATTTTAAATAATAAAGATAACTATTATGACCTTATTAGTGTGGATGCCATTTCCTACCTCAGGGGATCTTCCTGACCCAGGGATTGAACCTGAGTTTCCTGTGTCTCCTGTATTGGCAGAAAGATTCTATACCACTGAACCACCTTGGAAGCCAGACTTTTGGTAGGTGGGGTCTATTGCTTATCCCAAGGGTACTCTGTTAGCGATTCTGATTTCCTGTGTGGTTACCAATGGAACAAATTGGAAAGAAGATGAACATTGTCTCTGAGAGAAGATCAAGAGTTTAAGTTTGGACACCTTGGGCTTGAAAAAAATGTGAATGGGACAGCCAAGTGAACCCATTATTCTTTTCAATTATACTGAGGCTCAGTTGTGGATCTAAAGCTAAATATCCCTAGAGTGTATATCTGTAACCTGAACTTGGTCCTGTGCAGAGTGTTTTAAAACCTTCCATGGCTCCCTACTTTCCTTAAGCTCGAGTCCAACTATGGCATGAAATTTAAAGCTATCCGTGTGCTCCACTTTCTCTCTCTAGGTGTGGTTATGCAGGGTTTGATACAGACTCTGCCTTCCTGGGAGTTACAGTGCAAAGCAGATACTCACCTGGGTACACAAGCACAGACCAGAGATGCAAGATCCTTGAGAATCAAGGAAGGCAACCTGAGAAGTTAACCAACCTTAATTTTGAAAAGAAACAAAAATGTCTAACATTATTCCTTTGTAACAATGATCTACATATCCTCTGTATTCAACATCTTTGGTGAAGAATCTTCCATATGTAACATAATACAGTTTATTACTTATAATACTGCTTGGCACAATGCTTTTCTAGATTCTAATTTAAATTTCTTGCTATAAGTCTCCTTGCCTGGAGAATCCCAGGGACGGGGAGCCTGGTGGGCTGCTGTCTATGGGGTCATGCAGAGTCGGACAAGACTGAAGTGACTTAGCAGCAGCAGGACCAGAGTATGCTTGGGATAAGAGCAATAGATTCCACCTACCAAAAGTCTCGCTTCCCATGTGGCTTAGCAGTAAAGAATCTGTCTCCCAATGCAGGAGATACAGGAAACTCAGGTTCAGTCCCTGGGTCAGGATAATCCCTTGAGGCAGGAAATGGAATCTCATTACAGTATTCTTGCCTGGGAGATCCCGTGGAAAGAAGAACTTGGCGGAACTTGGCTACAGGCCATAGGGTCAGAACATAGAGTCACAAAGAGTTGGACGTGACTGAGCACGCATGCAGCAAAGGTCTACTTAGATCAGAGAAAGGGAAATGATTTAACCCAAACCTCGCAGCCAGGAAAAGGATAGATGTCGTATTCCAGTCCAGTTAGAATTACTCTCTAGACAGGTTCTTTCCACAAAATCAAAGTTAAATAATTAATGAGAAAGAACCATCCAGTTAAATGATAATTAATGGGAAAGAACCATCCATTTAGGGTTAGGCTTAGGGTTCAAGTTACAATGGAAATATGGGACCAGAGCAGGAGCTCAAGTGGAAGCATTATGATGTTGAACAACACCCCAGGAAGACAGGGATGCTGCCTATGTCCAGTGTTTCACTCAAGAGGAGAGGGACCCAGAGCAAAAGCAAATTAAGTGCCCAGACATCATTCTTGGAAAGGCATTCACGTTTACATTAATGGGACAGACACACATTAAGGAACTATGGCCTTGAGAATATCAGGATCACAGTCCCTGGTACCAAAGGCATAACCCAAATGATAATACAGTTAGGCTGATAGCCTATGGTCATTTTATAGGATTTATTTGCTCTTGGGCCAATAAATGAAAAAAATAATTTTATTATTTTCATTACTTCTTTTAAGGATTTACAGAGTATTATCTGAAAAGGGATTTCCCTGGTCACTTAGATGGTAAAGAGTCTGCCTGCAATGCAGGAGACCCAGGTATGATCACTGGGTTGGGAAGATCCCCTGGAGAAGAGCATGGCAACCCACTCTAGCATTCTTGCCTGGGAAATCCCATGGACAGAGGAACCTGGCAGGCTACAGTCCCTGGGGCCGCAAAGAGTCGACACAACTGAAGGAGCAACAGTACTAGTACTACTACCTGAAAAGGAGGCAGCTGATTCCGAATTTAGTTCAGTTCAGTCATTCAGTCGTGTCTGACTTTGCGACCCCATGGACTGCAGCATGCCAGGCTTTCCTGTCCATCACCAACTCCTGGAGCTTGCTCATACATCCTGAATTCATGGATGATATTTCAAACAAACCAACGTATCCATGTGTCTGTGGGCCACAATCTGTTTTATCCTCCTCCTTCTGTGAATATAATTTCACTTGGAACTTCTGGCCTTTCTCAAGTTACTGAACTATCTCTGAGACAGGACTGGTGCCATTTCATTTAGGAAATGTGGATCTCTGAGGCACTAAAATTTTCAGTAGGCACAAGACTATTTTTCTCCTCTAGCTTTGAATCTGGCTAATGACATGATGCTAGCTAACAGAATAGCAGACCAAAGAAAGATCTGGGTGCCAAAAAATGTGATGCCATCTCCAAACACTTTCTCTTTCTTTCTGTGGATCAATCTCTCTCTCTCACTCTTGGGATAGTCTTCCAAAGAGGCGACTCTCAAGTTAGGTTCTGTTTGCCTGGTTGATTCATTGCTTATGAAAGATCAGGGCAATGTCTCCTCCATAAAAATCTTTAAATTGCACCTTTTCTTGTTTATTTTTCTGAAGTACCTTTGGTCCATGGTGTTCTTATCTTATTATTAGATTACACAATTTCTTAGTGAAAAATTCACAGCTAGCCTATTTTATCGTGGCATAAATGTTGTAGTACATATCAGATATACTTGAGGCAAGTTAAAAATATGCATCACAACTTACTCAAATAGACTGATGATGCCAGAAATATTAATCAATCTAGAGAAATCCACATTTTACCATTTTTCAAATTGACCTTTGATATTACTATTTTAGGGGTTTTATTTGCTCTTGTTGTTGCTACTTTTATTTATTTATTTTTCTCATACAGAGATTAAGGCTAAATTACATTTATGGACAGATATTTTCTGAATCCTAAGCAAACAACTTTCCCCCAGACTTCTACTACTGTATTTCATCACTTCTCAATGTACCGTTTCTTTGGTAGCCCAATTCCCTTTAGACCAGCCACCCTCAGTAAAATGCCTTTAAGTTTTTCTGTCTCCTCTCAAGATCTGCACTCTTTCTCTCTTCTGAAAGTTCTGTACATTTTCCACCTCTTCTTCTCTGGGTATGTGTGTGGGAGGTGGGGATGGTGGGTGGTGATGGTTTATAACCTTATTTTGTATTGCAATAGCTTTTCCTGGATCATCCCCTATGGGTTTCGTTTTTAACCAGTTCTCTTAAAACTGATGTCAATGCACTCAATTCTCTGAGAATCTGCAAAAGCGGATTTTTCTATTGATGATAATTGAGAGAACCCATTATAAACATATTTCAAATCACTTTGCCATCTCCCTGTGAGATGTGATATTACCAAAATTTGACAAATGAAAACAAAATTACGATTCAGGGAAATTAAGCAAATTTTATAAAGTCACACATTACTATGTAGTACAGCCAAACTAAAACCCCAGGTATTTTAGTTTCTCCCAGAGAAGCAGATTTGAAGACTGCAATTGCCATTCTCCAGTAATGACCCTGGGAACAGCTGTTTGTTTCTATAACAAAGTATTCTCCTCAGTGATACTTTGTAGCTTCTTATCCATTATATGCTGTCAGTTTGCCCATCCTGGAAACAATCTTGCCTTGTGGTTTCTGAGACAAGAAAAACTGAAGGGTCCCAGATAACTGAGGTTGCTTAATTATTAAAATGAATTTTATTTTCAAGCATTAAGTCAGTGGGGGCACTGACCTAAGGCTGACTGCTCTTCACCTGGGAGAGTAAAACCTGAGCACACTGACTCTGTAAGCTCTAAGCTGAGCTGCCTGAAATGGAGCTTTCAACTGGTTTCTGAATCCTTGGGCTAATCAAAGGTGTAACAGTTGATTGACCATGTATCAGAACTGTGGTATGCTCTATGAGTTTTCCTAAGCTTGTTAATGTGCTTGCCTTTTAGTAATTAGGAAGTCTTAAGAGCCATTTGTTACTCTTGCAATAACGTTGTAAACTCTTCACATAATTATTATGGCACTTACTCTTATGTCATTGTGTTTTTCTTGTCTTTATGGCACTTATCACTTTAAAAAATTATTTTTCCTTTTTATTATTCTCTCTCACCTGGAATATCAATTCCAATAAAGCAACTATAATCCATTCTGTTCACCATATCTTACACCTATACCCATGTCTTAAACATAGTAGTGAAAGTGAAAGTTGCTTCAGTTCAGTTCAGTTCAGTCGCTCAGTCCTGTCCGACTCTTTGTGACCCCATGAATCGCAGCACGCCAGGCCTCCCTGTCCATCACCAATTCCCGGAGTTCACTCAGACTCATGTCCATCGAGTCCGCGATGCCATCCAGCCATCTCATCCTCTGTCATCCCCTTCTCCTCCTGCCCCCAATCCTTCCCAGCATCAGAGTCTTTTCCAATGAGTCAACTCTTCACATGAGGTGGCCAAAGTACTGCAATTTCAACTTTAGCATCATTCCTTCCAAAGAAGTCCCAGGGCTGATCTCCTTCCAGAATGGACTGGTTGGATCTCCTTGCAGTCCAAGGGACTCTCAAGAGTCTTCTCCAACACCACAGTTCAAAAGCATCAATTCTTCGGCACTCAGCCTTCTTCACAGTCCAACTCTCACATCCATACATGACCACTGGAATAACCATAGCCTTGACTAGACGGACCTTAATTGGCAAAGTAATATCTCTGGTTTTGAATATACTATCTAGGTTGGTCATAACTTTTCTTCCAAGGAGTAAGCGTCTTTTAATTTCATGGCTGCAGTCACCATCTGCAGTGATTTGGGAGCCCAAAAGATAAAGTCTGACACTGTTTCCCCATCCATTTTCCATGAAGTGATGGGACCAGATGCCATGATCTTCATTTTCTGAATGTTGAGCTTTAAGCCAACTTTTCACTCTCCTCTTCCACTTTCATCAAGAGGATTTTTAGTTTCTCTTCACTTTCTGCCTTAAGGGTGGTGTCATCTGCATATCTGAGGTTATTGATATTTCTCCTGGCAATCTTGATTCCAGCTTGTGCTTCTTCCAGCCCAGCGTTTCTCGTGATATATTCTGCATATAAGTTAAATAAGCAGGGTGACAACATACAGCCTTGACACACTCCTTTTCCTATTTGGAACCAGTCTGTTGTTCCATGTTCAGTTCTAACTGTTGCTTCCTGACTTGCATACAGATTTCTCAAGAGGCAGGTCAGGTAGTCTGGTATTCCCATCTTTTTCAGAATTTTCCACAGTTTGTTGTGATCCACACAGTCAAAGTCTTTGGCATAGTCCATAAAGCAGAAATAGACGTTTTTTCTGTAACTCTTTTGCCTTTTCCATGATCCAGCGGATGTTGGCAATTTGATCTCTGGTTCCTCTGCCTTTTCTAAAACCAGCTTGAACATCAGGAGTTCACGGTTCACGTATTGCTGAAGCCTGGCTTGGAGAATTTTGAGCATTACTTTACTAGCGTGTGAGATGAGTGTAATTGTGTGGTAGTCTGAGCATTCTTTGGCATTGCCTTTCTTTGGGATTGGAATGAAAACCTACCTTTTCCAGTCCTGTGGCCACTGCTGAGTTTTCCATGTTTGCTGGCATATTGAGTGTAGCACTTTCACAGCATCATCTTTCAGGATTTGAAATAGCTCAACTGGAATTCCATCACCTTCACTAGCTTTGTTCATAGTGATGCTTTCTAAGGCCCACTTCACTTCACATTCCAGGATGTCTGGTTCTAGGTGAGTGATCACACCATCATGATTATCTTCATCGTGAAGTCGCTTAGCTGTGTCCAGCTCTTTGCAACCCCATGGACTATAGAGTCCATGGAATTCTCCAGCCAGAATACTGGAGTGGGTAGCTGTTCCCTTCTCCAGGGGATCTTCCCAACTCAGGGATCGAGCCCAGGTCTTTCACATTGTAGGTGGGTTCCTTACCAGCTGAGCCACCAAGAATACAGTAAATGTTTGCAGAACAGATACATAAAGCATATACTAGAGATGCTTGGGGAGGATGGGCTAGATAGCTCAAAGGTCAAAGGTTCCTTCTGACCAACATGTTTATTATTTCATAATTTCAGTGTTTCAAGATTATCTTTTAACATAAAGTTAAAACTCGTTAGTAGACGAGTTACATTTTAAAATCAGAGTTTTAAGAAGATTGATATGGTGGTGGTGTTGGTTTAGTTGCTAAGTCGTGTCTGGCTCTTGAGTCCCCAGGGACTAGGTACCTACCAGGTTCCTCTGTCCATGGGATTCTCCAGGCAACAATACTGGTGGAATATGCTATATGAATGATGGAGGGAAAAAGATGTAGAGAATTTTACTACTTAGATGGAAAATAATCTAGTTGAGAATGATGAAGGTCTATGTAAGAGTAATTGTAGGAAGAATGAAGAAGGGAAAAAAATGACAAATATGTATATATATAGTGATTATAAAACAAACCAATTTTTAACTAAATAAAATAGATATTTACCAAATAAATATAACTGGCAGGAGATTTTCATTTATCAGGTCAGGAAAATTTCTAAACTGCTTGTGGATTGTGCATTTGAGCTTATAAAATTGCATCATGAACTTACAGGTGAATGTTTATATTAACTCAATACGTAAAAGTTCCTATTTATTTATATCTTTTGAGCAACTGATGACATGTATGTTTGAAGGTCAAATACACCTAGCTGATTATAAAATAAGTATTTCAGAGGGTATTTTCTGTTTATCAATGAGTCAGGTCAACTCTTTTAGCTTAATAAATTCTAAATGGATTCCAGAGTATAAGTCATACCTTTAATCAAATTTTGATGGTTATTTTAGAGTAGAAGTAGAAATCCACTTACTGCCACTTATACTTAATATATGAGGACTCAGCTTATTCTATAAAAGTAGATTTTCTTGATAAATGGAAATTAAAAATTTATCTATCGGATTTCTCAGGAAGACAAATGTTATTGATTTTATAAAGAATAAAATATGTCAATACTATATAAAGAATAAAATATGTCAATTACAGAAGTGTTTTTCTTTTTCTGGATGATTTCCTATATACAGTAGAAATAAATCTATATTGAAATAGAATTTCCTAAAATGTGATTCTACTGTATTCATCTAAATAATAGTCAAAGCAAATTAAAGCTCTGAGATGAGAGGCAGAAATGGATCAGTAATCACATTATGCAAAGAAAGATAGCAAAAGAGCAAGTCCACCTGCAGGAAGAGACTTTGTTGTCTGGTTTCATTGCCCTGTTCGCATACAAATCAAATCAGAAGTTTCAATTGTAGTGAATTTCTTTAAAAAAAAACAAACACTTATCCAATGGACATTTATGTTATAAATCATATATTTTACAAGGTAATTGTAGATAACTTGAGGAATGTGAAGTTTTAACTGTTGAAACCATGTTGCAGTTTTTCAAAGTATTTGGGGGAAAGTCCTTGTACTTTATAAAATCAGAATGTTCAAACATATAAGTCAGATGATATCACCCTATTGGTGAAGGAGTAAGTCTTTTGAGTAAATTACGAAAACCTAGGATGGCCTGTGATATTACATTTTTTCCTCTAAACAGACAATTGAAAAGTCTCTAAGAACAGATCATGGTTTGGAGCCAGATGACTGGAGACTCAAGAAAGGCTTTGAACTGGGCTTCAACCTGAAAGAATATCCTGTGCTACAAAAATCCGAGATAATTTAAGGGCATTCGGCTACAGAATGAGAAGTCCTGTGCTTGTATTTTACACTTGTGTGTGAACCTGCATCTGAACATAAACTTGAACAGAGGAAGCCAAGAATGAATAGTAATGAGAGTGGTATACTAGATCTAGGTTGAAAAGCTTGCCCTATTCATGCTCCCATCTAAGGGATAGGTCCAGACTCATAGTTTCTGATCTCCAAAATTCCAATATTTGGTCACACATGCCCTTACTTCTTTGTCCACCTCTGGTCACAATCACTTTGGTTCTAGGACTAGCCTGTTTATGGTTTATCTGGCATTAAAGTCTATGCCATGGCTCTAAAGTTACAATATAGTCACAAAGTGTAGATTTTTGTATAGACTGAAGTTGTACAGGAATAGAAACAAATAAGAAAAGCAGCTAATCATTAGACAGATAGGACTGGAGTTCATGTAAGGTAAAAGGAAAGACACTGTAAGAGACATAGAAATTATTCAGTGGCTGGCTGGATGTTAACTAGAATGATTGTGATGATCACTTTGCAATATATATATATATAAATATCAATTCATTATGCTGCACACCTGAAACTAAATATATAATGCTATGTGTCAATTATACTTCAACAAAAAACAAAAGCAAAAACAAAAAACTGACCAATAGTAGTTCCTCTGAGGCTTTATTAAATTTCCCCTGCATTCAATGTTAGTGTGTTCTCTCAATAAAGTCTCTTTTCTGGCATGATCCAGGCTAACTGGGTGACCAACCACCTCAATTTGCATGGTACCATCCTAACCTTAGCAGAAAACATCTCCCTTCCCAGTAAACTTGGTCATCTTGTCAGAGTCTCTACTTCTTGCAACCAAAACAACCCTGATTAGAACAAATCCCACTCATAGAAGAAAGATAAAAGCAATAAATAGAGAAATGGATAAAAATTTAAATCGATAAGACAGGACTCAGTAACTGTAAAGCTATGAAGTGATGAACTGAAAAAATGTTAGAGAATAATTAGGTAAAAAATCCACAAGGGCTTCCCTGGTAAAGAATCTGTCTGCTAATGCAGGAGACACAGGTTTGATCCCTGATCTGGGAAGATCCCATATGCCATAGAGCAATTGAGCCCATGCATCACAAGTATTGGTCCTGTGCTCCAAGCCGGGAGCCACAACTGCTGAAGCCCATGTACCCTAGAGGCTGTACTCTTCAAAAACAGCAGCCACTGCAATGAGGGGCCTGCGTACTGCAGCTCAAGAGTAGGCCCCGCGTGCCGCAGCTGCAGAAAAGCCCAGGAAGCAACAAAGACCCAGGACAGCCAAAAATAAGTAAGTAAATAATTTTTAAAAATTAGAAAATACCCACAAGAGTTAGAGGCAGACAACATTTTCCAGTTCACTTAATTTTAAACTACAGTTTTCCAAATGACTTGATGGACATGAGTTTGAGCAAGCTCTGGGAGTTGGTGATGGACAGGGAAGACTACCATGCTGAGTCCATGGGGTCACAAAGACTCAGACATGACTGAGCAACTCAGCTGAACTGAAAGGAACAAATGGGACCTAAAAGGGTTTGCTTAAGCTACAGCAAAGTTATACTAGAAACCAGGTCTTATAAAACTGAATTCCTAGATATTTTACTACTTCACACTGCCTTTAAAGTTGGTTGTTGCTACTTTTCAGACATTTTCCTATTTTAATGTAATTTATAAGTTTTATAAGGAAAATTAAATAAACCAACTGGTAGTATAGAATTTTTAAGCTCTACTTTAATTTTATTAAACATATTATTTATATAGTTTATATATATAGTGTATCTTAAACTAATGTACTTTATTATATATTATATACATATATTATATACTTTATGTGTGTAAGTGCTTTAAGTAAGTGCCTCTCATACTTTATTTGGCATAGGAATAACTTCATCAGGCATCTTATGAAAATGCTGATTCTGATTCAGCTCTTAGGAGATGCCTATGCTGCGAGGCCTTTAGTGAAATCATACCTGGTTTCTAAGTATCCTTATTTGCACTAAGTTTAACCTCCACATACAGGCTCCCAAGTTTGAAGAATGGAGAAACCGGGTCAGAAACTGAGTTGGAATATGGAGCAAGTTAGCAAGAAGGAAGCTGAGCAAGCCAGTCAATGCTCCAGTTAGATACAGAACAGACATAAACCAAAGATTCTGGGACCCTGAGAATCAGGACAGTCGAAGTCTAGATACACCTTGGAGATACTCGGGTTTTCCAGATCACCACAATAAAGCAGTCATGAATGTTCTTTAGTTTCTCAGTGCATATAAAAGTTATATTTAATGCCAATTAAGTATGCCATAGCATTATGTCTAAAAAATGTATAGAGCTCAATTTAGAAAAATACTTTATTGTTTAAAAAATGCTAGCCATCATTAAATCATCGAGTCATCTTTTTGCTGATGGAGGGTTGTGTCTCAATGTTGTTGGATACCAACTCATCAGGTTGGTGGTTGCTGAAGGATGGGGTGGCTATGACAATTTCTTAACATAAGACAGCAATGAAGTTTGCTGCATTGATTGACTCTTCCTTTTATGAACAATTTCTCTATGGTACGTGATACTATTTGATAATATTTTACCCACAGCAGAAGTTCTTTCAAAATTGGAGTCAGTCCTCTTGAAAGCCACCACCACTTTATCAACTAAGTTTATGCAATATTCTAAACTTTTTGTTGTCATTTCAACAATCACAGCAAAATTATAAAGGATCAGGTCATGAAATTAAATAGTTAGTGCCTGGTGCTGAGGTCCAATAGGCAGAATGAGTCAGAGTCCCTGGGGACAGGAATATGAGCTAAGATCCAGTGTCTTGGAGCATCCACATACCAGGCTGTGTAGATGAGACTTGATATTCAATGAGCTGCACGTAAGACAGGAATTTATACCATGGGGAGAGTAACAACCTCTTATGAGACTAGGGGTCCTTGATTGGGACACACGTGCAGTCAGATTAAGGCAAGACTGGAGCCTAAGTCCAAGCAAATAAGTATGCCCAATGGGCAGAAACCAGGCATCATTCAGGGACCAAATAATGAGTCATTGATGTAAAACAAAGGAAATCATTAAATGCAGATGACCAGCTAATATTAGAAAAGGGTAAATCTAAAACAAGAAGCCAAGAAAAGTTAATCTCCTTGCTTCCTCCAGTCTTCTTGCATCCCACCCTCGAGACCACACTCATGTTCCAGAGCACAGCCAAAAGTGACATATATCTTTGCTTCCTTGAGAAGATGGTGTTTAACTGGGAAAAGGCAGCTTGAAATACATACCATCTTCATCAAGACAGTCACAGCAGGATATGACCCTATCCCTCAAGGCAGTAATAAATGTAGAATATAAATTTGCTTCATTTAATAATATTGTCATATATTCATGTAGTACTTTTGAGCCTGAAAGTACTTTTGCAAATATTGTCTCATTTAATCTTCATGGCAACACCATAAAAATTATATGGCTGGCATACCCAAGTCATGAATAAGGAAACAAAACTGTGGAGAGATTAGTTTGCCAAAGACTAAGTCACTTCTAAGTGGTGGCACTGGAGTTTCTGATTTCAGATCAGTGCTCTTCTAAGCAAATGTAAAATATTTTTTCAACTTCAGATTTCTTTGCACAGATGTTCTTGTATCTAAATCTATTAATGGTTGGGGCAGAATTTGTAATTAAAATATTTGGAGAATAGAAGAGATGGTAAGGAAAATCAAAGCAGATATGAGGAAAACAAGTAGATTAGGGTGTGCTTAGTCAACATCATTGTAATGAATATCTTTGGGTATCAAAGAATAAAGAATCAAAACAAATAATTCTCAGGCAATTAAAACCAAAGCTAACTGATTTACAAGAAAATGAATGAAGTCCAGGATATGAATGACAAAAACTGGAGCACATGACTTGTTTCAGAACAGAAGGAACAGTCACTTCAAGATGGCTGGGGAAAGGGAGATAAAACTCAGCCCAAGTTTGAAGGGAAAAATGAATAAAGCTGATATTAACAGTAGCTATTTTAACTGCAGTCAGTAGGAGCACATGACTCACTATAAGAGGCCATTTTTCTCCTTAGGACCAGAACATAAAAACAGACACAGCCATCCAGGAGGTGAGGCATAGCACCATTTTTATCATCAGAAGAACCCCTGGTAGATGAGAGACAGAAGTTAAAACTGAACCAAAGAACCAGAAAGCATAGAAAGGAACATAACAAAGTTTGGTTCTAATCTTGATTTTTGATATGGGTCCTAGCTAGATGTCTTAGCAAGTGAAGCAGTAACTACCAAGACACATTTCTTTATAAATCCATCCACTGAAGAAGGAGAGGGGACGTAGATCAGAGATCACATATTTGCTAGATGTGCACTGAGATAGGCAGCAGGCATATTCTGATGGCCTAAAACATGTTTTTAAAAAGTCAGAAAGTGTTGCCAGTCTGGTTACTTCATGCGAAAATATGAGAAATAGCTTCTCTTTGGGAAAAAAACAAAATCAGATCTGAATTTGTCACATGGCTACAATGAACTGAACTAAATCGTCCTCTTTTTCAGGGCTCATCCTGCACCCTATGACCAGCCCTGCCAGACCCTTATAGATGTTTCAATTTGCTCCATCTCTCTCTTCCTTAGCTTGGGGGTGTTTGTTGCCAAGTAGGCCTGTTCTAGACTAGAACCAAAGAAGTTAAAATAGCGACCCAAACTGGAAATGAAAACCCTGTCTTTGATCATGTATCCATTCAACATATATTAATCACACAATTAGTGTATGCCAGGGACTCTGCTAGGTCCTAGGGAGATAGACGACTTGGATAAGTTGTAATCTTTGCTCTAATGGGGACTATAATTTAAAGGGAAGGACATCATGTGAATAATGATAAACATTGTTAATATAAGCTGGAGATGTCAAGTGCTTGATGACTGAGAATTTGGTGAGGCAACCTGGTGGGACATCATGGGAGATTCCTGAAAAAACTGAGCCTCTGAGTCTCCTCTGGATTGTCTAGGATTGGCCTTGGACATGCTTTCTGTTAATCACGGATTATTTCTAAAATGATTCATGCTACTGTGATGCTGTATAGAAAGAAGATATGCTGAAAATCTAGAACATCTAATTCTCTCTCAAAGTGTTAGTATTTTAGTCCTAGCTCAGTGATGCCGCAAAATATTTGTACAACTCACCATCCTTACACCCAAGAGCAAGGACTCTGTTGGGTAAAGCATAGCATTTACAAAATTAATACCTTTCTACTAAAAAGTATACATTAAAAAATATTCTGATGGCTAAAACAGTTATCTCACAAGTTAGAAAGACAAGAATTTTTTGTTGATGTTGGAATGACAAAAATGCATGGGTAGCAATAATGGTATTGATTGAAACTAAATCTTGGAAAGAAATGCCATCTGGAAAAGGAAGGCAATGTTATTTGATCTTTATTATCTCCATCAAAGGCTCCTGTAATTCAGTTTGACAGCATTTTGTGAGTAGCATCGACCATTTCACAAGGCTGTAATTTACCTTAAGAATAAAATGACAATTAACGAGGTGCATCATGTAAAGATAATAGTGAACTGAAAGAAATGAAACAAAAGGATGAAATCCTAAGTTTTTTTTTAAATCAAAATTTCAGCTTACAAATGGAAGCTGTTTAATATTGGTTTTTGTCTGTTTGTTTTTGCTTCTTCAGAAAAGACAGAAGTGTTTGTATATATAGACATACATACAGAGAAAAAAATATGCACAGCATATATTCCGAACCTAAATCCCTATAAGTTGTTTTGCACAGTTTACTGTATAAGCACATACATAATAATGGTTAGAGTAGGAGTTCAACACCTGGCATAATCATTTACTCTGCTTTATACAGACTAAGCTATTATTACCAACTAGGAATCTTGGTTTGGCTGAGAGGATAAATTCTGGGGAAGTGATTTAGAACAAACACTTTAAAATTTTAGATGAAAAAAACTGAAAGGCTAGAGATTTCTTGACCTGGAATAGATATGGATTAATCATATTAAAGCAAATATTATTCACAGAACAATCACTTTATTTATGATCATTCTGATTATGTTCTGCTTCTTCATCTGCCATGCAGCCTCATCACAGGTTCAACACTCCTTTGAAGTGTCGTTTTATCCAAAAATTAATTTAAAATTTAAAGTAATTCCATTATACAATGAGTTTAGTATAAAACACAATGCTGGAATTACTTGACTCCTGTTTCCCAAGAGTAAAATGGGGCAGATGACTTAGTCCCATTTCCTTCTTTGGCAGTTCTGGGAAGTCCATAGTCCTCTTCTTCGAGAGAAGAGTGCTGAAGACGTTATTCAAAAAAGGTCAGCAGTTCACTAATTTAATATAGTATGTAATCTTGATAAATTTGTTTGGTGGTTCATTCCAAATGAAAGTACAATCAAAACTGATTGCTTTTTTCCCTGTTTCTATACTTTATGAATATTTAGCAAGAATTTCTGTTCAAGTTTATAGAGTAGTAAAAGGATATTATTACTTATAATAAAGAGACATTTACTTTAATTACTGTTGGTTATAACACTCCTAGTATAATTCATTGGGACAAATTTCAATTATCTTTGAAAGCCAAAGCATAATGCAGTTTAGAGAAACTTGCAAGTGACCCTTGATGTTAATTTCAATCAGTTACAGTTAAAATAATTCATTTTATTTCATCTTAAAATTCATTTTATTTCAACAATCATCCCAAAAGGTCAGAGCCACCAGTTATACAAGAGGTGAGCTGTAGTTTAAATGAAGCATTCACACAATAATTCAAGTAAAGCTAATAAAGTCATCCCTCTATATCCACTGAGGACTGGTTCCAGGGCCAAACTCTGTATTCAAATCCTTTATATGACTTGAGGTAGTATTTGCATATAACTTATGCACAACTTCCTATATATTTTAAATAATTTAAACATTTCTAGGTTATTTATGTTACTCAATAGAACCTAAATGCTATGTAAATATAATGTCAATGCTATAGTAACAGTTACCAGAACACACGAAATTCAAGCTTTGCTTTTGGGAACTTTCTGAAATTTTTTTCCAAATATTTTTGATCTATTTGTGGAATCCACAGATGTGGAAGCTACCTGTAAGGAGAAATACTTACAATTCTAATTTTCTATTACCTTGACTTTAGTATGTTTTTAATATCTGTTTATTTATCACTCAATAATCTAGCCAGCTAGCTCCTTCCTAGGATTAAGTTGGCCATGCATCTCATATTTATCCAAGATGTGTGGAAAGGTATATTGAATAGTATCTTTTATTCTGGGCCATCTTGCAAGAGAAACTTGATTCTTCAGTAAAATATAGGAAGCATCTGTTTAAAGAAGCATAATCATGTCTCAAGCTGCAATGACAGCAGTTAGTATGGGAAGTGAAGAATTTATTTTTCAGTTGAAACTCTGAGGAGAATTTTTAGGTAGAAAGGGGAGGGTATAATTATGTGGCTTGGAATCTGTCCAGGGCACTGGAATTCATACTCTTCACTTTCAAGTTGTGTCACCGACCCTTTAATTACTCGAAGTGGATCAGGACCTCTGTTTTCTGTCTAGCCCATCAAACAGATAACATGCTTTGTTACACATTTACCCAATGTGTCTTTGAGTTATAAATCTTACTGAGCAACACACCAAAATAATCTTAATTTCTCCTATTGAATTTTTTTTTTTTTTTAAGGAAATCCTGACTCATAGGGATGGCAAAGTGGAAGCCATCCTTTCATAAGAGGATGACCACAGGTGTTCTTGCGGTCTCGGGCAAAAACTTGAGGCCACTACCTACTAGGAATCAGACTCTCTGGTTAACATTGACCTTGGCTACTTAGTACATGTAAACTCTTGAATGTTAATCTTTACTTGAGCTTCAGTCTCCTAATCTATAAAATAATCAATATTCTCTTTTATATGTATAAGTAAGATAGTGTTCAAAAATTCTTAAAATTATATTTGAAAATAGTGAACAGTCAAGGAATATTAAGTATTATAATTACTATTTTCAGGGCCATCTCTAGGTCTTAAACCTGCTCATACTAAGCTATGTCTTGTGGAAAAGTAGTAGAGGCCCAGCTAAGAAATATAAATGACAATCTGGCTGTGAAGAGCTTTGTATACCAGTCTAAAAGTTTGGATTATTAGCCTCCAGGCAAAGAGAAGCATTGAAAGGTTCTAATGGGGGAAATGACAGGATGACATTTTTGTCTTTAGAAATAGGGCTGTGGTTGCAGCATGGAGGGGGATTTGGGCTGGAAACAGTCTCAAATACATTGCAAACTCATCTACGTCTTCAAAGGAAGAATGAACCTAATTTAATCTCAGTTATTGAATTGTCCTACATTGCTTTGATGCTTTCATTGTCTTTTGAGAAACATAATAGATTATTTCATCTTTATATAAAATGACCCCAAACTTCTATTCATTTTTTTTTTCATGCAGACAGGCTGTTTCAGCTGTCTGCGTCCACATTTTAATATGCTTCTTGTTATACTATTACCATTTTCTATGTATTACTTCTAAGCCATTATGAAGATTCAAAGAATCAAACTTGTTAGGACTGTGACTAAAACAATATTTGCATAGCTAAGAAATAGAGTTTCAGTGCAGACATATTTCTACTTATCAAAATTCAGTTTATACATTTTTGTAGATAGAAAACAAAACTAGCTACAGATGAAGGCAAAAGTGGCCCATGTCTGACCTTCACCAATAGTGTGTAAATAGTGATGTGTAATACTGTCACAGGATATGGGGAAATGGAATTATGATGCTCCCCATTCTGTAAGTTGAAGCCTTGTGCTGAAGCAAAAGAACCAGGAATCAAGTCTTCGTCCTGCCTCTGACTCACATTTTTATCCACTGGAAACAATTTTCTTTCTAGCAATGGCTTTTGGTTCATATATTCACTGTAGAAAGAAAAAACAAATTTTTTTCATGCCTATCACTTGTTTATGACAAAACAGTGTTGATTTCCTGGAAATAAGTGTGATGTTATGTTGGAGGTCAGCAATGAAGCATTATCATATGAAAATACTAAAAATATCACATTATTGATTTAGCTGGCCTAATGGAAACTGTGGGACATGGAGTCAACCCTAATCATGCTAGTAACAGGGAAAATAAAATAGAAATGGAAGTTGTCAAGCCCAAGACATGGCCGCTGATAGCCAAGGTGGAAGCCCAGGCTCGAGATGTCAAGTTCAGGTGTTGGCTGAAGGCCATGGGACAGGAACAAAAAGACAAGATGAGACAAATGAAAATCTGTAGTATGGTCAGAGATAAGGAAAGCTGACAGACAGGAAACAGAAGACAAATCACGTGAAGCCCAAGGGAACAGTGGAAACCAAGAGAAAATACAGGAGTGAAAAGATTTTTCCAAAGACCTGTTTCCAGTTCTAGAACTGTTAACTGGCTTATTGTACTCCCCATTTAAAAACCCCTAATAAAAGAGCACACTCCCAACTCCATAGATTTTCTCAAAAGACACCTTAGAAGTCTCAGTGATGAATGTAAGTGCCATTAGTAACAAAAGTGGTGCTCTGTTCTGTGACACCTATGCTTGGATGTAGATATGTGATGTTTTCAACGATCTTGTATAGTCTCTCACAAGTCATGCAGCAGTAATGCATTAATAGTTCTTCAGAATAACCCCCAAATCTGTTACCATTAAAAACAGTCGGCTGTCTTGAAGAGATATCTAAGTTTGAAAGGAAATAGCTTCACTTTCAAATATGAAACAGCTGTAAAAATTGTATGTATGTACACATTTACATACGGTACAGACTCTTCTAAAGAATTCTCAGTGGAGAAGAAATAACGATCTATTCTTCAAAGACATCATACAATAGTCGGACATCTGTATATATACATATATACAATAGTTCATTCACATAATTTATCTGTTCATTTACTTTGAGAGTCAATTATATTCACTATAATCAGTATATCTAATTATTGAAATATGTTTCTATATAAAAGAAACAAAGATGAATAACAGTTCTTAATTCTTTCATTGAAGCAATTTCAGTGCAATATAATGGAATTAATATCTAATATGTCAGAAAGGAATTTACTGGCAAAATAATTCCATAGATAACCCAATTTCCTTTCTTCTTTCCTTCTGTTCTTTCTCTACTCTCTCTTTCTCTCCTGCTTTTGTCTTTCTCCACTAGAAATATTATTATCCAGCATAGAATCGATAAATAACAAATAGCTAAAAATCACAACTAATTCTTGGATGGCTGATATGCTGCAAGGTGTTGTTAGGTGCAGACACAGCTATGCCCTAGACAGGGACCCCGCTGTCATTGTCCATAGCCTGGTGTGGATCCAGACAAGGAGAGGGGACATTTCAATGCAGCATGAGGAAAGGCAAGACACATTACGTGCTACCAGAAAACACAGGAGGGGCACAGACTCCAGACTTGGGAATAACAAACACTTTCTGAGGAGGCAGCATCTGAGTGACCTGTGAATAAACAGGAGTCACTGCTACATTTTAAAATGAGGGCGGGAGAAAAGGACAAAAAGTGTTCTAAGCAGACAAAATATGCATAAAAACTTAGAAAAAAGGAAGAACCTAAAGAATATGAAAAACTTGCAGAGTTGGAGGTTTACAGGTAGGGGAGGCTGTGGGGGCTGGCATATGGCTCAGGGGTGATGGATAATGGGGAGAAGTTTCCTAATAAATGCTATGGAGTTTGGCCTTTAAGAAAAGTAAACATAGAAATGCTCATGAGTACAAATATTCAGTCATGTCCAGGTCACCTAAATATCGAGAAGGCTTCCCAACCTCTGTTTTTAAGCACATCCTTATGAAAATCAAGACTAGTTCAGCAGCAGGGACACAGAAGCAGATAGTTCACAGATGAAGACCTTATCTGACCAATATCAGATTATTATTTTTTTTTCCTGTCCATGGCTAAAACAAAGTTATAATACTCAAGTGCAGACTTAACAGATATGAAAAATAGCTTGGAATAGTCATGTAAGCTATTTTAACCCTGAATAGTATAATATTTAAAATTGCATAAATCTTCCCCAGGCAGGGATTCTGGCTTCTGTGCAGGGGCCAGAGATCGCAGAGACTGCTGCCTGAAGAACACCCCCTGAATAGAGGGAGGCAGACCCTGAGGAACAAGAAGTGAGGAGACCTGAAAGGAGGTGTGCAAGTCTGCACAGACACATCTTCCCAGATTCCATGAGTATCCGGATGAAAATGCAAAAGTGTGAGTTGCTCAGTTCTATCTGACTCTCTGTGACCTGCCAGCTTCTCTGTGCACGTAATTCTCTAGGCAAGAATACTGGAGTGGGTTGCCATTCCTTTCTCCAGGGGATCTTCCCAACCTAGGGATCGAACCTGGATCTCCTGCACTGCAGGTGGATTCTTTATCATCTGAGCCAATGACACAAAGATTAAATAATGAGTTGGGAGGTTGTTTCTATTTCCCTTTGATTAAATTTCTACTGGAAAAATTTTTTAGATCTTTCTAATGCAGTGACACTTGCTCTGTGGATCACTCCCATTGCTCTGTGGATATGTGTTTAGCCTATTTTGATGCATGAAGCATTCTGAGAAATTATTGAACTTTGACCCTTGACCTCTAAATATTGCAATATATGTAAATGTAATCACACACACAAAATTATACGTCAAATTTCAGAAAGCTCACAGATTCCCAGGGTCTATCCATGGACACAGATAGGGATTGAACCCAGGTCTCCCACATTGCGGGAGGGTTCTTTACCATCTGAGCCACCAGGGAATCCCAAATAATGTAATAATAGTAGCAATAACTGAATATGTATTGTATGCCTAGTTCCACAGTCCATCCATGGACCCAGATAAATAATGGAATAATAGTAGCAAATTAACTGAATACGTATTGTATGCCAGGCACCAAGCTGAAAATTTCATATGCCTTATTGCATTCAATCTTCACAATAATAATCTGATGTAGTTACTATTTGTGTGTGTGTGTGTGTGTGTGTGTGTGTGTGTGCACACGTGTGCATGTGTGTTAAGTCCCTCCAGTCGTGTTCAAAACTCTTTGTGACCCTATGGGCTGTAGCCCACCAGGCTCCTCTGTCCATGGAATTCTCCAGGCAATAATACTGGAGTGGGTTGCCATGCCATCTTTCAGGGGATCTTTCTGCCCTGGGGATTGAACATCTGCGTGTGTCTCCAGCATTGCAGACATATTCTTTACCCACTGAGCCACCTGGAAAGCCCAGCTGAGGCTTCAAGGGATTAAATAAGGTTGCTTGGATAGAATGGTGGAGCCATCATTAAAGCCTAGGCAGGCTGTCTCCAGAGTCCAAGCTCTTAATCATCGCCCAGATCATCCCTGGTCACATCTGTAGTTGAATGACACAGAATGACATGGAAATAAGACCATACTCAGATACAAGAGACACAGTTCTCATTCGGGTTGGGCTCTTCAGAGTAAAACAAGATAAAATAAAAGGTTTTAAATCATTTTAAGGAATCAAAAGATGCATAGAAGGAAAATGAAATCAAAATAATCCATACTCAGTGACCCAGGGATATACATTAATGTTCCAAAGTTTATTGAGTAACTTCTATGTGCAAAAAACTAGACTAAGGATTCCATAAACATCTCACTTGATCTCTATGGTGTTAACCCAGGGAAGGATCTGACTTTTTGTAGAATAGGGCATAGGCTTAGAGTGAACAAGTAATTGATTCAAAATTATATAGTCAATGATTAGGTGGTAAATTCAGAAATTAGAATTCAGTTTACCTCACTGTAGATTCATGCTCTTAATCAATTTGCCATATTAACTCATCTCTCAATAAACCTGCCCAAATATTTATTTCTAGGTATAAATATCTACATATAAATGCCTATTTTAAAAATAGAACATACTGAACACACACTTGTATAATAATATATTGAAACTTTCTATATCAATACATGTATATATATTGGTAACAAGTATATTTCTATAGACGTGCTTTATAATGACCATGTAGTATGCCAATGAATGGATTGGGGTGATTTATGGACTATCTTATATTTAAATATTCATGTTGCTTTCAATTTTTCACCTATCACTTATGTCTATATAAAATTCTTATTTTATTTCCTCATGTTAATAGCATTGTTTTATCCATCATAGGAATGATATGAGGATTGAATCGAATAATACTTAAGAGTAAGTCCCATAAGGGAGAGCAATATATCATCATTCCTCCTTTGAGAAAGGAAATATGTGTAGGCGATAGGAAAATGAAATGGTCACTTTGTGCACACAGATGAAATCATGATTTTGTGAAAATTCCCTACTGTTCTACTTTATCAACTATGAGGTCTATGCTTTACTATACAAAATAAAGATATGGAAGAAATTATCATTTTAAGAATAAGACAGATAGACCACCAAAAACACTGTCTGATTATACAGTTAGTTTACAAAAAAAAAAAAAGAAGAAGAAAGAAGAAGAAGGAAAAGAAAACCACAGATTGGGAAATTTCAAGTATCTTTTTTAAAATTTTTGGCTGCACCTCGTGGCTTGTAGGATCTTAGTTCTCTGACCAGGAACTGAACCTGGCTCTCTGCAATGGAAGTCTTAACCACTGGATCACTAAAGAACCTTCAAGGGAAATTTTAACTACTATCCATACAGGCTAAGAGCTGCTTGGGGTAGGAGGGAGGAAGTGAGAATAAAAAGAGAAGATCTCACTACATTGTACTACTGGTACAAATGACCATGGACCAGTAAATGGTTTTCTAAATTTTTTTAGACTTATGTCTTGTTAGTAATATAAACCGCATGACCCAAACTGAATTTGCACCTGCCATCTGAATATGCACTTTGATCTTTTTAAAAATCCGACTCAAGTATATAAATTACTAATCAACATGGAGGTACAACTGGAAATTCTCATTAGTAGACTCAGAGGCTGACAGTTACATCATAGAGTGACTGGCAGGAGAGTCTCATTCCCATTTGAACCGGTCTGTTATTGGTGTGCTTGATCTCAGAGAGGAAAGCACCGAAACCTTGGGGATCTCTCTCCTCTCTTCTGGCTACCACTCCCCACCTGCTAAATCTTTCTCTCAGACTCTACTACTTCAGTGGCATCTCCAACTTCACTAATTTGCAAAGTAAAGTGTGCGTGGAAGTTGCCACTCAAATACTGATCCAAACTTAGTATCATAGATTTTATATCTGGAAGGACCATCTACCCATGACTGGGTTTGGCTGTCTCTCTGGTTACACAAAGTGTTATAGATAATTTCCATATTCAGCCAGACACATGGAGTCTTGAAGGATTAAATGAGTCTCCCAGGTAGGAGACCAGAAACTGTTTTCTGATTCCTTGGGCAATAAAAATGGTATCAAAATTGATGAAGATTTAAAAAATATATTTCAAAGCAAAGGATAAAAGTGTTTGGCCGAGTATTTTTTTTCCTACAAAATTCTGCTTTGAATATACTTTAAATGGGGAGAACACTGGCTTTATGTCATTTTATTCTTGGGAAAATAAGTTCTGCCACCAAAGTCAACAGTGCTTTCCAGATCTGTAAATTAACAAACCTGATGAGATATGTCTGTTTTCAGATACCCATGATAGAAGGCAGAGTGAGTACTCTATAAGGTGGCTCAAGGGTAAAGAATCTGCCTGCCAATGCAGGGGATGCAGGTTCGATTCCTGGGTGGGGAACATCACTTGGAAAAGGAATTGGCAACCCACTCCAGTATTCTTGCTTGGAAAATCCCATGGACAGAGGAGCCTGGCCGGCTACGGCCCACGGGATTGCAAAGAGCCAGACATCACTTAGCGACTAAACAACAACAAGGGTCCCTAGAGAAATGCTAATAAGCAATGAGAAAGCCCAAAGCCAGATGGCAAGAACAGAAGAGAGAGGCTGAGCTGTTCACATGGAAGTGAACCAATCTTCAGTCTGGGGGTGCCAGTTTACGAGAGGGGGAAAAAAAGACAGAAGGTAATCAGGGAGTAAGAAAGAAGAAAAATGAAACATGAGAAAGATCACAAAGGGGGAAAAATGCAACAAACAAAAGGAAGAAGGGAAAACAGTATCAATTTTTCAAGTTCACATGCCTTTCATACTGTCATAGCTTTGCTATCAGAGTCACCAGGAAGCCACACCCACTTTTTAATTTTTGCTGCCAAAATTGGGTTGTTTTAATAATTAACTGAGATATCAACTCCCTTTATAGCAATGAACCTGAATATGTCTACCTTGTATATTTTGGGACATTCTGGTTTTTTGTTTGTTTTTTAATTGCAGGATAATTGCTTTACGATATTGTGTTGGCTTTTGCCATGCAGCAACATGAATCAGCCACAAATACATGTATGTCCTGTCTCTCCTGAACCTCCTCCCTACCCCCCATTCCATCCCACCCCTCTAGGTTGTCACAGAGCACCAGGTTGAGCTCCCTGTGCTATATAGGACCTTCCCATTGGTTATCTGTTTTGCAATGATAGCATATACATGTAGTGTATACAATGCTACTCTCGCAATTCATCCTGCTCTCTCCTTCCCTGGCTGTGTTTTAAGTCTGTTCTTTATGTGTGTGTCTCTACTCTTGTTCTGCAAATAGGTTCATCAATACCATTTTTCTAGATTCTGTATAGGCACATAATATAAGAAATTTGTTTTTCTCTTTCTGACTTACTTCATTCTGTGTAACAGGCTCCGTGTTCATCCACCTCACTAGAACTGACTCAAGTATATTCCTTTATATGGCTGAGTAATGTTCCACTGTATATATGCACCATAACTTTATACATTCATCTGTCAATGAACATCTATATTGCTTTCATGTCCTAGCTATTGTAAATAATGCTGCCATGAATATTGGGGTACATGTGTCTTTCCAATTATGGTTTCATCGGGGTATATGCCCAGCAGTGGGATTGCTGGGTTATATGGCAGTTTTATTCCTAGTTTTAAAAGGAATCTCCATATAGTTCTCCATAGTGGCTATTTCAATTTACGTTCCCACCAACAGTGCAAGAGGGTTCCCTTTTCTCCCCAACCCTCTCCAGCATTTACTGAAACATACCTACTTTTAATCAGGCTCTTCCCCTTTTTTCTCAAGGCAATGCTCCTCTTTGGCCTGGAAGCTCACTGACTGATTACATGGGCCATCTCCTCCGTCACTTTCTTTTTAAAAACATTTATTTATAATAATTGGAGAATAGTTTACAATATTGTGATGGCCTCTGCCATAAAGTAACTTTTAAAAAATTACCCCTGGTTTGAATATCTTTTGGAAACGTTAAGTAAATGAAAATACTGTTTTCTCTCACAACCTTAAAATGTAAGGATTTTTCAAAATTCTTTTTAATTGCAAATAAATAGCTTATATGATCTGTAAATATTTAGCAGCCATTACATTTATTCAACAGAGATTGTCAACTGCCTATGGTATGCCAGACCCTGTCTTAGGTGCTGGGTTCTTGCCTGCTTTCAGTCAAGTGGTTGTAAATGCCTCCAGATAAACTATCAAGGAATATTCACTTTTGAGAAACCTGTAAGTAAAGTCTGCTTTACAGTAGTTTTGTATCTACAAAAAAGGTTATAAAGGCAGTACCTGTGTACCCCTCCATAAGATGTCCCCTTTGCTATCATCTTACTTTACATTTATCACAGCTAAGGACCCAATATTCATATATTACTATTAACTAAACTCCACACTTGGATTTCACTTGTTTTTCTCTAAAGTCCTTTCGACTATTTTAGGATCTCATCCAGATGTGTTACGTTTAGTCCTCATGTCTTCGTAGGCTTCTTTTGGCTGTGACAGTTGTTCAGATTTCTAGTTTTTAAGGACCTTGGCATTTTTGAGCAAAACTGGGCAGGTGTTTTGTAGAATGTTCAAGATTGGTTTGTCTGGTGCTTTGTTATTACAAAGACTGGCATTACAGATTTTGGGAAGAATATCATGGAAGTGAAATACCTTTCTCATCATGTTTTATCAGAAGATAAGTGACATCAAAGTGCTTTATCACTGCTGATGTTAACCTTGATCAGTTGGTTAAGGCACTGTTTGCCAGGTTTTTCCATTGTAAAGTTATTATTTTTCCCTTTCTATACTCTATTGAGGGAAGATCCCTGGAGGAGGGCATGGCAGCCCACTCCAGTATTCTTGCCTGGAGATTACCATGGGCAGAGGAGCCTGGTGGGCTACAATCCATGGGGTCACAAAGAGTCAGACACGACTGAAATAACTTAGCATGTATGTATGTGTGTTCTATTGGACTGGAGCCTGCCAGGCTCCTCAGTCAGTGGGATTTTTAGGCAAGAACACTGGAGTAGGTTGCCATTTCCTTCTCTAGGAGATATTCCTGACCCAGGGATTAAACATGCTTCTCCTACATTGCAGGTGGATTCTTTACCACTGAGTCATCTGTGAAGCCCCAGCAAGTCATTAATTCCAGTCACAACTCAAGGATATGGTGGGAGTGGGGATGGGAGACAATTGAACTCCATCTCCTGGAGGAGAGAATACGTACATATATATATATATATATATATATATATATATATATATATATATAAGGCTTCCCTGGTGGCTCAGAGGTTAAAGCGTCTGCCTCCGATGCGGGAGACCCGGGTTCGATCCCTGGGTTGGGAAGATCCCCTGGAGAAGGAAATGGTAACCCACTCCAGTATTCTTGCCTAGAGAATCCCATGGACAAAGAAGCCTGTTAGGCTACACTCCACAGGGTCGCAAAGAGTCGGACACGACTGAACGACTTCACTAATGAGCTAATATATACATACTTGAAATTCTTCTGTGAGAAAAACAATTTTCTCCTCCATTTATTTATTTAAATGGCTTATGTATTCTTTAGTCTATATACTGTGGGTGGGTTATCTAGTGCTATTTTTTTTGTTTTGTTGCTCCCACCATTATAGTTTTGACCACTGGGAGGCCTTCCAAGTTGGCTTCTGTGTTCTGTGACATGTCCTTAACTTTCTTTGTTTGAGTACTTCCTTACTTCCTCGTACCACAAGATACTCTGGATTCATCTTGCTTATTTCCTATCCCAACCCTAGAATCAATTTTCCAATGAGCACTGGATCTTTTTAATTGGAAAATGGTATTAGGAAATCAGAAACAGAGAAATAGTCTTCATTATGACACTGTAAAGTTTTTCAGCTTTTCAGTTCCTGAATGGCATAAAGAATAAAGTTAATGTGGAAAGCAGACATCTAACATGTGTGCAAAGTGCTGTCTCTGCAGTTGTATCTGACTTTTGCGATTCTATGGACTGTAGCCCACCAGGCTCCTCTGTCCATGGGATTCTCCAGGCTAGAATACTAGAGTGGGTTGCCGTTCCCTTCTCCGGGGATCTTCCTGACCCAGGGATCTAACCTGTGTCTCTTACCTTGCCAGCATTGGCAGATGGATTCTTTACCACTAGTGCCACCTGGGAAGCAGTTTTCTTTTATAAACTCAGTTTTCTTAGATGAATAAATATTTTAATTATTGAAGTTAATAAGTACAGCTCACACTGCAGACTTCAGTATGCTAGCTTCTTTACACACATATTCTCATATGTGCAGGAGATGCAGAATTTGAGAGGGAAAATATTTATAAGCCCGGAGCCAAAGTCATATGCAAAAAACAAAATAAAACAACAAATCCCCCTCACCTCTGCCTCATCCTAAATAACCAAAGGCAAAAGGTAAATATTAGATTTTAATTTTTTTGTTAGGTAAGTAAATTAAGAAAAAATATAAGCAAGTGAATGTTTTCTTAAAAAGTACAGTTGTAGCATGAAACTTAGAAAGAGTCAAGTTACACTCTTTAATTTTTTGATGAAGAAACTAGAGCTCACAAGACTTGGCAGCTTTCCCACACCTTTACTCTGCTGATTAATGGCATAACAAGACTGGAGCTCAAGGCTTTTGGTTCCCAGTTCTACATACTTTCCTCTACTTTTGTTGTCTAAGTCAACTGTTGAGGTCAAGAACCATTTTGGGTTTTGATCACCAGTTTCAACATATGGGTTCCCCCCTACACACTGACAAACAATGCTGTGGACAGTGGCTGGGTGTCCTGCAATCCAACTCAATTCTTTTCCAGTCTACTAGAGATGGCATCAGATTCTACAAGGAAAGAGTTCAGTTCTACCAGACTGTACCTCCTTCCCATTTCCAACACCAGTCAAACTCCAGGTTATCACCTGAGCTTCTGATCCACTGGCCTTACACTGAGGGCCCCAGTGATCCTCTCCTTGGGCTTCAGATGCTCGTCTAGGTTGTTACTTGTACTTCTGACCAACTGGTTACCGATCAAGTTCCTACCATCTCTCCTTTAATTTGCTAGAGTGGCTCACAGGACTCAGAAAATATTTGTTGTATTAGATTACTGGCTTATTACCAAAGGATATGACTCAGGAAGAGCCAAATTGAAAGAGATGGGCAAAGTATGTGGGAAGGGGCACAGAGCTTCTATGCCCTTTCCAGGTACCACTCTCCCCAACTCTCCATGGGTTCACCAACCCAAAAGCTCTCTGAATCCAGTCCCTTTGAGATTTTGGGAAGGCTTCATTACAAGGGCACCATTGTTCATATCTTTCAGTCAGTCAGTTCATTTTCTCAGTCATATCTGACTCTTTGCTACTCCATGAACTGCAGCATGCCAGGCCTCCCTGTCCATCATCAACTCCCAGAGTTTACTCAGACTCATGTCCATCGAGTTGGTGATGCCATCCAATCATCTCATCCTCTGTCATCCCCTTCTCCTCCCACCTTCAATCCTTCCAGCATCAGGATCTTTTCCAATGAGTCAGTTCTTCACATCAGATGGCTAAAGTATTGGAGTTTCAGCTTGAGCATCAGTCCTTCCAATGAATATTCAGGACTGATTTCCTTTAGGATGGATTGGTTGGATCTCCTTGCAGTCCAAGGGACTCTCAAGAATCTTCTCCAACACCACAGTTCAAAAGCATCAATTGTTCAACCCTCAGCTTTCTTTATAGTCCAACTCTCACACGCATGCATGACTACTGGAAAAACATAGCTTTGACTAGATGAAAATTTGTTGGCAAAATAATGTCTCTGCTTTTTATTAAGCTGTCTAGGTTGGTCATAACTTTTCTTCCAAGGAGCAAGTGTCTTTTAATTTCATGGCTGCAGTCACCATCTGCAGTGATTTTGGAGCCCTGAAAAATAAAGTCTGACACTGTTTCCCCATCTATTTGCCATGAAGTGATGGGACCAGATGCCATAATCTTCGTTTTCTGAATGTTGAGCTTTAAGCCAACTTTTCCACTCTCCTCTTTCACTTTCATCAAGAGGCTCTTTAGTTCTTCTTCACTTTCTGCCATAAGGGTGGTGTCATCTGCATATCTGAAGTTATTGATGTTTCTCCCACAATCTTGATTCCAGCTTGTGCTTCTTAGCTCAATGTCCATTCTCTCTCCCCTTCTGAAGGTCAAGCGTTAAGACTGAAAACTCCAAGGCTCTAATGGCCCCACTAGCAACCAGCCTCCTTTCTTGATGCGGGCCCACAGCCACCTCATTAACATAACAAAAGACACCTGTATCAGTCTCAATGAATTTGCAGCTATTCCAGGAGTTTACAGCTCAGTTGGTAAAGAATCTGCCTGCAATGCAGGAGACCCAAGTTCAATTCCTGGGTTGGGAAGATTCCCTGGAGATGGGAACCATAACCCACTCCAGTATTGTTGCCTAGAGAATCATGTGCACAGAGAAGCTGGTAGGCTACAGTCTATGGGGTCACAAGAGTCAGACACGAACTTAGTGACTAAACCACCAACACCACCACCACCACCACCAGGAGTTTTGGGAGCTATGAGCCAGGAACTGTAGGCAAAGACTAAATATAAATAAAATATATTTGGGTTATTTAAATGACCAAATACATATATTTTTGTGTAAATTACAGTGTCAGAATATTGCAACACCATCCTGGGGTATAGCTAGTGGCATTGCTAGAAATCAAACACAGAGTGTGGTAAGGTATAAACCCTAAAGATGCCGTATATAGATTGACGCAACCTTCTCCTGGCATGAAATGAAAAGCTTGTAACTTTAAGTTAATGGCATTAGTACAGTTTCTATGAGATGATTGTTTTTGGCCCTCCTCCTTCTTCTTTCTTTCTCTTTCCTTGCTTTCTTCTCTCTTTTTAGCTTCCTACCTTTTTCTCCTACTTGCTTTTCCTTCTCTCTGATATCCTATAAACACTGGAACGTCTGACATCAGGGTTAGACCAGGGAGTAGGTAGAATAAAAAGCAAAGATAAACAAATGGGATCTAATTAAAATTAAAAGCTTCTGCACAACAAAGGAAACTATAAGCAAGGTGAAAAGACAGCCTTCTGAATGGGAGAAAACAATAACAAATGAAACAACTGACAGACAACTAATCTCAAAGATATATAAGCAACTTATGCAGCTCAACTCCAGAAAAATAAATGATCCAATAAAAAAATGGGCCAAAGAACTAAACAGGCATTTCTCCAAAGAAGACATACGGATGGCTAACAAACACATGAAAAGATGTTCAACATCACTCATTATCAGAGAAATGCAAATCAAGACCACAATGAGGTATCATTTCACACCAGTCAGAATGGCTGCGATCCAAAAGTCTACAAGCAATAAATGCTGGAGAGGGTGTGGAGAAAAGGGAACCCTCTTACACTGCTGGTGGGAATGCAAACTAGTACAGCCATTATGGAAAACAGTGTGGAGATTCCTTAAAAAATTGCAAATAGAACTGCCTTATGACCCAGCAATCCCACTGCTGGGCATACACACTGAGGAAACCAGAATTGAAAGAGACACATGCACCCCAATGTTCATTGCAGCGCTGTTTATAATAGCCAGGACATGGAAGCAACCTAGATGTCCATCAGCAGATGAATGGATAAGAAAGCTGTGGTTCATATACACTATGGAATACTACTCAGCCCTTAAAAAGAATAAATTTGATTCAGTTCTAATGAGATGGATGAAATTGGAACCGATTATACAGAGTGAAGTAAGCCAGAAAGAAAAACACCGATACAGTATACTGACACATATATATGGAATTTAGAAGACAGTAATGATGACCCTATATGTGAGACAACAAGAGACACAGAGGTATAGAGTGGACTTTTGGACTCTGAGGGAGAGGGAAAGGGTGGGATGGTTTGGGAGAATGGCAATGAAGCATGTGTATTTTCCTGTAAGAAATGAAGCACTAATCTATGTTTGGTGTAGGATGCAGGATGCATGGGGCTGATGCACAGGATGATTCAGGTAGAGGATGTGGGGTGGGAGGTGGGAGGGGGCTTCAGCATTGGGCGATTGTGTTCACCTATGGCTGATTCGTGTCAATGTATGGCAAAACAAATACAGTATTGTAATTAAAAAATAAATAAATTTAATTAAAAAAATTTCAAAAAAAAAAAAAAGAGTCCTTCACGTTTCTGTGAAGTCAAAACTGCTTGACTGAGCTGATTGTTAAACAGCAATAGATAATCCTATTGGGAAGAATGCCACAGGAAGATGGTACTTAAAACCAAGCAGCTTTTTCCATTACTAGAGGCAAATTTCCCTGGATGATAATCAGGTAACTTGCCCAGTCACAGGCAGGATGATTATTCCTTTTGCTCTTATTGGGAATCTGGGACGGAACCAGAGTTACCATCTAGTCTTGTCTCCTAAAGCCCCCACAGTTGTTCCACCTACCGTGTGTATGTGTGTGTTTGTGAGTGTATATGCATGTGTGTGTCTGTGAGAGAGAAAGAGATACACACAGGCACAGAGAGAGAGAGAAAAAGAAGAAACTGAGGCAAAAGGGCAAAGTGCATTATTCTTTTAACATTTACACCATTATGGATTACATTGTTTCAAATGCAACGCAAATGAATTTCATTACTAGAAAAGTTAAGTAACCCAAAATATAGGGCATAGAAAATATAACCCTTAATATATTTATTATTAGATTCCACAGACATGTATTACCCTGGGAACTTGCTATAAACTTTTCTGAACACTTGGTCTTGATTTCTGTATTGACCTCATCATACAAACAACAATCAAAAGCAGCACACTGACTGGCTTTGAGTAGCATTGCTGTGCCACTGTGTGCTTACTCACTCAGCTGGGTCTGACTCTTTGCAACCCCATGGGCTGTAGCCCATCAGGCTCCTCTCCATTTGGATTCTCCAGGAAAAAATACTGGAGTGGGTTGTCATTCCCTTCTCCAAGGGATATTCCTGGCCCAGTGATTGAACCTGAGTCTCCTGCATTGGAGGCAGATTCTTTACCCTCTGAGCCACCAGGAAGGATGAGCCTTTTAAAAACTAGCTTTTATTACCATTATGTTGGGATCATACTTTCAGAAATAATAAACATATTTGAATCCTCTTTGATGTTAAACAAGTATGAGGTCTAATTCCCATAATTGAGAATTCATTCTGTTATGCATTCAACAAAAACAGTTGTGTAGACACTAGGGATTCATTAGGGCATTAGAAAGAGCTCCTGCCCTCATGGGGTTAATAACACTTTTATTTTAGAGAGAGGAGTGCTAGTGACTTTGTCCATAAGAAGTACTTCAATCTGGTTGAAATTGATCCATTAATTTTACTTTAGGCCCTGCAGATGCTAACGAGTTAGGACCACATAGGGATTAAGTCCGTTGAAAACTCAGAACTTAATTTATCCAGTACTAATCGCCCACAGGCTTACCTCCTAGAAAGCCACATGAAAGCAGCTGCAGCAGAGCGATTCAGACCATGGATTTTGATAAGAGGACTGAAGGATAACAAATGTCACCATCCAGCACATTATGTAATCTGTGACCTGAATCCCATAGATTATGCCGGGGGAGGGCTAGTGCTACCCCAACCACAATTTGTTGTTCAGTCACTCAGTTCAGTTCAGTCACTCAGTTCAGTTCAGTTCAGTTGCTCAGTCGTGTCCGACTCTTTGTGACCCCATGAATCACAGCACGCCAGGCCTCCCTGTCCATCACCAACTCCCTCAGTTCACTCAGACTCATGTCCATTGAGTCAGTGATGCCATCCAGCCATCTCATCCTCTGTCGTCCCCTTCTCCTCCTGCCCCTAATCCCTCCCAGCGTCAGAATCTTTTCCAATGAGTCAGCTCTTCACATGAGGAGGCCAAAGTATTGGAGTTTCAGCTTTAGCATCAGTTGTTCCAAAGAATACCCAGAACTGATCTCCTTTAGAATGGACTGGTTGGATCTCCTTGCAGGCCAAGGGACTCTCAAGAGTCTTCTCCAACACCATAGTTCAAAAGCATCAATTTTTGGTGCTCAGCTTTCTTCACAGTCCAACTCTCACATCCATACATGACCAGTGGAAAAACCATAGCCTTGACTAGATGGACCTTTGTTGGCAAAGTAATGCCTCTGCTTCTGAATATGCTATCTACGTTGGTCATAACTTTTCTTCCAATGAGTAGCGTCTTTTAATTTCATGGCTGCAATCACCATCTGCAGTGATTTTGGAGCCCCCAAAATAAAGTCTAACATTGTTCCACTCTTTCTCCATCCATTTGCCATGAAGTGATAGGACTAGATAACATGATCTTTGTTTTCTGAATGTTGAGCTTTAAGCCAACTTTTTCATTCTCCTATTTCACTTTCATTAAGAAGCTTTTAGTTCCTCTTTCCTTTCTGCCATAAGGGTGGTGTCATCTGCATATCTGAGGTTATTGATATTTCTGCCAGCAATCTTGATTCCAGCTTGTGCATCTTCCAGCCCAGTGTTTCTCATGACGTACTCTGCATATAAGTTAAATAAGCAGGGTGACAATAGATGGCCTTGATGTACTCCTTTTCCTATCTGGAACCAGCACTCAGTCATGTTCAACTCTTTGCAACCCCATCAATTGGAGCACACCAGGCTTCCCTGTCCTTCACCATCTCCCAGAGTTTGCTCAAACTCATGGTTTCATGTTTGAGCAAAGGATGCCACCAATGAGTCGATGATGCCGCCCAACCACCTCATCCTCTGTTGCCCCCTTCTCCTCCTGCCCTCAACCTTTCCCAGCATCAGGGTCTTTGACTATGGATGTACAAACCAACCAACCAGTTAGCCATATTTCAGCCGCACAGCTTGGATTCCCAAACGTTTGTTTCTGTGACCACGGGTCCTTGGCCAATGAGCCAAGGCCAGAGCTGAGGTTCTACCCATCATATTGCTGGTGTGTGTTGGTCCCTGACTATGCTAGGGAAGAGCTGGTATTTCCCAGTCTCTCAGTTCAAAGGTCTGGGGTTCCTCTCTGGAGATTGATGCTCATACCTCTGGAATCCCTGGCTAATGCTCCAGGGTGCAACAGGCAGTGGGGCAAGGCACATTTACTGTTGACCCCATATCTGAGAATTTCTCTTTAATAACCTGCTCTGGTAGTCTTGGTAGATCTGCTTGGCTGTTGGCTAGATTTCTGTGATTATCTACCAACAGTAAAAGGCATAAATCTTTCACTAGCTGAGGTTGGACCAGGTACCAGAGAAGCTCTAGTGAGGATGAGTCTTTGTTATTGCTCAGTTGCTCAGTCATGTCCGACTCTTTCACAACCCTATGGACTATAGCCCACCAGGCTCCTCTGTCCATGGAATTCTCCAGGCAAGAATACTGCAGAGGTTTGCCATTTCCTTCTCCACAAGATCTTCCCCAACCAGAGACTGAACATGGGTGGCAAAGAGAGGTCACAACTCAGGACAAGATTTGACAGAAGAACCAAGACCTTGGGAGATGTGAATCCAAGGAGCCTTAGAATAGTCTAGAAGGAATCTCCTCCAGGGCAGTGGAGGAGCCCAGGAATGCATTCTACAGTGAAAACAGGAGCAGAGCAGTCTATCCACATTAAGTGCAGTGGAATCAGCAGGTAAAACTCAATCCCATAGGTTTATGATTTGGAAAGCTGCCAGTGCAGAATGGGAGCTGCTTTCACCAGTGCATTCTTACGGGGAAAAATGATTGAGAGATAACTGCACGCCAGACCGTAACAGGTAAACAGAGATAAAGAGAGAATCTGTATCCAGGAACTATGGCTACTGAAGGAGACCAAGTCTCAAGTGATAAATGATGAGTTACACCTACAATGCTCTGAAGGTACAGAAAAACAAACAGCAACCACTATTTGAGAAAAATCAGGAGGACTTCACAGAGGAGCTGTGCCTCAGAGCAAGGGACTATGCCTGTTTGAGGAAATCTCACATAGGACCGTATGAGCTGCCTTCAGTTAAGATTTATCTGTTTTGGGACTTCCCAGTAGGTCCCCTGGTTAAGAATCAACATTGCAACACAAGGGGTACACTTTTGATCCCGGGGGCTAAGATCCCACATACCTCATGGTCAAAAACCAAAACATGAGACAGAGCAATACTGTAACAAATTCCATAAAGACTTTTAAAAAATGGTTCATATTTTTAAAAAAACTTTAAAAAAATACGAGTTTCTAGTTGATGCACAGACTTTTCCTGAAGACCTGGGATCCACATATATGGTACACCACTGACATTTGTAAAGAAAACATTTTGAGATCTTCTAGAATCCCTGAATCCATGAATACTGATTAAGATATAGAGGATGAATAATCAGTCAGGCTTACTCACTCTTCTACATTTGAGCCATGTGGAAGCACACACCGATGTGGCCAAACTTGGAAAGGTGGAAAGTGCAACCATGATTCCAGCATGTTTTAGAGAAAGGTTTTCCCATGCTCCAGAGAGGCAGTGCTGCTGCTGGACAGGCAGTGAGGTTCATCGCGTCCCAGGAAGATGATGAAGGCACACTTGGTTACCTGGGAGACACAGCAGAGGTGACGCAGAAGGAAGGGGTTGGTATCTGCCCTCATGTTACATGACCTAATGAGGCACCATGGGCCCAGATGGATTCCTTGTGGCTGGAAGGAACTGGAGCATGTATCTTCTGCTCAACACATTCACTGCATCGCTGGCACAGAGCTCAGAGCATCACACACACATTAGTATTCACTTGTCACCAAAATCCTGTGAATTGGAAACCAGCATGTCCCCATCTCTGAAATGGGAAAACAGAGCCTGGGGAAGTTAAGGGCATACAAACTGAGAAGAGATAGACTTGAGGGTTAACCCAGAATTATATCACCAGAACCTTCTGCTTTGGACAGTTTGACCCTTCATCCTCAGTTAAAGATCGAGGCCTGTTGGTGGAGTTTGTGCAAAGATGAAAAAGAGTGACGCACTTGGGACCTTGAGGTTCTAACAGAGGATCACAGGGACCCGCTCCTTCTTACAGAGGACCATGCTTGTCTCCAGCCCAGAGAATTAAGACAGGGGCTCCCAGGCCAAGTGTTGTCAGGAATCTAGTTTTTGCCTTTCTCAGGTTGACGTGGCCCATGACAGGAATTATTCATGTTAGGGACGAATATATGTTACTAGAAATAGATTACTTTCGGAAGTCAGATTTATCCATTTTAAATAGAAGTAGAGGAAACTGGAAGTAAGAACAGCAGCTTCATCTGCGGTTGAATCATGCACCATAATTAAGCCTTCTCATTTCCTACTCTTTCCTTCTTCATTTTGCAAATGTCTCCATCTGTGACTCATCTTTTTGCAGCAACACTACCCCCTCATATTTCTTTTTCTTATCTTGCTATATTCTCCATCAACCCTGTCTTTTAACTTTTCTAGGAAGAGCCTACTGATTTTTAAAATTATCAAAGAGAAAGATGGAAGAGACAGCTCTTGGAGAAACATTAAAAATTCATATCAAATAAGTCAAGGTCCTAGATAAAGCCAGAGGTTATAACTTTGTAACTGATGTTACTGAGAACATGATATACATAAATTAGTACCACATATTATTTTCAGAGCCTAAGTTTTGGTTAGAAGTATTCTAGATACTGAGGATATGAAAATAAATCAGACACAAAAATCTTTGGGGTACTATGGGCTGAGTGTGTCATTCCCAAGTTCATATGTTGGAGATGGGGTCTTTCGGTGGTAATTAGGTCATGATGTAGAGCCCTCATGAATGGGATTAGTGTCCTTATAAGAAAAGCATGAGAGAGATGGTCTCCCTCTGCCAGATCAAACTATAAGAAGACAGCCATCTGCTAACTAGAAAGAGGGCTTTCATCAGGAACCCAACTGGCTGGCATTTTGAGTTTGAACTTCTCAACTTCCAGCACTGTGAGAAATAAATCCTTGTTCCTTAAGTTATCCAGTCTATTTGTCCATGTAGCCTAAGCTAAGACCAACACTTAAAAAGATAATGTCAAGGAACTTTCCTGGTGGTCCAGTGGCTAAGACTCCATGTTCCCAATGTAGAGTGCCCAGGTTCAGTCTCTGGTTAGGGTATTAGATCCCACATGCAGCAACTAAGAGTTTGCATGCCACAATTAAAGATACCACATACTGCAACTGACGCTCTGTACAGACAAGTAAAAAATTAATTTTTTAAAAGATAATGTCAATAAAATATGATATGTGTTATGACAGAGATATAGGCAAGTGGCTACAAGAGCTCTTCATCCAACCCAGGGGTTTCAGGAAAGTTTCTGAAGAAATCAACCTCTGAGCTCATTCATTAAGCATGAATTAGAATCAACTGGGGGCAGATAAAGGGGTAAGGGATGGGGAAAAGAGTATTTTAGCCCCCGCAAAGGCACAAAAAAATGGAACCACTGGTATGTCTGGAGAATTACACAGAGTGCAATGTTGTTAAAAGTCAAAGTTGCAGTTGATGAGAGAGAAGAGTAAGGCTGGGGAAACAGCCAAGTAGAGAGAGTTTTAAAGAGCATGCATTTCAGCCCTTAGGTGTTGGGGGATGGAGTGGGTCCAGAAGGAATTTAAGAAAGAGAATTGTCATAATTACATAGTATTTTAGAGTGATCACCTGGATGGTTAAAAAAAAAAAGAAAAGGAGAGATCTGATCTGAAGGGTGAAACACTAGAACCTGAGCCTTCAGGCAAGAGGGGAGGGGATGGGGCCTTGCACTGGGCCCTTGTGGTGTGAATGCAGGAGACATAAAGCTGTCAGCACTTGGATAGAGGGGCTGCTTGAAGCGCAGGAATACAAATCTTTCCTGAGACTCTTCTTGAATTGCTGTTTATGAATGAATCGCAAAGGTTACCCTAGTCAGAATGTCGAAGCCCTACGGAGATCTTTCTGCCATTCATCTTTACAGACCATATTGGATCCCAGTACAGTCCTTTCTTCCTGTGCTTGGGGTCCAGGGATTCAACTGCTCTCCTTCAGTAACTAGCATCCTGTTGTTTCTTTGGAGGACTTTGTCCTCCAGTCTAGCTGTAGTATGAGTCCCAGGCTTCCCTTTTTTGAAGAAATATTTATGTATTTCTGCATTTATTTGGCTGATATGAGTCTTAGTTTTGGCTTGCAGGATCTTACCTATGTCAGTTGGGCTTGTTAGTTGCGGTATATGGGGTCTAGTTAACTGATCAGATTGAACCTGGGCCCCCTGCATTGGGAGCTTGGAGCTTACCCATGGGATCACTAACAAAATCCTTCAGGCTTCCCAAATATCTTCTTTGCTTGCTACCTCTAAAGACAAATACACCTTTTCTTCATAGCACTTATTGTGTTTGCAATGAATGAATAATTCCAGCACTCTTTATTTAATGCTTCCTCTTTTGCAAGTGTCTATTCTTGTTGGCAGCCAGCAAACACTAACTCTGTTCAGCTGGAGCTCGAGAAGAAATAAGAGAGAGGTTGCGAAGATGACTGAAAGCTTAGGAAAGGGGAATTGGCAAGAAGCCCAAGGCTGGGCAGCTGAAAG
Organism: Nanger dama; assembly: GCA_917880005.1. Classification (NCBI taxonomy): domain Eukaryota; kingdom Metazoa; phylum Chordata; class Mammalia; order Artiodactyla; family Bovidae; genus Nanger; species Nanger dama. The sequence continues at coordinate 56,235,726 of CAKJTW010000005.1, read as the reverse complement.
ATGAGCCAAATCACACGTGAGTGACTGTCTGTCTAGAACTTCATCACTGAGCCGGCTGCTACACTAGGACTCAGAACTCTGTTGGCATGACATTTCTGAAGAATGTCAATTTGTTTCTGAGCCATTTGTCATGTGCCCTCAAAGTTGAAATTCCTAGAAAAGAGCATGTCTGGTTCTGGATACTGGTGATAGAAAAGAATGCAGGTTTCCTACTAACTTCTTCAGGAGGAAAGTGGGAAGCAAGGCCCTCTCTTCCCCTGACAACTCTCTAGATTTTCCTGCCCCCAAAAGGGTGAATTCTTTGTTGTATATCTTCCTATCTCTATATTTAGAGACATACACACATACATACATAGACACATTATACCTCTGCCAGACCGGAAGTTTCATGAAGATAGCGTCTTAATCTCCTTGATTGTTTCATCTCCCAGTGCCAGGCACTGTTCACTCCAAACAAGGGTAGGTAGTAAATCCTCAGGAAATATTTCTTGGATGAATGGGAGAACAGATGAATGAATATGCCTTAAAAACAAGCATTTTACTTCTAATCTCTCCAGCATTTAAAAAAATGCTGAAGCTCCAATACTTTGGCCACCTAACATGAAGGGCTGCCTCACTGGAAAAGACTCTGATGCTGGAAAAGAGTGAAGGCAAAAGGAGAAGGGGGAGACAGAGGATGAGATGGTTGGATGGCATCATTGACTCAATGGACATGAATTTGAGTAAATTCCAGGAGATAGTGAAGGACAGGAAGTCTGGCATGCTGCAGTCCATGGAGTCACAAAGAGCCCGACACGACGTAGTCACTCAACACAGCAATAATTTTCATTGACTGTCCCTTCTCCCAGTGACAGGCACCTATCATTTCAGGAAAGGGTAGATAGTAAATCCTCAGCAGATATTTCTTGGATGAATGAGAGGACAGATGGATAAATATGACTTAAAAAAACAGGTATTTTACTTCTAATAATGCCAGCATTTTAATAAATCCCTACTGCATGGTCCTCATCTATGTTTCCTGACTCCCTTATGAGACAGTAACTGGAATTTCTCCTACCTTATGCTTGTTTCAGGGGCCTTATCAGGCCCACCACATCCTCACTGCTGGACCTCAGACTTTAGCAAAGGTACTGTAGACCTCTTGGTCCATGCTTACCCTGTTTCCTGGCTGGCAAATGATCAAAGCAATGCTATCGGGATTCCTAAAGACAGCTAAACTGTTTACCTCTCCTTGGATCTGCAGACTTGATAAGACTCAGCTCTGGAGACTTCTGGCTCAGGGAGAAAGCCAGCAGGCCATTTGCTTCCAGAAGGCTAGGAGGAAGAACAGCTCCCTTGGCCCTGTTTAAATGTTAGTTGACAATGAATATGGTTTAAGTTGAAAACCATCTGAGATTCAAACCAGTTCCTTGCTCAGAACCAACAGAAATATTAAAATTCTGGGGAAATACAGCAATGCTTTGACGTGGATTATCTATTTCTGACTCCCTGATTACCTTAAAGGAGTGAGCTCGTTAGTCAAAGCCACGTGACAATGCTACAAAAATATAACCCTTTTAGGACACTGTAAACTTAAAAATCATCATAAAATCTTGTCTGAGACACAAATGCTCTCATTCAGTTGATGCTGCTGCAAGTTAGATTTTTTTTAATCAACAGAAACTAAGTAGCTTATGCTAATGATCTATCTTCAGAAATAACTCACCTTCTGGAGGATTTCTTAATCTAAAGGATTTTGAAAATACAAGGCTTCAAAGATTCCATTACTCCTCTCAGTTTCTTGATTAATACTGTCTCAGAAGATGAGCTGGCTAAGCTTCACTACCTAGGCTATTTTAAAATTTTGTTAACTTTTGGTTATCGGTAGTTGCTTGCTTTAATGGGGATTCATAATTCTCCCTGCTGAGAATAAAATTTGTTGTCAGAATAAAGCACATTTGACTTTTTCTCAGCTGCCAAGATGTGAAGTCTTGTGGTTGGGTATTTTGGAAAACTGGCAGGTTTGTTTACATATTGTGGTCTTTCTCCAAATTTATCCCACATCCCACACCCCACAAGTCTAGGACCCCTTCCAATGTAATTGCTGTGGACAAGTGCGAGGCAAAAACGGCTTCCACAGTCACCAAGGCGCTTCCCTCTCTGAATCACACACAGCAAATGCCAAAAGAACTTCCCTGGCTTTAAAAAAAAAAAAAGAAAAGAAATTGCTGACCTACAGAAATACCTGATTCTAATTTGCTGTACAAATGGAAACCCTTTCTTCTCAGATTGGATGCAGAGAACTCTTTTTTTTTTCAATGTTTATAATTTAACAATTGCTTAGAGCCTTTCATCTGAAAGCAATTTACGCATGTTGAACCCAATTATCCTAACATGTTTTAAAACTTACCAGTATTTTTCCTCTTTCACCTTGGTGTATTAGTCTCATTGCACAGCAAATCTTAAATTTAATCATGGACGTGCTTTATGGATTAAAATGCTTAGAAAACTCTTCTTGCCCAGGAAAGAATAATACTGGAGAAAATGATATATTCTTCTGATAGAGATTAAAACTTTTGATTTGGATCTGGATTCAGCCACACCATGTACTATTCAGTCAGAAGAGATGGTGAGTCATGAACCCACACTTACTTTCTGTTTCCTTCATTTTGGGAGAAAGCCAGGCGGCAAATATGTTACCTTAATCTGGTGCCATCAAGCAGTCTCAAGCCATCTGCTCTCCCGCTTGTTAGGATGGCTTATTCAGTCAGTTCATTCAAGAAATGTTTATTGAGGGCTTACTCTGTGCCAGGGACAATGCTAGAAACTGGAAAGATAAGAGTGGAAGAGCAAGATGTAAGTGTGCCTAGGAATTTACACTTCAGAGGGAGGTAATATGTACACAAATAGTTTATTGTAATACTGCTTAAAAAAAAAAACCCAAAAACACCACCTGATGAAAGAACTTGGCCTCAAATGACCAAGAACTTGTTCTCATCACCTGTAAGATAGAGGACATGAAGTTAGGCTTCCAAACGAAGTGAGAGCTACGATGAGGCAGGAATGGATGGTAGATGAATAGGAAGGAGGAAGAGTATTCTGGGAGAGCAAATATAGCATGTTTGAGAGCCGAGAAGTCACACGTTTGCAAAACTGAAAGAATTTCACTCAGCTGAATGGTAGAGCCTAAGTTTGCATCTTGTAAAAAATGTTGCTGAGCATTTAGGAGAATCCAGTTCCTTAGGACCCTGTAAACCCTAGGAAGGAATTTAGACATTTTCCTGAAGGAAGTGGGAATCCACAAGAGGACTTTATACAGAGAAATCACAGGAATTTTCTGCATTTTGGAATTAATATTTTGGCTACAGTGTGTTGAGTACATTGGATGCGAATGGAAGCTGGACTTTGGCTATCATAAATGACAAGGATGTTGATTGTTCTGAAAAATGGTGGTGATCAAGGAAATCAGTCAAACTACTCAGCGAGAATCAATGAGTGACAGATTAGATGTGGGAGAGATAAGAGTCGAAGATAAGGCTCAGTTTCTGCTTGGTGGTTTCCCTACTGCCCGACTCTGTGTGACCCCATAGACGGCAGCCCACCAGGCTCCCCTGTCCCTGGGATTCTCCAGGCAAGAACACTGGAGTGGGTTGCCATTTCCTTCTCCAATGCATGAAAGTGAAGAGGGAAAGTGAAGTTGCTCGGTCATGTCTGACTCTTAGCGACCGCATGGACTGCAGCCCACTGGGCTCCTCCATCCATGGGATTTTCCAGGCAAGAGTTCTGGAGTGGGGTGCCATTGCCTTCTCTGATTAATATAACACCATTGGCCAAAAGTTCATGAATTCTCCTAAGTAAGTAGTTTTGTGGAATGTACTGTACCCCCAGCACTCTTGAGAGTATCCAAAATATCAGACATATTGAGGGCAGGAGGAGAAGAGGCAACGGAGGATGAGGTGGTTGGATGGAATCGCTGATTTAATGGACATGAGTTTGAGCAAACTCTGGGAGATAGTTTAGGACAGGGAAGCCTGGCATGTTGTAGTCCAAGGGGTGGCAAAGAGTCAGACACAACTTAGCAATGGAACAACAACCACCAAATTAACAGGAAGCTAAAATACCACAAATGAACATTAGGAAACATTAAGTAAGTAAATGGCATAAACACTGTAAAATTCTAGGTGATTGATTTCTGTGACTATATTCAACTTAAGTTTGCAAACATAGACTTTCAAGCTAGTACATGACAGAGCAGAGGTCGGAAGCAAGGATTCCGATGCACCATCTATGTTTGTGTCACCACTTCCAGAGTTTTCAAGCTGTCAGACTCCTAGGATCCTGTGGAGGTATCTACCCTACACCCCTCATCCCACCCTTTCCAGCCAACACTCACACTCCATCTCTGCTCTGATCATAGCATACCAGAGTTTCCTGTTTTACATAATGGTAACAAAAAGTCATTGGGAAATGGCTGATTCATACTGACATTGGGCAGAGACCATCAAAATTCTTTAAAGCAATTATCCTTCAATTAAAAAATAAATAAATTTTTAAAAAAGAAAAAAATTCACAAGGAAAAGTTTAAATGTTACTACTCTATACACCTGCCTTCCTCAAGCCCCAAGACTTAACTAGCCATCACAAGTCATTTCATCTCTTGATCTCCAGTCTCCTCTTGTGATTCACAAGATCACAGTCTTCTCTACTATGGAGAAGTTATGGAGATGATCAAATGTGGTTATTTTTGTGGCAGTGCCTTTAAAAAAATTAACTTTATTGAGGTATAATTTATGTCCAATAAGCTGAATCTACTTGAAGTATGAAGTTTGATCCATTTTGACAGCATGTACAGTGCTATGATCAAATTATACTCATTTGTTGTAACAGTAATTCGTTTCTTCTTTTGCTGAGTAGTGTTCCTTTGTGTGGTTGAATATTTTACCTATTCACCTCGTGATGGGTATTGAGATTATTTCCTGTTTTTAGCTATTGTAAATATCCCTGCTATAAATATTTATGTACAAGTTTTCCTCTGGACCTAAAGTGCTATTTGAACTGAAAGATGGCATTCAATATAAACTTTAATTATTTAGGTACTAAAATAATTTTGGCTTTTATAAGGAGTGTCCGTCTCATGGAAGAGCAGTTTCTGCTCATTGATTTCTTGGGAACAAATATGAGGATGACATATATAGCATGTGTCTGAATGCTGTCAAACCATAGTTTCACTTCAAAAGAATTTGTAACACTTCTTACTACAGACATGTGAGAATAAAGCTTTTAATTTGAAATATAAAATTGGAAAGTGATACACTTTTTAATGACAGAGTCCTTCATAAAAATAGGTTTTGATCAGTACATATTCACACTCCAGGATATTCCCTTGATGCATGTACTGAAGTCCCTTTGACTCCATGGAATCTGTGCCTATAAATTGAGAAAAGAATATATGCAGCAATTGTGTTAATTACAATAGAGTTATTGTTCAGATCGTAAAGCATCTCACTGAGGCTTTGCCTGGCAGGTCAGCATTAACATCTTATTTTCCCTTTGACTACTGAATTTAAAGGAATACCCATTTGTTTCCGATTTTTATATTTTGGAATCTTCTCAAGTTAAATTGCACTCTTGCTCTCCAGGAAGTAGATATGAACTGAAATATACTTATTGATTTTCCGAGGGTCAAATGAATCTAGTCTTCACCTCCTTCTTGAGGCTCTTCCAGATTTCAAGAAGTATAATTTCAATCTCTTCCTTCCCTTATGTGAAAACAATGCTTTCCTTGCTCAACAATGTTATGTGCAATTCTCTGGAATGTACTTTTCTTTCCTATTCCAAAGTTCCTGGCTCTCATCTTCATTAGAAAAGCAGAGTACTTCCTTACAATTCTGGGAGCTATTAACTGCTCTTGGTCAGCAGTTCTCAAACTGCTTGTTCCTAAGGGCCCTCTGGATGCTTAAAAATTACTGAGCAACCCAAAGCACTTTTGATTATGTGAGTTATATCTATCAATATCTAACCCATTAGAAATTGAAGCTGAGAAAACATTTAAAGTATTCTTTTATTAATTCATTAAAACTAAATCTATCATTTATTATGTGTTCAAATCAATAATGGTTTTTCCAGGAAAATAATCCTGTTTTTTAAAGCAAAATTGCAATGAGAAAATGTAGTGAGTGCTATTGTTTTACATTTTTGAAAAACCTCTTTAATATTGCTCTAATAGTCAACTCTTTCTGCATTCAATCTGCTCCATTGCACATAGACCCTGAAAAACTTTTCTCAAGGTTAATAACAGAAGGATAGTGAAAACATAAAAATGTCCTAGTGTAATTATTATTATTTTTTTAATATTTATCTATTTATTTGGCTGTGCCGGGTCTTAGTTGTGAGTAAAGGGATCTTTATTTGCACCAGGTGAACTCTTACTTTCTGCCTGTGGGATCTAGTTGCCTGATCAGGAATGGAACGTGGGCCCCCTGCATTGGGAGCATGGAGTCTTAGTCACTGGACCCCCAGGGAAGTCTCCAAGTTTTAGCACAATTATGAAAATAGGTTTTTAAAAAATATTTATTTATTTATTTATTTTTATTTGCACTGGGTCTTCATGGCTCTGTGCAAGCTTTGCGGCAAGTGGGGGCTATTATTCATTGTGGTGTACAGGCTTTTATTGCGGTGGCTTCGTACCTGCATGCCCTGCATTGAAAGGTGGATTCTTAAACACTGGACCACCAGGAAGCCCCTGAAAATAGTTTTGATCCTGCAAAAACCCCTGAAATTTGTTGAGAGATTCCCTCCTGCCACCCCTGTGCCCAGAGAGTTTCATGGGTAAACTTTGAAAACTGCTATTCTAGTCATTGCTGTAATATGATGAATGTTTTCTTAGCAACTTGTTGAGTCACTAAGTCATGCCTGACCCTTTGCGACGCCATGGACTGTAGCTTGCCAGGCTCCTCTGTTCATGGGATTCTCCAGGCAAGAATACTGAAGTGGGTTGCCATTTCCTCCTCCAGGGGATCTTCCCAACCCAGGGAATGATCCTGCTTCTCCTGTGTCTCCTGCACTGGCACACTGGTAGGCAGATTCTTTACCACTGAGCCACCAGGGAGGCCCCCTGCCCTTAGAGATTGAGTCTCAAATGGCTGGCAGCTCAGGATGGAATTATTGATGATTTGTGAATCTTTGACTTAATGGCATTTGATGCGAAATTATTACAGAACTATCCAATCTTCCAAGACTCAGCTGGCTTATTCGATCCTTCTTTCTTGGTTTTTGCCTTCTTTCCTCCCTCCCTTCTTTTATCCTTCCTTCCATCCCTCCCTTCCTTCCTTCTTTCCTTCCTCTCTCTCTTCCTTCCTATCTCTCTTTAGATGCCTGTTTTCTCTCTCCTGTACTTCTGGGTAAGAGTTTTCAAGTCAGCCCTTCCATCTGTATTGCCCCTGAGATCTAGCTTCACATATGGGGTTTCCCAGAGCAAATCTCTCAAGGTCTCTAGGTTTCTTCAGACTGCTCTTAGCACTGCACAGTCCTGACTCTATGAACTGCATCAGAATCCACCCTGTCCTTTCCTGGGTGTGCACTGTCAAAGCCGAGTCGTAAGTGTACGGAATTTCCTGAACGACTCTCAAGGGCTTACAATGACTGCAGCCAAATGCTGAGTTGGGAGAGTTTCCCAGAACACTATGAGAATATCCGTAGTACAAGCTGTTGCAGAACACGAAATGCTCATTTTTATTAGTCACATGTCATAGTGACTGCATCCCCTCCCCTGTGAATGAGACGTCAAACTGAAGTTCAACATGAAACTCACATTTTCCCTACACGTGTTCTTTCTGCATTTCCACCTTCCAGTTAATTTCAGCACCAGACCCCCGGTCATAGAAACGAGCTCTTCTGAGTCACTCCATCCTCACCCTCGTGTCCTCAGATACGCTTAGTGGCTACATCTGCTTCTCCCACATCTGCCCTCCTCCTCCTAAAGGAAGTCTTATCCCCTCCCACGTGGACTACTGCAGTGCTACGAACCCCGCTCAACTTCAGCTCCGTGGAGCAGCAAATGCTTACACCACTGTCAGGTAACCTTCTAAAACACAGTTCAGATCATCCTGTTGTCTTATTTACAATAATTTCATAGCTTTGCATTGTTCAAAGAAATAAGTTCCAATTTTATAATCTGACATCTTGTTTCAAAGGACATTGTCTTTACTGGTAAAACTGCTTTCTGTACCCACTCCAGAGTACTGGAGTGGGAAGCCATTTTCTTCTCTGGGGGATCTTCCCAACCCAGGGATCGAACCCAGGTCTTTGGCATTGCAGGCATATTCTTTACCATCTGAGCCACCAGGAAAGCCCCAAAGTGCTAGTCACAGTTATGTCCAACTCTTTGTGACCCCATATACTGTAGCCCGCCAGGCTCCTCTGGCCATGGAATTCTCCAGGCAAGAATACTAGAGTGGATTTCCATTTCCTTCTCCAGGGCATCTTCTTGATCCAGGGTTTGAATCTGGGTCTTCTGCATTGCAGGCAGATTTTTTTTTCTCTCTCTCTCTGAGTCTCCTGGGAAGCCCTCATAACTTCCCTAGCCCTGCCCAATTCCTATTTGCTCCTTCTTCCAAATTAATATAGTTTCATGACACATGAATGTCCAGTTAACATTTCCAGCCTCCCTGAAGCTACAAATAGCCATCAGACTAGGTATTGGCCAATTGTTTGTAACAGAATGGATGAGTATCCTTCATGGGTTTTACATTAAAAATAACTGGATGTGTGCTGCTCTGGGCTCTTCTCCCTTTCTGGATGCCTAGAAAATGGTGCAACTAGAATGCAATCTCAGGTTTGCAAGTGGGGGCTTTTAGAAGATAACAGAAATACAGACCTACCTTAGAATAGCTCTTAATTCTAGACCATAGATCCTCAGCCTCCAGAATCTAATGCTTGATAATGTGAGGTGGAACTGATGTGGTAGTAATAAAGTGCACAGTTAAACGTAACATACTTGGATCATCCTGAAACCATCCCTCTCCCCCTCTCTCCCCTCAGGACTGGAAAAATTGTCTTCCATGAAATCAGTCTCTGATGCCAAAAAGTTGGGGACTGTTGCTTCAGACTGGTAAACCACTATTATTCTAGAGCTTTACTTTAAGCCCCTTAGCTTGTACCATAATTATTTTTGTTGCTCATTCACTCAGTCATGTCTGACTCTTTGCAACCTCATGAACAGCAGGATGCCAGGCTTCTCTGTCCCTCACCATTTCCCTGAGTTTGCTCAGACTCATGTCATTGAGTTGATGATGCCATCCAACCATCTCATCCCCTATCACTCCCTTCTCCTCATGCCCTCAATCTTTCCCAGCATCAGGGTCTTTTCTAATGAGTTGGCTCTTCGAATCAAGCAGCCAAGGTATTGCAGTTTCAGCTTTATATGATTTCAAATCTACTTCTGCCTTCAACATCACTTTGAGGTTACAATTCTCTGAGCACAGTGATCTCGATCATCATCAACTTTAAATACATATATTTTTGGCCTCAGAACCTTTGTACTTGCTAATCCCTGTGCATACAGCACTCTTTTCACTCATTTTTGCAAGACTCTATTCACATTCAGATCCCAGCCTGAATGTCACTTTCTTATGGAAGCCTTTTCTCATCACTTCATTTAAAGTATCCATTTGCATAATTATCTTTAATGATAATGTCCTGTAATATTAATATCTTCCTAGCACTATCATCACATGAATTTATCTTATTTATTACTTGTTTATTTTCCCTTCCCTTTATTTGCTAGGAGTTCAGGGACATTTTATTCTTTGTGCTCTACTGTATCTCCACTGCTGACACTTGATAATTGGCTAACAAAATATACTAAATGAGTAAATAAATTAATAAAGAGAATTGTCCATGCTAAGTCACTTCAGTTTTGTCTGATTCTTTGCGACTCTATGGTCAATAGGCTACCAAGCTCCTGTGTCCATGGGATTCTCCAGGCAAGAATACTGGAGTGGGTTGCCATGCCTTTCTCCAGGGGATCTTCCCAATAAAGAGAATTAGTTATGAAATATTTGAACTTTTCAATTTTTATAGAAATAATTATTATGAACTAACATATTTGGGAATTGTTTTATGGTTGATGGATCAAATCCTTTAATGTTTATTCCATGATATTAATATAATTATAATATATTGATATTTTGGAGTTTCTACCTAAAACTCCAATATATATTGGAGTTTCTATATAAAAATTTTTACTAAGCAACACATGATGCACAGTAATAAGTAAGTTTATCAGCAAGCATGTACTCTATTTAGGCAAGAATTACAATGAGAATAATATAAATAAATGTAAAGGTTTAAGTAAGTTACCATAAACCCATTATAACAAAATGCTATGGAGAAAAAAAGAAGGACCATAAAAGATTGAGGGAATGTGGCAAGATTTTGATGGCAACCCACTATAGTACCCTTGCCTGGAGAATCCCATGGAGGGAGGAGCCTGGTAGGCTACAGTCCATGGGGTTGCAAAGAGTTGGACACGACTGAGCAACTTTACTTTTCTTTCGAGAATAGACAGCATTTTCTGTTTTTGTACTCTCATCTGTTTTTTGTTGTTGCTGATGTTATTTAGTCCTTAAGTCCTGTCGGACTCTTTGTGACCCAATAAACTGCAGCACACCAGGCTTCCCTGTCCCTCACTATCTTTTCTGTTACAAGTATAACAACACTAAGTTCAGAGAATTATTTTTATCATCAATTCTCCAGAACCTATCTGCAATTCTGTATGTTCATCAGACCTCATCCAGACCCTATGAAAAGTCAGTATACTACCTGGTAAGAAAGTGTACCTGTTTGACAGAAACTTCTCAGACTGGTCAGCTCCAATTAAAAGTAAGTGAAAGTGAAAATCACTCAGTCATGTTTGACTTTTGCAACTCCATGGACTATACAGTCCATGGAATTCTCCAGGCCAAATACTGTAGTGGGTAGCTTTTCCCTTTTCTAGGGGATCTTCCCTACCCAGTGATCAAATCCAAGTCTCCTGTATTGCAGGCGGATTCTTTACCAGCTGAGCCACAAGGGAAGCCAATTATAATTAAAGTAAATACAACCCAAACTGGTAGATCTCAGAAACCCAGACCAGCTCCCTGTGACTTTGAAGTTGGTATTTCCACAACTGTAAAATGGTCATGATGACAAATCTTGCTTTTTCCCGCAAAGGTCGTTTAGGAAATATCATGAGAAAATATTGACAAAATATTTTGAACTTGTGGTTAAAATATTCCTGGAACATCTCAGTCAATGTAGGATTGGGGCTTTAAAGATCAAAGAACGGAATCTGATAAATGATGTATTTCAGTTTTTGGCATCTTTTATTCAGCTTCCATGATTCCTGGAATTATTCTGCATATTCAGTTTTTCTTTTAAACTATTTTATGGTATTTTTCTTGAGAAATCATATTCCTGGTTTCTTAAGTATCTTGTAAATTCTAATCTCTCTTCTGGTAAATTTGTCTTCGGGTGATTGGATTAGATCTGTATTTAATATCAGCCTACTCTTTATCAGTGGTGCATGTTAAGTTGCTTCACTCGAACTCTTTGCGACCCCATAGACTGTAGCCGACCAATCTCCCCTGTCCAAGGAATTCTACTGGCAAGGATACTGGAGTGGGTTGCCATCAGTGGTAGCAGAATGCAAGACAGGAGAGAAAAGCCTTTATCACTGCACAGCCAGGCTTGCCACGAACCACTGCACATTGCTTCTGGAACTCTTGACCTGCTCAGGGCACATTTACCTGGCCTTTGCCTCCTCCACTTAATAGTACTGACATCCTGCCTGAGATATTCTTCTACCTGCTTTCTCTTATCTCATATTCTGGCCTCTGATTTGTCAACAGTTTGCTCAACTCTCCCTCCCAACAAAAGCCAACATCTGTCATTCTGTGGTCTATAGTAGTTACCATGAACAAAAACGAAATTAGAAACCTGAGTGAAATAGAAGCTCAACACCTGCGTGGCCATCACAATCTTGGTATAATACTGTGATATCTTAAAATTTAGAGGATCAGTGTATGTTTTCTTCCATCTAAATCACCTTCAGGGATCAACATAAGGTGTGATCACTTAGGCAAAGTCATTGTCCTACCAAAGATAGATTTTTAAACACTGTTCTAGCCTAGCTGTTCAAGGGAGAATGAGGCTTATGACTGTGCACAGAGGGCAGCACAGGCCAGTGGAAGGGAGAAAGCACATCAGGTTACACGAGGCTAGAGGTATGAACACAGTTGAGTGGTTGTTGCTTACTTGCTAAGTCATGTCTGACTCTTTTTGACCTCATGGACTATAGCCGGCCAGGCTCCTCTGTCCGTGGGATTTCCTAGGCCAGAATACTGAAGTAGGTTGCCATTTCCTTCTCCAGGGGTAGCACAGCCATTAAGTCCGGTGTGTGTGTATTGGTTGGGGGCAGGGGTGGGGTTAGTTAAGAAGATTCCCAGGAGAGGTGACATGTGAAATAAGTCTCATGAGGTCAATATGGTTTTGAGAAGCCAGGAGGCTTGGGGCCTACATCAGTTCAGGCAGTTCAGTTCAGTCACTCAGTCGTGTCCAACTTTTTGCGACCCCATGAATCACAGCACACCAGGCCTCCCTGTTCATCACCAACTCCCAGAGTTCACTCAAACTCTGTCCATCGAGTCAGTGATGCCATCCAGCCATCTCATCCTCTGTCATCCCCTTCTCCTCCTGCCCCCAATCCCTCCCAGCATCAGAGGCTTTCCAGTGAGACAACTCTTCACATGAGGTGGCCAAAGTACTGGAATTTCATTCCTTCCAAAGAAATCCCAGGGCTGATCTCCTTCAGAATGGACTGGTTGGACCTCCTTGCAGTCCAAGGGACTGTCAAGAGTCTTTTCAACATCATGGTTCAAAAGCATCAATTCTTCAGCACTCAGCCTTCTTCACAGTCCAACTCTCACATCCATACATGACCACTGAAAAACCATAGTCTTGACTAGAGGGACCTTAGTCGGCAAAGTAATGTCTCTGTTTTTGAATATACTATCTAGGTTGGTCATAACTTTTCTTCCAAGGACTAAGCGTCTTTTAATTTCATGGCTGCAGTCACCATCTACAGTGATTTTGGAACCCCCAAAATAAAGTCTGATACTGTTTCCACTGTTTCCCCATCTATTTCCCATGAAGTGATGGGACCGGATACCATGATCTTCGTTTTCTGAATGTTGAGCTTTAAGCCAACTTTTTCACTCTCCTCTTTCACTTTCATCAAGAGGCTTTTTAGTTCCTCTTCACTTTCTGCCATATGGGTAGTGTCATCTGCATATCTGAGGTTATTGATATTTTTCCTGGCAATCTTGATTCCAGCTTGTACTCTGCATATAAGCTAAATAAGCAGGGTGACAACATACAGCCTTGACGTACTCCTTTTCCTATTTGGAACCAGTCTGTTGTTCCATGTCCTGTTCTAACTGTTGCTTCCTGACTGCATACAGATTTCTCAAGAGGCAGGTTAGGTGGTCTGGTTATTTCAATCTGTTCAGAATTTTCCACAGTTAATTGTGATCCACACAGTCAAAGGCTTTGGCATAGTCAATAAAGCAGAAATAGATGTTCTTCTGGAACTCTCTTGCTTTTTCAGTGATCCAGTGGATGCTGGCAATTTGATCTCTGGTTCCTCTGCCTTCTCTAAACTAGCTTAAACATCAGGGAGTTAACGGTTCACATATTGCTTAAGCCTAGCTTGGAGAATTTTGAGCATTACTTTACTAGCATGTGAGATGAGTGCAACTGTGCAGTAGTTTGAGCATGCTTTGGCATTGCCTTTCTTTGGGATTGGAATGAAAACTGACCTTTTCCAGTCCTGTGGCCACTGCTGAGTTTTCCAAATTTGCTGGCATAATGAGTGCAGCACTTTCACAGCATCGTCTTTCAGGATTTAAAACAGCTCAACTGGAATTCCATCACCTCCACTAGCTTTGTTTGTAGTGATGCTTTCCAAGGCCCACTTGACTTCACATTCCAGGATGTCTGGCTCTAGGTTAGTGATCACACCATCATGGTTATCTGGATCATAAAGGTCTTTTTTGTACAGTTCTTCTATGTATTCTTGCCACCTCTTCTTAATATCTTCTGCTTCTGTTAGGTCCAGGCCATTTCTGTCCTTTATCGAGCCCATCTTTGCATGAAATGTTTCCTTGGTATCTCTAATTTCCTTGAAGAGATCTCTAGTCTTTCCCATTCTGTTGTTTTCCTCTATTTCTTTGCATTGATCGCTGAAGAAGGCTTTCTTATCTCTTCTTGCTATTCTTTGGAACTCTGCATTCAGATGCTTGTATCTTTCCTTTTCTCCTTTGCTTTCTGCCTCTCTTCTATTCACAGCTATTTGTAAGGCCTCCCTGACAGCCATTTTGCTTTTTGCATTTTTTTTTTCCATGGGGATGGTCTTGATCCCTGTCTCCTGTACAATGTCACGAACCTCATTCCATCGTTTATCAGGCACTCTATCAGATCTAGGCCCTTAAATCTATTTCTCACTTCCACTGTATAATCCTAAGGGATTTGATTTAGGTCATACCTGAATGGTCTAGCAGTTTTCCCTACTTTCTTCAATTTAAGTGTGAATTTGGTAATAAGAGTTCATGATCTGAGCCACAGTCAGCTCTGGGTCTTGTTTTTTGTTGCCTGTATAGAGCTTCTCCATCTTTGGCTGCAAAGAATATAATCAATCTGATTTTGGTGTTGACCATCTGGTGATATCCATGTGTAGAGTCTTCTCTTGTGTTGTTGGAAGAGGGTGTTTGCTATGACCAGTGCATTTTCTTAGCAAAACTCTATTGGTCTTTGCCTTGCTTCATTCCACATTCCAAGGCCAAATTTGCCTGTCACTCCAGGTGTTTCTTGACTTCCTACTTTAGCATTCCAGTCTCCTATAATGAAAAGGACATCTTTTGGGGATGTTAGTTCTAAAAGGTCTTGTAAGTCTTCATAAAACCATTCAGTTCAGGCAGACACCAGCAAATGCAGCAACTCTGAATACGTTTACTGACTTTCAGGAAATGGTTTTGAACTGCAATTGTTTCTGTCCTGGAGAAGACAGGAAGAGGAAAAAAATTGATTGCCTTCTGAATGGCTTGTATACTTACTCTGATTAAGATATCTTCTCTTTCTCTACAGTGAAGTCAAGTCTGCCATAGCTGAGTAATACAATAACATATATTTACATCACATTTTATAGTTATTCAAGTGCTTTTGAAAAATGGCTTGTGTCTAATCCTTACACCAAGCCTAGAAGTGAGGCAGAGAGGGCATTATATATCTCAGCCATTAAGAGCATGACCATCAGAATCCAACAGGCCAGCCTCAGATTCTCTCAATTTTGGGCCAATTACTTCATTTCTCTGAGACACATTTTCTTCTCTTAGCCTCTCACATGCCTGTAATATCATGCTCCCTTGACTGATCAGATTCCCTTAATGCAGCTAACCTTCCATTTGACTGTAGGAAATCCAACCATGGAGCTAATGGTAAAGAATGCACTTGCCAACGCAGGAGAATCAAGAGTTGAGGGAAAGATCCCTGAAGTAGAAAATGGCAGCCTACTCCAGTATTCTTAAAAAAAAAAAAAATTATTTGGCTGTGTTGGGTCTTGGTTGCAGCAGTTGGGATCTTCAATCTTCATCGCAGCAAGTGAGATCTAGTTCCCTAACCAGGGATGGAAACTGGGCCCCGTGAATTGGGAGCCCAGAGACTTTTAGCTACTGGACCACCAGGGAGGTCCCTTGCTCCAGTATTCTTGCCTGGGAAATTCCATGGAGAGAGGAGCCTAGAGGGCTACAAAGGGGCTGCAAAGGAGACGGACACGACTGAGTGGCTGAGCACACTGAACACATTGAATCCAGCCCTCGCCAGCTTTAAAAGCCATTGAGAATGAAGGCGAAGGCCTCTGGAGTCCTTTGCCTGGGTTGAAATGGCACTTCACTCCCCTCACATAGAAGGACCCATGCTCCTCTGTGGAAGGTAACATCTCACTGTCTTGAGACCGAGTGTCCCTCACACCCCTGCTCTTTTGCCTGGACCATATTCCCCCAGCTTGGGCAGATGTTTCTTCCAGAATTCTCTGTAACAGAACTAAGGTATTGTTATAATATTGACAAGACCACAAAAGGCATGAGAAAAATTGAAAGGGGCCCTAAAACCGAAGTTAGCTTCAGTTGCTGTTAGAATCCACAGTACTCAGCCCCCATAGAGGTGCTTCTGGAGTCCCTTTCCATCTCCCCGCCTGTGGAAGGCGAGCTTACCACTCCCCAGGAACCTGGCTCTGTACCCAAAAGGGGCTCACTGAAGGGTGGTAGGAGAGGGGAGGAAGTTTTTCCTCTCACACTAGAATAATAATCCTGTCAGAGGTACCTCTCACCCTCAGGAATTCGATCTTCCCAGGATGACTGGCAGAAGTTATTTTAATTTCTTTCAGGTTGAAAAACTTCCCCCTTCCAAAGCCTACTGAAGTAAGGCAAAACTCCTGGCAAGCTAAAATTCTGTCTAGGCTTCCAACTGACATTTTTAAGTGTCCATTTATTTAGTGGGGCAAATATTGTCTTCTATTAATAAAAATGGTAAATATCTTTTTAAATTTAAAAGGAAAGCAGGACATAGTTTGCCTATAAAATAATATTTTCATATATTTGCTATTATAGGCACGATACTTAGTCTGCTAATCAGGGCTCGAAGCCACATTTGCTGCAGTTCATATGACGTTCCTCCATGCTGACTTTTATACTCTACTAAGTCTGTGCATCTAATTTTTTGTGGGGAATAATTTAACGACAACACTACACACACACACCCCCATTCTGCCAAGATAAACACTGTATTTTTTAAAGCATGTTATAATCTAACGGTGTATTTAAAAAGCAGAGTTTTCTATAGAGAAAAAATTTCCTCCCAAAATGATTACACCTTTTTACATTATAATTCAGAACAAGTCAATTTTTTTTGAGACGTCTCAGCCTTTATCTCTTCTCTTTGCTCAGACAGAGCTACTGTCCTCGCTTTTGATCTTCATTCCCTTGCTTTTCTCTATAATTTACCCTTGGGGCAGGTACCCTGATTCAGCATTTTATTTACCTTCAATTTCTTACGAAGACTGTCATACCGATTTCCTTTACTTAACATTAGTGTTTGGTTTGTTTTCTACATTTCTGGAAACCTTTTTTCTTTTGGTGCATCTCTTAAATTTTGTTTTATGATTCAACGTGAAAGCCTTTTTAAAATTTTAATGTCACTTTATGCCATAGAAATATGTTTGATTTCATTTGGCGTAATTTTATGGCATATTCTGTTTTACTAGCTTTTAAACATTGTTTAAACCTGAGTTGTTGTTTTTTTTTCCTGCTTCTCTGGGATATATGATTTTCCAATACATGTTTTTAGCCATTATACGTTGGCTTTAACAGTAGTTAACTTTATAGTTATTACTCTATGTTATATTCTTAGACCTTTATTTCAATTGTTGTTGTTCAGTTGGTAAGTCGTGCCCAACTCTTTTCGACCCCATGGACTGCAGCATGCCAGGCTTTCCCGTCCTTCACCATCTCCCAGAGTTTGCGCAAACTCATGTCCATTGAGTTAGTGATGCCATTGAACCATCTTATCCTGTTACCCCCTTCTCCTCTTGCTCTCAATCTTTCCCAGCATCATGGTTTTTTCCAGTGAGTCAGCCCTTCCCTTCAGGTGGCCAAATATTGGAGCTTCAGCTTCAGCTTCAGCATCAGACCTTCCAACGAATATCCAGGAATGATTTCCTTTCATATTGACTGGTTTGATCTTGCAGTCCAAGGGACTCTCAAGAGTCTTCTCCAGCACCACAGTTTGAAAGCATCAATTATTTGGTGCTCAGCCTTCTCTATGGTCCAACTCTTGCATCCGTACATGACTACTGGAAAAATCATAGCTTTGACTAGACACACCTTTGTCGGCAAAGTGATGTCTTTGCTTTTTAACACACTGTCTAGGTTTGTCAAAGCTTTCCTTCCAAGTAGCAAGCATCTTTTAATTTTATGGCTGCAGTTACTATCCACAGTGACTTTGGAGACCAAGAGAATAAAATCTGTCACTGTGTTCACTTTTTCTCCATCTATTTGCCATGAAGTGATGGGACTGGATAGCATGATCTTTGTTTTTGAATGATGAATTTTAAGTTAGCTTTTTCACCCTCCTCTTTCACCTTCAGTTAGAGGTTCTTTAGTTCTTCTCTGCTTTCTGCCATTAGGGTGGTATCATCTATATATCTGAGGTTATTGATATTTCTTCCTGAAATCTTGATTCCAGCTTGTGCTTCATGCAGCCCAGCATTTCACATAATGTACTCTGCATATAAGTTAAATAAGCAGGGACACAATATACAGCCTTGATGTACTCCTTTCCCAATTTGAAACCAGTCTGTTTTTCCACGTCCAGTTCTAACTGTTGCTTCTTGACCTGCATACAGGTTTCTCAGGAGGCAGGTAATGTGGTCTGATACTCCTATCTCTTGAATAATTTTTCAGTTTTTTGTGATCCACTCATTCAAAGTCTTTAGCATAATTAATGAAGCAAAAGTCAATTTTCTTTTAAATTTCCCTTGCTTTTTCTATGATCCAACTGACGTTGGCAATTTCATCTCTGGTTCCTCTACCTTTTCTACATCTGGAAGTTCTTGGTTCACATGCTACTGAAACCTAGCTTGAAGGATTTTGAATATTACCTTGTTAGGAAGTGAAATAAGTAATTGTATGACAGTTTAATCACTCTTTGGCATGGCCTTTCTTTGGGATTGGACTGAAAACTGACCTTTTCCAGTCCTGTGGCCACTGTTGAGCTTTGCAAATTTGTTGACATATTGAGGGTAGCACTTTCACAGCATCATCTTTTAGGATTCTATTTCAACAGATAATACTTATTACTTTCCTGCTAGGGATATTGAGGAAAACAATATATTTTGTTGTATTTTACCCCTTTCTCTGTTTTTCCTCCACCACCCAATTTTAACCCATTGCTCAGATTTTCTTAGAGTTTGCTCTTCTTTGTTAGAGAGGATTATACTGCTATTACTTGGTTTGTCAGCTTTAAATTTTCTTTGAATCTTGATTGATACAGATGAGAAATTAGCATTCTTCACTGTCTGTTTTTTTTCCTTCTTCCTCTCCATACTTTTACTAGTCATTCTACATACACACACACACATACACACACAATTTACTCCTCTTCCATCCCACCCTAACTGCCTATATTTGTTTGATTCTTAAAGGCTTTTGTTAGGGTTACTTTTATGATGTTGAGTTAGGTAATGTGGAGAAGTTTGTATAAGGTTGAATACAGACTTCTCCACATTACCTAATTCAGTTTTTAAGGAAAAAAAGTCCTTTTTTGTTGTTGTTTTTAAAGGATATATTCTTTTTTAAATGTATAACAGGGATTTTATACCCAACTAAATTGCTATTTAAGCATAAAGCTAACAAATTATATTTCTCATACAATAATAGGCAATACCATAGATATAGTAGAATCTCCAAAAGACCAAAGAGCACTATGAATAAAGACCCAATGATGGTAGTAAGAATTGACTATAGAGAAGGCGATGGCACCCCACTCCAGTACTCTTGCCTGGAAAATCCCATGGACTGAGGAGCCTGGTGGGCTGCAGTCCATGGGGTCACTAAGAGTTGGACATGACTGAGTGACTTCATTTTCACTTTTCACTTTCATGCATTGGGGAAGGAAATGGCAACCCACTCCAGTGTTCTTGCCTGGAGAATCCCAGGGACTGGGGAGCCTGGTGAGCTGCCGTCTATGGGGTCGAACAGAGTCAACGACTGAAGCAACTTAGCAAGCAGCAGCAGCAGCAGAATTGACTATATTTATCTGTGCAACTAAGAATCAAACAAATGTAGACAATTAGGGTGGGATGGAAGAGCAATACTCCTTTCCCTGATCAATACTAGTTCATTGTTTATTTCCTACTCATATCTCAACATTGTTTCCCTTTATTCTTGTATATCTGCCTTGTGGTCTTGCTTCAGAGTGACAATTACATCATCAAATTATTTTTTTTTAATCACAGTAAATTTATATGCATTTCATAGTATCATTTTTTAAAAAAATTACCATCTATATTAAACTTGTTCTGTCATTACTCTAAGAATTTTATAAATGTTAGTTCATTTAATCATCATTATAACCCCATGCTGGAGACGGCAATGGCACCCCACTCCAGTACTCTTGCCTGGAAAATCCCATGGACGGAGGAGCCTGGTGAGCTGCAGTTCATGGGGTCGGTAAGAGTCGGACACGACTGAGCGATTTCACTTTCACTTTTCACTTTCATGCATTGGAGAGGAAATGGCAACCCACTCCAGTGTTTTTGTCTGGAGAATCCCAGGGATGGGGGAGCCCGATGGGCTGCCGTCTGTGGGGTCGCACAGAGTCGGACACAACTGAAGCGACTTAGCAACATAGCATAGCAATAATCCCACGCAGTATGAAATAACTTAAACTCCATTTTACAAACTGAGGAAAACGAGGCACTAAGATTTGAATTAACGTACTCCAGGAACTTTTAAGTACACAGTCTGTTTCCAGATTCCACTGTACTAATGACTATGCTATACTGCCTCCCAGGTGAGTATTCTTGGTTATTTACTTTTTTTTTTTTTTTTTTTTTTTCCTTTGTAGTATCTCATTTTGTTTTTGCTTTTGCACTCGTTAAAAAACGTGCATCTTTCTGGACCAATGACTGCAGGAATTTTCAGATGTGGAAGAGGAACCAGAGCAGGGCTCCAGGCAGTGGCAATTTTGCATGCTGGTTCATGTAGTTTCTGCTTCTCACCAGTCCATGGATACAGGCAGGTGTGAGACAGTGCAAAGACTACCTTTAACCGCATTGTCATAAGACAAACTGCTTCTCTCTGCATACGGCAATTTTTTGAGTGGCTCTTTATTTAGACCTCCCTCTTCTGTGTCTCAAAGTCGATGCAGGTCTAGTGTTGCTTCTTTCGCTAAAATTTAGTGTTGCAAGCAAGGATCTAGATTTAATGATTAAATTGCACTCATCACATCTGAGAATTGTCATTTTGCTTCTTTCTGTTATCTGCAGAGGCTGCCCCCTGGCCTCCTGCCAGGGAATTCACTGTGCGGCACTTTCTCTCAGCTTCCTTCCACTCAGCCCCTGCTCTGCCCTGTTCGGTCTCCACTGCTTTTGGCAGCCCTTACACCTCTTTTGGGCTCTGGAGATTTGAGCTGTCTCTTACTTTTGCTGAAAATGAAGTTTGCGTTTTTGTTTCCCATTCTCCTTGTTGCTTTTGGATGTTCTCCAGCAGGAAAAGGGGGATATGCTAACTGCATGGAACACATTCAGACCACAAGTGCCCCCTTTACATTTCTATACTTCCATTTCTTCCACAGTCAAAGACCCTGAAATTAAAGTTACTAGACCTCTGACAAGAACGGCTAATAAAATGATCATAAAGTTTTTCATGAATAATCTGTTATTACTGAGAGAATGGGAGCGAGTGTGAACACTGCTGGCCTCATTTGATTAGGCTCATGTACTCAGACTCTATTGAAATCACTTTTTACCCTATTCTCATTGATGGATGTTACTGCTATGCTGTTCACTTCCTCTACCAGATTACAAATGAATGAGATTAAAATTCTAAAGCAAAAACTGAACCCCTTTGCCCTCATTTAATGCATACCTAAAGCATCTAGATTCATACACAGTATCTATTCAACATGTGCAATGATATAAAAACGCTATTCAGCTGAAAGGTTCTTTTGTGGTTGTGACTGAATTATTGAAGGAAAAGTACAGTTCTCTCATGTCATTTTAATAAAACATGCAACAAAATGGAAAGTAGTAAAATAAAATACGCTTCTGATTAATAATCAGCTAAGCAAACATTTATTTTAAAGTCATTCAATCCAGTCTCAAGATATTCTAGTAAGCTGAGCTTTTAAAAAAATATATTTTTACTATATGAATGCTTGGAATAAAAATTGGTGTCATTTTCTTCTCCAGATTTCAAAACTATCTGAAGTGAAACTCTGTTCAGAGCAAAGATAGTTTCAGAAACTTTCTTGAAGCACTCAGATTGCAGAAGGGGAGAAAGAAATGTGTGCGTTTACTATTCTCTTGACTCTTAGACTTGAAGCCTCCCTTCTATTTTCCAGGTAAAAATCTTACACATGTTTGCATATGAACATTATTTTAAACTCTGTGTATGTTTCTTCTCATGTTTAATTCCATTTGATTTATATATGTAAGTTCTAATATTTCATTTCCCTTTTCATTAAATATTGACTTCAGAAACTGAAAGAATTTGTAGCAGGAAAGAGCTAATTTTAATAATGTTAAATAAAATTGATATTTAAGTTGAAACATGGCCTTCTTCTTCACCTCTCAATCCCCCATAATTCCTCTTATGCCTTAATTATGGTTTGTCAGGCCTGTAATTTGCTTCTCTGAAAAAAGTTTAAGAAATGAATCATTTATTTTTAATCCTTATTAGTGAGTTTTTTTTTTCTCTCAATTTTCTCACCTTCTAATTTTCAATACAAATGATGAATCATGAAGTCACTGGGATTTTCCTAAGCATGCTTGGCATCCTCGTCAAATTTCTTGCCTATAAAGAAGTCTAATTTGGGATTTTTATGACAGGAAGACATCATTTATTGCCTGAATAAAACATGTGTTAGTGAAACAGATTAAGTGAAGAACTGGTACATGATGTAAGCTAAAAAGCTTATATGGTTACACCGTATTTTTTAAAGTAGTAGCTTATTATTTTATATTGATATTTACTGCAGCCTAATCATTTTAAAGTTATCTAAGTTTTAAAAGTTATCTAAATTTTAAAAGTTAATGTAGTAAAAATAGAGCCCTTTACAATTAGTTTTAAAATTACATGTTATATGATCTTCAGATAATCAATGTGCTGTTTTTAAAAAAAATTGAGCTATAGTTGCTTTACAATGGTGTGTCAATTTCTGCTGTACAATGAAGTGAATCAGCTATAAGTATACATATATCCCCTCCCTCTTAATTCTCCCACACCCACTCACCCCCATCTCACCCCTCCAGGTCATCACTGAGCTGAGCTTCCTGCACTCTACAGCAGGTTCCCACTAACCATCTATTTCACACATGCTAGTGTACAGAGTTGGACACGACTGAAGCGACTTAGCAGCAGCAGCAGTGTACATATTTCGGTCCCAGTCCCCCAGTTCATCCCACCCCTTCTCCCTTCACCATCAAGTCCACACATCTGTTCTCTACATCTGTGTCTCTCTTCCTGCCTTGTAAATCTAGAAAAATGGTAAGTGCTTCACTTTAATTTGAAACTTTGTTGGTTCAGTGTTAATCGGTACTGAATGAATGAGATCTAGTAAAGGTAGAGTGATCAACTCATCCCAGTTTTCTCAGAATTGTCCTGCTTTTCAAACTGACAGTCGCTTGTCCTGGGAAACTTTCAGTCCCCGGCAATCTTAATGTTAGGTCACCCTATAAGTTTACTTCACAGACCTTCTGCTTTTTTTTTTTAGGACAGGGGTCAGCAAACCATGGCCCTTGGGCCAAAGCCAGCGTGCAACTTGTTTTTGTAAATAAAGGCCAAAGGTCTGCTGGAATACAGCAATACCAATTCACTTCTGTGTTTTCTGGGGTTGCTTTCCCAACGGTGATTAGTTGCAATGGACCGTGCGGCCTGCAAAGTTGAAAATTTTGCTACTATTTTCTTTACAGAGAACATTTCTGTATTTGCATATTCCATATTTTATTTTATTTATTATTTTAATTAGTTATTATTATTTTTGGCTGCACTGAGCCTTGTTGCTCCATGTATGCTTTCTCTGGTTGCAGTGAGTGGGGGCTGCTCTTTATTGCTGTGCGTGGGCTTCTCATTCTGATGGCTTCTCTTATTGTGGAGCCCAGGTTCTAGGAGCTGCAGCACACTGCTCAACAGATGCAGCTCCTGGGTCTAGAGCGCAGTCTCAGAAGCTGTGGCTCACAGGCTTAGTGCCCCCAGGCATGTGGAATCTTCCCAGATCATGGATCAAACCCTTGGCCCCTCGCATTGGCAGGTGGATTCTCTTCCACTGTACCATCAGGGATATCCCATTCTCTATTTTAATTTATCCATTTTACACAATTAAAAGAGCATCATTTTAGAAAATAACCTTTGAAAATGTGTGATGACATTTGAACAAAAATATTACTTATGATTTGGGGGTAAAATAAAATATATTCATATATTTTAACCTCCCATTCTATGCCAGCTACTGTGCTAAGCTTTAGCAATCAATGTGAAAATAAAGAAGATACTGGTTTCCTTGGGAAACTCATTCTACAGTCAAGGAAATAAGCAAGTTATGCCGGTAAAACATGCGTGCTAAGTCACTTTAGTCATGTCCGACTCTTTGTGACCCCATGGACTGCAGCCCCCAGGCTCCTCTGTCCATGGAGTTTTCCAGGCAAGAATACTGGAGTGGGTTGCCATTTCCTTCTCCAGGGGATATCTTCCCAAACCAGGGATCAAACCCACATCTTTTATGTCTCCTGCCTTGGCAAGCAAGTTCTTTACCACTAGCATGGCCTGAGAAGATAAATAACATACAAATGAATGCAAATACATTCAGCTGAAATATTTTAGACCAGATGGGATAATGTTTAAAATAGTAGTCATTGTTTAAAAATTTCAAGTTTTGATGTTTTTCTCCTCTAAAAACTATCCTTTATTCACCACCTCAGTATAAGGATCAAGGAAAAAGGTGAGAAAAAGCAGGAACCCTCCTTAATTTTTTGACTGAAGATTGTGACATACACCTGTCACTTAATATTTCAGTGACCACACTGTCAGATTAAAATTTTCTTCAGCATTCTTATGGGTTTTTAAGTTAGTGCCAGCATGATAAAAATAGAACAAGCAGGGCCATTTATGGGAAAATTGAGATTTAAACCAAATTCGAAAAAGATGACACTAGTGAGTCAGAGTTGCTGAGATCTCACAGGACTTTCTTACTAAAATACAGAGACAGAAAGAAAAAAGGGAAACAGAAAATGGGAAAAAGTAAATTAATCCAGATTAGAGTTATAAGGAATGAAAAAAATTCTTCAAGTATAATAGGAGCTTGTTAAAATCTTATTACATGGTAGCCTTTGAATCCTTGATCCAGCTATGCCTGAATTCCATCCCTGTACATTTTAGCAATGGGAACCATTAAATACCGTTTTTCACTTGTGTCTAATTCAGCTGATGATGTTTCTATCACTTGTAATTGGTAAAATCCAAACTAATGCAGAGTGCTTCTTAAAATTTTCCTCTGAAATAGGTGGGAAAAATAAAAATGAAAACTTGAAAGTGTAGCCCAGAAAAGTATAGCACATGTTTAAAACATCCATCTCTCAAAATTTGCATCTTATTTTAAAATTCACAGGAGTTTTATGTCATTCTTCATGTGGCTTTTTAAATAATAAAAATGAATATATGCTTTGGACAGAAAGAAAAATAATAAAACTTACATGTGCCTTGCACTTGCCTACGTGGTCTATATACCTCGTCACACAAAATTTCACAAAAACATTACACAAAAATTTTTCCTGTTTTACATAGAAGAAACCTGATGCTCAGTGAGATGAAGTTACCCAAAGTCACAGCTATAGACTGAAAAGTCAGTATCTAAATCCAAATTGAGTTTAACACCAAATCTCAACTACTGTCCTGAGACTCTGTGGTATCGTGGACTAGAAAGGATACAGAGCTGAGAGGCATCAGCATCAAGATGTGCTAAGAGATGTGGCAGGTTCACCTCATGGACATGGAATATAGGTTTAGGTGTAAGAATAACAACAGCAAAACAGCCTTTCCAATGTATTTCATATGCATCAGTTTAGTTCAATCGCTCAGTCGTGTCCAACTCTTTGCGACCCCATGAATCGCAGCACGCCAGGCCTCCCCTGTCCATCACCAACTCCCTCAGTTCACACAGACTCACGCCCATCGAGTCAATGATGCCATCCAGCCATCTCATCCTCGGTCGTCCCCTTCTCCTCCTGCCCCCAACCCCTCCCAGCATCAGTCTTTTCCAATGAGTCAACTCTTCGCATGACGTGGGCAAAGTCCTGGAGTTTCAGCTTTAGCATCATTCCTTCCAAAGAAATCCCAGGGCTGATCTCCTTCAGAATGGACTGGTGGGATGTCCTTGCAGTCCAAGGGACTCCCAAGAGTCTTCTCCAACACCACAGTTCAAAAGCATCAATTCTTCGGTGCTCAGCCTTCTTCATAGTCCAACGCTCACATCCATACATGACTACTGGAAAAACCATAGCCTTGACTAGATGGACCTCAGTCGGCACTATCTCTGCTTTTGAATATGCAGGCGGCGGCAGCGGCAGGCACACTTAAGCGCGGTGGAGAGCTACCCCACGTCCAAGGTCAGGGGCAGCGGCCTAGAGTGCCAGGCTGTGACTGTGCAGGAACGGCCGAGAGGAGCCACCCCGGTCTGAGGCCAGGGGCGGCAGCAGGAAGGAGCAACCCTACATCCAAGGAGTGGTGGCTGTGCGGGAGCAGGAGCCATCTCACGTTGGAGGTCAGGAAAAGCGGTGGGAGGAGATACCTCTCATCCAAGGTAAGGAGCAGCAGCTGTGCTTTGCTGGAGCAGCCGTGAAGAGATACCCCACGCCCAAGGTAAGAGAAACCCGAGTAAGATGGTAGGTGTTGCAACAGGGCATCAGAGGGCAGACACACTGAAACCATACTCACAGAAATCTAGGCAATCTAATCACACTAGGACCACAGCCTTGTCTAACTCATATGCATCAAGCACTGTGAATTGAAAGGCAACAGGAAGGCCTTGGAAGGAACAACCAAGCTAGCCAAGTAATATGACCTTGGGCAGGAAATCACCTTCAGCTGTGTGTAGTTTATACCCACAAGAGGTCTTGACGTTCCGGTAACCATTGTTGTGCCACTGAGCTGACCCCAGTGTGGTGGAATGGGTAACACAAAAGACCTGCCAAAGCTATCCTGTGAACTGAAGGGTGCCGTCTTGGAAAAGTAGATCACCTGCCCTTTCTTCCCCCTTGGCACAGGTGGGAATGTAACATCCGTGCTGGACTGCTTGACTAGGAGAACTTCTTGTTCTATGTCATAGCTGTTTCAACCTTGGTTAGTCTTTTATTCGTGAACCTTTGACTCACTGGCTGAGGGTAAATAAGAGCAATTATCAGGTATGTTTTTAACATAGCAATATATTTTAAAAACTACTTTGAAAATCAATTTATTACATGAGGATGGCACACGGATTTTAAGAGGTTTGGCTAAGATAACTGAATATATTAGTATGTTATGCACATACACACATATAAATGCCTTCTTGTACACTGTATTTTTAAGCATAAAATACTGTATGTATCTACATGACAAAAAGACACATGACAAGTGAGTTACAATCCAGTAAATGATCCAGAATTGATGAAGGCTAGAAAACTCACATTCTAGAGCAGAGTTTTTCTTTCCCTGTTTTGTGAAGGGGGAAAGATAAGCAGAATTTTGTTTTGTTCACTGATGTTATAATAGATATGTGCCTAGTGCTCTACAATTTCTAAAACCCAAGTCATCCCAATTAATTCTCAGAACATCCCTTAAGATAGATGGGATTATAGTCCTTTTAGAGAAAAGGAAATCAAGAATCTACCTGAGGTCAGTTCAGTTCAGTTGCTCAGTCGTGCCCAACTCTTTGTGATCCCATGGACTGAAGCATGCCAGGCTTCCCTGTCCATCACCAATTCCCAGAGTTTGCTTAAACTCTTGCCCACTGAGTAGGTGATGTCATCCACCCATCTCATTCTCTGTCATCCCCTTCTCCTCCTGCCTTCTGTCTTTCCCAGCATCAGTCTTTTCCAGTGAGGCAGCTCTTCGTATCAGGTGGCCAAAGTATTTGCATCAGGTGGCCAAAGTACTTGAGGTCACATTGCCAATAAAGATTGGAGTTACTAAAGCCTAAGTGTCTGGACCCAGCTCAATTCCTTCTCCAGTGCACCATCACTTCATTTCACTTACTACAATGTAAGGACTGCATGGATAGAATTCCTAAATAAATAAACAAACCAACAAAAAAACTGAGATGTTTCGGTGAACTGGAAGTGCAGGTATCTCTTTGAGGGCCTGAATTCAATCCTTTTGGATAAACATTAATAAATAGGATTACTAAATCATATAGCAGGTCAATTTTTAAGTTTTTAAAAACTTGTCTACAGTGGCTACATCATTTTACTTTCCCGTGAACAGTGTAATAGTATTCCAACTTCTGTACATCCTCACCAATACTTGTTATGATCATTTATTATTGCTGTTGTTTTATAATGACCATTCTAACAGGTAAGAGGTGGTACTTTATTGTGGCTTTGATTTGCATTTTCTTGATGACTAGTGATGTTAACATCCTTTGCTATACATTTGGCCATCTGTAAGTCCTCTTTGGAAAAATGTCTGTTTAGACTCTTGCTCATTTTAAAAAATCAAGTTATTTGGGTTTTTTTGCTATTGAGTTGTAGGAGTTCTGTGTGGTATTATGGATATTAACCCCTATCGGATTTATGATATTTGCACTCCCATGTCCATTGAAGCATTATTTAAAATAGGCAAAGCAATCTAAATACCAAAGACAGATGAATGGATAAATAAAATGTGAGCTATAATAAATGAAGCTGATATTTATATATGTATATGTGCTTCCCAGGTGGCGCTAGTGGTAAAGAATGTACCTGCCAACGCAAGAGATGTAAAAGATATGGGTTCAATCCCTGGGTTGGGAAGATCCCCTGAAGGAAGAAACAGCAACCCATTCCAGTATTCTTGCCTGGAAAATTCCATGGACAGAGGAACTTGGTGGGCTATAGTCCATGGGGTCCCACAGAGTCAGACACATATATGCACATATATAAATGAAATATTATTCAGCCATAAAAAGAAAGAAATTCTGCCATATGTCACACCATGGATGAACCCAGAGGACATCATGCTAAGAAAATAAACCAGTCACAGAAGGACAACTACCTCAGGATTCCATGTACATGAGGTACCGAGAATGGTCAACCTTATTGAAACATGACATAGGAGGATGGTTGTCAGGGGCAGGGGAGGGGAAGTAGGAGTTGCTTGCTGTTCAAAGGGTAAAGATTTTCAGTCCTCAAAAGTTTTGGAGACAGGCTGTACAGCCTGATGCTTATTACTAACAGTACTGTACTGTATACTTAAGAACTTAAGAGGGTAGAGTTCATGCATTTTCTACCACCATAAAAAAAAACCTACCAAACAAGAACAAGATGAAGGAAAAGATGGGAGCACTGAAATATAAAAATCTATTCAAGGCAGTAGTTGAATGTTTTTGAATACAAATCCACCGCAGATGACAATTCAGACCGTCCCTCTTGGCCAGTCTTTGTTCCGCTGATGGGCAGTTGGGGCAGCGGCGCTGGGAGGCCACCTGCTGAGAACTGGGCCAAAAAGTGACCAGAGGTGGGAGCCATCAATTAACCTTTGACCCCCTCGCCATTCACCGTCACAGCGGAGCAGATCTGGCTGGCCCTCTTCGCGTTCACCTCTCTTCACCCTCAGAGTGTAGCTGCCCTAAATTCAGCTCCTTTTTTTTGGGGGCGGGAATGTGAGGACATTCACATGCTGACCTTCCTGAAATGAGTTAAAAGTAAACTCTTTTTTTCTTTCTTTCTTTCTTTTTCTTTTCTGGTTAACAGTCAAGAAGATCGCTGGTTTATGAGAGTAAACTCGGTTACATTTTTGGCTACCAATGACTGGCTCTCTGAGCAAATACAGATGGACAGTCCTTGGAGTCTGGGGAAGTGTGGAAAATCTGATGAGGAAGGTGTGGGCCTGGCCAATGGAAAGCGTTTTGGTGGGTCTAATGATTTTGGGAAAATCTCTGCAAGGCTGGAACATTTTGCCACACATAAGTGGTTATTTCCTTAGCCTCTTCTGCATTACTGAGGGCTCTGTGTAGCCGACCGGAGAGCAAGAAAACTGAAAAACAGCCTCAGCGTGTTTGTCAGGAGAGAGATTTCAATTTAGGGTTTTTTTCAAGTGTATTGCATGTAACAAAGCCTGTATTTCTTTTTCATTTCCAATGAAATCTGCCTCATTCTGGTTCATTGAACTCTTGGAAACATAGTTTAATATGTTCCGAAAGCCCTTTGAGCCCTTTGAGGCAGGACTGTGAAGGCTTTCACCACCGCCCCCTTCTGTAGAAGCAGGAAATCAAGTTCTGCCAAATGCAAATGAGCTCCAGACTCCAAAAGGCCAAATTTCAAAATCCAGAATGTGGTGGGACTGCAGACAGCAAGCCCTGCACACATGATATTTTGGGGGTCTAAGAAAAGACTGAAAGTCATCACGACACACTTATAATTTGCGACTTCAGAAATACCCATCTTGTACAGCACAGGAACTCTGCTCAATGTTATGTGGCAGCCTAGATGGGAAGGGAGTTTGGGGGAGAATGGATACATGCACGTGTATGGCTGAATCCTTTCGCTGTTCACCTGAAACTATCACAACGTTGTTAATTGGCAATATAAAATTAAAAATTAAAAACCCGCGCATCTGCACAGGACGACTTAGATTTCCATCAGTGAGTTAGAATACTTTTCCTTCCTTTTAAGGTGGCTTCAGAAACCCCTACCCCCAAAACCCCCTGCTTCTACAGTTGTCTATGTTCTTGTTGGGAAAAGTATGACCTCTCTTTGATCCCCGTGTCCTAGTCTATCCGTACCGACTGCCTGCAAAATGGCTCTGTCTTTGCTGGAGGCAAATAGAATTTGGCCCATTAAAAGTTCCTGCCGTCCTTCAAAGGGTTAAGGGAGTCCGTTCCAAAGGAGTTAGGCAACCACTGAAATAGGATAATAAATGTGGCACTCTCAGACTATCAGTAGCAAATATTTGAGCTTATCAAATAACGGAGGAAGTAGTTTAGTTACAAATAAACCAATCTCTCATAAAACAAGTTTTCACACAGGGTCATTTCATTGAGCTGGAGACAGCTAGAGGCCACTCGTAGGCAGAACTCCCACTCTGTGTGCAGCGGGTACAGCCCCTGGTGATTAATGGACAGCCAAGGGGGCGGCCGCCGCCCGCAGCTCTGCTGAGAAACCCAGCCGGGCAGCCTATCAGCAGCACAGCCATAAACAGCATTTTAGGATTATTGGGAGGAAGTGACTCATCCTCTGGGAACATAGCTGGATTTGTGCTCTCTCTCCCTCACCACCCGCCTTCTTTCCCTCCCTCTCCCCCTCTCTGTATAGCAGAGGCCGTCGTGTCCTAGAAACTATAGTAGATGTCACTGCTTGGCACTTGCTGTGCAAAGAGAGTCTGTGGGTGTGAGGGGGAGGCGAACGCTACTCTTAAAGCAACAGTGACTGTGCTGCCCAGGAGCTCTATGGAGGCTCTTGTTCTCCCGCCTTTGAGATTAGTTGGTTGAAGGCATCTCATTTAGATTCCAGAAAAAGCACAGACGCTGTGTTCGGCAAAGGAGGAGGAAAAAAAATAGAGTTCCTTGTTTCAAAGTTAAACTCTCATTGAGAGTTTAGAAATAAAAAATATCTTGGCGTGATTTGATTAATTTAGCAAGGAAAAAGAAAAAGACAGAATGCTGCCAGAGTCTCAGGATGTGAACGTCACCGCTAAGGAAACTGAAATATGCGTATGATATTTCTATATTATGATATCATAGGACGTTTGTTTTACTCCCCCAAGGACTGTAAAAATAAAACATGTAGATTATACGAACTACAGAAATAGAACTATAAAGCTGGAAAAATTCAACCATGATACCACCATTTGAAGGCAACCATTATGAACACTTTGTAAATTTTCTTCCAGCATCTTTAAAAATAGATTGTTGAGACCTTAAGCATATGTGGAGTTTTGTTTCTTACTATTTTCAGCCAACATTTTAGCATAATGATGCCCCCATCCTGTTATTCAATCTTTCCTTATACATAATTTTAAAACTGCGAAAAACTTCTTTTTGCAACTTTAATTAACATAGGGCAGTTTGGGAAAGACATAAGCTTGTGCTAAAAGCAACAACATTTGCTCTATTTTTGAGGCATATTTATTAAAAATTTTACTTGATCTGTTTCTAATAAAAATGGAAGAGAAAATTCTATGCTATTATTCTCATGGACTACTCATTAACTTTTGTGTTTAAAAATGAATATTCTCACCATTGAATTTTCTGCAGAATTGGAAGAGACTTGGTCTTGATCTCTTAACTTACAACATACTTAACCTGCTAATGCCCTGTCCAAAAGCATGAGCCCTTATTGACTAGATGTCAAGATGAATTAAAAAGTGAAGAAGGCATGACTTCTACTTTCATCCTTTTCCACCCACATTCCCTACAGTACCTGCGTTTAGATGCATTTTGTTTATGTGGGACATCTGAAATTACTTTTTATGACCATTATCTGTTCTGGGCCCAGAAACTGGACACATTTTCTCCCAACCAGCCCTAGAACCATTATACATCCTGAACAGTAACTCTACTGTGTCTCACCAACAATGCCTCTGCCTTTCTTCTATTTAATCCAGAATAGAAGTTATGCTGTGAGTGTCTATGTAGAAATATGGCACTGAATTCACTTAAAATATTCAGCATGCCTTCTGGTATAAGGTATGTCCTCTCCTTGTTCCTAGAACAATTCGCACTAAGGGTTAAAACACTGTGGTCGCCCCATCCTTTGGGGTGGAAGAGACTATTGCCTGTTCCCAGAGCAAGGGATTCAACTTGTTTCCAAATAGGGTTCCTCTAAATTGATTTTAGTATTGATTCCTACGAGACTTGAGAGAAAGGACAGAAAACAGTTTCCCTTTAGAAGAAAGTACAGTTGTACCTAGATTCTTGTCTTGCCCAGAATAGATATAAGTTAGAAGGATAGCTTTTGGAGAAGGCACTGTCACCCCACTCTAGTACTCTTGCCTGGAAAATCCCATGGACGAAGGAGCCTGGTGGGTTGCAGTTCGTGGGGTCGCTGAGAGTTGGACAGGACTGAGCGACTTCACTTTCACTTTTCACTTTCATGCATTGGAGAAGGAAATGGCAACCCACTCCAGTGTTCTTGCCTGGAGAATCCCAGGGACAGGGGAGCCTGACGGGCTGCCGTCTATGGGGTCGCGCAGAGTCGGACACGACTGAAGCGACTTAGCAGCAGCAGGATAGTTTAGAAGATAGTTTTGAAAGCTGTTTCTCTTTGCAAAGTGCAAATGTTAATAGCCTTTCATTATAGTTAGTCAGAACTTACTGAGAAAGAAAATCCTAAATACTGAGGTTATGTTGTACTTGTAAGATACTAAATTTTAGTGTAGTCTCTCTCTATTTTTAAAAGATTGTATGTATTTAATTTTAATTTTATTTGTTTATTTTATTTTGGGCCATGCTGGGTCTCTGTTGCTGTGGGGGCTTTTCTCTAGTTGAGGCGAGCAGGGGCTACTCTCTAGGTGCAGTGTGCAGACTTACTGCGGCAGTTTCTCTTGTTGCAGAGCAAGGGCTGTCCGTGGTGAGGGCTTCAGTACTTGCAGCACATGGGATCAATAATCTCGGCTCTCTGGCTCTAGAGTACAGGGTCAGTGGTGGCAGTGTATGGGCTTAGTTTCTCTGTGACATGTAGCATCTTCCTGGATCAGGGATCGAACCTGCATTGGCGAGTGGATCATAAACTACTGAGCCAGCAGGGAAGCCCTGTGTCCCTCTCTTAAAGATTTCTTCTCGAGTTAATGGCTGCTCTCAGCTATAGCGAAGTTTACAAGATAAAGAAACCAACAATTTGGATATAGATTTGAAGATACATTAATATATCTCTTTTTTAAAAATCATTTGCTGTTAGTAAAAACATTTATGTGGAGTAACCACTGCATGAAGATGGAAATAAGTAAACATTTATTTAGCACATACTAAATATGTTCCAAATGTATTTTCCAAGCTTTACATATGCTTAAGTAATTAATCCTTACAACGCTTTGGGGAATAAGTATTGTTAGCCTCATTTTAGCAAGTAACAAACCAAACACATGTAATCATTAAGGTGTGGAAGGTCGGCCATCTCAAATTTGACAATCTCAAAGGAGAATTATTCACTTTTTTTTTTTTTTTTAACAGACAAAGATGCTTCCAATAGCATATCCTACAATATTGAAACCTGAAACTAGAAAGTAAAATCTAATCACAGGGAGAATTCTAACAGAAATTCTAAAGGTAAATTGAACTAAATATACCATATTTTTTTTCTCCTGAAAATACAAAATTAGAATTTCTTAAGAACTATGAAAATGCTTCATCATTGAGTGAGCAAAGAAAGTCAAGCAATAAGTGGTGATATTGTTTTAGTACCATAATCTGAAGTTCCCATCAGCCCTCTTATTTTTCTTCTCCTAATGAATGAATGGGCTTCTCTGGTGGCTCAGCTGGAAAGAATCTGCCTGGCCATGCAAGAGACACAGGTTCAATCCCCTAGTCTGATAAAATTCCCTGAAGAATAAAATGGCAATCCACTCCAGTATTCTTGCTTCGGAAATCCCATGGACAGAGGAGCCTGGCGGGCTTACAGCCCATGGGGTTGCAAAAGAGTCAGACATGACTTAGCGACTGAACAACAGCAACAATGAATGAACACTCACTTCCCAGTTTCCCCAGTTATTGTTGTCACTATTTCTGGGTGGTATGACCCAGTTCTATTTCTGCGTGATCAAACCCCACTTCCATTACCGGAGCAGAGGACCTGAGGGGCCTTGGATGAGAGGTAAAAGAAGTGAGACCCAGGAGGCCAGAGAACACCACAGTGAGACTCACTATTAATTGAAAACTTACTCTGTGGCCAAGTTTGTGCCAGTTGCCCTGCCTGTGATCCTACAGTTCTTGAGTTTGACTGACTCAACTTCACTATACACATGTTTTTATTACAGAAATAATATTTTTGCTAATATTAAACCAATTCATTTAAACTGTTTCCTTTAAGAAAAATTTCCTTTGCGTAGTTTTAAGCCTAGCGCTTCAGGATGGGAGGAAACAGGGGTCTGTTCCTATGACGAGTAATGGACTTGAAAGGCAAATCGTGGGGAGAGAAGTGCTGGGAATGGCTGAATCCCTACTATAATCACTTCCTTATACAGTACCCCTCCCTGCACGTGTGCACACACTCAACTGAACGTTTCAATGACACCAGGAAGACCTCCATCATGGGGTCCTCCAGATTTGTAGAGAGTATCTGCACATTTACTGTTAAAGCTTAGACTAGAGGCTGGCATTTGGAAGGAAGGAAATGGCATAAAGGGGCCAAACCATCAAACTATCTTTCTCATTCCAGTGGATTATGGAGAAAGAAAGAAAAGAAAGATTAGTCTTTGAAAATATATTTGCAGTCCTTCATGTTTTGGCTTAGCATACCATCCTTGTTAGAAAAATCCACTGATGCTGGGAAAGACTAGGGGCAGGAGGAGAAGGGGACGACAGGATGAGATGATTGGATGGCATTACTGACTTGATGGACACAAGTTTGAGCAAACTCTGGGAGATGGTGAAGAACAGGGTAGCCTGGCGTGCTGCAGTCCATGGGGTTGCAAAGAGTGGAACATGACTGAGTAACTGAACAACACCATCCTTGCCTCTGAAACTGTCTTTTTTGACATAGAACTTGACAGGCAAGAGCTAAGTTGGCTGCATCAATCTTCATGGGGTATAAAAACACAGTGCAAAGAAAGGATAAACACATATGGAAAGTTAGAGCCATGTGCCCACCTGGCACTCCTAGATTGTGCTCCATTTAAATTTGGAGGGTTTAGATTCTCTTTGGAGAAAGAAATGGTAACCCACTCCAGTATTCTTGCATGGAGAATCCCATGGACAGAGGAGCTTGGTAGGCTACAGTCCACGGGGTCACAAAGAGTCAGACACGACTGAGTGACTTCACTTAGATTCTCTTCGGTGTCCTTCAGGTGGATATTAGCAGGTAGTGACAGACTTTAGGGAAATCTTTGGGTTCATTCTATATCTCCCAGCAAACTAGAGGCCTGGTGTGCTGCAGTCCATGGGGTCGCAGAGTCACAGCTGGGTGACTGAACAACAACATCTAGAGAAAGCAAGCAAACTCCTGAAACTTTATGTACCTAGCTCATTTCCAGGGAGCTGGACCCTCGAATGAATTTCTGAGTTTGTTGGCATAGCAGCTGTGCCCGCCAGCTAGAATCAATGGCAAATCTCTGACTATGCATTACAACTACTTGGCAAGCTGTGGAAGCCACCTAAGTCCAGGCTTAAACTGGACTGGTTTAATGAGACCCATTCAACCAGCATCTCCAGTGGGTGGGGCCCTGGCACTAGTCCTTTTAAAAATTTCTCCAGTTAATTCTAACATGCAACCTGGCCCAAGGATGACTTAGTTAGCTGCAAATTACTATTGTCCAACAATGCCATGCATTCATGAGCCTCCTCCTGAATCAGTACACACAAATTTATTTGTTATCACTCAGGAAGACTTTAAGCACAGAAGCATATTTCCTTTACGGAAGGATACACTGTTCATTTATCTTACATTAAAGGAGCAAAGGGCTTCCCAAGTGGTGCGAGTGTTAAAGGTAACCTGCCTACCAATGCAGGAAATATAACGAGATGAGGGTTCAACCTCTGGGTTGGGAAGATCCCCTAGAGGAGGACATGGCAGCCCACTCCAGTATTCTTGCCTGGAGAATCCCATGGACAGAGGAGTTTGGTGGGCTACAGTCCATAGGGTCACAAAAACACTCAGATGACTGAAGAGACACAGCAAAGGAACAAAACTATGATGAGAACACATGAGGTGAAATAGCTTCTCTCAGTCAATAGGCATACTCTGATGGGTAAGGTGGGATTAAAACTGGGCTCCCCAACCTTGGCACTGTTGATGTGCTGGACTAGATGACTTCTCTGTGTGTGGCAGGGACTTTTCCTCTACAGTGTAGGAGGTTTAGTGTGATTCCTGATAGTCACTCACTTTATGCCTGTACCATCCATCTGCCAGTTGTGACAAATAAAAATGTCTCTAGACACAGAACAATATCTTAAGGATCTAGACATTTGCTCAAAAAGAAGGAGGTAGGAAGAGGTGAAAGTAGGCAAACCCTGATCCTGGGGTTAATCCATTACAGTCAAAACCGCTGTCAAGATAAGTAACATTTCCAGTCTAGCCATCCTTGACAGCTACTTCCTCTTGAGAACCTTCTCTTTCATTGTGACAGTCCCTGGTCTTAAGGAATGCAACTGTCTATAACTCAAGAAAGAGAGGCGTCAAACTGGGGGCTATTTAGAACTTCAGGTATGGTCTGGAAAGAAGACTTTAAGATGCAGTGGGATTAAGAACAGCTTTGGGTTTTCTTAATTCCACATGCCTTCTTTTCTCTTTCCTTTCAACCCATTCTCTTTTTAGATGACAAGCATGTCCATAATTAAAACCAATCAGGTTCCTGTCAATTCCATTACTCTACAAAACTCATTTCCTTCTTAGTGGTGTTAATATTGGTTAAGCTCAGTTTACATGAACTGCATCAGAAGGATGATAGGAATCTTGTGATAAAAATGTATATGAATATATTGCATGTGAAGACAAGCAATCCCTTTTCTATCTTGAGATATTTGAATTCCAAATTGAAAGTATAACGGGGTAGTCTTTTTAAAAACATGCCATAGACGAGCTACCATGTAACATCACAAGGAAGCACAAATGGGTTAGGGGAGATTTTAAGAGGTCAACTAATCCAAATTCAATGCAAACAAGATCTAAATAAGGATCCATGATTTTCATTGTGACTTTCAAAATAACTCTTTACTTTGGGAGCATATGAGATGCCTTCATCTCATATGCTGGGTGAAAAAAATTCATCTCATATGCTGAAAAAATTCAAGTCAGCTTTGCTGCTATGTAAAAAAAGAAGTCATTAGTGTATAATTTGATTTTGCATGTCCCAAAGCTTTAGGGATAAACAAACAAACAACCCCCACCAACAAAAACCTGCTCTTTTCCAGTAGCCTGAACAAATCTCCAGGCTTTCTTCAGTGGGAAAGCCCAGTGAAAAAGTTGTCTTACTTTAACACATAGTATGAATTTACTTTTCCAGGTCTTGAGCCTACTTTTCTTCTTTCTTCAAGTAATACCAAGTAATACCAATACACTTCCATTTTCTCTTCATATGTTCCTACCTCCTTTCAGCTCCAGAAAGACAGGCATCTATCCAGGCTCTTGATGACCTATGAGACCTATAAATTGGTTTATTTGGTATCTTCAGCGTATGAGGCAAATAATAGCCTAAGTTCCTTTTAGGGAAGAGGGCAAGAGATCCCTTTTTTTTCAGTCCTGACCCATGGGGACTCTTAGTTTAGGCAAGTTCATCCTGCAAACATTTTTTTTTTTAACTTTCTAAATTCAATATGTTGACATTTGCAGACATTTGCATGTT
Organism: Nanger dama; assembly: GCA_917880005.1. NCBI lineage: Eukaryota > Metazoa > Chordata > Mammalia > Artiodactyla > Bovidae > Nanger > Nanger dama. Next base: position 56,197,216 of record CAKJTW010000005.1, on the reverse strand, counting down.
ATTATTTTTCCTGAGAAACTGACATTTCTCAGTTTGCAGATTTGCTACTTGTTGCTATTAAAAAGCATTGCATAAGCTTCCTTTGTAACATTAGTCTAGAGCCTCAACATAAAGCCATAAAATTGCTGCATACAAAAACCATATTTTGATAAAGAAATCCATCCTAATATAGTTTTATCATGTCTACAAAATTCTACATATTTAGTCTTAGAAGAAACTTGGGTCTGATTTTTATATCATTTACTTTTCTTAGCAAAACCCTTCAAATGGAAAATGAATGTGAAAAAAAATGTGTACGTCTTAAAGTACTTTGGGTTTTTCACATATACAGTTTTCCAAACTCTCAGTTAAAAGCTGAGGGTCTCATATGGGAAGAGGGAAATCCAGATACAAAGCATTCGGAGCTAACTGACTAATCAGATAAACCTTCGTGAGACTCTGGACATTCCAGGAACATGTCTGGAAACTATCTCAATTACCAGATTCCCAGGTAATGAAATGTTTGGGCATGCTCCTTCCTGGATTTTTGCTGACTCACGTTTTTCTTCCCAGTAACACCATTCTTCTGTCTCCCCTCACATCCCAAATGAAGGCCTTCCTCCGGCCTTCCCTCAGTCATGTCTCTGAGTTGATGTTCATTGCACGAAGGAAAAAAAGTTTACAGTAATGAGATCTGGGGCATCAAAGAGCTGCTCCAGGGTAGAAATGAGAGGTCCTGCCAGCATTACCAAGGCACAGGACTCAGGTGGCCCTGACAAGGTCTAAGTCTTTGCTCATGATGGGCTTTCAGTGTTGTCTGCAAAAGGTTAGGACTCTTTACTGCTAAATCCATGAATGTAAAGGAATTTCTGGAAAAGATTATTTCAGAAGAAGCGAGCTTTTCCTCCTCTTCCTTCTTTCTTTCCTCCTCCCCACCCCCCACCCCAGTTTCCCTTCTCAAAGGGGTAGGCAGGAGAGATGGTGGATGAGAATGTGGACTTTGGAGCTGACTTGCCTGACTCAAAACTTACTCTACACTTACCAGCTGTTTCATCTTTGGCAACCTGTTTAACTTCTCTGTGACTGAGTTTGTTCATCTGTAAAAGCTATCTCTCGGAGGTTGTTGTAAGGATTAGTTGAGTTAATATGTACAAAACTAGCAGTATCTAGCACCCAGTAAGTACTGACTAGGAAAAAAAAAAGAGTTCTTATTGTATAGCAGGTGGATTATGCAGGATATTCTGTGTACATGGACAATACAACCCCCGCCTTATTTGTTCCTAGTCCAAGCCCTAATAGACATAGAGATAGAACTTCTGATTCCCAGTCTTAACTTCACAGGAGAGAAAATGTAGTTTTCTTGGTGGCTTGGTGGCTCAGAGTGTAAAAATAATTTGCCTGCAGTGCAGGAGACCTGGGTTTGATTCCTGGGTAGAGAAGATACTCTGGAGAAGGGATGGCTACCCACTCCAGAGAAAATGTAATTTTCTTCGTCACTTAGTGGCTCAGACTGTAAAAAAAAAAAAAAAAATCTTCCTGCAATGCAGGAGACCTAGATTTGATTCCTGTGTTGAGACGATCCTCTGGAAAAGGGAATGGTTCAGTTCAGTTCAGTCGCTCAGTGGTGTCCGACTCTTCGCGACCCCATGAATTGCAGCACGCCAGGCCTCCCTGTCCATTACCATCTCCCGGAGTTCACTCAAACCCACGTTCATCGAGTCCGTGATGCCATCCAGCCATCTCATCCTCTGCCGTCCCCTTCTCCTCCTGCCCCCAATCCCTCCCAGCATCAGAGTCTTTTCCAATGAGTCAACTCTTCTCATGAGGTGGCCAAAGTACTGGAGTTTCAGCTTTAGCATCATTCCTTCCAAAGAAATCCCAGGGCTGATCTCCTTCAGAATGGACTGGTTGGATCTCCTTGCAGTCCAAGAGACTCTAGAGTTGGAATGGCTACCCGCTCCAGTATTCTTGCCTGGAGAACTCCATGGACAGAGGAGCCTCTTCGCAACCCCCTCTACAGCCCATGGGATCACAAAGACCTGGTCGTGACTGAGCAACTAACACTTTCACTTTGTACTGGGACTCCCCTACAAGTCTGAACCTCTGTAACCATGAGACCAAGACTCTTTAGTACATACATAGGTTTAGGGATCCACCTATTAGAAAATCTAGAGAGACAGATTTTCTTCTCCAGGGGATCTTCCTGACTCAAGGATAGAACCTGGGTGTCCTGCACTGCAGGCAAATTCTTTGCTGACTGAGCCACCAGGGAACCCCCTCTGCTACCTAGAGGCCAGTATTCTTGGAAGCACAGAGACTTGGCTTCCTAGTTGTGTTTTAGGATGGGAGTTGAAACCTATGGAATGTGATCAACAGCAGAGTGCTTAGCAAAGAAATCCCTGATGCTAAAGTAAATTTATTAAATGTGAGTTCCTCTATTTCTCAGATAATGAAATCATTTGTTATGGCAAACACGCTTATTTATGAGCATGTTTATTTGTGATTTCATATTTGTGTGTGTTTTAATTGAATATGCATGGCTGAACTGATTTTTGGCACAGCCACTAGAAATTTGGAGTTTACATGCTCCTTTTTCTACTAACAAAGCATATGGTTGGAGCTATTGTTTTCAATGGAGCATGTTTTATTTAATGTTGGAATTAAGATATAAATTCTTCATCAATCTAATGCTAATTTTCTTTTTGGCAAGTGCTTCTAACTTAGCAAATTCACTTGTCAGTGATACCTTTACAAAGTCATTGTAAGAGAATAACAGCTGGCTAAGCCTGGCTCTCCTATTTCATATTTCTTGAAACATGCTATAGAGTTTAGAACTGAAATACAAAGGACGATGACAATTATTTATTCCATAAATATTTGATGGTAGGACTCTCTGTAGTATATTCAGAAACTAAGGGAATATAAATCCAACTCCTGAGCCTCTTCAAATTGCTGTTCTAGCAACTTGAACCAAATAGCATGTGAAGAGACTCAGAGATACTCTTTTTAAAAATTGTCTTCTTAATCTATTCACTAACTGATATTTTGCTTCTCATCATCTTCAGGATTTATTTTTTCCATTTCCTTTCTTTGTCATCTAGTCACAAAGCCTATTTTTCTATCATCTTGGGTTAGTTGGCAATAATTCTACTTCTTTCCTACTCAGTACTGCTTTAGAAAGCACCTTAGTTTGCCATAATACAAAGAAATTAAGCAAGAAACATGCTTCAGTTGTTTAAAGTTATATTAGCATAAGAACCACACAACTTCTTAGCATGGCAGCTTTCTAGCTTTCCAGTTTCCAATGCAATTTAGAGTAGTAAATTTGAAAACATAAATGGATCTTATCCATTAAAAACCAAATATGATGAGGACATTGTGCCTGTAACTTGAAACCAGTATCAAATTTTTAAAAAAATTTAACATTTAAATATCTTAAAATCAGCTTTTATTAGAGTTTCAGATACATAAAAATAGGATTTGAAATGCAAGCATTTCCATTAAAAATGATAAATATAGTACATGCTATCTTAATCATTTTCTAGTTTTGCCTATAGTTATGATAAAGTATAGGAAGGAGATAAATGATTGGATGATGTTGATAATGATGATTTAGTATCAGGTAGTGATATAAATCTCATGCTAGTTGTGTAGATTTTATATGCTGAACTTTGAAAAAAAAATTTTGACTGTGTCAAAGGATTTTCTGGAATATTCTAAAAATAAAAATCATTCAAATGTCTGTGAATGTTAGCCATCTGCAATCACCTATTGCTCTTCTGAACTCCCATAACACTTTATTTGTACCTTGATTACCATACTTATCACTTTATTCCTTGTGTTATAGTTATTTATATCTTAACTCCCCCAGCAGACTATAAACTCTATGAAGTCGTGATATAGATCTAATTCATCTTTGAATAGGTGCCACATAACACCTATCCCAGAAGTCAATAAATGCTTATGGAATGAGTGGATGAAAGAGAATAACAGATTATGTTATTTTTATATCACTACTCCATAATTAATATTGACAAATTCATATAGGCTTGTGGGAGTCAAAATGAAGGAAAGACTTCAAAGTCACCGGACAACCATTTATTTTATCTGGGATCATAGACTCTGCATGGATACAAAGCAAAGAAAGTCATCCTTGAAAAAAAAGTTTTCTTAAAATAGAGGTTTGCTATCTAAAGCTCCTTTAATTCCTTGGGTTCAATCTTATAAAAGCACTCTCCTTGATGTTTAATCATTCCAAATCCCATAATAATAACTTGGGAAAAGATAAATGGTCACAGAAAACACAGAGGATGGTAGAATTATAAGTCTAGCATTAGGAAGATTTGACCTGGTTATAAAACTCATTCATGGAAACATCGTGGTTAGAATTGATGCAAAGCCACTCACCTCTACACTTGCTTTAAGATGCAAACAGGAAACAGGGAGAAATGCCTTTACACAAAGCAAAGGACAGCCATAATTCCTAAGTTACTTAATTTAAAGCAGATGTTTTCATAGACACGTCTGATATTGTAATTGCTTTTACGTTTGTTTGGATGTTTGTGCTCAGAGAAGAAAAAAGATATTGAAGGAAAAACAGGCAAAATGTTTTATGTGTGTTTGCAATTCTTAGGAAATTTGCAATTCTGTTAAGGCGTGGAAATACTTAACTGTTAATCAATAAAATTCTTCCAGACTCTCTTGTTACACTGACCTTGTCTCTCTTTTTTTTGGGGGAGGGTGTCTCAGATTTGACAGCTGTAGCAGAGATTGTGGTTTGCATGAAAAAGTCTTTCTTTTTAAATGTCCATGTATCTACAAATGTAAAACTTTAGAATTTCAAAGTATGATAAAAAATTTTTATTACTTTATAGGTTTTGATTTAATTTATTTTAGAAGCTTCACCCTTCTTTTGATAGTAGCTGACGGATCCAATCCCGTTCCCATATGCTTCCTGCTATTTTAAAAGAAACAGTGCACAATTGCCTCAGAGAAGCACCATGTGTTTCTGAAGTGTGAATCTGAAAACCATCCATCTGGTCATGCTGGCATCTTCCTGAATTGTATGTGATTGAAAGAAATGTATTCAACATTTTGCAATTCTTTGGCTAGATGAGGAAGCTAATAAGAAAAAAAGATTTTTTTCATCTCCATTTATTGAAAATCAACCCTTCAGCCTGGAATACCTTGCCTACCCTTCTACCTGGCTGACCCCATTATCCATCAAGACCCAAATGTCATGCTTTCTCCTTTGTGGATTTCTCTGTAACTCTAAGCTCTGTATTGTTTGCACAGTTCTATTCATACTGAATAGAAATGAAATCCTCATGAAAATGCTTATTTACTTAAATTAACATCATTTAAAAAAATATTGATTCTTCTGTAATCCATGAACTCTTAAAAAGGAAGGCAGATGGTCTTCAATGCAATTTATTGATTATTTGACAAAATATGTAAATATTCCAGATTCTAGTCTAGGAGCTGCAGAGATAGAGCTGAATAAGCAGAGATCATTTTTCTCTATATAGATTACAATCTATTTACCCAAAGAAAAAATGAGTAATTAATTACACTTAAATGTGAAGTTCAGTGAGGAGATAACTACATCCACAACCTCACGTAGACAAAAATAAACTTGGAAGTTTAATATCTTAAAGGTTGCTCCTAGTATTAATAACTTTTGTATGACATAAATATTAGATTGATTTTCTACACTGGTGGAATCATTGGATAGATCAATTATATACATGCCTCGTGAAGGTAATGAATAGTCCCTGAATTATGGGGTAAGCATAGTGCTAGTTTTATAGATATATAATTTTATGATGTATTTGTTAGCCCTCTATGCTAAAGTTACTTTATGTTTTTGAAACTTAAATAATTTAACTTAAAAGTAATTTAACTCCTAACAGTCAGAATTTTTTAGTTCTTTAAGAAGCAAGTAGGTTATATTGAATCATTATAGTTTCAAATATTAATATGTGATATAAAAATATGTCAATATATCAATTAAAAAGCATGATTAACTATGGTAAACTAAGAAAGTGAGACATTGTGCCACAAAACACTAAGGGTAGGATCTTCCTATATTGTGACCACATTGAAATACACAACTGGATCAATTGTTAAAAAGAACAACACAGTAAAAAGACTCAGTCCATAAAATTTTGGTTAAATTGATAGTCACAGCTTTTGGTTCATTTATGAAATAATCTGTTTCTGCCCTAAATGGGGACACCTTGATAATGGCTTCTACTAGAGATCAAATTCCTCAAGGGGAACCATCATCTCTACTTCTTTTGAATTTCATCACAGTCTCAGGACAAGAATTCTGCACCGAGTGAAACTTACTGAAGGTTGAATAAATCAACTTTGACCCTCTTTTCAAACTATTTAATATTAAAATGAGGGCTTCCCTGGTGGCTCAGCAGTAAAGAATTTGCCTGCAATGCAGGAGATCTGACTTTGATTCCTGGTTGGGAAGATCCCCTGGAGGAGTGCGTGATAACTCACTCCAGTTTTCTTGCCTGGAGGATCCCATGGACAGAGGAGCCTGACAGGCTATAGTCCATAGGGTCACAAAGAGTCGGAAATGACTGAGGCGACTGAGCATGCATGCATGCACAGAATATTAAAATGAAATAAATGTAATCAATACACATTGTTTTATGCATCCTCTGCTCTCTGTACTCTTTCTTATCATAGAAGCTCTTTTGCTCTGTGAACCCTGGAATTGCATGAATGTACTAACACTTTAGAGTAAAACAATACTGAGTAAGATGGGCTTCAGGCACATTTTAGAAAACTAGTGATCTGTGCACTGTTGGTAGGAAAAACTGCCTATTCATTGGCAGAGATAAGGAAAAAAAGAGGTGGTGTTGCAAGAGTAACATGGGAGAAGCATAAGAAGTTACATGGACAGGAGGAAAAAGAGATATGAATATCAGCTCAGTTCAGTTCAGTTTAGTTTAATCGCTCAGTTGTGGCCGACTCCTTGCGACCCCATGGACTGCAGCACACCAGGCGGCTAGATGGCAGTGATATTTAAAAAGTTGTGTTTTAACTTCCTGGAAAGGAAGCATTTACTTTTCATTTTCTAAAAGTTGTACATTAGAAATAAATTTCAAATCCAAATTATTGTCCAACCATATTGAGTACATTTGCTACTCGGTTCTGTTTCGAGAAAGCTCCACTGAAAGCTGTGTGATCTTAGTGTAATGAAGAAGAGAAAAAGAAACCTTGAAAATCTCTCACTTTGTCATGACTGGGCTGAGGGCAGATGACTCAGTGTGAATTCAAGTTAAATCATTTAACCTTTTTCTCTTACTCAACCCATCTGGGGAGGTGAAACACCAGCGTTTCACCATGAAACAGATGGTGCACTAAGGCTAAATTTTCCCAGATTAAAAAGAAGAAGAGAAATGTGTTGTAAGTGCTAAAAGAACCCAACGTGGAAGAAGACCAAGGATTAAAAGGAACAGAGCTATAAACTGGATCAGATTTTTTCCTTTGTAGAAAATAATGTAAGTACTTAAAAAATAAGCCTTGTGAAATGATCTGGGGACAAAGTAAAATGTTTCCTCAGCACCCATATGTGTAAAGGTGATCATTATCAGTGGTTATGTATGGAAATAAAATGCTCTTTGTTGGTACAGAATTCTGTGTTCATTTACCTATCTGTCTCAGAAAACAGGTATGATTCCTTTAGAGTATTTTGTTGTTGTTGTTATTTATTTGATATCTGTGAAGGTAATACTAATAACATTTCTTGAGAAAATGTATGGGGCCCATCTGATTATACCTCTGATGAAATTTATCACTAGTTGACAAATTTAAAATATTTCTAGTGTGGTCTCGAATAATTATGTTTTCTAACCTATTCTCACTCTATGTATTATATATTTGCCTACATATGTGTGTATTTATGTCTGTGTGTGTATATATATATATATATATATATATATACATAATTCTAATTTGATTGTATATGAAATAGTATTACATTCAAATCTATATATATGCCAGTACTCTTACATCTGTCATATTTTATAAGAGAAGATGTGTACTGTTGCAGTGAAAGTAAAGATATGTTGATGAATAAAGTAGAACATAATAGAAAGTAGAAATATTTCCTGGCTGGTTGTGATAAACTCAGGGGAAGTTAACTTACTATTTAAAAGACATAGTTCATAGATGAGGCTAAATGTGAAACCCAGGAAATTCACATTGCAGAATCCAGATGCCATAGAATAGAAACCCAGATTTGACTTTAGGCCCAGGACTGCCTCCAAGGGTAGGTGGCACTGTGGGTCATACAAACCAGTGTTGCCTTTGATGGGGAGCCTTGGTCCTCTTAGACGGTGCATATTGATTTCTCCATCATCTAGAGTGAAAGTGAAAGTGTTTGTTGCTCAGTTGTGTCTGACTCTGCAACCCCTGGACTGTAGCCCACCAGGCTCTGTTGTCATGGGATTCTTAGGGAAGAATATTGGAGTGGGTTGCCACAGCCTCCTCCAGGGGATCTTCCTGACCCAGGGAACAAACCCAGGTCTCCAGCACTGCAGGCAGATTCTTCACCATTTGAGCCCCCAGGGAATCTCTAGAGTACCTTCATATAGTTTCCTTCTGAACAAACTACAGAACATAAATTCCTCTGTATCTAGTGCTGAATTTTTCTCCCTTTCCCCACTAAACTAATCCTGAGATATGACATGTAATCTGGGTTCCATGTAGATTAAGAATCATCTCTAATCCTTTATCATGACCAGAAGTACATCATGACTGACAGTAGGTAAGCAGTCAGGCTCACTTAAGAACAGTGCATTAACATTCTTTTATTGATGGTGTGTAATGGAATTTGCTGAGTATAAACTCATATAAACACTTTAAAATCATTTCTACTCTCTCCATAAATCTAGCATAAAAGCATCTGGTGCTGTGTCTATAATTAACATTAAAAATAACTAGTGTTGTTTTATAAAATCATTGTTATTTCTCTCTGAGCATCAATTCTCTATATATTCAAATCACACAAGCTGTTCCTTGTCCTCACTGCACGGCAAGAACTGCAACCAAAACAACAAATGTAATTTGAACACGTCACAAAATTCCAGTTGGTGACTTCAAGTTTTATGTGCTCCATAGTTACATGAACGTTATAACTCTCAGTGGCTAGGAAGAGTCTCCAAATAGGTGAAAGATATGAAAAAGCATTTCCTTAAAGGAAAATCCTCCAGATTACTGTCTAAGCTGAAACTTTATTTCAACTCTGCTGTAGTATAGTAAAGGCCTCCCTGGTATCTCAACTGGTAAAGAATCCATCTCTAAGACAGAGACCCCAGTTCAATTCCTAGGTTGGGAAGATCCCCTAGAGAAGGGGTAAACTACTGACTCCAGTATTCTTGGGCTTCCCTGATGGCTCAGATGGTAAACAATCCACCTTCAATGCGGGAGACCTGGGTTTGACTCCTGGGTTGGGAAGATCCCCTGGAGGAGGGCATGGTAACCCACTGCAGTATTTTTGCCTGGAGAATCCCCCAGGGACAGGAGAGCCTGGTGGGCTATAGTCCACGGGGTTGCAAAGAGTCAGACATCACTGAGAAACTAAGCACAGCACGCACATAGTATAGTGCATTTAAGTTACAACATTTTAGAGTAGATAGCCAAACTTATGGCCACTAAGATGACTGACGGTTTCTATCAAATCAGAAAGCGTGAATCTTCCTGGTTGTCAGGTAGTGGCTGACAGCATACTCTTAGCACACCATGAAAAAGAAAGGGAACACTTTTGCTGTATCTTCAATTTCTTAGGCACCATGTTGAAAATGTTACTTGCTCAGTCAAGTCTGATTCTTTTGTGACCCGTGGACTATAGCCTCTCAAGCTCCTCTGTTTACCCAGGCAAGAATACTGCAGTGGGTTGCTGTTTCCTTTTCCAAGGAATATTCCTGACCCAGGGATTGAACATGGGTCTCCTGTATCTTAGGCAGACTCTTTACCATCAGAGCCAGCAGGGAAGCATTTTAATACCATATGCTTACTCCTTGGAAGGAAAGTTATGACCAACCTAGATAGCATGTTAAAAAGCAGAGACATTACTTGGTCAACAAAGGTCCGTCTAGTCAAAGCTATGGTTTTTCCAGTGGTCATTTATGGATGTGAGAGTTGGACTATAAAGAAAGCTGAGCGCTGAAGAATTGATGCTTTTGAACTGTCGTGTTGGAGAAGACTCTTGAGAGTCCCTTGGACTGCAAGGAGATCCAACCAGTCCATCCTAAGGGAGATCAGTCCTGGATGTTCATTAGAAGAAGTGATGTTGAAGCTGAAACCTCAATACTTTGGCTACCTGATGAGAAGATCTGACTCATTTGAAAAGACTCTGATGCTAGGAAAGACTGAGGGCAGGAGGAGAAGGGGACAACAGAGGATAAGATGGTTGGATGGCATCACCGACTCAATGGACATGGGTTTAGGTGGACTCCAGGAGTTGGTGATGGACAGGGAGGCCTGGCGTGCTGCAGTTCATGGGGTCGCAAAGAGTCAGACAGGACTGAGCGACTGAAGTGAACTGAACTGAACTGATTCTACCTTACTTAATCTCCAAACTCCCTCTTTGGTAGATATTATTATACCAGTTTTACAGATGAGTGAACTGAGGCAGAAGAATTTAAATCATCCCAACTCTAATCTTTATGGATCCAAAGTCCAAGCTCTTCCCACTAAACTGCATCAACTGCCACAAGGAGAAACTTATACTTAAATTTTTAGACATCTTAAACACAAATATTTTTATGTTAACCTACAAATGTCCCTACTGCTTCAAGGACTTCAACAGCCCTGTTCAATTACATGTGGTTTATTAGAGTTAAGATTCTCCAAAATGAGTGCTTGAAAATTCTGGATTTCCACTCAAGAGCACAGAGAAATAATACAGATCTCCTTCCTTTTCTTCCTTTGAATGGTTCTGAAATAACATGAAACTTCTATTCTGCAGTGTGTTGATATTTTTAACACATATGCATCAGCACATGTTTAAATAATTTAAAATCTCTAATATTATTCTTAAAGCACTATCTTATTTGGGATTCTGAGTGCAACTTTCTGATTAAATTAACTCATAATTATCATGTGTGAAAAGAATAACATATCCAGGCTTCCATCAATATGGCTCTTTTGGTTTCTGCTTTTAAAGCCTTTTCTCTTCTTGGAGTTTGCCTCCTCGAAAGGTAAACAGTAAGAGAACTTTAACTTGTCTTGAAAGTTGCAACAAAATAGCTAAAAATCCTGCAAGCTAGGCTTCAACAGTATGTGAACCAGAACTTCTAGATGTACAGGCTGGATTTAGAAAAGGGAAAGGGACAACGTCAAGGACAACGTCAAATTGCCAGCATCAGTTAGATTATAGAAAAAGCAAGGGAACTCCAGAACGACGTCTACTTCACATCACTGACTACGCTAAAGCCTTTGACTGTGTGGATCACAACAAACTGTGGAAAATTCTCAAAGAGATGGGAATACCAGACCACCTGACCTGCCTCCAGAGGAACCTATATGCAGGTCAACAGTTAGAACCAGACATGGAACAATTAACTGGTTCCAAATTAGGAAAGGAATACTTCAAGGCTGTATATTGTCACCCTGCTTATTTAACTTACATGCAGAGTACATCCTGCAAAATGCTGGGCTGCGTTAAGCACAAGCTGGAATCAAGAATGCCAGGAGAAATATCAATAACCTCAGATATGCAGATGATACTACCCTTATGGCAGAGAGTGAAGAGGAACTAAAGAGCCTCTTGATGAAGGTGAAAGAGAAGAGTAAAAAAACTGGCTTAGAACTCAATATTCAAAAACTAAGATTGTAGCATGCATTCCCATCACTTTATGGCAAATAGATAGGGAAACAATGGAACAGTGACAGATTCTATTTTCTTGGCCTCCACACTCACTGTGGACAGTGACTGCAGCCATGAAATCAAAACACACTTGCTCCTTGGAAGAAAAGCTATAAGAAACCTAAACAGTGTATTAAAAAGCAGAGACATCACTTTGCCAGCAAAGGTCCATTTAGTCAAAGCTATGGTTTTTTCCAGTAGTCATGTACAGATGTGAGAGTTGGACTATAAAGAAAGCTGAGTGCTGAAGAATTGATGCCTTCGAACTGTGATGCTGGAGAAGACTCTTGAGAGTCCCTTGGACAGGAAGGAGATCCAACCAGCCAATCCTAAAGGAAATCAATCTCAAATACACATCGGAAGGACTGATGCTGAAGCTGAAGCTCCAATACTTTGTTCACCTGATGGGAAGAGCCAACTCATTGGAAAAGACCCTGATGCAGGGAAAGACAGAAGGCAAGAAGAGAAGGGGATGACAGAGAATGTCACAGTTGGATGGTATCATCGATTCAATGGGTGTAACTTTGAGCCAATTCCAGAAGATGGTGAAGGACAGAGAAACTTGGCACACTGAAGTCCATGAGGTCACAAAGAGTTGGACATGACTGAGCAACTGAACAACAACAGCTGAAAATTGTGTAACATTATTTATTTTCTTAGCATGGCTTTCATAAATGTTTCTCACAATCAAGACCAAATGAACAATTACTGAATCATTAAAGATGTGAGCAGTCTGATCTGAACCAGATTTCTCCAGTCTGTGAACACATCCAAAAGACACATAAGAATAAGAGCATCTTGGAGGCTTCTTCTCCAACTGCAATTTAGATGTTATGCAAGTAATTTATATATTAATCACATTCAATCAATATCATCCAGGATCTTCTAACCTAATCCTTGAGCTGGTCAGCATAATAAAGCATTCTGTGGACAAATAAGTTTTAGAGAAGTTCTCAATACTTCATTGACCTCATGGTGTTTCATATTGTACATCCATAATCCAAAAGGTCCATCTAGTCAAGGCTATGGTTTTTCCAGTAGTCATGTATGGATATGAGAGTTGGACTATGAAGAAAGCTGAGCACTGAAGAATTGATGCTTTTGAACTGTGGTGTTGGAGAAGACTCTTGGGAGTCCCTTGGACTGCAAGGAGATCCAACCAGTCAATCCTAAAGGAGATCAGTCCTGGCTGTTCATTGGAACAATTGATGTTGAAGCTGAAACTCCAATACTTTGGCCCACCTGATTTGAAGATCTGACTCATTTGAAAAGACCCTGATGCTGGGAAAGATTGAGGGCAGGAGGAGAAGGGGACAACAGAGGATGAGATGGTTGGATGACATCACTGACACAATGGACATGGCTTTGGGTGGACTCCGGGAGTTGGTGATGGACAGGGAGGCCTGGGGTGCTGTAGTTCATAGGGTCACAGAGTCAGACAGGACTGAGCAACTGAAATGAACTGAATCTGTTTAATACTAACTTTGAGGAGATTTGCTGTAAAGGAGCTATTTAACTTTTTTGGTCATGGAACTCTTTGGCTTCTCAACATTCTAAGGAACTACTGCTTCTTAGACCAGTCACTGGGAAATTATGGAGTGGGGAGATTTCTATAGGCTGTAGGGTTTTAAGTAGCTGAAGTGCTCATTAATTAACTTAATGATATAAAAGAATATAGAGAAGAAATAGAACATTTACAGCATACATAATTAAAAGAGAGAATATCTTAAAATTTATTTAGTACAACCTTCAACTTTTAGTTTATTTATCTAGTTAAACTTTTCTTACTATGGAAGATTGGTAGTATTTAAGTGTGTTTTCCAATACCTGTATTTATTTTTGTTGGTAAATAAAGTTACACTGAGGTTTTAGACCAAGAAGTGTCCCCAGGTCTTATTCTCTAATGCAAACATGCAGAACTCTTTGTAAAGACTTTTCAAGAGCTCCTTGTCATTCAAACACTGAGAATCAGATCAAGGTGGACAGCAAACCGTGACTTTTCTTCTCCTCTGAAATTGGCCACAAAGATTCCAAAAGAGAGTTTGTTACAAATTAACAGGGTTCTGTGGTTATTGATGGTCTTAAATTGTTCACGTTTTTGTGTTCATTTTCGTTTACAAATATGGAGGGATAAGATCCAACCTCCTGTTCTTTTGCCTCTCACCTAAAAATCACTGCATTCATATATGGATGAGTAGTAAACTGTGTTCACTTTGGAGAGCTCATTAGAGTGTCAACAGTTCCAAAAATACCATTAACAATCCATCTTTTTTTTTTTAACCACACATCTATTAGGATAGCTAAAAAAAAAAAAAACAAATACTGACAGTACCCAATGCTGGCAAGTACATGGAGACACTGGCTCTCTCATAAATTGCTGATGGGAATGTAAAATGAAGCAGCCACTCAAGAAGTTTCGCAGTTTCTTTTAAAAATTAAACACAACTTAACATGGCTTTCCTGGTAGCTCAGATGGTAAAAGCATCTGCCTAAAACATGGGAGACCCAGGTTCGATCCCTGGAGAAGGAAATGGCAACCTACTCCAGTACTCTTGCCTGGAAAATCCCATGGACAGAGGAGCCTGGTAGGCTGCAGTCCATGGGGTCTCAAAGAGTCAGACACGACTGAGCGACTTCACTTAACATGTACTCATACTCCTGGACTTTTATTCTAGGGAAATGAAAATATATGTTCATGCAAAAACTTGCAGATAATGTCTACAGCAATTTTAATTGTCACAGGCGCAAACTGGAAACAATGTATAAGTCCTTCAGGGGTGAAGTATAAACACTGTGGTAATTCATCCTAGGGAATGCTGCTGCTGCTGCTAAGTCACTTCAGTTGTGTCCAACTCTGTGCGACCCCATAGACAGCTTCCCACCAGTCTCCCTCATCCCTGGAGTTCTCTAGGCAAGAATACTCGAGTGGGTTGCCATTTCCTTCTCCAATGCGTGAAAGTGAAAAGTCAAAGTGAAGTTGCTCAGTCGTGTCCGACTCTTAGCGACCCCATGGACTGCAGCCTACCAGGCTCCTCCGTCCATGGGAGTTTCCAGGCAAGAGTACTGGAGTGGGGTGCCATTGCCTTCTCCATACCACTCAGCAATAAAAATGAATTAACTATTTTTACATGCAGAAACACAAATTAGTCTCAAGATAATTATGGTGAATTTCTTTAAAAGCCAACCACAACATGCTGCACACTGTGTGATTTCATTTATATAACATTTTAAATGATACAACTATAGGAGTGGAAAATAGATCAATGGTGTCCAGGTGTGGTGAAGGAGGTGGTGAAACTATAAAGGATACCACAAGGGAGCCCCTTTGTGATGAGTTCTGTATCTTGACTTTTGTGGAGCTCATATGAAAAGCATAATAAAACTTCAAAGAATTATGTTCACACATATACCAAATATATATATATATATATACACACACACACACACACACACACGCATTTAAAAACCTCTAAAATCTAAGTAATGTCTGTGGGCTAGTTAATTGTATTGTGTCAATGTCCATTTCTAGTTTTGAAAAATGTGCTATAGTTATATAAAACGTTACCATTAGGAAAGACTAAGTGATGGGTACAGAGGGCTTCTTAATACTATTTTTGCAACTCCCTGGAGGTTATAATCATTTAAAATAAACACTTTTAAAAGCTTTTCAAATTTTACCTGCTTTTCAGGGGCAGGGGAGTGGGAGGGGTGGGTAAAGATATAAGCTTCTAGCTATAAAATGAATAAGTCATGGGGGTGTAATGTACAGCTTGGGAACTAGAGTTAACATTATTGTATTATATTATTGAAAGTTGTTAAGAGAGTAGAGCCAAGAAGTTCTCATCACAAGAAAAATTCTAACTATGTGTGGCAATGGCTGTGACCTAGACTTACTGCGGTGATGATTTTGCAATATAAATAAATACTATTCATTATGCTGTAAACCTGAAACTAATATCAATTATATCTCAAATAAAAAAGGAAAAAAAGTTCATCCATTTTAAAAAGTCTTGTGTCTTAGGTCATCTATCCAAATTCAACTATGATCAAATTGTCTGAGAATTCCCCATCATTTTGTTCTCAGTATAATTCTTTACAGTGAAACTCAGAGGTAAGATTTATGTTAATGTTTTTCATTATAAAAATGCTATCTTAGGCCTCATAGAGAGCAAATGAAGATCATTTTCAACTCAGATTTAGAGAAAAGATGTTACCTAAACATACTTTCTAAAAACAATGGAATTTAACATGGTAGGCAAGGCTTAAACAGCAGCTTTGTGGACAACACCTTTTAAGCTATGGGGAAAATTGCTAATATTTTCTTTGATATGAGTGCATAAGGGAAAAACTAAAATAGAGTAATCATGTCATGTGGACAATGATTTTATTAAATGCTTACGTGATTCAAAAACAGTGTCAGGTGAGACAACCAAGAGACACAGAGGTACAGAGTGGACTTTTGGACTCTGAGGGAGAGGGAAAGGGTGGGATGGTTTGGGAGAATGCCAATGAAACGTATATTTTCGTGTAAGAAACGAAGTGCCAATCTATGTTCAATGTAGGATGCAGGATGCATGGGGCTGATGCACAGGATGATTCAAGTAGAGGATGTGGGGTGGGAGGTGGGAGGGGGCTTCGGCATTGGGAGATTGTGTTCACCTATGGCTGATTCGTGTCAATGTATGGCAAAACAAATACAGTATTGTAATTTAAAATAAATAAATAAATTAATTAATTTTAAAAAAAAAAAAAAACAGTGTCAGATGTATGGTTCTGGGAGTGGCACATGGAGGAAATACCAGTGAAATTCTGTGAAAACTTGTAAACTTCTTACAGGTGATTTGAAGGTCTAAAAAGAAAACGTTGATTAAAAAAATAAAAGTGTCAGATCATGTCTAAGGTACAACATGATACTGAACAAGCTTCTTGAGTGACCCACTAGAAAGTCATTTCTATATTTCCAGAGTTGACTTTGGCCGTATCTTCTTTATGTAAAGCTGTAGATGATCAGTTTAGCAGAGAAAAAAAATACATAAGTTGTTGAAAATATTTTTCATGATTCAAATCATGACTAGATCGACAGTTATAAATGTTTCTCTTTGCATTGTCTTAGGGCTTCCCTGGTGGCTCAGAGCGTAATCTGTTTGCAATGCAGGAGACCTGGGTTCGATCCCTGGGACAGGAAGATACCCTGGAGAAGGGAAATGGCAACACACTCCAGTACTCTTGTCTGGAAAAATCCATGGATGGAGAAGCCTGGTAGGCTACAGTCCATGGCGTTGCAAAGAGTCGGATGTGACTGAGCAACTTCACTTTCTTTTGCATTGTCTTATCCAAGGCATTTACAGTCTCTGCTTTGCTTTAGGCATATATTTCCAAAGACTTGTAAATTTGTTGTCCTGTTATGTCCCAGGGGCCTTACATACCTCAACCTTAATGTATTGATTTCATGATCTGAATACAATTTCATGCAAACTTTTTTCTCTTCTGGAGTTTCAGTCTTGGTTAATGATATGGCCATCCACCCATTTCCAAGCTGGAATACCTTTCTCCTTCACCTGCATCCCATCACCAAATACTGCCAACTCTTACAAACATTTTCAAATTCAGACTCTAGTGGCCACTGGAATCACCATCTCTACCTGAGCATGTCATCAGTCTGTGTTAAACCTCCACTGGCTCCTTAAGAGAATAGGGCTTAACTGTTCTCAACACAAACAAGCAAGGATAACTATGTGACATGCTAAAGGTGTTAGCTAATGCCTCTGTAGCAACTGTATCAGGACATATAAATATATCAAGCCAACACATTGTATACTTTGAACCTACACAGTCTTATATACCTGTTATATCTCAACTTTAAAACAACAACAAGCAAGCAATGAACCTCTCCCTTGGCTCCTGATGACATTCTATTAGTTTTCTGTGGTTGCCATAATAAATTACCACAAATTGAGTGGGTTAAAACAATCCAAATGATTGACTCCCGTGCACGTATCTTAGTCACTCAGTCATGTCCAACTCTGCGGCTCCATGAACTCTAGCCCACCAGGCTCCTCTTTCCATGGAGTTCCCCAGGCAAGAATACTGGAGTGAGTTTCCATTCTCTTCTCCAGGAATCTTCCCTACCCAGGGATTGAAGCTGGGCCTCCTGCATTGCAGGAAGATTCTTTACTGTCTGAGTCACCAGGGAAGCCCAAATGATTGGCTACCTCACTGTTTTCTAGGTCACAAGTCTGACACGGGTCTCACCTGGTTAAAATCGAGGTGTTAGCCAGGCTATGTTTCTTCCTCTAGACTCTAGGGAGAATTGCTTTCCTGCTCATTTGGGTTGCTGGCAGAATTCAGTTCCCTGTGGTTGTAGGACCAAGGTCTCATTTCCTTGCTGGCTTTTGGCAGGGAGTTTATTCTCAGCATCAGGAAGCTGCCCACATTCCTTGGTTTGTGGCTTCAAAGCCAGCCACGTCTGGTCAAATCCTTCTCATGCTGCATTTCATTTCTCTGACCCTTCTTCCATCCTCACATTTCTCTCTGACCCAGCTGGAAAGACTCAGCTTTTAAAGACTCATGTGATTAGACTGGCATAATCCAAGATAATCTCCCCCATCTCCAGGTCCTTAACCTTAAGCACTTTGCGAAATTCCCTTTGCCACATAAGGTAACATAGTCACAGGTTCAGGGGAGGAGGACGGTGACACCCTCAGGAACCATTATTTTGCATTCCAGAAGTGTGTTGTAGTTTTAGGAAAGCCAATATGTAAACTCACTCTTCTTCCAAGTCAAAAAAAAACAATTGAGAGAGAAAATGCGGAAGTCAGACAGACTGCAGGGCATAGAAATAGCAGCTTCCTTAGTGATAAAACTGTTCTAGAGATGTTGACTTTAGACTCATGGCAAAAAGCCTTTCTAATATGCTATCCCTGAATTAGACAGCTTTTCCCCTCAGTCACAGCTGGTAGGAGCAGACACAAGCTCCTGTAAAGATCTCAGTGCAGGAGCAGAGTGTTTGAACTGTGCATGTTCAGTTACATCCCCAAAGTCATTTTCCAACCTTCTAACTTTGCAGAGATGAGTGTGAAGTGGGACAGTGTGGTGACAGGACAGTGGAAGTTCTATATGAAAACAAGGTGGAAGGAGACTAAAAGTGACATGATTTTAGCGACCATTACTTAAACCCTTAGTATGCACCAGATATTTCACATATTCTATTGTCAATATGCCACCGATCATGCAAGATAGATAATATTAAACAATTGCTTGACTCATCACAGTCTGCCAACTGAATCCATACTTCAAGTACTATATTTTTCAGAATAGAACCACACTCACTACTTTATCTCCAGCCAGTACCCTCCTTATATTCAGCATCCCATCAACTAAGTCTTCTTACTGTTCCTCTGAAAAACACCAACTTTCTTTTTAGACCATCTCTTTTCTATTTAGATTGTCTTTCCAGTCTTTCTGTGGTAAACTCTTCAGTTCAGTTGCCCAGTTGTGTCTGACTCTTTGTAACCCCATGAATCACAGCACGCCAGGCCTCCCTGTCCATCATCAACCCCCAGAGTTCACTCAAACTCATGTCCATTGAGTCAGTGATGCCATCCAGTCATCCCATCCTCTTTCGTCCCCTTCTCCTCCTGCCCCCAATCCCTCCCAGCATCAGCGTCTTAATGAGTCAACTCTTTGCATGACATGGCCAAAGGATTGGAGTTTCAATTTCAGCATCAGTCCTTCCAGTGAACACCCAGGACTGATCTCCTTTAGAATGGACTGGTTGGATTTCCTTGCAGTCCAAAGGACTCTCAAGAGTCTTCTCCAACACCACAGTGCGAAAGCATCAATTATTCGGTGCTCAGCTTTCTTCACAGTCCAACTCTCACATCCTTACATGACCACTGGAAAAACCATAGCCTTGACTAGATGGACCTTTGTTGGCAAAATAACATCTCTGCTTTTCAATATGCTATCTAGGTTGGTCATAACCTTCCTTCCAAGGAGTAAGCATCTTTTAATTTCATGGCTGCAGTCACCATCTGCAGTGATTTTGGAGCCCCCAAAATAAAGTCTGACACTGTTTCCACTGTTTCCCCATCTATTTCCCATGCAGTGATGGGACCAGATGCTATGATCTTAGTTTTCTGAATGTTGAGCTTTAAGCCAACTTTTCATTCTCCTCTTTCACTTTCATCAAGAGTCTTTTTAGTTCCTCTTCGCTTTGTGCCATAAGGGTGGTGTCATCTGCATATCTGAAGTTATTGATATTTCTGCCCGTACTCTTGATTCCAGCTTGTGCTTCTTCCAGCCCAGCGTTTCTCATGTAAACTCTTACTCCTCCTTTAAGACAATGAGGTATATCTCCTCTGGAGACAGCGCTGTACCTCTCTCCAGACTCCATTCTCCAGAGGTCATACCTTTGCATGTATCTTCAATGTCTCACACACTGGCATAATAGAATTTAGGCATAAATTCTATAATAGGATTTGGGCATAATAGAATTTCACTGAATGTAATGTAATATGAATGTAATGGGTTTTGAATAAAATTTGTGAATGTATTTCTCTGTTTACATTTCTGTGTGCATGCTCAGTTGCTCAGTGGTGTCTGACTCTTTGCAACCTCATGGACTATAGCTTGCTGTTTACATGTCTGTCTTCCTCTTATTCACTGTTTTAGCCCCAGCACCACCATCTCCATGTTTGACATATATTAACAGAATGTTATGCATAAATTTTTCCCGAAAGAATAAGTAAATTAATGATTTAATTAATTCTGTCAAAAACAGAATATATTATTGAAGTTGTCCGTATAAGTATACCGGGATTCTGTGATCAACTAGATCTTATTCTTTAAAGGGAACTAATTATATATAAATCAAGAGGCCTTCTCATGGCCAACAAAGTCCTAAATAGTCCATCCTCAGGACACTTTCCTGATGACCAAACAATCTTTCCTGGTTGGTTGCCCTATTTGTTTTTATTTTATAGCAGGTATAACAATATACCTAATATTATACTATATTATATGTTGGTTTATTTCCTTCATGCTTAACTAAATGATTAGCCCTGTAAGAACGGGGACTTGGTTTTATTCAACAGTTCAAACAATGCCTACTGCATAACAGGCTTTAAATTAATTCTTGTTCAGTGAATGAAAGGATTAATGAGATATGTGGAATGGGGGAAAAAACAGGACTTTGTAATCAGAGAGGACTGGATTAAAATCAAAGTTCTCCAATATCACTAGCTGTCTGGTCTCAAGCAAAGCGTTTAATATTTAATAGTATCCATCTTGCCCAGTTGGTGGGATATTGACAGCAGTATATGTAAAATATCTGTCACATACTGTTTAAGAAATAGTGGCTATAATTATGTCACATGCTTTTATAGTTCAAGGTTTTATGTTAAAATTATCAATGGAGATCAGTTTTCTCACTGCTGGTCAAGTATATTTTTACGTATTTCTTCACAAGGAATGAAGTGAAATTTTAAGGAACATACCCTGTTGCTATCAGTGGGTCAAGTATCTTTAATGGCGTGTCCTAATATCTACTAAACTTACTAAGAATGCTATAAAAGGATTTTAAACATTCCTAAGCAAGAAATATTTCAAAAGCTTCCAAAAGCTCTCCAAGTTTAGTGCTTCTCATTCAACCCCAGAACGCTGGGCCACAGTGGCAGTCATAAGACACCCAGGGCCTCTGCAAAGCTAAAAGGTCTTTGTATGCATATGTCACAGGCTGGTTCATAAAACAATAACAAAAACCAGCCTTCTATCTTTTCCAAAATGTTTCATTGCATCTGCAATTATCCCAGATATTACACTAAATACAATTACAGTTACAAGTTAGATGATAATAGAGAACTTTTTATCTTATATTATTCTTATTATTTTAAATATAATCATTACTTTCTATCTGGCATCTTATAGATTTCAAAGAAAAATTGGGTCCATTGTATCTGCAGGACAGGGAAACACAAACTATGCACTGCAGGTACCTCATCTCAATTAAATTTGAACCACCCAAGGCTTTATGTTGTCACTCTGTTTATTTAACTTCTATGCAGAGTACATCGTGAGAAACGCTGGGCTGGAAGAAGCACAAGCTGGAATCAAGATTGCCAGGAGAAATATCAATAACCTCAGATATGCAGATGACACCATCCTGATGGCAGAAAGTGAAGAGAAGCTAAAGAGCCTCTTGATGAAAGTGAAAGAGAAGAGTGAAAAGTTTGGCTTAAAGCTCAACATTCAGAAAACTAAGATCATGGCATCTGGTCCCAACACTGCATGGGAAGTAGATGGAGAAACAGTGGAAGCAGTGTCAGACTTTATTTTGGGGGCTCCAAAATCACTGCAGATGGTGATTGCAGCCATGAAATTAAAAGACGCTTAGTCCTTGGAAGGAAAGTTATGACCAACCTAGATAGCATATTCAAAAGCAGAGACATTACTTTGCCAACAAAGGTCCGTCTAGTCAAGGTTATGGTTTTCCAGTGGACATGTATGTATGTGAGAGTTGGACTGTGAAGAAAGCTGCGTGCTGAACAATTGATGCTTTTGAACTGTGGTGTTGGAGAAGACTCTTGAGACTCCTTGGACTGCAAGAGATCCAACCAGTCCATTCTAAAGGAGATCAGTCCTGGCTGTTCATTGGAAGGACTGATGCTAAAGCTGAAACTCCAATACTTTGGTCACCTTATGTGAAGAGCTGACTCACTGGAAAAGACCCTGATGCTGGGAGGGATTGGGGGCAGGAGGAGAAGGGGACCACAGAGGATGAGATGGCTGGATGGCATCACCGACTTGATGGACATGAGTTTGAGTGAACTGCAAGAGTTGGTGAGGGACAGAGAGGCCTGGCGTGCTGCGATATATGGGGTCACAAAGAGTCAGACACGTGTGGGTGACTGAACTGAACTGAAAGTAGGTATTCCATAGAGTTTTTGATGAGTTTAAAGTATAAGTCTCTGACAGAGTCTAGTGTCTTTTAATAGGCACATTTTCCATGTGGGAAAAAAGCAAACAAAGCAACATGCCATTTCTTCATTTTGTTTTCTGCTCTTGCGGTTGAGTCTTCCATCGTTCCTGAACCACTTTTATAGGACATGTACTACGTGCTTTACTGAATCATGGTCAAATCATCCATTCATCCTTTCACTAACAGATACTTTTAAACAACTATTATAGTCCAAACACTGTATTAGGCTTCTGACTTGCCTGTTGAATGAGATAATCAAGGCTTATATGCCCTGGGAGAGCCAAAAAAATTAAATAATGGAACAAACAAAAATATTAGGTCTTTGGATTATTATTTGAGCTATAATGAAAACATTTGACAGAGTAACTTGAGGTATATGTAAACTGGTGTCTTAGGGAAGACTTAAGAGGAGACATTTCTGAGAAACTGACAAACTAAAACCATGATAAGGAGTCAGCTAAGTAAAGACCACAGCAAGAGTTTTGGATTTTGTTCTTTACTTAATGGGAGTTCATTCTGGAAGCTAAGAAGACAAGTTTTGTAGGGGGCAAGAGTGGAAACAATGAGATGAAGTAGAAAGATATTTGTCCTTAAGAAAAGGTAATAAAGGTAACAGAAGATTGTACATTTCTAAAAACTTTCCCATTTCTTCAAGGTTGTCCCTTTTATTAGAAATAGTTGCTCATAATAGTATCCTTTATGCTCAATAGATCCTTCGTATTTCTGTATTGTCTGTTGTAACTTCTCCTTTTTCATTTCTAATTTTATTGATTTGGATTATCTCCCTTTTTTTTTCTTGATGAAAAAAGTCTGACTAGTGGTTTATGATGAATGTATATGCAGGGCAGCAATGGAGATGCAGACAGTGAAACCAGACTTGTGGACACAGAAGGGGAAGAAGCGGGTGGGATGAATTGACAGAGTGGCATGGAAACATATGCATTACCACGTGTAAAGTAGATAGCCAGTGGAAATTTGCAGAGAGCTCAAACTCAGTGCTCTGTGACAACCTAGAGGGATGGGATAGGACAGGAGGTGGGAATGAGGTTCAACAGGAAGGTGACATGCATACACCTGTGGCTTATTCATGTTGATATATGGCAGAAACTAACACAATATGGTCAAGCAACTATTCTCCAATTCAAAATAAATGAATAAATAACAAAGACTTTTAAAAGCAATAGAAAGTAACAAGGGGATAGGAAAAGATGAGCAGTGGTGATAGAAAGAGTGATCAGGAAAGGCATCTCTGTGGGAGATTCTACATTTGAGAAGGAATCTAAGTGAGGTGAGGGAGGAAAAATATTTCAAGCTGCTGGATGTAGCAGTAACACCAGGAATGAAGAGAAGTGAACACAGGGAGGCTGCAGCGATGACAGAGTCTGCAGATGGATTGGATGCTGAGTGTCAGGGAGGAGAGAGATCCTAAGGCTTGAATGGTTCCATAAAGGCTGATGTAGAAATCTAAGAGGGGAGATTTTTCTTTCTTTCTTTCTTTCTTTGCTGTGCTCTTCATTGCTTTCTTTAGCTAAGAGTTGCTGCTTGTGGGCTCTCTAGTTGAGACACATAGGATTAGTTGCCCCTTAGCATGTGGGATCTTGATTCCCTGACCAGGAATTGAACCTGCGTCCCCTGTATGGGAAGGCAGATTCTTAACCATTGGGCCACCAGGGAAGTCCCGAGGAGATTTTTGAAAGGCCTGGTGAATCAAGAATGTATTTTGTTTATCAATGATAACTTTAATGATCTGTGAGACATAAAATAGGAAAGCAGTAAACCTTTATATAGAAAGCCAGCTGCCGTCCCCTTATCTGGTATGACTCTGTTTTCCAAAGATGGTCAAACTTTGGCTCTTTTATTGAAGACTGCCAAGAAAAAGTGCGGTCAGTCATCTGCCCTGGGTTGTGTGAAGGTAGAAGGCAAGACCACAGCATGAAGCTATAACATCCTCCTTGAGAATTAATTTTACTCATAGTTTAGGGGAAAAAACAGCATTTTCAGTGAAACACAAATACACAGAAGTTGTGGAGTCGAGTGAAATATATGCATGGATTTAAAAGATGAAATAAACCCAGAAAATGCTACAATGAAAATACAAACTCTTGTGTGTATAACACCTTGGGGAAACAATATATACGTAAATCAAAAGAAATATTTTATAATTTTTAAATATAGGAAATTGGAATTATTGATATTTTAGTTTTTTGCTTAAAAGCAGAAAAATTAGGGGAAATATGAAAATTTTATAAACGAGCAGCAGAAAATGTATGGCAAACTGTTGATACTGACTTCCTCAAAGTTCAGGTAAGAAACAGATGGTTTTTCTGTCACAGATTTTTTTCTGCATAATTACCTGTTTAAGTATTTAATTTTATTTCCTCTTCATTTTTGTTATTTCTAGAATCATAATTGTGAAATCAACTGTATTCTGCTTCAACCATTTGGCCAACAACCTGCTAATCCATTAACTAATCCATCAAATTTTTTGGAGAAAAATAATCCAGGCATTTACATACAAAGGAGGTTAATCACTTTCAATTGTTTGATTTTTATTTAATTTGATCATCTGCAACTGAAATGCATGGGAGGCCTGGGTTTTAATACAGTAATTTCTCTGGACAAATGTCACTGCCTGTTCCTAGGTCTGATTCCATTGTGCCAGGCTTCCCAGTGGCAGTTTGGGTAATCTGTTATTCAGATATCTCTGCCCTGCCAAGTTTCTATTTAAGCAGGAAGGGAAGTGATTATGGATTTGTCCTCCTTAAAAGAAAAGCCTGAGGGACAGATTATTGTCAGAGTAGCAATGTTTAAGTTATTGAGGCAGAAATAACTTGTGCAGAAAAAAAATGCATAAAGTGGTCCCAAGAGGATTAACACATGACTTAAATGCCTCCACATCAACCTCATTAGACAGTTCAATGATAATTTTTCCATTGTAAGTACATGGCACTTTTATTCACAGTGATGTTAAGAAAAAAAAAGAATAATTATCTTTTCTAGCATTTTAACAAAAGATTTTACAATGACAAAATAGTTTACTGAAAATAGCAGTTGAGAGGTCTGTTATAATTCTATTGTTACTTTCAGAGCAGATGCCATGTCACATGTAAAATGCCAAGACCATGGAAAAATATTTTTAGCTGGGTAAAAATATGTGACATTTAGGAAAGAAATGGTAGTGCCTTGATTCATTTGTTAATTGAGCACTCCAACATTTTCTATATGCAATTGTTTGAAGGTTACAGAATGTAAAAGAGATGCAGTCCTTGTCTTCACGGAATATATATCTTTAGACAATTAAGAAACACTTTGCTTTATAATTTTTAACATACAAGAGAGAAAAAGAGAAAGGTAGATAGAGCAAATGTGTTTTTGGTCTCATCAAGAAGAGATCCCAGTATTGACTTCAATATGACCAAAGTTTGGGCTGGACCTTAATGGGAGGAAAATGTCTTAAATGAGAGAAGGGGATTTTCTGGAGTAGAAGCTGCAAATGGGAGAGAAAGATTGTAAGAGAATGTGGGAGAAACTCACATAAACTTCAGACAAAATTAAACAGGGGTTGAGGAGACAAAAGCCAGAAATTACCTTAACTCACTGGCAAGTTCTTTGAGCAATATTTAAGGTAAATAAGTGTAGGGTAGGATAGAAATAGATGACATTTTTGCTTAAATTTGGGATATAGGCAACAAAATTTTAAACTTTGGGAAGTCTTGAAAAGTGAGGCTATTACGTGTCATTTTTTAGCCACTAAGTCAGGTCCAACTATTGGCAACCTCAAGGACTCCAGTGCGCCAGGCTTCCCTGTCCCTAATCATCTCCCAGAGTTTGCTCAAACTCATGTCCATTGAGTTGGTGATGCCATCTAACCATCTCATCCTCTGTGGCCTCCTTCTCCTTCTGCCCTCAGTCTTTCCCAGCATCAGGGTCTTTTCCAATGAGTCAGCTCTTCACATCAGGTGGCCAAAGTATTGGAGCTTCAGCTTCAGTATCAGTCCTTCCAATGAATATTCAGGGTTGATATCCTTTAGGATTGACTGGTTTGATCTCCTTGCTGTCCAAGAGACTTTCAAGTGTCTTCTCCAGCACCACAGTTGAAAAGCATCAATTCTTAGGTGCACAGTCTTTATGGTCTAACTCTCACATCTGTACATGACCATATGAACCTTTGTCAGCACACTCTATATAGGACCTCAATAACTTTTAACAAAAACAAAAACAAAAAGCCATTATTTGTGTGTTGCCTATTGATTTTTGTCTCTAAAGTGAAGATGCAAGTTTCACTTCAGAACATATTATTTGGAACATTGTTTCATACAATTTAACACTGGATATATATATATATATATATATATATATATATATATATATGCATGCCATTTATGTCCCAATGGGTGAGCTGGATGCAAGGAATTAAACAAAAATACTACAAAGTGAATGACTGGTTGTTCAGTTTAGAGCCATAACCTGGGTGTATTAGGAATTGTAAGTCTCTTTAAATCTCATTTCTGATAGAGACACAGTTGCTTTCCTAAAAGTAAGTATTTATGCATTTTTACATGCATATTTTATCTTGCTCTTTGGAGGCATGTATGTTCTGTTGTCTAAGCAGCTGCCTACAAGTGATGGGTGAGGAGACCCTGGAATATGAAAGAAAGATAGAAAAACCTGATGTTCCCCTCATCATATGGCCACATGCTATAGGAGGTGGACCCATATTTATGTTGTACATCCTGGACAGAGAGAGGGATGTTTCACCTGTAAAGCTATTTAAGACAAATAACATGGAATTTGATGAATGTACTGGTACTAATCTGTTATATCTTGATGCCTTTCAAGAGCCATTATAATCCTGGATATAAAGCAGGATGTGTCTGTGTGGTAGGCAGACTGATGGCTCCCAAAGATGTCCATATTTGACTCCCTAGAAACCATGGACATGCTGTGTTACATAATTAGGGGCGATTAAGTTTGCTCATCAGCTAATCTTAAAATAAGGAAATTATTTCTGATAGTCAGGGTGGACCTAATGAAATTGCAAACGTCCTTTAAATGTCAAAGAGAGAGGCAGAAGAACCAGAAGAGGAGTTAAGACAACAAAATCAGAGTGATGTGATGTGAGACTCAACAGGCCGTTGCTGGCTTTGGAAATGGAAGAGGGTGGCTGCAAGCCAAGGAATGCAGGCAGCCTCCAGGAGCTGGAAAAGGCAAGAAATCCAAATCTCTGCTAGAGCCTTCAGAAGGAATACAGCCCTGCCACCTTCTGGATTTCAACTCCATGAGACCTGTGGTGAATCTCTGACCTTCAGACCTGTAACATAATATCTTTGCATTGTTTCAAGCTGCTGCAAATTTTCACTTGTTACAATAGCCATAAAGAAAGAATACAACTTTAAGTGCAGTGGATTATGGAAGATCGATGTCTTGGTATTCATCCTGTGAACTACACCAAATATATTGCTGATCCTGCTCACTGAGTCAATTCTCTTGCTGTTCACACTGTCCACACTGTTCACTGAACCCAGGGAAGGCAAGGCATGAGCTACAAGATGGGAAGTAGACTCGAGGAGCAAAACTGCAGACATGTTTATTCTCTCCTGACTGATGCAGCAGCTGTAGCAGCTGCTGCTGCTGCTACCAAGTCGCTTCAGTCGCGTCCAACTCTGTTTGACCCCCTAGAAGGCAGCCCACCAGGCTCCCCCCATCCCTGGGATTCTCCACTTCAGAACACTGGAGTGGATTGCCATTTCCTTCTCCAATGCACGAAAGTGAAAAGTGAAAGGGAAGTCACTTAGTCGTGTCTGACTCTTCGTGACCCCATGGGTTGCAGCCCATCAGGCTCCTCCGTCCATGGCATTTTCCAGGCGAGAGTACTGGAGTGGGGTGCCACGCTATATTCTCTCCTCTCATGGCTGACCCAATGGACACAGCCATGATGCAGCAGTAATCAGTTCAGTCAGTTCAGTCTCTCAGTTATGTCTGACTCTTTGCAACCCCACGGACTGCAGCTTGCCAGGCCTCCCTGTCCGTCACCAACTCCTGGAGTTTACTCAAATTCATGTCCATTGAGTTGGTGATGCCTTGCAGCCATCTTATCCTCTGTCATCCCCTTCTCCTCCTGTCTTCAATGTTTCCCAGCATTAGGGTCTTTTCCAACGAGTCAGTTCTTCGCATCAGGTGGCCAAAGTATTGGAGCAGCATTACTATGCCACTGCTTTCTAGGTGAGGCTCACATATATGTGCATCACACAAAGTAGCCCATGACCAAGCAAGTACTTCCTGAGGCCCATGTGCGGTACTATCAGTGATCTCAGCTGTTGCATAAACCGTGCAAAGTCATTGTTTACAGAACATGCGCCAAGGGGGCGTGAGGGCATGGGGCGAGAGAGCCAGACTGTGCCATCTTGTTCATTTTCCCACAACCAATCATTCCAGAGGAGAGTCAGCCACAGAGCAGCGAGAAAAAGCTTGAGAGTGGAAAATTTTCCTCTTTCTGAGGGTCAGAGTTCATGTTTAGGACTCTGTGCCATGGAGATAAACAGAACAGCTCTATGATGGACAGTAAGGCAGCTCTTACTTCACAGAGTTAGACCCAGAGGAAGGGAGGGAAGTGGCTTGAAAAGAGAGCCCAAGGCATGGACACAGATGGGTGAAGTTCTCTTTCCTTCTCTTAGACGCTTCAGCAGAGTACCGTTAACTGCAGGACCTATTAGTCTTGGCTGTGCAGTGAGAAACTGAGCCAGCTCAGGAAAGAGGGAGCAACACACGTGGTCCCTTATCCCAGCAAGAGAGTGGTGAACACTGTGGCTTCTTCCTTCACCAGCAGAAAAGTTCATCTACCAAAGTGCCAATCCCACTGGAAAATGAATAGAAGGAAGATGAGGGGCTGAATTAGAGGATTTTCCTGTGTGTCTTTTAGCCATTCTTGCAACCAAAGCTGGAGTTAGTATATGACAGTACTTATCTGGCGTCAGCCTTAAGACTTCGGTGTCAACCCAGTCATAATTTGGGTTCTAGGAAAAAATACTGCCTGGAAAACCCCATGGATTGGAGGAGCCTGGCTGCAGTCCATGGGGTCCCTAGGAGTTGGACACGACTGAGCGACTTCACTTTCATTCATTGGAGAAGGAAATGGCAACCCACTCCAGTATTCTTACCTGGAGAATCCCAGGGATGGAGGAGCCTTGGTGGGCTGCCATCTATGGGGTTGCATAGGGTTGGACACGACTGAAGCGATTGAGCAGCAGCAGGAATAAATACAAGATTTCTGACTCATAGCAATAAACAAAAATGTGAAAGAAAAACATTAAGTAAATTTAACTGAGTTCAAAACTAAAATGGACAAAATGAACCAGAAACAGAATAAGCTGGAAGTGAGAAACACATGAAGAGATCAGTGCCAAGCAATAATTAAATCAACCATCTGAAAAGAAATTCATGATTAATTCCTTGCAATATCAAGGACCTAAACTGATAGTCTGATAATAGTCACCTTTTGAAACTTATACACACAGATAGCTATATATGTAACTTTGTACATAACACACATGGCATCTATAGTCATTGGGAACTTTTAAATAAATCATGGTGGGATGATATTTTTCAAATGGAAAATGTAAATTAAAACACTACTTCACACAATATTAAAAATAATTTCTAAGTAAATCTAACTTATGACTATGAAAAGCTAAACTTTAAATCTTTTAGAAGAAAATGAAGGATAATGACAATGTGATAACTTGTTAGGGAAAGATTTCTTAGCTACAAAACCCAGAAAGCCTAAAGATTAAGGGACAATATTGATAACTTAGATAACACTGAAGTCTATCAACTGGACATTTAAAAAAATCTGATCACATTATATATAGAGAGTATGAATCTGTTTATACAAAGTTTTAAAATTTGCAAAACTATAGTGCATATTGGTTTTAGTTATATAGCGACATAGAAAAACACAAAAATACATGAGAATTCAGACACATGGTCTGAAGAAAATATTTTTAAATTTAAGATTTGTTAGAGCTAAGAAGTGATTTTACATTTATTTTTATTTCTATAGTTAAATTTTCATAGAATTTCATGAATTGAAAATCCAATAAAAAAGCAAAAAGGGGTGACTTTGTTTTCTTGAGTAATATATTTCAGACATATGGGATGATATGAGCTGATTTGGGATGATTTCATATATATGACAGGAAGAACACTCAGAGAGGACTATACCTCATAAACAGGACAACACTGTGTCAATTACTCATGAATAGTACGAAACAAAATGAGTGAAAGTCATGTGACAAGTTTTCCATTCAAAAGGACATCTCTTGTGAAAAGCCTTTGGGAAAACTCAAGCTCACTAAAATTATAATTTTATAAACTGAATGAATATAACCTGTTATAAATCACCATAGATAGAATGCTCACGATGTAAGAGTGAATTCTATTATAGCTCCATGCTTCAAGGGTTATAAGAAAAGCTTTTATTTCCAGTTTCCATGTTCGGATCCACTAAAAGCAAAACAACTTAAAATCTTTGCAACAATTTCTAATGCCAGAATATCAAGTGGACTGAGTCAAAGAAAATAAGATTTAACCCCAGATGAGTAATGCATTAAGAAGAATCAAGAAATCTTAGGTCTTTTTTTAATTTAATGCTTTTTGAAAAAGAACTGTTTAAAACGCACATTTTCTTCAGCCTTATCTTCTGACTTCTCAATAAAAAGAAACATTTCTTCTAGAATTACCATCTAAATAATGAGTGGCAATTTGCTGTATGACTCAGGGAGCCCAAACTGGCACTCTGTGGCAACCTAGAGGAGTGGCATGGGGTGGAAGGTGGAAGGGAGGGTCAACAGAGAGGGTACATATGTATATCTGTGGCTGATTCATGCCGATGTACAGCAGAAACTAACACAATATTGTAAAGCTATTATCCTTCAATTAAAAATAAATTTAAAAATGAAAATGTTTAGGTAAATTGTACTACTTAATCACTCTGCTTCTAATGCTTAACATGGCATTTATATAAATTTAAGTGATTCACAAATAAAATTTTAAATTCTATTTTTAGATTACACTTGGTGATAGTACTTCTGTTCTTATCTTATTTGAAACTTTGAATACAGGAGAAATTGTAAATTAAATTTTATACCTAAAACATTAAAATACTAAGATGACACATATTTTTGATACAAAGTGAATATATCAGTGATTGTTTAAGAAGGAATACATGCATTTACAAATTAAATATCAATGAGTAAATACTTACAGATGCCTACTGCCAAAAATTTTTTAAAAATTATAAAAGATTTGTAATATAATCCTGAGAGTATTAGCCAGTTAGAGTTCAGTGGGCTAAACCCAAATTGTAAAGCTTGGAGCTTTCTCAACATTTACAAAATGCCTGACTTACTTGAAAAAGAAAAAAATGTCTACACACTCCTTGTCTTGTCATTGCCATGCCACTCACAGAGTTCTAGTTGTGTTGGATGTAAGCTCAGGACGTACTGCAGCCATATATTAAGGCAGAAACAGGCATAGCAGTTAGTGGAGAGGAAAGCGCAGGGAGAGGGGCCCATCAAAGAAAGCAAAGACGTCTCCACACAAGACCACAAAGGAAGGGCTTCTGTAGGTACTGGAGGAAGGAATGTTTGTTGTGGAATGAACTTCGTGCTAGTCTTTTCCACCTCAAATACTGTGCAACAAAGCGGGATTATTCTTGAGTCAATATTAGAAAACCCTCATGATTCACCCTAAGAACTGAAGATAACTATTGGTAACCCGTCCTGACTCCATGAGACATTATCGCCTCATCGGCCTTCACCAGCACCACCGCGTCCCTCCCAGTAAACTCATCACTCTCTATTTAAAAAACACAATGTTATCATTGGCAGGATTATTGATGTCCAAAAGAAAAAAGTACAACTCACAGAAAAGCCCAAACAGACTGACCACTTGTTCAGTCCAGCAGCAGCACTGAATGGTGCTCTAGTCACAGACACAGATGCAAGAATTTGGGGGATGGCCCAAAGTCAGTGGAGAACTCACTCAACTCTCATGCTCAAACAACTCAAACACAGAGAAAAGCGAGACTATGCCAGGCGTGTAAATTCAATTGATATCATACTTTGCCATATTTGAGTCAAGTCTTTTTCATTAAAAAAAAAAACAGAACAGAGTTCAAGGCCCACTTCTAACCCTTCACTTCCATTAATGACTACTATTCTAATATGTGTCTCTATCTTACCCATTGATTTAAGTGTTTTCATTTTTTTCTTCATGTATTTTATTTTATTTAAATTATTATTATTATTAACTTCTTGGCTGAACCCTAGGGATGTGGGATCTTAGTTCCCTACACTTCCTGCATTGGAAGGTGGAGTCTTAACCACAGGGCCACTGGGGAAGTTCCATGTATTTCAACTACATATTAGAATTAGTAAATGAAATAACAACTGTCTGAAAGAATAAATGTGGGTTCTTAAGAAAACTTGCTTAAAAGAAGAATGAGAAACAAGAGGACAGGAATGTAGGAAATGTGTCCATCTTAGAGATCTGCTAAAACATCTACACTTCAGGATTTTTCTGCCTACAAACTATTTTAGGGTCTCTGAACTGAGAAGAGAAATTGAAAGAGAAGAAATAAAAATTTTTATTTTTGAGAAAAGAAGGTAGAAGAAACCTCTGGAATTCCAGTGTTTAAAAGGACAAAATATAGAGATGCAAGTTTGAAGTTTAGTTATGCTTTTCTTTTAAAATTACTGCAAACTATGGAAACAAGACGATTAACATCTAGATATCTCTGTAAACTTGATGACAGTCATTCGAATAAGTCCAAGGTTATTCAGATTGCTTCTAGTTTATACTACAGTAATCGGTCCAGTTCAGGCTCCACGTAGGGACTGAATAACAATAAAGGCGAAAAGTCTCTCTCCAGGGAAACCATCTACTCTGCAAAGGGCTAATGCCAGAGAAATAAAGTCTCAGCACATTCGGTGCTTTGGTAAATCCCTCTCTATCGCCATCTTAGAGATATCCCACATAACCATTTAATTTAACAATGTTTTGGTGAATCTGCTGAACCAAAATAACTCCTTGTGGCATTAAGGTTGCTTAGATTTTTGGAAATGATATGATGTTTTTCATGTCGAAAGGATACCATTACATTTACTAGGATACCACCATCAGCAAATCAAATGCTCAAGGGAGGAAGATAAATATGAGCAAAAAACTTGAATTAGTAAGCGGAGATTTGTATTTCACATCAAGACCTAGGAAATATTTCTTTTTTCACTGGAGAGGATAGAAGTTTCTATCTCAAGTAGGAGAGTTTAGACATATCTGGGACTGAAATTTCCTTGAACATTTTAGTTGGGATTATGGGCTGAACTGTGTTCCCCTCAAACCCATTTGTTGAAGTCCTAACCTTCAGTTAGGGCTTCCTGGTGGCTCAGATGGTAAAGAATCTGCCTGCAATGTGAGAGATCTGAGTTCAGTCTCTGAGATGGGAAGATCCCCTGGAGAAGGGAAAGGCCACCCACTCCAGTATTCTGGCCTGGAGAATTCCATGGGCTGTATAGTCATGGGGTGGCAAAGAGACACAACTGAGTGACTTTCACTTCACTTAACCTTCAGTACGTCAGAATGTGATGTGTACTTGGAGACAGGTTGCAAGCTAAGGTGTTAGTTGCTTAGTCGTGTCTGACTCTTTGCGACCCCACTCACTATAGCTCACTAGGCTCCTCTCTCCATGGGATTCTCCAGGCAAGAATACTGGAGTGGGTAGCCATTCCTTCTCCAGGGCATCATCCCAACTCAGGGATCGAACCTGGGTCTCCCGCATTACAGGCAGATTCATTACTGTCTGAGCCACCAAGTTATTAAAGAGTAATTA
Organism: Nanger dama; assembly: GCA_917880005.1. Taxonomy (NCBI): domain Eukaryota; kingdom Metazoa; phylum Chordata; class Mammalia; order Artiodactyla; family Bovidae; genus Nanger; species Nanger dama. The sequence goes on along the minus strand of CAKJTW010000005.1, from coordinate 56,162,479 downwards.
AGACTAAATGTCATTGTGGTGGGCCTCAATCCAATATGGTCAGTATTCTTATAAGAAGAGAAGGACAAAATGTGGACAAGCGTTGAGGAAAGCCCATGTGAAGATGCAGGGAGAGGGTCATCTATAAGGTCAGGAAAGGCCTTGGAAGAAATCAACTCTGTGGACATATTGACCTCAGAGATCCAGCCTCCAGAACTGGGAGAAGATATTTCTGTTATTTAAGCCACCTGATCTGCGTTACTTTGTTATGGCAGTCCAAGCAGGCTAATACAGTTAATGTCTGTCCCGTTTAGATTTCATGGTTTGTGGACACTTCACTACCTACAAGTTAGTTATAGACTGAAAACATGCATCTTCTTTCATGAGCATCTTGAAAATGTCAAGAATCTAGAAAAGTTGCCATTTCTACAGTTATTAAAACCTAAAACAATATTCTTATTAGAAGATTTCCCCAGATAGCCAGAAATAAATTTTAACACTAAGTTCTGTTTCTCCCTTCAGTCCTACAATAGGGGTGGTTGGAATAAGTGAAAAAAATTCTATAACTGATATATTAACCTTTACTTGATCATTGATAAGAAATAAAATGGATCCCCTCTAGGCAATGGCTTTTGCTTAATGACTGCCTCCCTTTCTTATCCATGATGTGTTTGTTTGGTTTAACCAGGATCAGGGTTACTTGCAAAATACTGTTGAACTGACTGATAAAGAGGAACTCAGCATGAATCATATTATCTACAAAGTCATTTGTAGAAGAAAATATTCTAAGGGAGGTTAATAATTTGACATCTCATCACTAATAGTTGCTGTATGGTCTATCATCTCTTGTAGGTGCTGGAAATTCTACATTGAGCAATATAAGCTTGCCCCATGAAGCTTAAGATTTCCTGAGAGAAGCTGTATTTAGCCATCAGAGTTCTATGGGCACTTAAGGACATCAGTTTACTTGATTTTAAGAAGTCTAGGGCAAAGGCTAGCAAACATTTTCTTTTTGTAAAGGGCCAGATGGTAAATATTTTAGGCTCTGGTGCCATACAGAATATGACAACTACGCAATTCTGCCGATAGATAGTAAAAGTGGTTTGAGATACTGTATAAACAAATGGTTTTTCTAAGAAGACGTTTTACAGGCACGGAACTTCAAATTTCTTATCCTTTTCATATGTCATTAAGTGATCTTTTGAACTTTTTTCCGACTATTTAAAAATGTAAAACTCATTCTTTGCTAGTGTTCACAGCCGAGGCATTAGAGAAGACCTGGTGAAGAGAGAACACCTATACTGAGAGCTGGGGGTAAATAAAATCAGACAAAGTAAACTGGGTGGGATCGGGTGGGGTGGGGGATGGAGCCTTCTACTAGTTGATAAACAATGGACAGTATTAGAAAATGTTGTCTCAGAATAGCTCATCTTGCTGAAGCTGTCTAAACTTAACAACAGCAATTCAGAGGATACAGAACAGAGAAATTTTTGTATCTCTATAATCACACAACATATGTGCACACCTCCTCAGCCTACTAGGAAACTGGATGGACTCCTTATATAAGCTGTGTGTAATTCTCACTTGACTCCACTCTCCTGAAGGCCTGTGAAAGTAGCAAATGATCCACTTATTCTCATGCTGCTTTGGCAAAGCAATCGTATTAGAGCAGAACAAAAATGAGTTCACAAATGTATGTTTGTCCAGCCACGATTTGGCAATAAGTTTGCTGATCTTTAACTCCATTGGCGTAACTCTTTGTGATATTGAACAACCCACTTTACTTCCTCTGCACGTCCATTTCCTTCCTGCTAAGTAAGTAAAAATAGTATCTACCAACAGACCTATCAGAGTTTATCCATGGAACACACAAAATACTTTGGCATGCACATCACAAGCAAATTCCCAGTTTTAGAGCAATTAGATGAATATGGATCTAAGATCAAACATTAATATTTTCCAAAGACTAATTCATCCAAAATCAGATTAAAAAAAAATGACGGGTGTGCTGGTACATATTTGAAAATAAGATATGGTTTTCACCACTTGGCTGCTGCCAAAACAAATGTATTTAGCTAATTTAGAAAGGGAGAAATAGGCTTTTTTTTTTTTAAGCTTATCTGGAAAATAAAGTAGATTTATTGACTTTAAAGTGACATTCAATTTTAATTGGTATATTATTTGTTCAGTGTGCTAAAATGTAATTATTATCTGGCAAACATAGAGAGCATGTGTTTGGCCCTGGGTTCAATACTTGAGTGGGGATGAGACAAAAGGTTTTTCTAGTTATCAAGCCAGCACTGAGTGCCTGCCGTCCTAATATAACTGCAGTCACTAAGATGTTAAAGGGCTATCAAAGGTTTGAGTCCACATCGGTTGGTAAATAAATAAATAAAACAGCCCTTCTGCTCATTAGGAAACCATCCAAAGCCAGAGAGAGAGAATCAAGTTCCTAATTTATGAGTCAGCCACTTAAAAAAAAGAAAAGGCAATGCTAGCAAGGTCGTTCATGCAGCCTTTTCCCCATGCTGATCTTTCTGGAAAAATTAATTCCTGCAGTACTCTGGATCATTACCAGTAAGATCTAATATACTGTCAGACTTAGGAAAAAAAAAATGTTGCCATGGGACTTCTAACAGGAGAGTGAAGAAATGATTATGGCAAATTGCTGTCCCGAATTAATTAAAATAATTTATATGACACGCTGTATAACTGAAATATGCAAAGTGGGGTAAAAAAGGCCCCCATAGTAAAATAGACGCATATTTAAGACAAATGAAATAAAACTGAAGAATAAGGCTCCATTAGCAATTTCTCCAAGTAAGCCATCAATTTTGTCTTCATTGTTGGCAGCATATTGACCAGTGGATCAAGATTTACCAGAAAATTGTTGACCACAATTATTAAATTCTACAAGAAAATATTCTCAGATTGGATGTCACCCTGTGAACCGCGAGACAACTGAGAAGACGTGATTTATTTTGCTTTTGATTTTCAAAAGCAAGAGTTTTATGTGTTTAAAATTCCCCATTAAAATAGCTTTTCATTCTCTTCTCATTGTCTCTTTTGCTCCCCAGTTCCCTCCCTTCACTTCCCCTGCTGCCCCTTCCAATTCTGACCCACTCCGGTCTCCTGGCATTGTTCTGACATTTGCCTGGCAGAACATAAAACAACAAATATGTTCAATTTGAGTGGTTTCCTGCAATGTTATTCTATCAAACTGGCAATTTCCGAAAGGATTTAGAAAGGAGTGTACAATTCCTCAGACACCCGGGAGGTCCGACAGTGACTGCCAAAGCTGGCCAAGCTTAGATCGGGTCCTAATATCTGAGCAGAGAACCACCCCTTTTTCTCAGATTTATTTTTCACACCAAGTATCAGGCAGACTTCAGACACCATCTAAGTGGCCCAAAAGCTCTATATTTAGCACGCTGAAACTCAAAGGAGTTTAGTATAAGTGCGGTGCGTGGGCACACAATTTTTTTCCAGCAGTCATGTCAAGTAATAAAATGTTAATCAAGACATTTAAATTATATCTAATGGCCTCATACAAGGACCAGACGCAAAATTCATTAAAACAGGCTCCTTGATTCCTTGTATAGTCATTTCCCGCTCCCCCACCCGACATTTGACATTTCCAAGATGGTGGCAGCTTTGGAAATTTTGTGATTTGATTGTGGCTTGGCTTGAATTCAAATTATAGGGTCTGATTTTGATCAAATTAGACATCTAATGCCTCAGGCAGAACAGTGCATGCCAAAGTCAATGGCAGCACAATGTACTGTTGCACTAACTGAAGACAGAATCCTGCAGACTCTCAGAGCTCATGATAATGCACTTCGTGTCCTCAAAGTATCCAGGCCCTCCAAACCATAACAGGTTAGTGTGGCCCATCACATGTTATCATTTCAGCTCTTGGAGGGCTGGAATCTTCTGACCCAGCAAGGTGGACCTGTGGGCCAATGTGTATGTTTGCCAGTGTGTATAGCAACAGTCCCTTATCCTCAACCTTCTGCAAAGGCAGCAAGAGCTCCAAGTAGTTGGGGCATGCCCATGTGAATTCTCCCATAACCTGCCACAGTTATGCATTCATTTTTCCATTTTACGTCAGTTTTTGGCACTGGGTTGAAAGATGTTTGGGCTTCCCCAGAGTGGCTCAGTGGTAAAGAATCTGCTTGCCATGTAGGAGCTGCAGGAGGCGTGGGTTCAATCCCTCAGTTGGGAAGATCCCCTGGAGAAGGACATGGCACCCCACTTCCAGTATTCTTGCCTGGAGAATCCCATGGAAAGAGGAGCCTGGCAGGGACACGACTGAAGTAACTCAGCACTCATGCACAAATGCGTGAAAGATGTTCTTGTGTATTTTTTGCTTTAAAACCAGAGAAATAAGCTTATGGGTTCCTGTCCAGAAGATAATTAAATGAACAAAGCATCGCGTTTTTATTTTTTATAAAACTTATCACTTTCCCCAGAGAAGGCTATGGCACCCCCACTCCAGTACTCTTGCCTGGAAAATCCCATGGATGGAGGAACCTGGTAGGCTGCAGTCCATGGGGTCGCAAAGAGTTAGACATGACTGAAGTGACTTAGCTGCAACAGCAGCATCACTTTCCCCTTACACAGACTATCTCCTATCCTGAAATTCAGCAAACAACTTCCAAAACAACCTTTGGCCTTCATGAGTATCACAACATGGCCTTTTGGCAAAATGTACTGGCACCAGGAAGTGACCTAAAAAATGCAATGTCAATTGCGATAAACTCTAGGTTCTGAAAGGGGGCTCATAAGATTGAAAGTGAAAAGTGTTCAGTTGCTCAGTCATATTCAACTCTCTGCAACCCCATGGACTGTAGCCTACCAGGCTCTTCTGTCCATGGGATTTCCCAGGAAAGAACACTGGAGTGGGTAGCCATTCCCTTCTCCAGGGGGTCTTCCCAATGCAAGGATCAAAGCCCAGTCTCCTGCATAGCAGGCAAATTCTTTACCATCTGAACCACCAGGGAACCCTGCTCATAAGATTATCCTTCCCTGAACTGCCAAAGCCCTAGTGGCTCCTAGAGTAGACAAAGAGATACTGTGCCTTACTGCATCCACCTCCGATCATCCTCTCCTGGAAGGACTTGGGAGTCCAGCATTTTTGGGCTCAAGAAGAAATCTCTGAATAAAATGTGGTATTCTGGGGAGAAAGCTGCAAGACGAGACTCATCTACCTGAAAGCAGCTTGGTGCCCTTGAGCAAGTCATTTCATCTCCCAAGGCATCAATCCATTCAACTACCATTCAAATAAGAAGTTACAATCTATGAATTAATAACAGGAATACTGACTGGATTCTTAGAAACTAAAAAAATATTGAGTAAACAGCATGACTGTTGTTGAAATGCAGAGAGGGGTTCAATTCAAGTTGTTGAATCATTCCTTCATATATGAATAACATTCTCCTGGCCTTTGTGATAATTTTTTTAGCAATCATTTTACTGCGGGCATGTTATCAAAAACTGACATTGGGAGTTTGGGACTGCACTTCTGGTTTTATATGAATTAGGTCTTAAAGAGCTGTGTATCTTGGAGAACGCACTTAACCACTCTAGACCTTCCCTTTTCTCTACAAGGAAGGGAGAACTGTTTCATGATCTTGAAGATCTCTTCCAATATGTTCTATAAATGATCTGTCCTGGTGTCTGGGGACACCAGGAAAGGAAAACAGACATAAAATGATTAGGAGCTGGGCTTTCTCTTTGGTCTCCAACCTGGAAATAGGACACCTCAGGATAAGATATCAGGAAGACAGATTATTGTACATCTGTTTTTTCCTTAGGGTTTGCATTTTCAGTTACCAAAGCCATCTCTATACTGGGGACTTTCATTGTCATGTATATAGCACCTCTCTTCTAGGTCGATTCTCAAGTCTGTGGCCTTTATTTTATTAATATTATTTAAAAAACATTTATTTGGCTGCATTGAGTCTTAGTTGGGGCACATGGAATCTTTAGTTGTGGCATGTGGGATCTAGATCCCTGACCAGGGATTGAACCCAGCGCCCCTTGTATCAGGAACACAGAGGCTTAGCCAATAAACCACTAGGGAATACATCTCTTTGCTGCTCCCTGGTGGCTCAGAGGTTAAAGCATCTGCCTCCAAAGTGAGAGACCCAGGTTTGATCCCTGGGTCAGGAAGATCCCCTGGAGAAGGAAACGGTAGCCCACTCCAGTATTCTTGCCTGGAGAATACCATGGACGGAGAAGCCTGGTAGGCTACAGTCCATGGCGTCGCAAAGAGTCGGACACGGCTGAGCAACTTCACTTTCACTTTTCATTCAACTTTACTCAACACTATCAAATCTGCCTTGGTAGCTGTCTGACCTTCGTCCTGGATATGGTGATTCCCTAGTCAAAGAAAAAGATAATATCTCAAAACTATTTTGCTACAATATACCGTTTCATCTGGTATATTCTGTGCTGCCCTTCACATATATTTAAAAAGAGAAGTGAGATAAAGGTCGATCTTTTCTTGGTCCAATGCCGAGACAGCTGACAAGCCAGATTCACAGCAACACGTGAGAGCTAGGATAACATTATGAAACAAGGAGACAGAGACTCCTGGTCTGCAGTTCTATTAGGTCCCTGAAACATGGCATCATCGACTCAACAGGCATGAGTTTGAGCAAACTCCAGGAGATAGTGAAGGACAGGGAAGCCTGGCGTGCTGCAGTCCATGCAGTCACAAGGGGTCAGACACAACTGAGAAAATGAACAGCAACAAAGTGTGTCCTATTGCAGCTAAAATATTCCTGATTTGTTTCATGCATCTTAAATCCATCCAAAGATCTAATAAGAAAAGAATGCTTTTATTAAAACAATATTGAAATTATCTATCTTTTCATTTTTTCAGAGTCTCTGGTTTTTGTAAAAAGAAAAGATTTTGTTTCATTTTTATAAGGAATAAAAGGAATATTATATACATGAATCCTGCAATATAAAATGACACTTTTTACATAATTTCATTTTCAGAAAAGATGTAGAAGATGTAAAACAGTGTATTTGTAATTAAGAATTTTCAGAGAAAATAGCTTTCAAATATTGGAAGTATTTCAGATATATATATTTGTATATATAGAGATTATTTTTATATGTTTATATGCTTTTTTCTCAGAAGAAAAAATGGCTGAATTCTTCTAAGAACTCAAATCAATAAAATTGAGAAATCAAGATTACTGTTGTGAATTTCTCATAAACTGCCCTCTTATCCAGGGAAAAATTAACTTTTTAAAAACCTTTCTATGTATCAAGAGGCCTGTTTTAAAATTGAATGTATGTAGTCCAATGATAAAAGTATGGCTTTTTAAAATCTTAAAATGTGTCATCACTCTAAAAAGATAGTGAAAAAATGAATGAAACAAATGAACAATATTTGCTCAATCTGTACATTTTCAAATGTCTGTGACATATTGGTAAGTGACGTTTCTTCAGTGACTTGCCTATAAAATAGAGATTTTATCAACAGTGCCCTCAATTAGATTGTATACTTAGTTTATCGTTCACAGAAATCAATCTTGATTAACCTACTAATGTTAAATAAATAATTTTTCAATAGGGCAAAAAACCATTAGCTAGTGAGCAAGATGGCATTTCCTTTAAATTTTCATTATGTTAAGAGCCATGTGATTTAGAAATGCCAACTAACCTTGTGATTCATGTATGATATTTAATGCTTGTGCAGTCTTTGCAAACTAACTTCTGTCTTGGAATCAAGTTTAAGTTATAAGACTTCCTATGAAACTTCCTGGAGAGCAAGAAAATGTGAGTGCTTAGACATACAGGAGAAATGGGATGGATGTATAAATTCACGCCTGTGTGAGTGAAAGTGGAAAGCATAAGTAGCCATCGTAATTGTTGGATAATACAATCCTGCTACACTAAAGAATCTGCCCACAATGCAGGAGACCCGGGTTTGATCCCTGGGTCGGGAAGATCTCCTGGAGAAGGGAATGGCTACTCACTCTAGCATTTCTGCCTGGAAAATTTCAGGCAAAGAGATTGGCATGCTACAGTTCGTGGGGTTGGGAAGAGTTGCAACAGAGGCTAAACAGCAACAACAAATGATAGATATGAAGGTCTAAGAATCATTTATACCTCTGATTATTAACCCAGTTTCATTCCTTTAGGCAAACCTATTTCTCAGTAACTTCTGTTTGCTAAGTCCAATGCCAGATACCATGGATTCTCAGAAGAATAGATAAAAAGTTTGACTCCTGGGAAGTTTATAGTAATTGTAATAGTGTGAGTCTAGGCTAGTGTGGAGTTATGTAGAGGCTAATACAGTGGTGTTAAGGGGAAATGGAAGTAACAAAGCATAGTGCTTGAGAATGACTTCTGGAGCTCAGCTGAATGGGTTCATGTCCCGGCTCTGTTGTTTATTACATGTGTTTCTAATAGCTCTATGGCTCATCTACAAAACTGAGGATGATGATAACAGCATTGCCTTCCTCGAGTAGTAATGATGAGAAAATGAGTTATTATTTATAAAGACTTCAAATCATACCTGTCACATGATGAGCAGGATATAAGGATTTTTAAATAAATAAAGTCCTATGTCTTGGGAAATGATTAGAAAAGTAGAAACTACTTTGAGGTAAGTGGTTCATTTTATATGGGAAAGAAGGAAACGTATTATCCATATCAGGTACTTAGTCCTGATAACTTACAAATCTACACATAAAGTAAGAACTCTCCCATTTAGCATAGAAATCACACACGTGGCAATCCCAGATGGGATTTTGTTGATGAAAGTCAGATTGCTTTAAGTTTCATAACTTTATAAAATGCTCCTTCCATGAGCAACTTCTGAAATTCTTCAGTTCTCGTTTTAAAAATAGACATGTAGGAATGGGTAGAAAATGTTAATCAATGCTTACGTAAGTGTGTGTAGAAAATGGACTCTGTCTACACTCTTCACAGAACCAGTTATTCACGAATTACTCCAGAATCAGACCAGCTCCTCTAAGGTAAGTTACTATTGCATTATATAAAAAGACAGCACCCACCTCTTAAAACTGGTTAACTCTCCCACCTCAAAATAGTCTCTGTGTAAATCAAAGCAATAAAACTAAATGAGAAATTCTCAGTACTAGGCAAAGACCTTTTCCAAGCTCATCTCTTATCCACAAGACATCCTGGTTGCAATTGTATCTCCTTGTTCTTGGGACCTATCTGTAGTCTTTAGAGAATTTCTCTTCAGGGGAGCAGTACTGGAAGAAAATTATTATCTTTCAAAATTGAAGATTAATACTTTAATCTTAACTTTTCCTTATGGTTCTCATGTCCCCACTGCAACTTTAGAAGAAAGGAATCCATTTTATCTATAATGTCTAGACACTAGTATTTCCATAGTTAAAGCCTAAACTGGTTCTAACATTACCTACCAGACAAATTTTGAACATGATCAAATGTCATACAAGGACCTCCTGAGTATAGGCATTCTCCCAATCCCCACGTCTAGAGCTCTGCTTCTCATCACCCCTTGAAGCAGATTAAAAATGACCGCACTTTCTTTGACTCTTCTCCAATCAAAACTGGAGACTATGTCCACTTCCCTGAATCTGGACTGGTTTGTGGCTCCTTTAACCAAAAAAGTATGCTGGAAATCTCATGGTGTCAGGTTCCAAATACAGGTTTTAGGAAACTAGCAGCTTTCACTTCGTGTCTCTTGGAACTCTCTCTCCCTAAGGGAAAGCGCCAATCAAAAGTATGACTGCCCTGAGACCATCATCCTATGAGAGAGCCTAGGTTAGCCACATGGAAGGGTCATATGGAGAGGGAGATGCCTAAATGAACTCTAGCTGGTCCAGCCATTTCAGCCCAGGAACCAGACCTCCAGGCAAGAAGTGAAAGAAAGTGAAAGTCTCTGTTGTGTCTGACTCTGCCATCCCATGGACTATAAAGTCCATGGAATTCTCCAGGTCAGAATACTGGAGTGGGTAGCCTTTCTCTTCTCCAGGGAATCTTCCCAACACAGAGATTGAACCCAGGTTTCCCATATTGCAGGCAGATTCTTTACCAGCTGAGTCCCTGGAAGCCCAAGAATACTGGAGTGGGTAGCATGTCCCTTCTCCAGTGGATCTATCTGACCCAGGAATTGAACCAGGGTCTCCTGCATTGCAGGCAGATCCTTTACCAATTGAGCTATCAGGGAATGAATCCAGACTCAAATACCATTTTACCGCAATTGCACCAAATCCCCTAGGTGAGCCCGTTAAGTCCCACAGTCATGAGATATAATAGTAAGTTTTTGTTTTAGACACCTGGTACTGGGAGAGTTTGTCATATACTGACAGGTAACCAGAAGATTGCCATCGAACACCCCTGTGCCTCTATCCTTTCCAAGTTACCCAAGATCCTAAGCTGTTTATGTACAGCTTTTCTAGCTACTTTTCCCTCTGCTTTAAGACTTTCTGTTCCAAACCTCAAGACTCAGCATAACCATTACACTCTTAAAAGGCTCCTTTACTTCTTTGCCTCCAGGTGCAACCCCAAGCTGAAGCTGACTGTATGGATGTATATATGTATGTATGCTAAAGATGAGATGATTAGACAGCATCACCGAATCAATGGACGTGAGGTTGAGCAAACCCCGGGAGACAGTGAAGGACAGGGAAGCCTGGCGTGCTGCAGTCCATGCAGTCTTAAAGAGGTGGACACGGCGTAGCAACTAAACAACAAAGACAACAACAATATATTTAACAAACACAAATAGCACTTTATTCAAATATTTAGCACATTCAGTCCCCTTATATCATCATTTTATAGATGAGGAAACTGAGGCAAAGAAAAGTTAAGGAACTTGTCTAAGACCAAACAGCTGGTAATTGGAGGAGTCATGATTCAAACCCATAGAGTCTGGCTCCAGATTTTGTGCCTGTAACCAGCACAGGATGCCTCTACCTGGAGCATTTTCCCTCCACTCCTTTCACTACTGAGTCCAAGTTCACTCTGCTCACCGCACAATGGACCAATGAACTAAGAGACAAAGTGTTGAGGCAAGGAATATGGCTTTATTCAGAGAGCCAGCAGACTGAGAAGATAGCAGACTCGTGTCACTAAAAAACCATCTCATCTGGGTCTGCGATGCCAGTTTCTTTTATAGACCAGAGAAGGGGAGGAGATGAAGTAAACTAAAAGAACATATACCTTGCAAATATCCCCTGGAATGGCCAGCCTTTGGGAGGGATGTGTTAATTTATTCCCTCTTACAGTCATACACCGGTGGACAGGGTCAGGATGGTTCCCTGAACAAAAACACTTTGGTTTAACATTCAGGCAGAGAGGCAGGGTTCTCTAGGCAGGGCATTAAATAGACAGTATCATTTTTGTGAACAAAAGCAACAGGAACCAAAGGTTAGAGTAAAAAGACACATCCAACATGGAGTCAAATTTGGCTCTTTCCTGAAACACTTATAGAACTTCTCGTGGCTGCCTTTGCTTTCTTGCCAGGCCTCAGCTCAAGAATTCATCGTTTAAGTCAAGTAGCAATTCTCCTCCGCCCCTCTCTCTCAGTGAGTCAAGTTCTATCTACCTTGCTTTTATTTTCTGCCTAACATTTATGATAGTGAAAACAATCTTTTGAACAGTGAAAACACTTTCTTTATGTCCTTCTTACTGCTACTGCTAAGTCGCTTCAGTCGTGCCTGACTCTTTGTGACACCAGAGACGGCAGCCCACCAGACTCCCCGTCCCTGGGATTCTCCAGGCAAGAACACTGGAGTGGATTGCCATTTCCTTCTCCAATGCATGAAAGTGAAAAGTGAAAGTGAACTCCCCATTATATCCCCAGAATCTAGAGCATTACTTGATGCATCAGTTCAGTTCTGTTCAGTTCAGTTCAGTCGCTTAGTCATGTCTGACTCTTTGCGACTCCATGAATCGCAGCAAGCCAGGCCTCCCTGTCCATCAGCATCTCCCAGAGTTCACTCAAACTCACGTCTATCGAGTTGGTTATGTCATCCAGCCATCTCATCCTCTGTCGTCCCCTTCTCCTCTTGCCCCCAATCCCTCCAGCAGGGCTTAATAAATATTTCCTGAAAGAATGAATACATGTACTTTCTGCCTTCTGCATTGTAACTGTGGAGACAGATGCAATCAACTCAGACTTATTATTATCATTAGCAATTTGCTTCATAACCATTCATTACGGCAAGAGAGTAACATGAATTTAGCCCATATCAGCATAACTCAGCCACTTCTGTTTATTTATTGGTGCCTGAATATATCTGAGTTCCTTAAAAACATCCTGTAACTAATGAAGGGCATTGTTTGCTGATACTTAACTGCTTCCTAGAAACTGTCTCAGAAATACAGAGTGGTAGAAGTCTGTAGGATCTAAGTTATATTAAGACTGATACTATAATGCCTGAGAGCAATATTACCTAGAATCGTGGTGGTGGTTGTTTAAGTAATACAGAAGTTGTTCAGAGTTGGCTAAGATAAAAGCTGTAGAAAATTTAGGAAAACTGAGGATTCTCATTTAGCAAGGTTTTCGTTTGTTTGCTTTTGCTTAAAATTTTAATTGTGTGCTTTATTTCTCTTCCTCTTCTATCAGCTTGCCTTTCTTCCTACTTCATTTCTCCCTTACTACAACCTCATCACATCCACACCTCACTCCTCCTTCTCACTCTTTCTTTCTTCCTTGCTACCTCATTGCACACCGTATTTGAGACAGGTCATTGTATATCTTTGTCCTCTTGCTAGGGATCTTATCTCTTAATTTCATGCCATCTCCTTTGTCCTTCCCAACAAGGCTTCAGGTAAGGCCCTATTCTATCTTCTCTAGCCCAGCAGGACCTCAAACCTCCGTCTCCAGTCTCTCCTTCTAATCCGACACTAAGCCTGTCACAAAAGCAATGACACCATGGTTCAGATCTGATCTCACTATATTCTAGCATCTGGGATTCAGATTTCTATGCAGTGCTCACTCAGTCCATAATGGATTTATGAATAAATGCTCTGTAGTCATTTCTTTGAGTTGTTTACCTATACACATCATTGTTTGTCTCTATTATAGTCACCATCATTGGAATCTACAAAGTTAAGAAACATTCCATTTATAAAATCACATCAGTGAGGAAGGAATTCCCTGACCTGTGTGTATGAAAGCTTAACTATGTCTATGGAATGAAATGTCTGCTTCAAGCTGCTGTCTTCAACAGTTGATAAGGGGGATTTCTTATCAGAAGGGTTTGAATGATGTTTATTTTGCTTTTCATGGTCAGGAGCATTGACCTCAGCTCCTTGGTTTTAGCATCATAATCATTTTTTCCTCAGGGGAAAAATATATCATGTAGACTCAATCAATGCTCTACAATTCTCCATACTTGGGAGATACTATCTCCATGAGTCCTTAGAATCAGTCCAGGTGTGTCCATATATCCATAGCAAGTGATTTGGGAACCAATAAAAAGTCTGCCGCAACCTCCACTATGATTAATGCAGATTATCTCTCAGCTAAACAAAACAAACTGAGAAAAAAAAAAATTTTAGGATTAACAGGAAAGTTGCAAACATAAGTGTTCCCTTATACCCTCATTCGCGTCCCCTTATGTACAGATCCTACACAGTCATAGTATAATTTTCGAGAATAGGATATTAATAGGTACGATATTAGTAAATAAGCAACAGTTCTTATTTGAACTTCACTAGTTTTCACTGATGTTCTTTTTTTTTCTGTTCTGAGATCCACGACATGTAAAAGGCTTCCACTTAACTTCTATCCTTTGCCCCAAATAAATTAACCTGGAGGATATTTGCAGTGACAGAGAGGGGTTTGCAGGTATTCATAAAGCAAATAATAGAGAGGAGCCAGACCCTGCCTGGTGATTACTGCTTGGATATGAAGAGCAGGTGGCCTGAGGCACATCTTTTAACTTCAGGCTTCTTAATTGTGCTTCTACTCTTTGGGAACTTTAAAAAGAATCATATAAAGATAACATATTTGATAAGCTAAAGCCAAAGGTTTTTTCTTGCTCTGCTAATACCAACTGCTAATTCTCACTGATTTTTTTCCCGCTCTGTAACAAGCATTTCTGAGCATTGTATAGTAATGCTCTCATGTAATCCCCCAGATGCTATTAGAATCCCCATTTTACAGTAAAGGGAATGTTGCTTAGATATGTCATTTCTCAAAGTCATTCAACTTGTAGATGTTAAAGCCATCCTCAGAACCTAGGCCTTCTGATTCTAAAATGACACAACTCATCTTCCTCTGCTGCTTCCTCTCCTCCTCCACTTTCTTCTCTTTTTACCCAATTCAAGATAGATTTCTGAACTATGATTCAAGAAGATGCATGTACTCCAGTGTTCATAGCAGCACTATGTACAATAGCCAAAACTTGGAAACAAGCAAAATGTCCATTGACAGATGAATGGATAAAGATATATATATACATACATATATAAAGGAGATATATAAATATTTATTTATATTATATATAAATATATAATTATTTTTAAAAGATATATACATGTGCATATATATGGACTTCCCAGGTGGCACTAGTGGTAAAGAACCTGCCTGCCAATGCAGCAGATGTAAGAGACATGGGTTTGATCCCTGGGTCAGGAATATCCTTGGGAGGAGGGCATGGCAACATACGCCAGTATTCTTGCCTGGAGAATCTCCATGGACAGGGGAGCCTGGCTGGCTACAGTCCATAGGATCACAAAGAGTTGGACAGAAGTGAAGCGAGTTAGCACACATATAATATAGACGTATACACACACCAGTATACACACTGCTTCTTATGGCTGAATACTGCTTAGCCACAAACAAAGGAACAAAACAGCGGCATCTGCGGCGACCTGAGTGGACTTCAGGATCATCAGACCAAGTGAAATAAGTCAGACAGAGACAAGTATCATAGGGCATTGCTCATGTGTGGAATGTAAAAAAATTATACAAATGAACAGATTTACAAAACAGAAACAGAGTCACAGACAGACACAGAGAAAAAAACCTGTAAAGAGCCAAGAAGAAGGGGATGGATAAATGAGGAGTCTAAGGAAATGGCAACCCACTCCAGTGTTCTTGCCGGGAGAATCCGAGGGATGGGGGAGCCTGGTGGGCTGCCGTCTATGGGGTCGCACAGAGTCGGACACGACTGAAGCGACTTAGCAGCAGCAGCAGCAGCAGCAGCAGCAGGATTTAAATACACACTACTACATATAAAATAGGTAACCAACAAGGACCTACAGTATAGAAGAAGGAACTATGTTCAATATCTTATGATAATCTGTAAGGGAAAAGAATCTGTAAAAGAATAAATGTGTGTGTGTGTGTGTGTGTGAATCACTTTGTTGTACCCCTGAAACTAACACAACAATGTAAATCAACCATACTTCAGTTTAAACAAGTAGATTAGGACTTCCCTGGTGGGTCAGTGGCTAAGACTCTGTGTTCCTAATGCAGGCGGCCCAAGTTTGATCCCTGGTCAGGGAACCAGGTCTCACATGCTGCAACTGAGTTTGCCTGCTGCAACTAGTGTTCCTGTGTGCCCCAACAAAGATTAAAGATCTCATGTGCTGCAACTAACACCCAGTGCAGCCAAATAAATTTTTAAAAAATTACAAAAAAAAAAAAGAATCTGCCAAAGAATTTTAAAAATAGATTAAAAAAGATAAATATCTAAGTCAAGACCACACTGACTTAGTTTCAGTAAGAAGTATGAATGTATCCTCAGGATTTCTTAGGACGTGATGAACCTCACTGACAATCCATTAAGTAAAAAACTAAACATTTATTAGGGATTTGCCAATAAGGAAATGAAGGCGTAAGAACTGGGAACCAGGGAACATAGCCTGGTTCTGTCCTAGGATGCTCACAGATAGCAAAGGAGATGATGGTTAAGTAAATGACCAGAAGAATTACAGGTGCAATATAGAGGTGAACGCAAGATGCAGAAGTGGAGAAACTCTGCCTTCACTGTGGCGGATAGACAGCTACAAGTGCCTAAATGTAAGAAACAAAGATAAGGGATTTCCCTGGTGGTCCAGTGGTTAAGAACCTTCCTTCCAACTCGGGGGACGTGTGTTTGATCCCAGGTGGGGGAACTAAGATCTCACATACCTCAGGGTAACTAAACCCACGTGCAGTAACTAAGACCCAACAAAGCCAAAAAAACACAAAAGAGAGAGAGAGAGAAACAAAGTTGAATTAATCTATAATATATGATGGCTTCACAGCTAAAATAATTTCTGAACAAAATCTATACTATGTGTTATCCATTACTCGTATTATTTCCAACTTTATGGAATGTTCAGAAACCTTAAAATGTCAGCCAACCCATGCAATGGACACTGAGGTTATGGACACCCCTCCCCTTAAAATATACCCCACAATCACAGTGCCTTTGGCCAGAGTTGCTTCCTGTATGATCTTGATATCACAACTCTTCTAAAAGTCTTCATCTGTATCTGAGCTGCCCTTAGTAGTCAGGATTATTTGAAAGAGCCCTTCCTCATCAGAACAGGGCCCCAACGTGGAGGCCCGATCAGCAGGAAATTGATCTCTTGTGTCTGTCACAGAAGTACGAAGCTCTGCCTGGTGCAGTGTCGTGTTACGGGTGCAGGTGCATTGCTGAAATGACGCGCTGATGGCCAGGGGGTGAGGAAGCCCTGTTCGCTTTCACAGCTGAAGACAGAAGTGTTGCAAAGACAAGGAAAAGGACTGGCATGCTTCACATACCTCAGTGTTGAAAACAATCAGAGGTGGGGGAATGGGAGGAAAATCAAATTTCTATGAAGAGATGTCAGCAGTAAATTTAATGCAGGTGCGATATTCTTCAAACAAAGGGCATTTGTTTCCACCTTCTGTGGCTCTCTGAAAACTGGCCCCAGCCTTCTCCCTGCTGTGTGTTTTTCTTTTTATCAGTGTAAGGTAGATTAAAATGTCGATACCCTTCCTGGGCAAAAGTATTTTTAATGTTCTGAGTACAACTGTTGAAGACGTATTAACTTCCCTCACAAGTAACTTTCTGGGTGTGTAACAGAGCTTTCTCTACCCTAAGGTTCAATTAGTTTGTTAAGCTTTGTGCTTTCCTGACTGCTTCCATATATTACTGTGACATGCTTTTTACCATTTGTTTGCCTGGAATCTATAACAGAGAAAATAAAAATTTTAGAAAGGAAAAGAAACGAAGAAATTAAAGAAATGAAAAGCCAGGCATTTACTTAGCTGAAACAGCAATTTTATCACTTAAGAATAAAAAAATCCCCATCAAATAAAGAATATTTTATGAGACATACACAGAAGTATAAGTTATTCACCCTCCCTTATTTAAAGGCTGTCATAGGCAGAGTGATTGCAGAGCAATCAAGAGGTGTGACTTTCTGATTGGTTTTACTTGGTGATTGCATAGTGATTTGTTAGACTCCACTCGGATAATAGTTTACCAGAGAAGGATTTCCTGTGTCACTAATGGAGCTTAACTTCAGGCTTTACCTGACTTTGTGAGAGGCCTTAGCAAGCTATTAGAGGTATTTCAAGCTTTTTGTGTAGTGACTCATTTTATTGGGGTTACATAAGGGATATATCACGGATGTCATAATGTTATTTCTCTGGGTGAACCAACCCAGAAGGCCAGTTCCTTTACCAGGACAGCTAGCAATAATTAAACTACACCTGGACGTGACTGCAAATTGTGTGCTATATTCATACAATTTCTAAAATTTGCAAAATCAAGACATTTCAATTCCAGTTGACTGCTCTTTGTTATTCCAACATTTCCTGTCAAGCTCACACCACCTGCTCTTCCCCACTTCCCATCCCAAGTGGGAGTAACATTTCAGGGGCTGGGAAAGTTGGGGATGTGGTGTTATGGCTTATGGTCACTTCTGTGTACAGTTAGTCATTGCTAGCTGCCCTGGTGTTAACATTCCTACTGCCTACCATGCCAGCACACCCGAGAGTAATAAACCCAAGAGTAATAACGTGACCACGTCAATAGCTCGTCACTTAGTGTCTCCAGCTAAATAAATCACTACACAAGAACACTTGAAATGTCCTCTACATCTGCAGTTCATATGTGACAGAAATTTGATAGTTTCCAAGCTTGATACCAACCGAAACATTTAAACGGTCTTATCAATACCAGGTCGTGTAACTGAAAAGCAACTTTTCTAAAGTATCAGTTCAGTTCAGTCGCTCAGTCATGTCCGACTCTTTCCGACCCCATGAATCACAGCACACCAGGCCTCCCTGTCCATCACCAACTCCCAGAGTTCACCCAAACTCATGTCCATTGAGTCGATGATGCCATCTAGCCATCTCATCCTCTGTCATCCCCTTCTCCTCCTGCCCCCAATCCCTCCCAGCATCAGAGTCTTTTCCAATGAGTCAGCTCTTCCCATGAGGTGGCCAAAATACTGAAGTTTCAGCTTTAGCATCAGTCCTTCCAATGAACACCCAGGACTGGTCTCCTTTAGGATGGACTGGTTGGATCTCCTTGCAGTGCAAGGGACTCTCAAGAGTCTTCTCCAGCACCACAGTTCAAAAGCATCAATTCTTTGGCACTCAGCTTTCTTCACAGTCCAACTCTCACATTCATACATGACCACTGGAAAAACCATAGCCTTGACTAGATGGACCTTTACTGGCAAAGTAATGTCTCTGCTTTTGAATATGTTATCTAGGTTGGTCATAATTTTCCTTTCAAGGAGTAAGCATCTTTTAATTTCATGGCTACAATCACCATCTGCAGTGATTTTGGAGCCCCCAGAAATAAAGTCTGACACTGTTTCCTCTGTTTCCCCATCTACTTCCCATGAAGTGATGGGACCAGATGCCATGATCTTTGTTTTCTGAATGTTGAGCTTCTAAAGTATAAATAATAACAAACTTATTTTTTTAAAATCAATGCTGCAAGAGAAAAGACTAAATTATCTCCTTGCTGTTTCTATAGCAAATATTACAAAATGATCATAGCAAAACATTTTGTTCAACTGTCACCACATAGGGTGTTGGCCATGTGCAAACCAAGGCTGTTATGTTAGGGAAAGTGGTGTGAGTAATTAAGAAAGGTGGGATCTGCCTTTCTTTTCTCTTCTTTGAGCCAAGTCCTACCAGAGATAAATGAGTCAGACTGTGATTAGACCATCTGCACGCAGAGATGGATTAACAAACTGGGCTGAGAGACACACTTCCTGTAGATGACTTGGAAACAAAGTTGAGTGAAACTCTCATGGTTTGAACCTTGGAGGCTAGAAAAAGCTAAGGTCTTCTCCATCTTAAATGGAGGATGGCTTAGGAGAGGAGGCCTCAGATTGATACTTGGGGTCTTGAGCACATCCCTTCTACAAAAGTTCTCTGCCAAATACAGGGGGAAATTATTAGAAAAAGAATTGTTACTCTAAATGTTTGTATCCTCCTCCAAGATTGTTTCTAATTACCTCAAGGCACTGACCAAGGAGGACTGTAGGAAAATGGTCAGGTCACAGAAGCCAGTAGATAAAAGACTTAATGCATAAAACTATGTCTACATAAAGTCTTTGGCTATTGTTACTCAGAGAATAGACTGGAGCAAAGAGCCTGAAAGCCTACTAAAGGTTTGAGGGACCAATCTTATCTAAACAAACATCCTGAGACAGGACAAGATCTGTGTGTGATTATTCAACTCCCAAAGCAATCCTTGGACTCTGAACGGCACTAAAAGCACAGGCAGCCCTGAAGGTGAGCTCCTACCTCAGGGCTCAACATTGCAGAGAGGGACCAGAAAGATCTCTCAAAGTACCTAAACTGGGACAACAAGGTGAGGCAAAAAAGCTGCAGTTCTTATCAGCAGGATCTAAGTCCTGAGATATTGCTTCACTTTTTTCCCAAATTTTTCCCAAATTTTTATTGCAACTAATGCTTTGCCTACTCCACCATAGTATTGCAAATGGATAACCAGATTATAGGCTTTCCAGGTGGCACTAGTGGTAAAGAACCTGCCTACCAGTGCAGGAGAAATAAGAGACATAGTTTGATCTCTAGGTCAGGAAGATCCCCTGGAGTAGGAAATGATCTAAAGTATCCTTGCCTGGAAAATTTCATGGACAGAGGCGCCTTCCTGCCTACAGTCCATGGGGTCTCAAAGAGTCAGACACGACTGAGCAGGCATGCAAGAATATTCTACAGGTTGTTATTGTTTAGTTGCTAAGCTGCATCCAATGAGAAGAAAAGGAAAGACTGGGTCTCATGTGGTGTTCTTGGCTACTGTATCAGCCTTGCCTACTCCTCCCCAGATCTGCAAGAGCAATGTCAGCCCCTCAATTAATTTAACTTCTGTTGGAGTCAGCCCCTCAATTAATTTAACTTCTGTTGGAGTTTCTGTTACTTGCAGTCAAACTCATTTCTAACTGATACAAAGTGAAAGCAACTCTTTCTGTCCTAGTCTCAATAAAGATTTCATGGACTAAGGAGGCATGAAAAGGAGTGGAAGAAAAGAGCAATAAAGTAATGCTATATTGTTATATAAATAAATACAATAAAGTAATGTGTATTTTTGAGAATCCCAGGGTGGACCTCCCCCAAGGTAAATGTGGGGATTCAAGTGAAGATGGAAGCTCTTGCTAGATTTCTTTTATATCCCCATGAGTTAGAGACCATTTTGCCAATATCATAAATATAACTCACAGGAATGCTCAAGATAAATATTACAGGAAGGCAAAGTATTAGTGAAAGTGTTGGTTGTTCAGTCATGTCTGACTCTTTGCAATCCCATGGACTGTAGCCCGCCAGGTTCCTACACCCATGGAATTTTCTAAGCAAGAATACTGGAGGGGGTTGCCATTCCCTTCTCCAGGGGATCTTCCTGACCCAGGGATCAAACCTGGGTCACCTGCAGTGCAGGAAGATTCTTTACCATCTGAACCACCAGGGAATCCCTATGGGGTGGGGGAAATGAGGACTACTACTATTATAAATTTTTACTCCCTTCAAGGTAAAAATACATCCTGTAGTGGGGGGATGGATAAATTAGGAGTTTGGGGTTAACATACACACACACACACACACACACACACACACATACACACACACATTATATGTATGTATGTGTGTATACACACACACACACTCCTATATATGAAATAGCTAACCAACAAGGACCTGCTGTATAGCACAGGAAACTGTTCAATAGTTTGTAATAACCTATAAGAGAAAAGTATCTGAAAAAGAGTATCTGTGTGTGTGTGTGTGTGTGTGTATATATAACTGAATCACTGAGCTATACACCTGAAACTAAAACAGCATTGTAAATCAACTCCATGGGATTTTCCAGGCAAGAGTGCTGGAGTGGATTGCCATTTCCTTCTCCAAGGGATCGACCCAACCCAGGAATTGAACCTGGGTCTCCCACATTGCAGGCAGACGCTTTACCATCTGAGCCACCAGGGAAGTCCATAAATCAACTATACTTCAATTAAAAAATACAACTTGTGACAAGACAGAGGATTTTTCTCATTGTTTCAGGTATATTTTCAGTTCAGTTCAGTTTAGTCGCTCAGTCGTGTCTGACTCTTTGCGACCCCATGAAATGCAGCAGGCCAGGCCTCGTTGTCCATCACCAACTCCCAGAGTTCACCCAAACTCGTGCCCACTGAGTTGGTGAAGCCATCCAACCATCTCATCTTCTGTTGTCCCCTTCTTCTCCCACCATCAATCTTTCCCAGCATCAGGGTCTTTTCAAATGAGTCAGCTCTTTGCATCAGGTGGCCAAAGTATTGGAGTTTCAGCTTCAACATCAGTCCTTCCAATGAACACCCAGGACTGATCTCCTTTAGGATGGACTGGTTGGATCTCCTTGCAGTCCAAAGGACTCTCAAGAGTCTTCTCCAACACCACAGTTCAAGAGCATCAATTCTTCTGCACTCAGCCTTCTTTACAGTCCAACTCTCACATCCATATATGACTACTGGAAAAACCATAGCCTTGACTAGATGGACCTTTGTTGGCAAAGTAATGTCTTTGCTTTTTAATATGCTGTCAGGCATATTTTACATTTGTTCAAATCAATTGGTTGAGACCTGCCAAGTATGAGTAGCTTGTTTAAGCACAAGTAGGACTAAAGCACTCAATCCCAAGTGGGAAAAAGCAAGAATAAAATAAACTGCTCCCTTTTCAACGAAGAACATATATAGTTGAAAGAGGTACTACAAAGGACATTTGAAGTGAAATCAGTTAGTAGTGTCACATGCCTACAGTGTCTCACTCTGATAATATCCCTTAAGAGTTAAATGAAGCTGGAACCACATTCCAAAAACCCAGTTGCAACAGCTGCTCTCTGAGCCTCTTCTGCAGAGAGGAAAGAAAATAAGTTTTAATTAAATTGTATTAATTGGTTTAGCTGATCTGGAAATAGAGAAAGAGCTCTGCTCTAATTTTGTTTGTTGGCTCAAGTCCACTTATCCTTGACATGAGAATAAAGGAATGAAGCAATAAATGCCTCCAAATGCCCTGGTAGAGACTTTTAAACTGTCTAAGGTTAAAGAGTGATGCTATCTCAGAAATGAACTTAAAATTCTGTTGCCAACTCAGAGAAGTCAGAAGTGCAAGCAAGAAAAGAGTGTGATTAAAAACCCTACTTCCTTAAAGCTCTGCAAAGCTGCAAAGAAAAGGCAGGCATTCTTCCCATAATAGTGAGCACTTGTTATAAAGAAAAGGAGAAGGTTGTGAAAGCGTCAGGGTATAATGACCTTATTTCAGGCCACTCGGCGTAAATGTTCGTATATAAGGTAACTGGGATTTCTAACTGAGTGAGGCTTTACAGTTTGATGTTGCTCTGTACAAAATACATTTTATTAATACTTAAAACCATATTTGAATCCATATTCCTGCTTGTGTTTCAGGATTTTTAATCAGTATTATTCTTTAGAGATATTATTTTAAAGATTTAATGCTAATACAACCTATTTTTTTCTTTTGCTTCCAAGTTCCTACAAACTAAAATTTGAATATAATCACAACTACTAGAAACAATTCTTTAAACGGCAACATTTTATGACACATAGAAGATCCTCTGTTAGAACAGAAATTTCCTTGAAAGTTGGTATGGAAAAAATATAGATGGGATGATAAGTCTACTATGAATTAAATATCTGTGTCCTCCCAAAATTCATGTGATGAAGCCTTAACCCCATTATGATGGTATTTGGTGATGGAGCCTTTGTGGGGTAATTAGGGTTAGTTGAGGTCATGGGGTGAGGCCCTCAAAATGGTATTAGTGCCCTTATAAAAGAGACACCAGAGAGGTCGTTTCCTTCCTCAAATTCCCTGATTTTTCTCCCCCCGCCTCTCTCTCCACCATGGGAGGACAAGGTAAGAAGATGGCCAGAAAGAGAGCTCTCAAACATAACAGAAACCAACCGTACTGTCACTCTAGTCTAAAACTTCCGGTCCCCCAAACTGTGAGAAAATAAGTATCTATAGTTTAACCAACACAGTCTATAGTATTTTGTTATGGCAGCCTAAACTGACTACTACAAAGTCAGTGGGAAAAAAAAATTAACAGACATCATTTCTAATAGAATGTTTGTAGAAATGAGGTTGTATCTCTGATCTTTGGTGTTAATCCATACTGGGGCTCTGAGAGTTGTCTGATTAATCTTTGACTGTTCCTTGTCACAATCCTGCATCATCATGCATTTTTCCTATAGTATGACAACTGCTGAAAGCAAACATCTGAATGTTGGTGATGGAAGCAGACACTAAATGTATATTTCCCATCTGTCCTGCATGTTAGAACAAACTGTGTCTCCAAAACTCAACTAGAATATCTCTAGAAAGAACTATATTTGCTGTTTCCCTTCCACTAGAAGGCCCGTGTGTTTGTGCTACAAGAATTGTAGCCAAACGATGGTATGATTGACAATGAGTTTTCCACCAGGGAGAGGAGTGGTGACGGCCTTGGAACGGATACAACACTGGAGAGGGACCAGTGCTTAACTGGACGGAGAAATTGACTCAGGGTGGGGCTTGGAATAAGGGAAGAAGAAGGAGGGATTAATACACAAAAGGGCCAGAGCTTCCTCCCATTTTCCCTGCCTAGATCCACTCAGCCATTTATCTGAGTTTCCTCCCTCCCCTTTGAGCACCTGTCTGACCTTAACACATACATAATTACACACTTAGTTTCAAAAGCTGAAAATGCCTGGCTTTGGAAAATTCTGATGTACAGCGCCATACAGAATGCTCACCTGGATGCAGCTTTTTACTCCTTTCCCAACTATAGTATCTTATTTTCTAGTAAGACTGGTTAAAGACTTCAGTGGTCAAGGATGACCATTCTTTGCCTCCTCCACTACAGTGAATAGTTCCTGGAGACAGTTCTCAGGTGGGTCCACAAGAGCGAGGTCCTAGCAATAGAGTTGAGAGTTACCACTGCTGACAGGCTCCTCTGTGCAGCCTCCTCTGATAATATCACATGGTCAGCACTAGAACCTTTTAATTCTGTCACCTCTTATGGGGTGGAGAAAAGAAACCTTTAGTGTCATAGTATCTCCTTTTCCTTCTTTCCTGGGGGTAAACTCTTATAGGAAATTGAAGGCTTCTCCCAAATATATTTAAAGCAATTACTTCTGTAAGTAAGTTTCTAATTCCAGGATAAATGCTCTTCCTTCCAGATCATTTGATCCTCTGGGAGGGCAGATGGATGAAAACCCAAATACTGATGTTTCCCCAATGACCCTTCCTGCTGTGAGTTTTGTGCCAGTATTCTGTGCTCTGGAGTGATGACACCTGCCCTCTTTCCCTCCTACCCAGGGCCAGGGGTCAGCTTCTAAAGGATAGGAAATATTCACAAAGTCCCTCAAAATTCACTTTGAAAAGCATCTCAAATTCGTTTTTAATGTGAATATCCTTTTTAAGAGACTTTACTGCTAAGTTTATCAAAATAGCACCTTCATGTGGCTAGTCATTTACTGTTGTTGTTTAGGAACTTAGTTGTGTCTGACTCTCTTGTGACCCCATTGACAATAGCCCACTATTGTCCGTAGGATTTTGGACAAATCTGTCCATAGGGTTTTCCAGGCAAGACTACTGGAATGGGTTGCTATTTCTTCCTCCAGGGGATCTTCTCAATCCAGGGATCGAATCCGCATCTCCTGCACTGGCAGGCAAATTCTTTACACTGAGCCATGTAGCAAATTACTCCCAAACTTAGCAGTTTAAAATAACATACATTTATTCTCTCAGTTTTGGATGGGGTGGGGGGATGGAAATTGGGAATCTGGACACAGCCTAGCTGGGTCCCCTGCTTCACATCCTCTAACAAAACTATAATCAAAGCCTTAGTCCAGATCTCATCTGAAGACCTGACTGAGGTTTATCCACTGTGAGTCTTAGTGGTATGGTAGCCTTTGTCTCCTCACAGCATTTTGCCTGACGCCCCCTGCCCTTTGTGGGCTGCAGACTGGAGGCTCCTCCCAGTTCCTGGTGCAATGGGCTCTTCCCATGTGGTAACTTGCTTATCAAAGCACACAAGTCAAGAAGGTGATGGAGAAAGTTTGCTGACAAGACGGAAGTTACCGTCTTTTGTGATCTTATTATGAAAGTGATAACCCCTCATCTTGGCTATATTGCACTGCTTAGAAGTAAGTCCCACCCACATTTAGGAAGAATAGATTATTGGAAGCTGTGCATTCCAGATGTAGGAATGTCAGGGGTCATCTTAGAGGCTGCTTTTCATACCAATCATTAGAGAAAATTTAGAAGATGCAGAAAAATTAGAAGATGATCAGTGTGACTGAAAATCAACCACCCACATTTTTGATACTTGTTGTTCTAGTCTTGGCTTCTATGCACATAGTTAAATAAAACTTAATGATCACTACAATCTACACTATAAATTCAGCTTTTTTAAAAAAGTTATCTCTAAGTTTTATAGCTAATTAACTTTATCTAAATTAAATTATTTACTTCAGTGTATAGATGTTTCTCAGAGAAGGCGATGGCACCCCGCTCCAGTACTCTTGCCTGGTAAATCCCATGGATGGAGGAGCCTGGTAGGCTGCAGTCCATGGGGTAGCAAAGAGTCGGACATGACTGAGCGACTTCCCTTTCACTTTTCACTTTCATGTATTGGAGAAGGAAATGACAACCCACTCCAGTGTTCTTGCCTGGGGAATCCCAGGGACGGGGGAGCCTCATGGGCTGCCGTCTGTGGGGTCACACAGAGTCGGGCATGACTGAAGTGACTTAGCCACTTAGCCAGCCACAGATGTTTCTATATTATTACAGCACTCTCTCCTTTTGCATTAAAGTCCATCAGACTTATTATTATTTATTTAAACATTCTGTTGATTTTGGAATTTCTCATTATTTCTCTATTATAAATAAGAATACTGAGCATTTTTATGAACTCACTTTTTCCTCTGTAGTTTGGAATTCTCTTCTAACGGATTCTTAGAAGTAGCATGTAAAAGTTAGGGTTATGTTAATAACGTGGGATAAACATTCAGAGTATTTTCCAATATTCCTACTAGTAAAATAGTGTAGTAGCAAGTAACAGATGACACTTCAGACAGATCTTTGATGTAAGGCAGGTACTAAAAGGGGTAAACTAGGAGAAACTCCAGGGAGAAAGTCCAGTGGAAGAAATGGAGGCAGGTGAGAGTCAGAGTTGAACACAATGACAGTTTGCTTTAGGGAGACTGAGTAGACAGGGAGAAACGACCACTGAACTAATGAAGAGACAGTGGATGCGATGCCAGCACAGTCATCTTTTGGTGTCTGCAGGATATTGGGTCCAGGACCCTTGTCAATACCATCTGCAGATACTCAAGTCTCTTATATAAAATGGCATAGCACAGTCAGCCCTCTGTGCGTTCTGCATTCATGATCCAACCAACCATTAATTGGGAGGGCTGACTGTATCATAAGAAAATGGACAAGAGAAAGGATGAAAATGGGGAAGGATGGGTAGGTGACCCAGGTAAAGACTCAGGGATGTGTCAATATGTCTGACAATCAGCTATTGCTGACAAAGAGGGCCCACTCTGTCACTGGGACAGATCAGAAACCTAATTCCTAAGTCCGCTGCTGCTGCTGCTGCTGTTGCTAAGTCGCTCCAGTCATGTCTGACTCTGTGTGACCCCATAGACAGCAGCCCACCAGGCTCCCCCATCCCTGGGATTCTCCAGGCAAGAACACTGGAGTCGGTTGCCATTTCCTTCTCCAATGCATGAAAGTGAAAAGGGAAAGAAGTCGCTCAGTCTTGTCCGACTCTTAGCGACCCCATGGACTATAGCCCACCAGGCTCCTCCGTCCATGGGATTTTCCAGGCAAGAGTACTGGAGTGGGTTGCCATTGCCTTCTTCTAACTACTAGGTCTAGACAAGGTTAATTTGATTTTGATTAATCTGAAATATTTAGTAGTTAGTAGTTTAGCACTAGTGCTCCTTCAATTTCCCTCAATAACAAAAGAATTGTTCTAACATTTATAATTCAGCTGAACCTGTTGATGGAATTTAATTAGAGAGCTGCAGAATGGGGGTTTGGGAGCAATCTGAGACTTTAGTGTCATTTAGGATCACTTTGCTTGATGGGGATAAAGAAGCTGTAAAGTGGGTGAAAAAATGAGTGCTCCAAGGAGTGTGCAAATTTTTATAAATTAGAAGGAGAAAATTACCTAATTATTCAGAAATTTAATTTAATCATGTTCTTGTGCATATTTTAAAGAATCTTTTATCTTAATTTGAGGAATAAGAAAGAAAAAGAAAATATCTACCTGTATATGTTAATTTTGCACAAAACATTATTATGAAATTTGTCCCTGGGCCAAAGAAAGGAAACATTCTATTTAGTGTGTTTAGGGTTCAGATGGAAAGTATGTTTTGACTCAAATGATAGCAAGAATCAAAAACAACTTTATGTGTTGGTCAATAAGATCTAGGTACAAGAATAATTCACTTAATTAAATTTAACCTAGACAGCATATGAAAAAGCAGAGACGTCACTTTGCCAACAAACGTCCATCTAGTCAAAGCTATGGTTTTTCAAGTAGTCATGTACAGATGTGAGAGCTGGACTATAAAGAAGGCTGAGCACCAAAGAATTGATGCTTTCAAACTGTGGTGCTGGAGAAGACTCTTGAGAGTTTCTAGGACTGCAAGGAGATGAAACCAGTCAATCCTAAAGGAAACCAACCCTGAATATTCACTGGAAGGACTGATGCTGAAGCTGAAGTTCCAATACTTTGGCCACCTGATGGGAAGAAATGACTCACTGGAAAAGACCCGGATGCTGGGAAAGAATGAGAGCACAAGGAGAAGGGGCTGACAGAGAATGAGATGGTTGATGGTATCACCTACTCAGTGGACATGGGTCCAAGAGAACTCTGGGAGACAGTGAAGAACAGGGAAGCCTGGTGTGCTACAGTCCATGGGGTTGCAAAGAGTTGCACATGACTGAGTTACTGAACCACAACCAAGAGCAATTATGGCGATAATAATTAGAATTTCATTTCTCTCCAAATAGATCTTCGGTAGAGAAAATAAAGCACTAAGAGAAGAGCCTCCATGCCTCACTGGAGAGGGATCAGTGATGAGTCAACTTTGCTAGGAGGAGCAGGGCAGCATGATAAAAGGACTGAGGCTGGGAGTTTGGGATTCCAGCCACGGCATTTGGATGTGCCAGAGGGAGACTCAATGCTACTCTTTCATCTCTCCCTGGGACAGGAAATGGGGGAACCGCATACCTGAACTCTGGTCCAAGAAAGGCCAGTAATATCACATTCAGAATTCTCCCATTCACCCCACAGAGAAGAACGCCAATTCATGGAATATCCTTCCCTGGACTTTGGATGGAAGAATGAAGGGTAGGTATTTGGTTCTATTCCTTTGGTGTTCCCCAAACCCAAATAAGTA
The DNA here is from genome assembly GCA_917880005.1 of Nanger dama. Lineage (NCBI taxonomy): Eukaryota > Metazoa > Chordata > Mammalia > Artiodactyla > Bovidae > Nanger > Nanger dama. Next base: position 56,133,616 of record CAKJTW010000005.1, on the reverse strand, counting down.
AACTTGTTATTGTTTGTAGGGACCTGTCCTAAAGACTGCTCAGCTTGGCAGAAATCTGTTTGTGGGAGCCTGCTATAAAGACTGTTTAAACGGTAGAAACTTGTGTGGAGGTGGATCAGGAAGAAGTAAATAGAGCATCTATAAAATACTCTTCCTAGTTCAGAGGTCAAGTATACCGCAGTTCATATCAGCTACTTGGACTTTATGACAAACACAAAAGCAAATGGCTACACAAACAAATCTCCTTATGTAAGCTAGCTGGATATGGAGAGCAAAAACTGAAGCATAGGCTGATCATTATTCTGGAATTTTAATAGGATCACCTAGTAAAAGTTATTATTATAGAGCACTAATTACATAATACTGGGGACTGCCTGCTAAGTCACTTCAGTCATGTCAGACCTTTTGCCAGCCTATGGACTGTAGCCTGCCAGCCTCTTCTATGCATGGGATTCTTCAGGCAAGAATGCTGGAGTGGGTTTTCATGCCCTTCTCCAGGGGAACTTCCTGACCTGGGGATGGAACCCTCATCTCCTGAGAGTGGATTCTTTACCACTGAGCCCCCAGGGAAGTCCAGTATTGACAGCACTAGAGAGTAAAAACAAAATGTGGAAAGTGGACTAAATGATGTCCAGAGATAATTCACATCTTATAATAGCTTTATTTCTATGCATGAATGAAGAAGAAATTACACATTAAATTCACAAGTGAAGAGAAAGATTAACTAAAGAAAGGTAAGTTACATTGTCGAAAAACATATTTAAAATGGAAACTTTTTAGATAAATATAAACTATTAAGTCAAATTTCATGCCAAAATGCTTGATAAAATTTGATTAAATGAACACTCTCATAAATAATTTTTAATGCTATATGTTATTCAAACTACAAATATTCCTGATCCAGTTTGTCAGATAAATATTTTGTCAAACTTAATCCCTACTAGGAGCTTTTCTCAGTCTTCATTTTTGGCACAGAATTCTCAAAGTCTAAATGAGAAAAGCATCCTCCTCATGGCTTGAGAACAATTTCATTGCACCTTTCCTAATATCTAAGCTTGACTAATTCTCACATGTATCTCCGAAATATGAATAACATCTTCATGCAATTCATATAAGGCACAGAAGATAGGTATCATTATTTCTGTTTTAATGACAGATTTTGAGGTTAAGGTGACTCATGAACAGCTGAGCAGCCAGTCAGTAGGAGAAACCAAAATAGAACGGAAACGCCTCCACTGCCAGCCCCACGCTCCAACCTCCAGAGCAACCTCCTTGGGGGATTGGAGCGTGATGCGCCTGGGAGGGAACCATACAGCCTTCCTTCAAGTTGATGAGCTGCAGGAGGAAGGGCTGGCTTTCCCCCACGAACGAGCACAACTCACACTCCATCTAACAGATAAAATTGGAGGACAAGAAGAACTCAGAAAAGAGAGCCCTTGAAACATGGAGCTCGTTTTATTTGGAGGAAAATGATTCATTCGCCTCTAACTGAGTAATTTTCAAAAATCACCATACAAGTCATCTAAGCAGAATAATTTTTACATCCCAGAGAATGTCACCGTAAAAGGCCAACAACCTTATGTGTTATGCCTAGCCTGCTTTACCCTCTGTCAGGGGAAAAATATTTTATTAGATGGGTTTCTCTGATTCTTTTTATGTACATAAGAAAAGAACAGTAAGGCATGCTTCCATTGCAGGTTACATAGAATGAAATTACTTTTAAAAATCACTGATGGAAGGTAGCAGGTGTCAGTCTTTGCTTTGCAGACAAATTATTCTTGGAATTCTTAAGGAGCTTAAGAATGTTCTTAGAATACTTAAGGAGCTTAAAGGTAATTTTAAAAATGTTTTAAAAATATTAACAGTCATCCTGTGTCCACAAGCAAAATGGCCCTGAATGGATGAATTAAAAATTATATCTGTAATGTGTTTGATAAGGTTAGGATGCACCCCCTCCCTGCTCCATCCAATTCAAATAATCCTGTAGTCCAATGCAAATATGAGCTTCCAGTAACTAGTCAGTCCTTTCCCTACGCCTCTGTAACTGGAGGCATGCATGTCTATCGTATTTACTGAGGCTGCTTTCATAATTTCAGTGGGCAGGGTTCTAAGAAATTTTAAAACTGTTTTCCTCTCAACTGAATTCTTTTTTTTTTTTTTTTTTAACCATACTGCTATAGCTTACAGAAACCCACATCTCACAAAGAGGAGGAATAAATGGTTACTAAAACTTTTGCTTAATTCACCAGAGAATTTCTAATTACTATTACTGCCCATCCCATACTCAAATTATTACTGAATCATTCCCACAGCCTTACATCATTGGTCCTACTTGCTTGCTTTTCTCTGCTGTACACTACCGCCTGTGGTTTTGTTTATAATCATTCATTTCTCCTCTGAAGTTAAACTTCTAGGATTTATGTTCTCCAAGGTCTGACTATCCCAGCTCCTCTGAAAAAACAAGCATGAATGCGAAGCAGTCAAGCCATTGGATATAAAGAGAGGAGGCTGTGAAAGAGATAAACAAATTAAACCAGGCACTCGAAACTCACACTTGGCCACAAGGAACAGCCTGAGTCTGATAGAAGGACTTCAGCCAAAACAGAAGGTTCTTGTGGTGACGCGCCTGATACGGTCAGGCTGGAAAAACCTCTCCACTTTTTCCTGTGGGCACCTGAATTCCACAGGCTTGCAAATGGCAAAGTCACTGAATAACGATTCCTTAGAGTTTTCTGTGTGCTCTTTGGAGGCCTTGAACATGGCATGTGGCTCAGAACATGATGATTTCAGTTCCTTGAGCAAACTCAGATAAAATAGGAGGGGAGGGAAATATTTTCCCTGCTTATCCTGGACACCATCCCATGAAAGCGAGGCAGTACAGTCAAGGAAAGTTTTCTGCGGAGTGTTAGTAAAATGTGACACTATTCCAGTGTGCTCTAGCTAGTAGGAGGTTCAATGACCGCCAATGGCTTCACACACTGTTTGATGTGGACAAGCTAAGGAGCCATGAAGACACACATTGCCTTACTCTTCGGATAAATCCAATGGAAAAATTATATTTGGCCAATGAGTCCCTTTGAAAGACCCTGTATCTACACAAAATTTGATAGTGATTTACTTCTCCCTGGAAGCTATGAATATAGTATGGAGCCTGAGAAATCTTTATAAGTTTAGTTAAGATTAACGCTAGACCTGAGAGAGGTTGGCTATATCTCGAGTAACTCCACTGCAGGAAAAGGATTCTTGGGGCCCTTCTTTTACTTTGTGATTTTGCCCTGCGCAGTTTTGCCTAACCTAAGATTTTGCACAACTAACATAGTACTGGCTGTGTACTCTCACTTCTGCCCACTGAAATGGGGAATTTGATGAAGTGTCAAACACATGCCAATGTTAGACAGAAGCCAACCTTCAGGATGAAACGTTCTCTGGAAAATAAAGCTGGAAATGTTCACTCTGGTATCCATAATCCCCCTGAGAGGATCTAGGATGAGTCTCAGCAGATCTCAGATCTTATATGCCAAGCGATAGCATAATATTCTAAACGGGTGCAGGATCCCAACCTGTTAAGACTCAGCATCCAGAATCTTATTTCATTTTTACCTTTTCTTGTTTGTTGTTTGCCCTGTCACCAATTTTTTTTTTTTGCCCAAGGATATGCTATTTTTTCTTCCACTATCATTGCTTCCCCCGTTCAGTTCAGTCTTCTCCCATAAATGCTCATCTTCCACGCTTTCATTCACTTATTGATTCCACAAGTATTTGCTAAGGTGCAGGTCTGGCTCTGAGTGCTAGGGCAAGAAAACAAGATGCACTGCTTTGTTCCCATTAGACAATCAAATGAATGGTTTAATTCAAGTGGGCATTTTTATGGTCATCTGGGGGCAACAGTCCTATATGGAAAGTAACATAGTGGGCAGTTCCTATTCGAGGTCTCATTTGGAGCAGATAGATCCATAGAGACAAAAAGTAGATTGGTGATTGTCTAGGGCTTTGGGAGGGGGAACAGGGAGTGATTGCCAGTAGGTATGGGAAGTAGATGGGGAAACAGTGGAAACAGTGTCAGACTTTATTTTTCTGGGCTCCAAAATCACTGCAGGTGGTGATTGCAACCATGAAATTTAAAGACACTTACTCCTTGGAAGGAAAGTTATGACCAACCTAGATAGCATATTCAAAAGGAGAGACATTACTTTGCCAACAAAGGTCTGTCTAGTCAAGGCTACGGTTTTTCCAGTGGTCATATATGGGTGTGAAAGTTGGACTGTGAAGAAAGCTGAGCGCCAAAGAATTGATGCTTTTGAACTGTGGTATTGGAGAAGACTCTTGACGGTCCCTTGGACTGCAAGGAGATCCAACCAGTCCATTCTAATGGAGATCAGTTCTCGGTGTTCTTTGGAAGGAATGATGCTAAAGCTGAAACTCCAATATTTTGGCCACCTCATGTGAAGAGTTGACTCATTGGAAAAGACTCTGATGCTGGGAGGGATTGGGGGCAGGAGGAGAAGGGGATAAGAGAGGATGAGATGGCTGGTTGGCATCACCGACTCGATGGACATGAGTTTGGGTGAACTCCGGGGAGTTGGTGATGGACAGGGAGGCCTGGCATGCTGCAGTTCATGGGGTCACAAAGAGCTGGACATGACTGAGCAACTGAACTAAGCTGATGGAGTTTCTTTATGGGCTGATGGAAATTTTCATCTATTGGTTGTGATATGGCTGCCCGACTCTGAATAACACTGAACACTCTGTATGGATAAATGGTGTGGCATGTGAATTATATCTTAATAAAGCTGCTATAAAAAGGAATGGGAAAGGCTGGAGGATTTGTCAGGATAGTCTCTATGATGCATTGATTATTTTATCTTTGAAGCTCTTGAAAGGCTTTTAGAATCACTTAAGAATCAGGATGGCCCAGAATCCTGAACCCTACCAGGTTCTTCTTTGAGCTCTTCTCTCTTGAACTTTGTTACTTTCCCAAACAGGATATGTTATCAAAAAAAGAAGAATAATAAACGGTCTCAGGTCCCACTGCCTGAAAATCTGGGGTGGGGGGGAACATTATTGGAATGATTAGAGCAGGGGTATACAGATTCAAGGGATTAGATCTGATAGAGTGCCTGAAGAACTATGCATGGAGGTTCTGACATTGTACAGGATGCAGTGGTCAATACCATCCCGAATAAAAAGAAATGCAAAAAGGCAAAATGGTTGTCTGAGGAGGCCTTATAAATAGCTGAGGAAAGGAAAGAAGTGAAAGCAAAGGAGAAAAGGAAAGACATACCCATTTGAATGCAGAGTTCCAAAGAATAGCAAGGAGAGATTAGAAAGCCTTCCTCAGTGATGAGTGCCAAAAAAAAAAAAAAAAAAAAAAAAACCAGGAAAATAATATAATGGGAAAGACTAGAGATCTCTTCAAGAAAATTAGCGATATCAAGGGAATATTTCATGCCAAGATGGGCTCAATAAAGGACAGAAATGGTAGGGAACTAACAGAAGCAGAAGATATTAGGAAGAGGTGGCAAGAATACATAGAAAAATGATACAAAAGGTCTTTAGGACCCAGTTCCCTGGTAGCTCAGACGGTAAAGCATCTGTCTACAATGTGGGAGACCCAGGTTCAATCCCTGGGTCAGGAAAATTCCCCCGGAGAAGGAAATGGCAATCCACTCCAGTACTATTGCCTGGAAAATCTCATGGACAGAGGAGCCTGGAAGGCTACAGTCCATGGTGTCACAAAGAGTCAGACAGGACTGAGTGACTTCACTTTCTTTCACTTTCACTTTAACCACAACAGTGTGATCTGTCACCTACAGCCAGACATCCCAGAATGCAAAGTCAAGTGGGCCTTAGGAAGCATCACTACAAAAAGCTTGTGGAGGTGATGGAATTCCAGTTGAGCTGTTTCAAATCCTAAAAGATGATGCTATGAAAGTGCTGCACTCAATATGCCAGGAAATTTGGAAAACAGTAGTGGCCACAGGACTGGAAAAGGTCAATTTTCATTCCAATCCCAAAGAAAAGCAATGCCAAAGAATGTTCAAACTACTGGACAATTGCACTTATCTCACACACTAGCAAAGTAATGTTCAAACTTCTCCAAGCCAGGCTTCAACAGTATGTGAACTATGAACTTCCAGATGTTCAGGCTGGATTTAGAAAAGGCAGAGGATCCAGAGATCAAATTGCCAACATCCGTGGATCATAGATAAAGCAAGAGAATTGCAGAAAAACATCTACTTCTGCTTTATTGATAGCACTAAATCGTTTGACTGTGTAGCTCACAACAAACCATGGAAAATTCTTCAAGAGATGGGAATACCAGACCACCTGACCTGCCTCTTGAGAAACGTGTATGCAGGTCAAGAAGCAACAGTTAGAACTGGACATGGAACAACAGACTGGTTCCATATCAGGAAAGGAGTACGTCAAGGCTGTATATTGTCACCCTGCTTATTTAACTTCTATGCAGAGTACATCCTGCAAAATGCCAGGCTGGATGAAGCACAAGCTGGAATCAAGATTGCTGGGAAAAATATCAGTAACCTCAGTTATGCAGATGACACCACCCTTACGGCAGAAAGTGAAGAGGAACTGAAGAGCCTCTTGATGAAAGTGAAAGAGGAGAGTGAAAAAGCTGGCTTAAAATCCAACATTTGAAAAGCTAAATTTGGCATCCAGTCTCATCACTTCAAGGCAAATAGATGGGCAAACAGTGGAAACAGTGACAACTCCAAAACCACTGCAGATGGGGACTGCAGCCAGGAAGTCAGAAGACACTTAACCCTTGGAAGAAAAGCTATGACCAACCTAGACAGCATATTCAAAAGCAGAAACATTAGTTTGCCAACAAAGGTCCATCTAGTCAAAGCTATGGTTTTTCTAGTAATCATGTACGGATGTGAGAGTTGGACTATAAAGAAAGCTAAATGCCAAAGAATTGATGTTTTTGAACTGTGGTTTTGGAGACGACCCTTGCGAGTCCCTTGGACAGCAAGGAGATCCAACCAGTCAATCTTAAAGGAAATCAGTCCTGAATATTCCTTGGAAGGACTGACGCTGAAGCTGAAGCTCCAATACTTTGGCCATCTTATGCAAAGAATTGACTCCTTGGAAAAGACCCCGATGCTGGGAAAGATTGAACGCAGAAGGAGAAGGGGATGACAGAGGATGAGATGGGTGGATGGCATCACCAACTCAATGGACATGAGTTTGAGCAAGCTCCAGAGGTTGGTGATATAGAGGGAAGCCTGGTGTCCTACAGCCCATGGGGTCGCAAAGAGTTGGACATGACAAGTGGCTGAACTGACTGTACCTTGACATTGTCGGCATGGGAGGCGGGTGTGATGGAAGGCTCCATAGATGACCTCAGACTGCAACCCTCCAAAAGGTGTATGTCACTCATGAATATGTGGTTAGCTGAGTTAGTTTGGAAGGAGGTACTTTTATCAGAGAAATCTATCGCACCCCCTGCCAAAAGTAAAGAGATACACTTTAAATATTTGAAATAGGAAGTGCAGACTTTAGAAAAAAATGCCACTTCATAAAGAAATTGAAAACCAATTTGTTTCACTGGTTAGTGGAGGAGGAATGGAGAGAGGACAGGAAGAGAAAAGATCAAGATTTCTGAAAGAAGGAAGCAGCATTTCCTACAGCGAAATCTAAATTAGACTTGGTAAAGCAGGAAGAACTGATTGAATCTACTTGTTCTCTCTTCCTGTAATCATTTTAGGGGAGGGTATGGTTTACAAGAATAAGCATCTGCTCTGATGAAGCAAATGAGATGAATGAGAAAGCCATACTTCATCTAAACACAGCAAATCAATGCTATCTCTCCTTACCCTCTCGTTGAAGACGCCTGCCACATGAATGATTCATGGTGAACCATCCACTCCGCATAGTCACTCTGCAAGAACACCAAGCGTTTGCTTACACATAATTACTCAGAACTGAGTAGGAGGAAATCCCTGTCTCGGATCATGAGAGATAATGGGATTCCAACTAAGGATGCCTTGGCAAAGTAGAAGGACTTTCCCTTGGACCTTTGAAATTCTTAATGAGTTGAATCATGTCAAGTAACAAAATAAACAAGGATGAGAAACATCAGTTGGGTTTGGCCCAAAGTCTAGCCTCCTTAAGGCCTGGCTTCCCCTATCACTGCTTACACATTACAGTTTTCTATCAGCCAAACCTGAGGTTTCATTTCATTTTTTTTTCTTTTCTTAAATCAGATTTCAAAAGCCAGGCACTAACTGATGATAATTAGTAGGCATTAGTTGAAGTTTATTCTTACCGTTCTTTCCAGGCATTCATAATTTTTGTGAAGAGAAAAGAAAATCCAATTATCCCCAAATCCAGCCAGTGTGGCTCATCTGCTCCTGTGTTAGATCCTTAGAAATAGTTCTAAACAATTGAAATGAAGACATATGGCATTTGTGAATAGTGTCTTGTAACATCATTTATAATATCAAGGGAAAAAAAAAAACCAGGCTTGTGATCAATTCCATCCTTCTTTATGAAAATCTGACACAAGAAATATCAGTCCTATAAAAGCTGGGATGTATAAGCTTGTTCATATCATAAGGAATTTATTGGTGATTTTATTTCTAAGTTCCCTCTTACATTTTAAAAGATTTCCTTAAAAATACTCGACTTGAAATTTTCCAGGACCACATCTACAATACAAACTAGAAACATCTGATATGATGGTGAAGGATTCAGATTTTTCATATCAAGGAAGGTAGGAACTTCTACTCAACTTTGCAAAGGTTGCGTCTATGACAAAATAATCAGTAAATGAAATAATCACACTAATTAAATTCCTCCTTGAAATGTTGGGTAGTTTTGAAAACTTCATTGATCTTTCAGTACCCGCAAAGGCTTTAGTATTTAAAAAAAAAGTAAACATTAAATAAATTTTTGGTAAAAAATATGCCCTTTATCATTTGGATTAGCATTGTTTAGGTCATATTTTTATTCTACCCATATTTATCTCTAAGGAATAAATATGGCATGGAAGGCAAACAATATCCAAACTGCTATTTTTTAAAATCAATTTTTGCTCCAGAAAATTTGCTGATTCCAAATAGTGAAAACTTAAAAAAGAAAACTAATTGAAAAAATAAAGTTTACATTTTTAAATGAGCCTGTATTGAACCCTTGTTATAAAACCATTACTTCAAGGATGATTTAGGTGTATAATTGATCTCCATCACCCCTCGTTTCTGAATAGACATATTGTTGGGTTCAAGTGGCTTCAGGTCACAGATAAGCAGAAGGACAATCCCAAGACAGCTCTCTTTAGCTCCAGGGAATTTTTTTTTTTTTACTAAATTAGTAACATTGATTATGGCCAGAATTCTCTTGTCATAAAAACTTTTTTTTCTTGTCTGTATAATAATTTAATAATACCATATTTCTATTAAAGGACTTCTAACAGATTCCGTTAAAGGTGAATAGGTCACAACCTCTGTTTTGAGGAACTCACAGTTTAGGGTAGAAGGATGACATGCCAACATATATGTGAGATAATGCAATGTAGTAAGGGCATTTGAGATTTTAATAAAGGTTTATTTGCGGGAATAGCATAACCAGAAGAGGCACAAGTTGACTGGAGCCTTGACAGATAGTTAAGAGTCTGCGATTAGAATCTGAATTTTGTCTGGTGAATTTATTCATGTATATTGCATGAGTGCACGCTCAGGTGCTTCTGTCATGTCCAACTCTTTGTGACCCTATGGGCTGTAGCCCACTAGGCTTCTCAGACCATGGGATTCTCCAGGAAAGAAATACTGGCGTGAGTTGCCATTTCCTTCTCCAGGGGATCTTCCTGACCCAGGGGTTGAACCTGCGTCTCCTGCATTGCAGGTAAGTTCTTTACCATTGAGCCACTGGAGAAGCCCCATGCATGTATTACAGGTTTTCAGAAATAACTGTTAAATGAAAAAGCTAAGAAGATGCTATGCTAGTTTTCTCCCCCTGACACATGTCTCTTCAGAGTTTTTACAATAGTCTTTTGAAGTTCTTAATATTACTGGCACTTTACAAATAAAAATATGGGTCCAATGGAAGTTAATCCAATAAGCAGATGATCTGAAACCATATTCATTCTTCTCACTCTAAGGCCTGTGTTCTCTCCACTCTACCTTCCTAGTCCTTCACCTTCCTTTTTAAAAAAAAATTTTTTAAATTTTTATTTGAAGGATAATTGCTTTACAATCTTGTATTGGTTTCTGCCCTACATCAACATGAATCAGCCATCTTTTTTAACTTCCTGACTGCTTTTATAACAGGGTGTGAACTCAGAGGAGATACCTGACAATTATTGATTGATAAAGAGAGGTATATAGAGATTTAACACAAAAATTTTAACACAGATTTTCCAAACACTCCAACAGCCTCTAAACTGGTCCTTTATCCCTCTTCAATACTACCTCAAACAGGGCTAAATTGCTTGCTTGTATGAAAACAGAAGCACATAAATTTCCAGCAGCCAAGAGTGGCCCATGTTGGAAGACTCTTGTTCCAGAGCTCTTGTTGGAGGAGTGTTTAAGGAGAGGAGCATCCAAAGCTCTGTAGAAACTTCTCAGAAGCCACTTATCTCTTGGACAAATACTCCCCATGACTCTGCAAGTTTTCTCTGCCACCCCAGCACAGGGTGTGGGGATCTCGTTTCCTACCTGCTTACATTAAGAGGCTCCAGGTCACCGAATTTCCATGACTGCGTTCATGTGTCTGTTGACTTACTCCTTTCCAGAAGGAACTGAAAACCCCTGATTCACAGTTTCCTGGTCTTTGTACTTCAACACATACCCACAGATAGTTGATGGGCAAGAAGTGGGGTTGTGACAGGGGAGAACTGCTCTGCCTGGAATTCTTGCTTCCCTTTCAGAGAAATTCCTAGAACATGCCACTGTGCTCAGGATGATGAAAGATATTCCTGGATGGGCTGGTGTGTGTTCCACGATGTGTTCTCAGATGCTTTCCACGAATGACTCAGGCGAGGGTAAGCTGCTTAGAATTCTAGTGCAGAGGAAGGGAGAGAGCAGCGGTGTGCTCAGGCATGAGTTGTTCCCTTTCTGAGCAAGCTGAGTAATGCGGCGCTGAAGGTGACTCCTCCAGGGAGAAGCTAGGGAGTAGGAGTCAAGCTCTCTGAATTTAATTGCTAACAAAATAAATTTGGGCTAGCAATTTAACTTCTTTGGGCTCCTTTTCTAATCTGTGAAGCAGGAAAGTGAATGCCTTTTGGCCCATTTGTCATGATGGGAAAGGTCATGTGCAAAAACCAGGTTGACCAGGATTTATGGACTGTTTGACAAAAGAAAGGTGGCTGAAAATACTCAGTCATTAGAAAAGGTGCCTGAAGGCAAAAGAGATTGCTCAACCCATGTTTAGTGTCTGGTCCTAAGGATGTGGTTGGTAGTAAACAGATGTGCTATTTGCCTTTAAGGGCCTATGTGTTAACTTAGGAGACAGACACTGAAAAATAAATTGTTCATTTAATCAAACAATTAAAATTGTGATGTGTACCACAAAAAGTATTATGGTATTAATGTATGAGAACCGAAGAAGATTTAGTCTAGCCTCATGAAAGGGTTCTGTTTGGGAATAACATTTAAGTTGAATTATTAAGAATGAAAGGTAAAGAGGAAAAGTGGCAGGAGGTGGAGATGCTTTTTAGAAAGAGGAGGCACTGGATATGCAAAGGTTTTGAGATAGTAAACACTTGGCAAGAATACAGAATTGAAAGCAGGCCTATGGGGCAAGAACCAAAAGAACAGGGACAAGAGAGTGGTACCAGATAAGGCTGAGAGCTAGGTGGGCACAAACAGGGCCTTGTGGGTCAAGTAAAACTTTGGAATGTTTATCTTTAGAAAAATAGGAAGCCTTTACAATGCATTGGTGAGAAAAAACAACTGCAAACCATATATCCGATAAAGGATTAATTTCCAAAATATATAAGGAACTCCTACAGCTCAATAGTAAAAAAAAAAAAAGAATAACCCAATTAAAAAATAGACTTGAACAGATCTTTCCCCAAATGAAGACAAACACATGACCATCAGGTGTATGAAAAAGAGCTCAATGTCACTGACGATCAGGGAAATGCAAATCAATACCACAGTGAGGTATCATTTCATATGTGTCAGGATGGCTATTACGAAGAAAAAAAGAGCAAGTGATGGTGAGGATGTGAAGAAACTATTGTTGAGAATGCAAAATAGTGCAGCCAGTATGCAAAACATTATCAAGGTTTCCCAAAAAAATTAAAAATAGAATTACTGTATGATCCAGCAATCCCAGTTCTGGGTATTAATCCAAAAGAGCTGAAATTAAGGTCTCCAGGAGATACTAGCACTCTCACACTCACTGCAGCACTATTCATGATAGTCAAGATGTGGAAGCAGACTAATTGTCTAACTACGGATGAATGGTTAAAGAAAATGTGGTATATAAATACAATGGGATGTTGCTCGGCCTTATAAGAGAAGAAAGTCTTGTAATATGTGGCAACTTGGACAAATCTTGATGACATTATGCTAAAGTGACATAAGCTGGTCACAGAAGGACAAATACCATATGATTCCACTTACATAAGGAATTTAAGATAGTCAAACATACAGGAGTAGAAAGCCTGGTGGTTAACAGGAAGTACGGAGAGGAGAAAATGGGAAGGTGTTGTTCAGTGGGTATAGAGTTCAGTTATGCACGATGAACAAAGCCTAGGGGTCTGCTATAGAGCGCTGTACCTGTAATGGTACTCTATTGTATACTTAAAAATCCAGCAAGAAGGCAGAACTCATGTTAAATGTCCTTGCGTGCATGTGTGTTAAGTCCCTTTACTTATGTCTGATTCTTTATGACCCTACGGTTGTAGCCTGCAAGGCTGTTCTGTCCATGGGATTTTCCAGGCAGGAATACTGGAGTGGGTCGCCGTGCCCTCCTCCAAGAAGTCTTCCCTACCAGGGATCGAACCCACACCTCTTATGTCTACCACACTGGCAGGTGGGTTCTTTACCACTAGCATCCTTCTTACCATGGTAAAATTTAAATGAGAGGAAAAAAGGAAAATGGGGCGTCTTTCAAGAATTTTAGTAAAGAAAAAAAAAGAATTTTAGTGAGAATGATATAATCAGATGTCAATCTGAATCACACTGAATGCACAGTGGAGGATGAATTACTGAGGAATGAATGCATGAAGAGACACCAGAAAGGATATTTTGAAAAAGAGTCTTTTGATTCTTTCCTGCTATGGAACAGGGACCCAGCATCCCTATTTGGGTGCCTATTTTCAGGCTTGACCTCTTAAGTAGACTGCAAAATTTTTGTCCTCCTCTTATACACCCATAAAATGAAATTTTCCTATATTCTGTTCTTTCCAAACCACTGCATGATAAAGAAAAATATGATTACATCTTTTCTCTCTCTCTCTTTTTTTTTTTAATATGATTCTTCCTGATATGATGTTGATGGGTGGTAACTTTCCCAAGTAATGTAGCTCAGTTCTAACAGTGCTGTGACTACGTTTCCAGATCATTGAATATTTATTAGGCAATATAGCCTGCCAGGCTCCTCTGTCCATGGGGACTCTCCAGGCAAGAATACTGGAGTGGGTTGCCATGTCTTCCTCCCGGGATCTTTCCAACCTAGGGATCGAACCCAGGTCTCCTGCATTCCAAGGGAATCCTTTACCATCTGAGCCACCAGGGAAGCCCAAGAATACTGGAGTGGGTAGCCTATCCCTTCTCCAGGGAATCTTCCTGACCCAGGAATCAAACCAGGCTCTCCTCTATTACAGGCAGATTCTTTCCCAGCTGAGCTACCAAGGAAGCCCAAAGAAAAGTTAAAGATAGATTAACAGATGATCGATAGATAGATAGCAGAATGCCCGGCCCTGGGCCCAGCAATCTGTCTTTCAAGAGTTTACAAGGGATGCATAATAAAATTTGAGAAGCATTGCATGGAATTAGAGAACAAGTTAGAAGCCTGTGTCACCTACAGATTGGCATTTGCTGTCTACATCTACAAGGATTAAATCATGAGCTGCTGCAGATGCTGACCTTCAATACCCAGTGAAAGGTTTCAGAGGGAAGAGCAGAAATGAGGCACTCTGTGCTCCTGGAAAAACTGGCAGAACAAGTCTTTAGTTAGATATTTTCAGGAGGTGATTTTATGAGCCCAACTCTTGCACTTCCTCATATCTAGAAAAGCACTGAAATCTTTCATGGTGATGTCTATTGCTCACGAGCAGTAACATTCATGAGACTAGCTACCTTCTGCAAGAAGTCTGTGTTTGATTGCATGTACCCACTTCACCAAAATCATATATATCCTTTCTCTTTGGAGCAGTTTCTCAGAGCTATCTGAAATGCTATCTTCTGGGCTCCTTCAGTTCAGTTCAGTTCAGTTGCTCAGTCATGTCCAACTCTTTGTGACCCATGAATCGCAGCACACCAGGCCTCCCTGCCCATCACCAACTCCCAGAGGCTACTCAAACTCATGTCCATCAAGTTTGTGATGCCATCCAGCCATCTTATCCTCTGTCGTCCCCTTCTCCTCCTCCCCCAATCCCTCCCAGCATCAGGGTATTTTCCAATGAGTCACCTCTTCTCATGAGGTGGCCAAAGTATTGGAGTTTCAGCTTTAGCATCAGTCCTTCCAAAGAACACCCAGGACTCATCTCCTTTAGGATGGACTTGTTGGATCTCCTTGCAGTCCAAGGGACTCTCAAGAGTCTTCTCCAACACTATAGTTCAAAAGCACCAATTCTTCGGCACTCAGCTTTCTTCACAGTCCAACTCTCACATCCATACATGACCACTGGAAAAACCATAGCCTTGATTAGACAGACCTTTGTTGCCAAAGTAATGTCTCTGCTTTTGAATATGCTATCTAGGTTGGTCATAACTTTTCTTCCAAGGAGTAAGTGTCTTTTAATTTCATGGCTGCAGTCACCATCTGCAGTGAATTTGCTGCTGAGTCGCTTTAGCTGAGTCCGACTCTGTGCAACCCCATAGATGGCAGCCCACCAGGCTCCCCCATCCCTGGGATTCTCCAGGCAAGAACACTGGAGTGGGCTGCCATTTCCTTCTCCACATTGCAGGCAGACGCTTTACCATCTGAGCCACCAGGGAAGCAGTGAATTTGGAGCCCCCAAAATAAAGTCTGACACTGTTTCCCCATTTATTTCCCATGAAGTGATGGGACCAGATGCCATGATCTTAGTTTTCTGAATGTTGAGCTTTGGCTCCTTATATTGCCCCAAATAAAACAATTCAAAACTCTCATATTGTGCATTTCTTTTTCAATCAACAGTTGAATGACAGCAAGCAAGGAGTTAAAAAGATGAAGCAGGGGTGTGGGAGAGAGATCAGATCTGGAAAATGTGACAGGCCAATGGAAACACAAGTGTTACTTAATACCTAGTAAAGGAGACATTTTGCAAGGAAGCCATTTACCATCCTCTAACTCATATTGCCTTTCTTATCTATGGGTTGAACCCATCCTGACTGCCAGAATAAGACGAATGGGTAAAGCTAAGAAAATATCCTGCAAAAACTATATGAGGAAAGCATAATAAATAATTCCTTGGGAACAGTGCCCAGGCATAAAAGAATTTGAGATTTCAAATTTGGGAAATTGATCGTGATTCTGGAACATAAATATGGAAATTAAGTCAGAGAGTGGTTGGAAGACATGCTGTTTTACAGGTCCAGAATAACAATCGTAGAGTCTTTTTCTGGACATTTCCAGAATGATGATCAAAGACGAATGTTTGACATGGCTGCAAACCACCAGCTAATAAATCTATACAAAGGTTTATATTCTAAATGGGAAATACTTTTGAGAAACTGAAATGTGGGAGAAGGGATCAGAGTTTTCTTGTATATTTTTAGCTGTAGGAGTACATGTGGAAGCCGCACATCTGCTCTGGATGTTGCTGGAAGGAACATAGAAGCCTGGTTTGTAGCAGGTTGAACCATTTTAAATATGAAGAGAGGAAATAATATTCAGTGAATATTCATTAGGAGGAATGATGCTGAAGCTGAAGCTCCAATATTTTGGCCACCTGATGTAAAGAACCAATTCATTGGAAAAGACCCTGATCCTGGGAAAGGTTGAAGGCAAAAGGAGAAGGGGGTGACAGAGGATAAGATAATTGGATGGCATCACTGACTCAATGGACATGAATTTGAGCAAACTCTGGGAGAGAGTGGAGGACAAGGAAGACTGGAGTGCTGCAGCGCTCGGGCTCACAGAGTTGGTTACAACTTATCAAATGAACAACTGCCATGAAGGAGGTCCTAGGCCAGTCACATGAAAAAGAGATCCAAAGACTGTGGCTGTCTGGACACATCCCAGCATGGTGGCCCACCGAATCAAACCACAAAAGGTCAGCTTCAGAAGAGAGGACAGGGGAAAAACTGGGTTCACAAGGGGACTGTTAATACTTATAAGGTAAAAGAGAAAAACTAGCCAGGCTTCCCATAACAAGAGTAATCATTTCCCTAAAGAGCCTTGGCTAACTTGGTATGAAGTGTACTGTACACAGTTTGTGTATTATTTGACATTCTCTCTGGTCCTCTTCTTATGCAGGGGTTCTCAAATTTGTGCATCAGCATCACCGGGAGGGTCTGAACAAAAGCATAGCTTCTGATTCATGTAGGTCCTTGGAGGTGCCTGAGAATGTCATTCCTAACAAGTTTGAAAGGCTCTGGGTTCAGAACCACATATTGAAAACCACTGAAAGACTATTTAAGATTCTTGAAGTTAGACTATTAATTTTGTGTATTCCTTTTGTATTTCCTACTTCTCCCTTAAATATCCCAATATACATACAAACATACACAAAGACCTAGAGATTGTTCCATAGTATAGTCCAGGAGTCCTGTGATTCTTAGTGGGTGAAGACAGCTAGTATTGCACCAGCTGTTACAGCTCATGCTAACCACCCAGTACACTTACAATATTAGGTGAGCAGAGCAGGAAGGCCTACAGATGTGATGACTGATTTTTGTTTAACAAAGGAATGAGAACTTCTCAAAATTTAAGCTGGAGTATAGGTATTCTGTGTGTGCATGCATGATAAGTCACTTCAGTCATGTCTGACCCTTTGTGACCCTTCGGACTATAGCCCACCAGTTTCCTCTGTCCATGGGATTCTCCAGGCAAGAATACTGGAGTGGGCTGCCATGCCCTCCTCCAGGATACGTATTCTACTAGGAAGCAAATAAGGGAAGAAAGACAAGTCATAACAAAAATTATTTTTTCAGTCGTTTTAGAGAATAGCATGCAACTCAGAGAAACTGGACACATGTAGACCCGGAAATAAAATTGACTAATAATATATAAGACTTGGGACAATCCGTGGAGACCTAAATTTATCAATATTTTTAAAAGGATAATCAATTTTACCAAAGATGGTTGAAGCTGGACTAAGCGAAAAAGTGGGGACTGGGATAGGAGAGTAAAGTCATTTTTAAAATGTTTTGATTCTGTAATTTTTCATTTGAAAGAAAAACATAGCTATGTGTGTGAAGAGTAGTATTGCAGAGTAACTGTTTTTAAATGTATATACATTTTAAAATATAAAATGTATTTTATATCAAGAATAAAAACGAATACAGAATTTTTTTGAAAATTTGACTAAAATTTTAGAATATTTACCCATATTCTCACCATCCAAATGCAAGTTTTAATATTTTGCTGTATTTTAGCCTGTTTTATTTTTTTAATATAAATTTATTTATTTTAGTTGGAGGCTAATTACTTTACAATATTGTCTTGGTTTTGCCATACATCAACATGAATCCGCCACGGGTGTACACTAAATAACACCCTTACATAATTTTGATACAAAATCAATATAGATACACAATTTTTACAGTGTTTCTTTTTCTAAGTATTATAACATGAGTATTTACCATTATTTAAATATATCATTAGCATATTTAATGTCTAAATACACACTAATAAAGTAGATGTCACAATTTATTTAAATTTCCTTTATTGCCAAGCACTTTGTTTCTCCCCCTTTCCCCCTATTCTAAATAATACTATAATGAGTACCTTTGTCCATAAAACTCTCTCTGTATTTAAGATGATTTTTTTGGATAGATTCCCAGATTTTGAATTACTTGTCTCAGCTTGGAAATTTAAAAGACCCTTTCTACATATTGTCAGATTATTTTCCTAACAGGCTGTAACTCCTTTTTCTCTTTCTCACTAGCAATACTCTATGTCCAGTATTGAGCACTCTGAAATTTTTTTATCTCTGACTTTTTGATAAAGAAAAAAATATGTCTTGTTTTGGTTTTATCTGCATTTCCTTGTTTACTAATGATTGATTCTGTCTCGTGTTTGTTGATGAGATACATGCTGTCTTGTATGCATTTCCTAACATTGAATTCAGTTACTTTCAATTCATATATTCATATTTATTTATGAAAAGTATGAGTACATAACTTTAAGTATTAATAAAATCTGAAAACACATAAAACAATTTAGTTGGTGTTAGAGAACCAAGTGGAGAAGACAATGGCACCCCACTCCAGTACTCTTGCCTGGAGAATCCCAGAGACGACAGAGGAGCCTGGTGGGCTGCCATCTATGGGGTCACACAGAGTCAGACACGACTGAAGCAACTTAGCAGCAGAGAACCAAGTATTATGTACAGAATTCATAGGTTCCTCTTTTCATCTTTGGAGCTCAGATTTCAGAACTGCATTTGAGAAAAATGATTTCAAAATAAAACTGTTGTCACATGAGGATAACTATATGCCAGTGCACTTGAAATCTTCCCAGCCTAAGCCCAGCATCAAAGATGTGGCAACATTAGAGACTATCACTCTCAGATGGAAGTACAACTTTGCTCCACATCAAATAGCTTCTGTTCTTTCCTATGTTATTAAACTATTAGGGGATGAGGGTCTAACTGCTTTGTGCAAATATCCTGAATAACTCCCTCACCATTTCCCCAACTCTTCACCAGCCACAAGAGTGAACACGTCTGTTAAACCATTGCTTACTAAACACCGCTTGGAAGAAAGCAAGCTTGTTGATTTGGTAGGTTTTCTAACTTCCTTTGCCTGGGGAAAGGTGATAGAAAGGTTGTCCAAAAGGCCAACGAAACACCTGGATATGAACAGCATCTGGGAGCCTCTTTTTCAAGATTTACCCTTTGGAAGAAATACTTGGTCTTTGGTCAAATGGGCAATTGATCTCTGGGGTTACTGACAAAAGCTATAAATGTGTGCTCATTATTCTTGTTCTGTCAGCAGCCTTTGATGTTTCTATTTGGCTCATCATGGATCAGTCATGGGAAAATACATAATAAGTAACTTGTTTTCCCTTAAGTTCAGAGATGTAAACATCTCAGAAATAAAATTCTTTATAATTTAGTACTTCTGCTTTAGATCTGTCTCAAGAAGTGAGGCATGGTTAATGCTATACATCAATGTCTATATTTAGTGGATTTTTTATTCTATTTAAGAAGGTGCCATGATGATGTTCCAGATACCATTCTGTTCATTAACTTTTGCTAGAAGAAATTTATAAATTTTAGAAGAGTGAAATTTTAAACAACCAATCACAGACAGCGTTAATGTACATGCTTCTGAAATCTATTTTGTTTGTGTCAGTGATAAAAAGTTTACTTTAGAAAAGTGAGAGCAGTGCCGATTAGGAGAAAACAATGATTTCATGAAGCGCTAATCTATGTTTGGTGTAGGATGCAGGATGCATGGGGCGGGTGATGCACAGGATGATTCAGGTAGAGGATGTGGGGTGGGAGGTGGGAGGGGGCCGGCATTGGGCGATTGTGTTCACCTATGGCTGATTCGTGTCAATGTATGGCAAAACAATACAGTATTGTAATTAAAAAAATAAATAAATTTAATTAAAAAAAAAAAAATACAAGGACAAAACTCTTCTAACGTTGAAGTATCTATGTTCCATATGGAAGGTTTGGATGTAACTATTGTAACCTTTCTCTCTCTTCTTCCTGCTTGTCAAATAGAACCTATATAAAATTTTAAAGTACAAATTCCCAGTTTCCCACATTTCCTCTGAATACTCCTGTGAGCACTTCTCTTCCATGTGCATCACCTCCAGGGAATCCTAATGGCTTTTCTGTCCTAAGTCTATGCCCCATAGTAGCAGTTCTCCAGCAGCGAATGCACTAGGGCCATTTGACAAGGTCTGGAGATATTTCTCAGTTTCTACAAACACGGGTGCTCCTGGCTTCTAATGAGCACAGGCCAGAGACTTTACTGAAGATCCTACAGTGAGCAGGACATTCCCGCTCCCCTGCAACAAAGTGTCGAGCCCCCAAAGTCAACAGTGCTCAAGTCAAGAAACCCAGTGCCCAAGCCACAGTCAGGACTCTGTGGGAGGACTCAACAAAGGCGAGGAAAATCATAAGACAGTTGACCTCTCCCTTGCTCCACTCTAGAAAATGATGCATTTGGAAAAGAAAGGAGACAGGATGGATGGGAGGAAGCAAATTGAACAGAGATAACCTTGGAGTCCCAAAAGACATGTACCCCCTCCACCTCCATTCCCTTCCTCTGATGTTGGGTTTCAGGCAGAGAAGGGATGGTGTGTGTGTTTGGTGTTGGCACATGGGATCATGAAGAAATGATGATTCCTGTGTCTCCACACAGAAACAGAAAGTGTGGGTTCCATTGGTCAGGCTAGGAAGACACATAGAGAATGCCACTTCTTAAGGAAACATGCAGATGGGGACAGCAGACACCTCAGAGACTCCTGGCATGGGCCAATGACTAAAACGCAGAAGAGAGGATGGATAGCTGAGCAGAGACACCTGTGTCTGGTAGCCCCCTAATGTCTCTGGAACACAGATATGAACCTGAAAAAGTGGCGTAACCCAAATTGGCTAGCCTCCCACCACAGGAAAGAGAGGCTGAAAAATGAAATGGACTTAAATACTCGGGCTATAGGTACAAGTTGCACATCAGACTTTGTAGTCCACGATCAGTACACGCTGCAAGAAGAAGTTCCATTAAAGATTACGCAGAGAGATATATTTATGTAAGCTTAACACAATCAATTTAACTAAAAGCAATCCTTTTCATTTTGTTATATTGAGAAAGAATAGGTATTACTAACTTTTCAACTTGATATTGGTGTTTGATTCTGAATGCTCCACCTCTTCCATCAGAAACACACAAACACAGAGTTTAATTAGAATTTTACTCTGTGTTTTTATGTTAAGACCAGTGACACAACTGCAAAGTCTTCTGGGTGTAAAATGGAGAGAAGTGTCAGGTGGTGCAGTGGTAAAGAATCCACCTGCCAGTGTAGGAGATGCAAGAGATGTGGCTTTGATCTCTGGTTGGGAAGATCCTCTGGAGGAGGAATTGGCAACTGACTCCAGTGTTCTTGCCTGGGAAATCCCATGGACAGAGAAGCCTGGTGGGTTAAAGTCCATGGGGTCTCAAAGAGTCAGACACGACTGAGTGTGAGCTTAGTATAACTGCCCACATCAAACCCATTTCACATATTGAATTGCTATAATTTTAAGAAGACTCAAATTTTTTTTAAAATCATTATCCAGTATGACAAGTAGAGTTTTGGTGTATTTGATCTGGCTTTTTTTTAATGCAAGATTATGTAACAACCTGTCACTGACACCTTGTTAACTAAAGCCAGTATTATCTTTCAAGGGTGTCACAGTTCTATTGATATGAGTCCCCACCCAGAAACCTAGGAAATTTACCCAACTATTCATCTAGAATTCTGGACACCATTATCAAAGGAAAAGGACACGTGTTGGCAGAGGACACAACACCATCTGGTGCCAGCCCCGGCAACAATCCAGTGTTTGTCCACCAAGCCCCAACCAGAGGAAGGCTTTGTTCCTCTAGCATGTCTACTCCATTGTCCCCTTGGGCTGCAAGCTGGTCTTCTCCCTCTTCTAGTAAGCAATCTGTTTATTTGCTTTCTCCAAATCATTTGTCCTTATCTCTCACTGGAGACTAGATGATGTTAAGATGAGAACCTGGGAATTCTCCTTCCTCAGTGAGGACAATTACTTATTAGACAATCCTTGACATTATACTCATCTGCCATAGCAGGAAGCTGACTTGGGGATAAGTGACATTGATATCCCCCTAATTTCCTTCCAAGAAAATCTACATCTGCATTGGGTATCCTTCCCCAAAGCATCACTACTTAAGGCTGTCTATTCAGTTACATTGATAATCCTTCCATTTACTTCCTGAGGCTCTGGGACATGCATGCATGCCTGCTCAGTCACTACCATCATGTCCAACTCTTTGCAATCTCATGGACTATAGCCCACAGGCCTCTTCTGTCCATGGGAATCTCTAAGCAAGAACACTGGAGTGGGTTGCCATGACCTCTCCTCCACCAGATCTTCCCGACCTAGGGATCCAACCCATGTCTCCTGCATCTCCTGCATTAGCAGGTGGATTCTTTATCCACTGAGCCACCAGGGAAGCCCCTCTGGGACATACACAAATTCAATAAATAAAAACATTGCCCTGGTATAAAGGCAATTTCTTGGAGGCCAGAAATAACAAATTCATCAGAGTTCAAATCTACATAAAAACATTTCTAATCTATCTACAAGTTAATCTCTTCTCCACCAATTAGAAGGGCTTTCTGGGTGGCACTAATGTGAAGAACCTGCCTGCCGATGCAGGAGATGTAAAGAGACATGGGTTCAATCCCTGGGTTGGGAAGATCCCCTGGAGTATCATGGCAACCCATTCCAGTGATTTTCCTTGAGATTCCCATGAACAGAGGGGCCTGATGGGCTGTCACAAAAGAGTTGGACATGACCAAAGTGACTTAGCACAAGCACCACCAATTAGATTTTATCTTCCCATACAGTCTGGAGTTATTGGAAATGTGCCATGGTTTCTTCTCCTCTTGGGATATACAGAAGCTACTGTTTATTCTGGAACTTTATTCCCATCTTCAGCATGTCAAAGAGAAAGTGATTAAAGTGATTTCTGATCTGCACAAAATTTTATCTAACAATATCCTTGGCACTGACAGAACTTTTCTACCCAACTGGAGTCACCATCATTTTACTCAAAAGTGATTTTATTGTAAAGTGTCATTTATAGAAGCAAGGGAAGTTAGAAGGGTCTTAGGTAGGTTCTCAGGAGAAATTTCAAGGCACAGAGAAGGAGCTGTATGAGCAGAAGCTTTATATTTGTCTTCATATTTATGGAAAGTTATCATAGGAAATTAATCCTGACTATTCATTGGAAGGACTGATGCTGAAGCTGAAACTCCAGTACTTTGTTCACCTGCTGCAAAGAACCGACTCATTGGAAAAGACACTGATGCTGGGAAAGACTGAAGTCAGGAGGAGAAGGGAACAACAGAGGATGAGATGGTTGGACAGCATCACCAATTTGATGAACATGACTTTGGGCAAGCTCCAGGAGTTGGTGATGGATAGGGAAGCCTAGCGTGCTGCAGCCCATAGGGTCGCAAAGAGTCGGACATGACTGAGCAACTGAACTGAACTGATCATAGTTAAGAGTACTTTTATTATCCTTCTTCTATGAAGAAAACACCAGATGTGGCTAGGGGGAGTCAGAAACTATGAGTAAGAGAAAATGGTACCAATAGTAAAGATTGTTGGCAGCATGACACCATGGAAGGACTGGATTTTAATGTAATACACTCATAAATTAGAATACTTATTTGTTGTTTAATTGCTAAGTCGTGTCTAACTCTTTTGCAAACCCATGGACTGTAGCTTACCAGGCTCCTCTGTCCATGGGATTTCCCAGGCAAGAATACTGGAGTGGGTGGCCATTTCCTTCTCCGGGGGATCTTCCCTCCCCAGGGATTGAATTCACATCTCTCTCTGTGTTGGCAGGTGGATTCTTTATCACTGAGCAAACAGCAAAGCCCAGAATCTCTAGTATGTCAATATTATGAAGCATTAGATTTCAGGTGAGAAGTTCACTTCACTTTTATCATAAAATAGGAAATAATGATACAGGATCTGTGTATGGCTTAAATAAGACAATCATATTAATGCACTGAGCACAGTAATTGTCAAGGAATAAAATCCCTGGAGGAGGGAATGGCAATTCACCCCAGTATTCTTGCCTGGAGAATCCCCATGGACAGAGGAGCCTGGCAGACTACAGTCCATGGGGGCAAAGAGTCAGATACAACTGAGTGACTAAGCAGAAAACTTCAGCTACAATGGTTTTCTATTCAATCTTTCTTGAATAGATTTTTAAAAGTGAATGACTTTTAACTTTTTAAAGTTTTAACTTGATTTTTAAAGTTAATGGCTCTCCATTCTGTACGACAGACCCTAGGTGCATCTATGTCTCTTCAAATGACCCAGCTGCATTCCTTTTTATGGCTGAGTAATATTCCTCTGTAGGTGGAGCTCAGCTCTGTGCTTTGTCTTCCCTGGTGGCTCAGATGGTAAAGTGTCTGCCTGCAATGCGGGAGACCTGGGTTCAATCCCTGGGTTGGGAAGATCTCCTGGAGAAGGAAATGGCAATCCACTCCAGTAGTCTTGCCTGGAAAATCCCACGGATGGAGGAGCCTGGTAGGCTACAGTCCATGGGGTCGCGAAGAGTCAGACACAACTGAGCAACTTCACTTCACTTCAGACAGGTGGGATGGAGGAGTTAGGAGGGAAGTACAAGCAGGAGGGGATATATGTATACTTAGAGCTGATTCACTTCATTGTACAGCAGAAACTAGCACAACACTTTAAAACAACTATATCCCAATTAAAACAAAATTTAATGACCTTCTGATATTTTTGCCTAGAGCTGTTGATACTCACCTGAGTCTGATAATAGTACAAGACCTACAGAATAATTTAGTAGGTGTTTGAAATAAAAAAGAAAAAAAACCTTTCAGTAATTTGCAGTTCCCTATGTAGATATTTCTCAAACTTCCCCTCTATACAAAGAACTTGGGAGCTCAGCACTTCCTACAGTAAAGTCACCCCCTTCTATTTTGCATGGCTCTCTCCATCCATGCTCCACGTCTTGTCCTCATCACACACCCAGCACAGAAATCCATCTCTATCATGCCCAAAGCTGCACTGCTAACACCTCCCCCTCCCTGCACATTTCACTTCACTTCTCTCATCTCTCTTCAGCCCTCAATTACTTCTTTTGCTAACTACCTTTCAAAGGACTGTCCCAGGGAAAGACAAATATTATCTGATATTACTTATATGTGGAATCTAAAAATACTACTAATGAATTTATTTACAAAATAGAAATAGACTCACAGAATAGAAAACATGGTTACAGAGAAATCTATATGCAGGTCAAGAAGCAATAGTTAGAATCAGACATAGAACAGCAGACTGGTTCCAAATTGGGAAGGAGTATGTCAAGGCTGTATATTGTCACCTACTTATTTAACTCACATGCAGACTATATCATGTGAAATGCTGGGCTGCGTAAAGCACAAGCTAGAATCGAGATTGCCAGGAGAAATAGCAATAATCTCAGATACGTAGATGACACCACCCTTATGGCAGAAAGTGAAGAAGAACTAAAGAGCCTCTTGATGAAAGGAAAGAGGAGAGTGAAAAATTTGACTTAAAACTCAACATTCAGAAAACTAAGATCATGACATCCGGTCCCATTACTTCATGGCAAATAGATGAGAAACAATGGAAACAGTGAGAGACTTTATTTTCTTGGGCTCCAAAATCACTGCAGATGGTGACTTAGCCATGAAATTAAAAGGTGCTTGCTCCTTGGAAGAAAAGCTATGACAAACCTAGACAGCATATTAAAAAGCAGAAACATTACTTTGCCAACAAAGGTCCATCTAGTCTAAGCTATGGTTTTCCAGTAGTCACGTATGAATGTGAGAGTTGGACTAGCAGGAAAGCTGAGCACGAAGAATTGATGCTTTTGAAGTGGTGTTGGAGAAGGCTCTTGAGAGTCCCTTGGACTGCAAGCAGATCCAACCAGTCCATCCTAAAGGAAATCAGTCCTGCATATTCATTGGAAGGACTGATTCTGAAGCTGAAACTCTAATACTTTGGCCATCTTATGCAAAGAACTAACTCATTGGAAAAGACCTGATGCTGGGAAAGACTGAAGGCAGGAGGAGAAGGGGATGACAGAGGATGAGATAGTTGGATGGCATCATCAACTCGACGGACTTGAGTTTGAGCAAGCTCCAGGATTGATGATAGACAGGGAAGTCTGGCATGCTGCAGTTCATGGGGGCAGAAAAGAATCAGATATGACTGATCGACAGAACTAAACTGAACTGATGGTTACCAAAGGGGAAGCGGAGTGAGAGAAATTGAGAGTAGGGGATTAACAGATGCACTAATATGTGTAAGATAGATAAACAACAAGGACCCACTGTATAGCACAGGGAACAATATTCAATACTTTAGAATAGCCTATAATAGAAAAGAATTGGGAAAAAGTATAGCTATATACATACATATGTATAACCAAATAACTTTGCTGTATACCTGAAACTAACACAATATCGTAAATCAACTATACTTCAATTAAAGGAAAAGAACTGTCCCATGGTTCACATCATATAGAAAGAACGTTCTCATGCTGCCTGAACAGTTATATGGGAAAAGCTTCACACCAACTAAAATTTTGTATGAAACAAACTTTTGGGAGAAATGGATCGCTGTACAGATTCAACTTGACCTTCCAAACTACCTTCTGTTAGTTATCTTAAGATCTCTATCAGTCCTTTTCTTGGTTTTTAATAGGCCTATCTCATCCTTAATGGCCTATGTTAGTTTCCCATTATTTAACTCTTACACTGTGGTAGGCACTGTTCAATGGCCTAATTTCATTAAACAGTTACTGCAACCCTGCAAGATCATCCCATTTTTACTTACAAGGAAACTGAGGCCATTGAGGTTACATATCTTGCTCCATAACTTGGCTCTGAAATGGAAGCCAAGTTTATTGTAAAAAAAAAAAAAAAAACAACCCAGGATGGACAGTTGATAAAACATCTGTAGTCAACCAGAAAATTCTAGTCTAAGACTGATTTATTTTCTACCATGTTTCAAGGTCCAAGAACCTCTAAGATTTCTGTTTTCCATGAAGTATAGACTCATACTTATCCTACTGCCTTTGAGACCATTGCTCTGAATTATAAAGCCTTTGTACTAAAAATATCATTTCCACATATCTTGAGTCCAGTCATGGAAATAAGTGGTACCAAGGCTTCCCTGGTGGCTCAGACGGTAAAGCATCTGCCTACAAAGCCGGAGACCTGGGTTCAATCCCTGGATTGGGAAGATCTGGAGAAGGAAATGGCAACCCACTCCAATATTCTTGCCTGGAAAATGCCATGGATGGAGGAGCCTGGGAGGCTATAGTCCATGGGGTCACAAAGAGTCGTATACGACTAAGCTACTTCACTTTACTTCAAGCTTAGATAAAAAGCTCCTTACCTATCTCCTATTACTATATAAAAAAGTGATGCTGAATTTTATTCCTAGGGTAGAGAGACATCCATACTTATTTATGATAGCTTTATTTTGGCTTGGTTAAATAACCCTTAGTAAGGATTGAATAACATAATTCCTGGTTGTTTTTAGGTTTAGCTAACTGTAACAGAAACTCCAAATTATTGTAATTGAAAGAAGACTGTTTTTTTGTTTGTTTGTTTACTTCATCTATAAAAATGGGATGAGAAAGCGCAGGGCTGTTTTGGTGGCTCCATAGTTATTTGGGAACTTAGTCCCCCAAGCTTCCACTCCATCTTTGCAGTGATCTTGTTCTCACTTTCCAGGTCTCAAGTGGATAGATTCGTTTCCTGGGGCTGCTGTAACAAGGAACCACACACTTATGGCTTAAAGCAACAGAAATTTACTCTCTCGCAGCGCTGAAGACCAGATGTCTGGAATTTGAGCCCCAACCAGGAGGGCTGTACTTTCTCTGGAGGCATCCTGGGGACCATCCATTGCTTGCTTCTTTTAGCTCGTGGTGGCCTGGTCATTTCTTGGCTTGTGGCCACATCACTCCAATCTCTGTCTCTGTGCTCACGTGGTCGTCTCTTTTTTTCTGTGGTGGATCTCCCTCAAACTTCCTCATAAGGATGCATGTGTGCTAGCATTAAGGCCCAGGTGGATAGTCCAATATGATCATGATCTTTCATCACAAACACAGAATTCTTGTTTACTATATTAGGAGACATTCACAGGTTCTAGGGACTAGGATGTGGGTCTCTTTTGGGAACAGGAAGGGGAGGGGCATCATCCAGCCTACCAAAATGCATTGCTAGCCATTTTACCTCTGTTTCAAGAAACAAGACTGATGAAGGGGAGGAGAAGGGACACACCCACTCTCCTGAACATGTTTCAAAAATGGCAGGCATCAGGTCCTCTCGCATTTCACCAACAACATGTCAGTTATCTCCAAGTCAGGCTCGGAATTAAAGTCACATTCCAACTGACTATGATCTCAATTTTTACATAGTAGGGCAGAAGAGATATCATGGGACAAAAACTATCAGTTATCACCTGCCATTTTGGCCACCTAGACATTCATATACACCTTTCTTTCCAGAAGCTCTTCCTGCTCAGACTTTCCCCAGGGGAAAGAGTTCCAAAGCCCATCAAGCCTGGGATATCTGAGCTGATGAGCAGTTATCTCATTTCTGACAGATACATATATGATTCCACACAGTCCAGGTATCTTCCCCCAACAAAAGTATACCTCAGTGCTCCAAAAACAAGGCAACCACATTAAAAACTTCCATCTAGAAGATGGAGAATGGGAAACAGAACCCTCCCGGAAGTTACCACACCTAGCTGGGCAGGAATAATGGTGACTCTGGTTAAGCAGAGTAAGTTTCCAGTTGACCCTGTCTTAAAATGCCTCTGAGTGGACTTCCCTGAGCACTATTCTCTGTGGTTTCTCTGAGGTGGACTCTGGAGGAAGTGCCCTTTTTAAATCCGCATGGCTTTCATGAACCTGCTCCTCACTGGTAATGATTTGGAGGCCAAGGAAATGGCTTGTTTTAATCCCAACTATTTGGGGATTGAGCAGGATTTGGGTTTTTCTGGTAATATAAGGTCCTCAAGAATCTAGTGGACTTCCAGTGTATCTGCTTCTGGTCAGTTCTCTGTGTTAATAATGACAGATAAAAATCTCGTAGAGTCAGAGTTTTAAAAACTGACGAAACACAGGTCTTTCATTTGTTGCCTCTGGCTTTCTGCCCATCCCCCCTTCTTTCATGTTTCAGCCTGGTTTTCTCAAAGCCATCTGAAGCAAAGAGCCAGGGTGAGAGACAAAACTCTTCATCTGATTTTCTGACCTGGCTCCAATCATCTGGCAGAGAACAATTAACCACAGGTGCTTTGGGGAAGACTCCGAGGCACCATCTTATCTTTGCTAACTCCGTCTCTTTGCAGCCTTTACCTAAAACTGCTCCATTCTGAGATACAAAAGCAGTTAGCTTTTTCAGTCTCAAAAGGTCCAAACCACTGACTGTTAGGAATATGGACTTGGGACCCAAATCATCTAGTTCAAAACTGGTCCCTTACTTATCAGATGTGTAACTAGCAAGTTACTTAATCTCATTGGTCCTCATCTGCAAAATGGGGCTAAAAACAGTATCTGCTTCATTGTGTTTGAAGATTAAGTTACTTAAGGCATATAAAACACTACAATAGTACCTGGTACAGAGTAAGCAGCTTGTATCTGTAGCTAGTATTAACTTGCTCTTGAGCAACTTGAGGATGTAGTTTGTTACCAGATCAATGAGCTCTCAACTGGATTTACCTTCTTTGTAAACTCTGCTAAAGCAGCAAGAAGTAGGAAACATAAGACAACATCTTGAATTTTTTCTATGATTTCCCCTAATGCTAGAGTCACAACAAGTGGTCTGCTTTCTAAGATACCATAGTAATCATTTCATCAAATATTTTGCCATAATATAACAAGAGTATTTAACTTTTCAGCTCCCATTATCTGAGGCATCAGCACCTGCATTTTAGGTTTTGTTATAGCCAACATTCTACTTGCAGGCATCAAATTCTGTATCTACAGGGTTTATATTTGTCAGCTCCTAAGAGAGTCTTAAATACAGGAAACCTAAACAAGATGAATCTTCACTTCCTTTTGCCTCAAATTTGGATTGAGGTAGTCTAGAAGATTCCATGGTGATTCCATAGTTGGATCTGGGACACGTGTTGTCTCCAGTTGTGGCTCAGTGGTAAAGAATCGCCTGCCAGTGCAGGAGACAAGGGTTTGATCCCTGATGCAGAAGATGCCACAGGTCCCAGGGCAACTGAGCCTGTGCACTGCCACTGTTAGGGCTGCACTCTAGGACCTGAGAGCCACAACCGTAACCACTGAGGCCAAGCGCCGCCGGCTGCACTGAAACTTCGCACGCCTAGAGCCCCGTGCTCCACAGAAGCCACTGCAATGAGAAGCCCAACACCACAACTAGAGAAAAGACCACTCAACAAAGACCCAGCACAGCCAAAAGTTTTAAATGCCTAACATATGACCTTTTATTCTTTCCCTATTATACAAAAATGTAAAACCAGTGGGTGTGTATGTATTTAAAGAATAAAATAAAACCCAATTGCAAAGCAATTATCCTTCAATTAAAAATAAATAAATTTAGTGAAATAAAGACCAAATAGCATATATCAAATTATAGATCTGTCCTGAAAGAGTTTATGACTTTCCCTTAGCATATAATTGCGTTTCCTAAAATTAACTTACATTTGTATTTTTAAAAATAAGAACCAAACTATTTGCATGTTTTTGTATGACATACAGTTGGTAGAAGCTTTTTATTTACATAAATAAAATACTTATTTTAACCCCTATGTTTCTTAAACTTACATGCAGAAAAATTATATTCTTAGAAGGTATAATGACCAAAATATGAGTTAAAATGAAAGACAGGATGTTTACTTCAGTATACTAAACATTTAGAGGAGATGTAAAAAGTTGAACATTTTCCATTAGTTTTTTTTTTTTCTTTCTCCTTTTCAGTTTACCTTCATGAGAAAAAGAAAATTGAATAAGCCAACAACTAATATTTGGGGTTTTTTAACTGCCACAAAAATTCAAATTAGAGAAAAATTACTAATGAGCTAAAGAATATATAAATGGTTTGTTTTGTTTCTCCATCAACCAACATTGCTGTATCTGTGCCTAAGCTTTTTTTCTTTTTCTTTTTTTTTTTTTTGGGGGGTTGGTTTTGTTTGGTTTTGTTTTGGGTGATGTTCAGCATTTTGTGTCCTGATAGGAATTTTAATGAATGTAAAACAAAAGCACTGGTACCAAGCTGAGCCCCGTGGATGAATCAGGTAGGCGTGTGTATTCACAGCACCGATTACTGACAATTTTCTTACTTATGGACAATTGGACAATTGCCCAAATGTTGGTCAATCAGACATGGCACTAGAGAGGCATATTTTTAAAAGATCCTGGACACATTTTTTTAAAAATAGGTAGACTTCAGGGATAGAATTAAAAGAAAATTTACAAGACCACTAAGCAAGCCTGAAATACTCTGCACGGTTTCTCTGCTTCAGACACAATGGATGTAGAAGCAGGATCCAGCCTGAGAGTCTGCTTCAGACAGTAACTCTTCGACTTGTCACTGAGATAAAGTGCTTCCTTGAAGCCAGGAGGCATTAACCATTTCCTTTTTGCAGTCAGTCCAGGTTTTAAATAGAGTAACGGCTCATTTATTCTTTTCCTTCATCTTTAGAATACTAATGTGGGCAACAGGTATTCAGAGTTTATGAGTGGAACATCTTACAACAAAAAATGGAATTTCTGTAAGTTCCAACAGGGCACGAAAGATTCATGACCCATTTGCGCTGGTTAATATTTGGTTATATCTTACTTAACTTTGTTCAGAAAGGATTTAAGGCAACCAACTAGAATTTTCGGTTTAATGCATAGCCCTTGCCCTCATCTGAAGGTGACTTTGATACCTGAGTAAGTCTTTTCAGGTCTCAGTTTTGCATGGGCTAAAACTAGGATAGGCCTTCCTTAGCTCCTGCTTTAATACTCTCCATAGGTTCTGTATCCTCCATGGTCAAATTCTTTAACATGGCCTACGAGCCCTTCCTGCTCTCACTTCCTGCCAAAGTTTTACATTTTCCCTAACAGCATATAGGTTTCACCCATGGCTCAGCAGGTAAAGAATCTGCCTGCAATACAGGAGATGTGCA
This sequence comes from Nanger dama, assembly GCA_917880005.1. Classification (NCBI taxonomy): domain Eukaryota; kingdom Metazoa; phylum Chordata; class Mammalia; order Artiodactyla; family Bovidae; genus Nanger; species Nanger dama. The sequence continues at coordinate 56,101,419 of CAKJTW010000005.1, read as the reverse complement.
TTTGGTCCCTGGGTCAGGAAGATTCCCAGCAGTAGGAAATGGCAACTCACTCCAGTATTCTTGCCTGAAAAATCCCATGAACAGAGGAGCCTAGCAGGCTACAGTCCAAGGGGTTACAAAGAGTCAGACACAGCTGAGCACAGCACATAGCATATGACTTAGCCAGAACATTAAACAAAATACTTTTTAAGAACATTCTAATGGAAGGAAAGCAGATCCACAAGAAAATAAAGTTTAATTGATGACCAAGTGCTTTGTTTAAACTATTGGCCAATTGTGCATTATTTTATTGCTCTTTGTGTATTTTCAAGTATTTGTGTTTTAGAATGATTAGTACTTTTAAATTTATAATTCATTTTTCTGTTTTGCACAGCCATAGAGCAAAAATTTTAAATAGCATAAATGTCCAACAAATGGTGTTTTGCTTAAATTAACTACAGTAGGTTATAATAGAGTGGATACATGGTATGGTTTCATTTTACAAAAAATATATAAGAATATTAGAAATCATAAAAAGGACTTGGAAAATATTCAGCAAGATGGTTTTTGCAGTTATCTTTGAATGGGTGGGATTATTGTATCCTTTGTATTTACCCTATTCTTTTCTGAAGTACTAATTCATTCCTTTTTTTTTAATAAGGAAAAAATAATGGAAGAAACTAATGATCAATGAAGCTACCTTCTAACAAGTGAGAGTTTACTGTGTGCTTGGCACTGTGACAAGTTTTAGTTTTAACTGTTTGTTTTAATTCTCAATAATTCTGTGTGGTATATATGATGAACGGAGAAGGCAATGGCACCCCACTCCAGTACTACTGCCTGGAAAATCCCATGGACGGAGGAGCCTGGAAGGCAGCAGTCCATGGGGCCACTGAGGGTCGGACATGACTGAGCGACTTCACTTTCACTTTTCACTTTTATGCATTGGAGAAGGAAATGGCAACTCACTCCAGTGTTCTTGCCTGGAGAATCCCAGGGATGGGGGAGCCTGGTGGGCTGCCGTCTATGGAGTCACACAGAGTCGGACACGACTGAAGTGACTTAGCAGCATATATGATGATTACCATTTTATAAATGTGAAAATAGGAACTTAGAGATGGCAAGTTCAAGACCATATTGTCAGCTATGTCTTGAGATTGGATTTGCACATAGACCAACCATGCTTCTAAATATTATAATTCCTGCTGCTTATGGATATTTAGGTTGTGCTTTCAACTATTAAAAATAGCCCAAGGAAGAAATAAATAGCCAAGACCCTGATGCTGGGAAAGATTGAAGACAGGAGGAGAAAGGGATGACAGAGGATGAGATGGATGGATGGCATCGCTGACTCAATGGACATGAGTGTGAGTAAGCTCTGGGAGATGGTAAAGGATAGGGGAGCCTAGCATGCTGCAGTCCATGGAGTCACAAAGAGTCCAACATGACTTAGCAACTGAACAACAATAGCAAACTAATTCAAAATTTTAAAAGCAAAATTAAAAATCATTTTACAAATCAATAATTCTTCAAGTCATGGACTATTTGTTTCATGGTGCACCAAAATGAGCAAACTTTGAAGAAGAAAAAGTAACTAGAGACACTCCTTTCAACACAAAAATTTTCTTCAGCAAATTGTTACATTGATCAGCCATTTAAAGAAATTTACAATCAAGCTACTTTAGAGACAAATTATCCAGAGTCCTTGGGCCACCATAGGCACTTACTTGGCTCCCACTAAGCCATTTGGACACTTCATACTCCCACACATAGCAAGGACTTTTGGAATCTTGACCTTCCCCCATGCCCTAGAATTTTCTTTCTACTGCTAGTAATTCTTATTAAATCTTCAAGATTTTGATTCTTCTCCCACAACAAGCTTCCATTTCCAAACTGAAGATGTTGTTCAGTTGCTAAGTCATGCCCAACTCTTTTCGAGCCCATAGACTACAGCACACCAGGCTTTCCTGTGTGTGCTTCACTGTCTCCTGGAGTTTGCTCAAACTCATGCCCATTGACTCTGTCATGCTGTCCAACCAGTTGAGGTAAATATCAGTGTTCTCCCACATCTGGAACACATAACAGCTAATATGGCAAATCAAGTGGCCAAGTCAATATGACCTTGGCCAACCAGAACAAATCCAGCTACACAACAGTCCATGCTGGAAAGATCACATTGTCTATTATCTCTCCAATGGGTACCTAAGCTCTTTGAGGACAGATTAAATCTGATATTTAATTTCCTATCACAGGGCATATTGGCTGTACTGGAGCTGAATTGCACTGATGCTGAGGCTGAAACTCCAATACTTTGGCCACCTGATGTGAAGAGCTGACTCATTGGAAAAGACCCTGATGCTGGGAGGGATTGGGGGCAGGAGGAGAAGGGGACAACAGAGGATGAGATGGCTGGATGGCATCACTGACTCAATGCACATGCGTTTGGGTGAACTCCAGGGGTTGGTAATGGACAGGGAGGCCTGGTGTGCTGCAATTCATGGGGTTGCAAAGAGTCAGACATGACTGAGCAACTGAACTGAACTGGACTGGACTAGAGTTGAATTAGGATAGCAAATGGAGCCATTCTCAAGCATATCCTCCTCTTTCTTTGGTTTAGAATGCTCAGGGAACTTCTCACCCATCATAGAACATGTGGTATTCACAGAAACAGTGCTTTGGTTACATGCCTGATTTCCCTGGAGCTCCAAAACATCATGGGAAAGTGCATGGAATCTGCTCACCATTGGTATTGGATATATGTGGAGAATCCTATGGACAGAGAAGCCTGGCAGGCTACAGTCCATGGGGTCCCAAGAGTCAGACACGTCTTAGCAACTAAACCACCACCACCATACCTAGTAAAGGGTTGAAGGTGAGGGTGAGGAGTCAGGCTTCACCAGGAGACCACGCAGTCCCTAAAGGAAAAAGTACCATGTCAAATCTGGCAGGCAGGGCTGGGCCACTTGTGAAAGGGGAGCAGTTGTTCCAGGTTCAAGTGAGGTGGTTAATTACCAACTCCCCACTCAACACTCAGCAAACCAATCCAGAATATCTGTGTGTTAAAAAATAAAATTAGAATATCACCTGGGGAAATTCCTGGTGGTCCAATGGTTAAGAACCTGCCTGTTAGTGCGGGGAACACTGGTTCAGTCCCTTGTCCAGGAAGATTCCATGTGCCACAAGGCAACTGAGCCTGGGTGTCACCACTAATAAGACCTGCACACTCCAGAGCCTGTGTTCCCCAGCAAGACAAGCCGTCATGATGACATGTCCTCACTGCAACTAGAGAGTAACCCTCGCTCTCCACGAGGGTAGAGAAAAACTGCAGCAGCAATGGAGACTGGAGCAGCCAAAAATTAATAAACAATAAATAAGGTTAAAAAAAAAAAATCACTAGAGGACCAAGCATTTCTCAGCGAGATCCACCCCTCCCTGCTAAAGGGCACTAATCGGGGAAATGTAGACACATTCCTCAGTCTGTGGAGACAGAGTCATCAAAATTCAAAGTCAGACATATGAGTGCTCAAGGAACATGTGGGAAACCCAAGGGTGTGGACAGGCAGGACCTCTCCATCCCGCACATGCTGCCCTATATTATTTTGGTGGCCATAACAAATTAGCACATACTCTGTGGCTTACAACAACATAAACTTATGATTTTATAGTTCAGATATCTGACATGAATTTCTTGGGACCAAAATCAAGATGTCAGCATGGTTGTGCTCCTGCTGAAGCCTCTCTAGTGGAGTGGTTGTTACCTTGCCTTTTCCAGCTTCCACAGGTCACTCACTTTCTTTGGATGGTGGCCTCTTCAAAAGCCTGCAATGGTAGGTCAAGTCCTCCTGACTTTGCCTTAGTCTGACCTCCTCTTTCGTCAACCTCTTGCATCTAGAGATACCTGTGATTACATTAGGCCCACTCAGATAATCCAGAATACTTGCCTTATTTTAAGCTCAATTGACTAGTGACCTTAATTCAATCTGTGAATGAAATTCCTTTTGGCTGTTCATTATAACATATTGATAGGTTCTGTGAAATTAGATTGTGGACATTTTTGAAGGGATTGGAATCATCCTGTCTATCACATATGTTGTTGTTCAGTCACTAATGTTGCTCTTGTCTGACTCTTTGTGTCCAACACCCATGGACTGCAGCAACACTTCGGGGCCCCCCATGGACCAGGCTCCTGTGTCCTCCACTATCTCCCAGAGTTTGCTCAAGCTCATGTCTATTGAGTCAGTGATGCCAACCAACCATCTTGTCCTCTGTCATTCACTTCTTCTCCTGCCCTCAATCTTTCCCAGCATCAGAGTCTTTTCCAGTGAGTTGGCTCTTCGCATCAGATGGCGAAAGCATTGGAGCTTCAGCTTCAGAATCAGTCCTTCCATTGAATATTCAGGGTTGACTTCCTTTAGGATTGACTAGTTTGATTTCCTTGCTGTCCAAGGGACTCTTAAGTTTTCCCCAGGATCACAATTTGAAAGCATCAGTTCTTTGGTGCTCAGCACGACTAAACAGATTATACCCCCAAAAGCAAGAGCAATAGCAGTGTTGAGTGCAGGGGGCCTGGCTGTGACGCAGGAACTGAGAGACCTCAGAGGAATATCCAGCAAGGAGTCCAAGGGACAGTGGCTCCAGAAGCCACTGGTGCAGGGGACAGACCTCATCCATCCCCCCACCCCATCCACCACGGGATTCCTAGGAAGTTAAAATAAGGAAGGGCTGACACTTTCTCTTATTTAGCAACTAATCAATGAATCTATGGACAAACTGGAAACTAATATTACCAAAAACATAAATATTGGTGGATTCTGGGCTACTTTTTGGCTCCATTTATAGAACTTTTGTGATTCTCTATTATTCAAGAAGGAAGGGGCTTAGAGAATCAACAGATAGAATTGCTGAATGACATCAGATTTGTTGTTACTGGCTATCCATCACAGACATTACTCTCCAAAATACATCTCCAAGGTTAGATAACATATTGTTTAAAGCAGTTTTTCAGTAATTACATGATAAATGAACACATGAATGAATGCTCTAATCTCAGGTAGCATTTGCCAGAGTGGACAGATTATTTCTGAGTAGGTTTAAAAAATAATTCTGAAATTATATTTCTAGAAAGACCAAAGTATATTTCTCCTTTTGTTTAAACTAATCTTCTCTGGCACATCCATCCCTTCAAAATTTGTTCTTTATTTTATTTTTAATGGGAAAACCAAAGTTTAATACCATGCATACATGGGAGAGACGAAGGAAAAGTGAGTAACTCCTGCTATCTATTTTAGAATTGAATTCAAATACATTATTGGTTAGCTAGAGGGTGAATATTTTTCCTTTTTTAAGAAAATCAGTGTTTGTATTAGTTACTTGACCTATAAAATCAATTTGAAAAAGATAGTTTATTATACACAGAAAAGCTGTAAAACAATGGTGATTCCATAACTTCATGTAGATATATAAATTCAATGTGATTGTGGCTCTTAAATTAAAGATAGAGTGCCATAATTATTATAATACATCCGCCATGTGATGTTAAACCTTAAATTAGTTTCTCCAAGAAAATTTATTAATTGAACATTAAAGGACAGGTTGTAGATCTGGGTAGAAGATGTTTTCTATCCTTTTCTTGATGACAAGAGGAGACAATGTATTTTACTCCGGACACTGAAATGTTTACCACTCTTAAATGTTATCATAGATGGTAGTCAGTTTTGGGGGAATCTGCTTGAGAGTATTTGAATCAACATGTCAATACATAATATTGTACAGCAACTATGAGCTTCCCTGGCGACTCATTGGTAAAGAAACCACTTGCCGATGCGGGAGTCATAACAGATGAGGGTTGAATCCTGGGGTCAGGAAGACCTCCTGAAGAAGGAAATGACAATCCACTCCAGTGTTCTTGCATGGGAAATCCCACAGACATAGGAGCTTGGGGCCTACAGTCCATGAGGTCACAAGAGAGCAGAACATGACTTAGAGACTAAACAACAATGGCAACTATACTTCAATAAAAGATAACAAAATAAAAATTTTAATAAGCAAAAATATACATATTCAGTTCAGTCACTCAGTCGTGTCCAACTCTTTGCAACCCCATGGATCGCAGCACGCCAGGCCTCCCTGTCCATCACCAACTACCGAAGTTCACTCAGACTCATGTCCATCGAGTCAGTGATACCATCCAGCCATCTCATCCTCGGTCGTCCTCTTCTCCTCCTGCCCCCAATCCCTCCCAGCATCAGAGTCTTTTCCAATGAATCAACTCTTCGCATGAGGTGTCCAGAGTATTGGAGTTTCAGCTTTAGCATCAGTCCTTCCAATGAACACCTAGGACTGATCTCCTTTAGAATGAACTGGTTGGATCCCCTGCAGTCCAAGGGACTCTCAAGAGTCTTCTCCAACACTACAGTTCAAAAGCACCAATTCTTGGCCCCTCAGCTTTCTTCACAGTCCAATTCTCACATCCATACATGACCACTGGAAAAACCATAGCCTTGACTAGACAGACCTTTGTTGGCAAAGTAACGTCTCTGCTTTTTAATATATCTCCATATAAATTCCATGGACAAAGGAACCTTGTGGGTTACAGTACATGGGCTCCCAAAAAGTCGGACACAACTGAATTGACTTAACATGTTCACAATCTGTACAAATAATGAATCCAAATTCTATACATCTGAAACTAATACAATATGGTAAATCAACTAACTTCAATTAAAAAAAATGTCATATAGTTCTATATAAAATGAGTGGTATTTAAAATAATTTGTGATCAAAAGAATTTTAAATTCTACTTGCTTCTTATATTTTCCCTACTATTTTTATGCTAATAAAATTCATTTGTTTGTTCAATGAATTTCTTGGGGGCCTATTTGTTCTTGAAGTTAGGAATATAAAGATAAAGAAGTCCCAGTTCCTGCTTCCTGCTCTGTCGAGAGGTAGAGGTGACCAGGTGTGGCAATTAAGAAAGGCAGTGTAGGGCAATTACCAGAGGTTGGGTCATGGACATAGGTTGTCTAAGGTGTCATGCAGGCAAAACTCCACCGGCGGCAGGACAGAGAGCTCAGAGAAAGGAGGTGGAGGCAGACAGAAGCAAGAGAGGTGGGTTCAGCGATGCTTTAGAGGGTCAAGAACATGAGCTTTAGTCTCAAGAAGACCTAGACAGCTTGAAAAATCATGTCTGCCAAGTGACATTCTCTTTCCAAGCCTCAGTGTCCTTTCCTTTTAAAGTAGGGGCATCAGTAGTAACTCCTGTAGGTTTATTGTAAGGAGTGATGCACAGACAGGGCTTAGCACATGATCTCCTGTGACAATTGGCTGCCTTTTAAAAACATAATTTATATAGGAGGAGGAGGAAGGCAAGGAAGAGGAGGAAGGAAAGCAGAGGACAAGGAAGGAGGAAGGAGAGGAGGAAGAGAGTCAAAGGCACATCTCTTGATGAGATGCTCAGTGTCTGCTGCTGCAGGGCTGTGCAAATGGCTGGTAATGGCTGAGCAAAGCTTCAGGCATTAGAAGGAAGTGAACCAGAGTGGAAAGCAAATGTCAGCCTCGTGTGGAGACTTCAACTGATACTAGGCAGGAAACCAAGGACACTGCATCTATTTAAAGCTCGAAAATGAATCAAGTCCCCAAATGCCAGGGAGACCAGTGACCTGGAGGAACCACTGACATGACTGGGAGCCCCAGGAAGACAGCAAGGGTAATTCAGGGAGTGACTCATGAACCCAGACGTGTCTCCCGGAGCACACCCCCTTCATCCAGAAGAGGGCTGGGGATGCTTAAATATTTTGTCTGTATTGTACCGGTTTCATTTGGGAACCTGAGTGAGATCCACTTTGCAGAAAGGAGTTATAGGGAGATGGTAATAACAAGATCTAGGAAAATGAGATAGCGAGCTCACGAGAGAATATGGGAAAACTGAACACATAAAAGCAAGATACCACTGTGCAAGCCATTCGATGAATCCACAAACAAAAACTCTATACAATGGTGCAAGCATGTACCAAGTGTTTGGGTAGCTGAAGGAGAGTGCTATCAGTCAACCTGGATGAAGGCAGGAGAGGGCTGGAGGAGCATGGTCCTCTGGAGTCAGAGGATACATTCACCAGGAGAGCAGAGGAAAGAGACAGTCTGAGTGAGGGAACAGAAAGAGCAGTCACGCAGGTGTGAAAGTGGATGACAAATTTAGACACCAGTCTGGTGGTTATAACATTAAGGATATGTGTATCAACGACTCAGCGATGGAAGGAGAGAAAGCAAAGAAAATGGGAGTAAAAGACTGTTCTGTGAAGTGTTCCCATGCACCATGTGTATTGATAAACTTGGTTTTAGAAATAAATTATTCAGTGTGTAAGGGTCACAATGATTACATGACCCCATATATATTTTGATTATTAGGGTTTTTCTTCCTTTCACAGATGGCATCACTGACTCCATGGACATGGGTTTGGGTGGACTCCGGGAGTTGGTGATGGACAGGGAGGCCTGGCATGCTGCGGTTCATGGGGTCGCAAAGAGTCACACACCACTGAGCGACTGAACTGAACTGAACTGAACTGAACACAGATTGTGCTTTTGGCTTCCTGTACCAAATCTTAAGAGACTTCCCAGGTGGCACTAGTGGTAAAGAATCTGCTGCTAAGGGAGGTGACTACAGACATGCAGGTTCGATCCCTTTGGTCAGGAACATCCCCAGGAGGAGGAAATGGCAACCCACTCCAGCATTCTTGCCTGGAAAATTCCATGGACAGAGGACCTGGTGGGCTACAGTCCATGGGGCTGCAAAGAGTCAGACACGACTGAGTACACACTCATATATATGATATATAGTATTTTGCTTTACAGTTTACACATGTGCATGTCTCATTAAATTTTTATAGCAGCACAGGAAGATAGGTCTTACCGTCCCTAGATTTGCAAGTAAAAATAAAGTTTGAAAAAACACTAGTAAGTTGCATGCCTGGGGTTACTGTATATTGACTGAGACTGGCTGCCTCCTGTTCATTCATATTCAGCAAACATGTACTGAGTTCCTTCTCTCCTGCCAAGTGCTCTGATAGATGCTGGGAATACAAAGAATGCTCAAATGAATACACAGAGAGGAGGGAAAACTATTATATAAACAATGAATTAAAATACATTGAAATAAGAACTACTATAAGGATGTGCATGGCACTGCACCTCAGAATATGCACACAGAGACTTAGAAAGAGCTGCCCAGAAGCAGTGCCACCTGAACTATGAGTGTTTAGGGGAGAAAGAGAGAAAGGTTGGTCCAGCTCTGGGACTTGCATGGGCAAAGCCATGGAAACACGAGAGAGTACTATGTGAGGCCAGTCTGTGAGAAGTGCAGGAAGGCTAGTCTTGGCTGGCAGATGAAAGATACAGGAGCTAGATGAGAAAAAAATAGTCTTTGCAGGCTACACTTGAGGGTTTGAGTTTTTGTGGTCTTAGTGCCTGTGATCCACTGGAAGATTTTAATTGTGAGAGCAACAAGATCAGATTTGTTATTCAGAAAGCACACTCTGGCAGCAGTTCAGTGGGTGGAAAGGAAAGTGGTTACCCTGGAGACGGGCAGACCCAGTAGAAAACTATGACAATAATCCAGGAGAGAGAAAATGAGGATAGTGGTTGGAGGAACAGGCAGATTCAAAGACATTTTGGAAAATTCGCTGGGTAAAAATGCTGAATGAAAGGAAGACTCAAGAATAATGGTCAGGTTTCTGGCTTGGGCATCTAGGTGAATGGTAAATGAATCAAGAAGTAGAGTTCCAAAGAAACAAGATTTGGAGGAAAATATTATGAGTATGTGTGGGATGAGTTCAATTTGAGGTGCCTCTGGGACTTCTACAGGATGTGGTTAATATATTTAAAATTCAGAACAGAGGTTATGACTGAAGACATAGATTTAAGAGTGATCATCAAATGGTTGCTGAGATTTCGACTGTCTCCAAAACTACAAGATCTGGGTATCACTGATCCTAACCAGTTCATCTGCACCATCTCTGAAGTACTAGATCAAGCTTTGTTCCAAAGTACAAATTAGCATAGCAGCTCAGTAAACAATGTCTCTGAGTTTCTGGAAAGAAAGATGTTCAGTCACCATAAGGCCCAGAATTAATGAAAAGTCACAGAAATAATAGCTCTATTCTCTGGTTGCTTTTGAACCTCAACTCTTTGGCAACAAGGTAATAATTTACAGAACTGCCGAAAAGACCTTCTGGTAAATGGGGCAGCGAGAAGAGTTTGTTTTTAATATTCATTCTAAACCATATGTGTGGTTGTATTTTGAAACTGCTAGTTCACATTCTTGACCTGAATTCCTTTTCTAATTGGAAAGTTAATTTTGATTTTGATTATAGGATATAATTTCTTTAGAAAAAAGCTCCCATGAAAGTTAGTTCCTTCTCATTGTTCTTTTTAAAATTAGATAAAATGACAAGAATTGGATGATATGTGCTTATGTAATAAATATAGTTTGCCTGTATTTTAATTAGAAAGCAGTTCTTGGAAGAAAAATATTCCTGCTCAGCTGTGAACAAATATCAACAACATAATTTCAAAATCAAGTGGAACATTGTTATTTTCTTTTAGGTTGGGTAGGGATGATTATAATGACCAATAAAGTGCTATAGTCATGAATGCTTGGGAAAAAAAAACACTAAAATCAATATTTTGTCCCCAAATTGCCACAGATATGAAACAATCAATCCCACTACTTTTCTGTTTCCATCCCTCCCCACCGCACCCCTCCCCCGCTTCCAAATTTGGATTAAAGTAGAAAGAGTGAAAAATTCAATTGTTACTACCCATATTTTGTCACCAGAATGAACATCAAGGAGGAAGAAAGGAAAAGACAACAAATGCTTTACACGTTTAATCTTCTCATGATAGTTTTCACAATAATCCTGTTCTGAGGATTCACAGAGCTAACATACTTAAAACTATTAAAACAACAATAGTAAAACAATTAAAGCAGTAAGTATTACATGATAAATGCTCCATAAGTATTCAATAGTTTTATTGTTAATTAGATATATCTCCAGGCTTTATCTAAGGAATCCCATACCCAGGAGGTTAAACATCTCTCCCAAATGACATAGCTGGTAAGAGATGGGTCCAGGGTGAGAACCCAGGTCTGCCTGCCTCCAGATCTTATGCTCCTTCTATTATTCTATACTGCCACTTAGTGACAAGTAAGTTTAGTCCCTAGTATATTCTCATGGAGAGACTACCGAAATAGGTGTATAAAAAATCCAGCGTCTATCCTTTGATAACTTGTGCCAAATAATCTTTCCATTTACCTCTGTCTTAGTTTTCTCATTTGGAACAATAGAGTTATCATTACTTTTCTTCTTTGCCAATATACTACCCAAATATTCAATATAGTGTAATATAGTTTCTATGGTATTACTTCGTTATACAGAATCCTTTTGGATTTTCAGAATAGAGCTAATTTGATCTAATGGAAGGCACATTGAATTTCCCGTTCCACAAACTTGGACATATTACTTAAGTTAATGAAATTCGTTGAGTCTCTGTTTTCTCACTGATGAAAAAAGCTAGAGGTTGAATTAGATGTTCTCTGGGTTCTTCAACCATCTTATAAAATGGGGTTGTGTGGGAATTATTCCAAAGTTTAGATACAGGAAAGGGCTCAGAGAAGAGCAATGGTTTTCCCCAAGGATGTTTGGAAAATAAATGAAGAAATCCTAGGACCTGGGATTTTTGACTCCTAATACAATTTCCTTTCTATTCTGCTGAGCTACACTTTATCTGATGGTCAAAGACACATTAATAATGCTTGATATGAGTGATGATCTAACTCAACAGATGAATGCTTTTGCCTTTAGGCTGACCGATAAACTTCAAAGTAATTAGCATCTTACAACTAAGCTGAGATCTGAGTGACGTTGGTGACCTGCCAAAAGAAAACAGCTGGCACCAGGCTTTGTAAGTTGCCCTTCATCAGTAAGCTTCACTTTAACACAGCAAAGTCCACTCTACCTCTACCTGAATTGCCCTCTTGAAACAAGCAGTGTCGTCTTTCTCTTGAATTGGCTGGCACTGCTGTGATATCACTTCTCACATGATATTCCAAAAGGCAATTGTGATCTCTAGCTTCAAGCTGTTGGCAATCCACTTGGAGAAAATGAGGTTTGATGTTAAGCATTTGGCAGCTTCTATCATAGCTGGATTGAATAAAAGGGTCCTTAAATCACCTGGAATATCTGAATTCTGTATAAATGTGACTCAGTATTTAAACTGGGTGAGAAGTCCTAAAGCCTCAGGTTTCACAAAAGGAGAGCTTCAACTGTCAAAGCTATCAAGATCTTGGGAATGATTTAGTTTAGCTAATTTATTTTGTAAAGGAAGAATTTACCACATTTATGAGGGTGGGGGAAGAAGGAATTAGAGCTAGAGTCCCTTATTTTAGGGAACTACAAAAGTAAATGGATGCTTGGCAAAACACTAACAACATGAGAGGAACTGTGCATTTTCTAAATGCAAGTTGATGTTCCTCCGTATAAATCCAAGCCATTCTAGCGTTGCTTCGTCAGCAAGCATCCCAGCCCTTAGACAAGGCAGAAACCAATAGAGAGCCAAGTGCAGCAGCCCTTCCTCCTTTCTTGCTCTAACCATTATCCACCAGCTTCTATGGTCCATTTTTCACGTCGCTCATCCCTGACCATGACCTTCTGAAGGCACTATGTCCCCTCCAAAAACAGACTAACAAGGCAACTCAGACCTACCTGCTATAGATTGAACAGGTGTGTCACCCCCAAAAGTCATATGCTGACATTTGAACTGCCAATGTGGTAGTATTAGGTGAGGCTTCTGGGAGGGGAGAATAGTATCCTCAGGAATGGGGTTAATATTCTGGTAAAACAGACCCTGGAGAGCTCTCTCAGCCCTTCCACTGTGAGAACACAGCTATAAGATGGTTCCCATGAACCAGGAAATGGGGCTCTCACCCGATACTGAATCTGCTGATGCCTTGACCCTGAACTTTTCAGCCACCAGAACAGTGAGAAATAAATTTCTGTTTCAGCTCCCAGTCTATGCAATTCTGTTATAGCAGCCTAAAGAGACTAAGACACTGCCTGTGATTTTCTAATAAAGTGTTCTCCCCTCCCCTCCCCTCTCTCCATCTCTCTCAGTGGCCCTATGTTGCTTGCACCAGTTGTATTTCTGGTTTGGAGAGCAGCAAGAATGCAAAGGCTTTGCAAATGATTACTGTGCTCTCTACTGTATCTGCTTCAAAGATAGAGTAACAGTTAGTCTTGTGAACAAAATGGCACACTCACTGAGGTGATGCTGTGAAAGCTTTTCTCTAGGACACGCCTGTCTTCAGCTCACAACCCCTCATCCAGCTGCACTTAATCAGCTCAGGGTACACACCCTTATCTTCCAATCACAGCTTCAACTGGAAGACAGGGGATATGGAGGGACTTGGCGGGTCCAAGGGCTTAGTCTTCCAGAAAAAGAAAGTGGCTGTTACCCCAAAAAAAAGACCTAAATCAGTTTGGTGTGGCTAAAAGAATGCGATTTTCCTGGGTGATCTGTCAAACAAATCTCATTATTCCACAGGATCATATCATTCTCCCCCTACCGCTGCCCCCTCTTTTTCAACCCCAAACAAAATAATGGATTAACCCAACTCTTTTTCCCTCCCCCTGCCTTCAGACTGCAAGATGATATTTTTGTGTGTCTTTTCTCTTTTAAGACTACCTTGATGTTCAGCATAACCTGAGCTCATCTGGATAAAAGCACGAGCTAGGAGAAGATACTCAGAGAATCACAATACTGAGTCCAGAGCCTCCAGGGAGGAGCCAGGTTGCAAAGCTTACCAAGGAAAGTCATCTGATATAATTTAAGACACAGAATTCTCACCAGTCTGAATGGAAAGTGAGAATGTGAGCAAGCTGCTTCTCATTGAGAACATAAGACATTGGCTCAAAAGTCTTGTGTTTTCTGTTTAATAAATTAAAGAAACCATCACAAATGGAACCTGGAGTTGAGTGACCACATCATAATTCACTCACTGTGTGTGATGAATAAGCCACCTGTTTTTGATGGAGACATTCCCCAAAGTAACATTAAAGTAATGAAAATCATTGGAAATTATTCTTTCTAGAGAAAGATGATGCTATTGACCCACCAAGAGCGATCAGGATTGTTTTCAACAGTGAGAAAGGATTTGCAACGTAACAAATGGGAGCTAACTGAAAGTGCTGACCCATAGCCATGAAGCAGAGAACATCCAGCAGAAGTTTAAGTGTGTTAGTAAAGCGCTCCTGTATGAAACCGGCCTGCAATGCAGGATACTGGATTTGATCCCTGGGTTGGGAAGATCCCCTGGAGAAGGGAATGGCTGTGCACTCCAGTATTTTTACCTGGAGAATCCCATGGACAGAGGAGTCTGGCTGGATACAGTCCATGGTGTCACAAAGAGTGGACACAACTGAGCCACTAACACATACAAAATGATTAGCGCTTGATGCCTGCCCTCCATACACACAAAAAGGTTTTGCCATGGCAATCCCTCCCCCAAATTACAACTGTATCAGTGATAAAATATGATACTGAAACAATATATACAAACACATGCACACACACAAAACTGTATGAAAACACACAAAGTAAAAGGAAATAGGGAAATGACTAATTTTGAAACTTTTCAAAAATAACCTCCATATTCCTAGATTGCCACTCTCTAGACAATAAGTTGAACAAATACGTATTATAACATAGGCAGAGCTGAAATGTATTTTACCAATAGCATTTTAATATGTGCAGTAGCGGGGCAGCGGAGAAGGCAATGGCAATCCACTCCAGCACTCTTCTCTGGAAAATCCCATGGGCGGAGGGACCCTGGTGGACTGCAGTCCATGGGGTCGCTAAGAGTCAGACACGACTGAGCGACTTCACTTTTACTTTTCACTTTCATGCATTGAAGAAGGAAATGGCAACCCACTCCAGTGTTCTTGCCTGGAGAATCCCAGGGACGGGGAGCCTGGTGGGCTGCCGTCTACAGGGTCGCACAGAGTCGGACACGACTGAAGTGACTTAGCAGCAGCAGCCGGGGGGTCGGGGAGGGGGTGGGGGACAGGGAGTGAACTTCTGTTTAGGGCACTGAGGAAGGAGTTTGTATCAGACTTATCCTCTGACTGAACAGCTATAAAATTTGTGTATGTGTGTGCTTGAAGTCAAAGTGTTACTCATTCAGTCATGTCCAACTCTTTGTGACGCTATGGACTGTAACCCGCCAGGCTCCTCTGTCCATGGCATTCTCCAGGCAAGAATACTGGAGTGAGTTGCCATTTCCTCCTCCAGGGGATCTTCTCGACCCAGGGATGAAACTGGGTCTCCTGCTCTGCAGGCGGGTTCTTTATCCCTGAGCCACCGAGGAAGCTCCCAGGGAAGCCCCATGTGTGTGTTTTAACTATTTGAATATTACAGAAAGAAACCAATGCAGTTAAGAGTTGAGAACTCTAAGGGGACTCTTCTGGTGGTCCAGTGGTTAAGACTGCATTAAAATTGCAGGGAGTGCCAATTCCATCTCTGGTCAGGGAACTAAGATCCTGTATGCTGTTTGGCCAAAATAAATAAATAAAGAGTTGAGGACTCTAAATCCTGAATCCTTCAAAATTTTGCCAGGATTCCAGAGAAAAAGGAGCTGTTTCGATGTCAGCCCCACAAAACCTCAGGGAACAGTCTGATTTGGGGCACAAAGCACGGAAGCAAAACAGAAAACTAACGGCATAGGGTTTGCAGCACTCACTACACTCAGCGCCTGAACAACAGCCTACACTGCGGAGATAAAAATCAAGGTTTTAATTGAGGAAACAAGAAAAGATTTGGAAACAAGTGACGTGTATGTGATGTAGAAAGAGTAGTGCTTAAGGGGGAAATTTTAAGCCTTAAATAAATTTACTAGCATAGGGAGAAAAAGGTTAAAAATCCGTGAACTATGCATCCAAATCAAAAATCTAGAATGAAAAATCAACCATATTAAATAAAAAGAATAGGAAGAAAACAGCAACAACAAAAAAAGAGATCCGTATTCAAAGTAAAAAATAAACAAATATTCATCTGGCAAAATTAATGGGGCAAAAGTCAGTTATTTGAAAAGGTTAATATAATTTATAAATTTCCAGAAATGCAGGTCAGAAAATGGGAAATATTAGAAACAAACTATTAATATCAGGAATAAAAAGGAACATCAGTATACACATTAAATACAGTGAGAGGTGGTTATAAATTTATATCAACCTCATAAATTAGATAAATACATTTCTTGAAAAGAACGCAGTTTATCAAAATTGACTTAAATAAATAAATAGAAATTCCAAATAATGCTACTATCTATGAAAATGATTGCTTTTAACTCTTCTCAGAGAGAAACTCTGGCCCAGGTGCTTCAAAGAGAAACAGGCTAAATACTTCATATAGAAATAATTTCATCTTGTACAAACTTTTGAGAGTCTAGATATAGAGAGGATACTTTCCAACTCCTGAGGCCAGAACAATCTTGACAATAACACCAGACAAAAACATAAAAAGAAAAATTATAGGCCAATCTTTCTTGTGAATAGAAGCACAAACATACTAAATAAAAATAGCACACTGAACCCAACAATATGGAAAAGCCAAAAATGAACTATTAGAATCAATAAGTGAATTTATCGAAGTTGGCAAATACAAAATGAAAACGCAAAATAAGTTGCATGCATAACATACCAAAAAATAACTAGAAAATAAAATTAGCATAAAAATTAAGTAACTAATATTATATCTAACAGTGGTGTGTAAGAAGAAAAAGTATAAAACATATGGAAAGAAATTAAAGAAGACCTAAGTCCATACAGTGTATACTGTGTCCTTGAAATAGATGAAAACAGTGTAGGAAAGCCATTTGTCTCCAGATTGATTTATAAATTCTATACACTCCTAATCAAAATCTCTACAAGTATTTCTGTGATCTTTAAAAAGCTGATTTATATCAATGTAGAACTGACAAAGAGAAGGCAATGGCACCCCACTCCAGTACTCTTGCCTGGAAAATCCCATGGACAGAGAAGCCTGGTGGGCTGCAGGCCATGGGGTCGTGAGTCAGACATGACAGCGACTTCACTTTCACTTTTCACTTCCATGCATTGGAGAAGGAAATGGCAACCCACTCCAGTGTTCTTGCCTGGAGAATCCCAGGGATGAGGGAGCCTTGTAGGCTGCCATCTATGGGGTCGCACAGAGTCGGACATGACTGACGCGCCTTAGCAGCAGCAGGAGCAAAACTGACAAAGATCAAGAATAACCATTGAAGAAGGCAAAGACCTATAATATAGTATCAGATTTTGAAAGATATTGGTACTGTAGATATAAATATCATAAATAAGTTTATTATTGGTTAAAGAATTGACAGTGAATATATTGAACAAAATATTCCAGAAACACCCCAATTCTTCATTGCTGATGAAAGTGCCATAACAAGCATGAAAATGATAGTTTCCCTTGCATTACCTCCACCAATAAATGGTGCTGTATGAATTGGATGTCTCTAAAGAGAAACAAAAATGAATCTTGAATCTCTCCTTATAGCGTATATAAAAATTAATTCCAGATGGAACAAATTTCAAGATAAAAGGTAAAATAGTACTTTTGCTGGAAAATGATGTGAGAGAATACATTCATGAGCTTAGGATAGGTAAAAAGCTTTTAAACAGGACTTTAAAACACTATAGGTAAATGACAGGTAAGTTGGACTTCATTAATATAAGAACAGCTGGACCATTGATGCTAGACCCTTTACATTTTTAAAAAATGCAAAACTTAAAATTCACAACGATTTAAAATTTTCATAAACTAACATATGAGTGAAATAACTATATCTAATTAGCAGAAAACTTGTGGTCTAAAAAAAGTCAAAACATTGAGCATTTCAGTAACATGGAGTCCCTCAATAGAGATACAATGGACAACTGTATGCAGAGTCATGTCCAACTCTTTATAACCCCATCGACTGTAACCCCATTAGTCTCCTCTGTCCTTGGAATTTTCCAGGCAAAAATACTAGAGTGGGTTGCCATTTCCTGCTCCAGAGTATCTTCCCAACCCAGGGATCAAACCTCGTCTCCTGTATCTTCTGCCTTAGCAGGCAGATTCTTTACCACTGCACCACAAGAGACAACTACTTGATTATAATTTAGTTAATGCTATTTCAAGTGATGTAGTA
The DNA here is from genome assembly GCA_917880005.1 of Nanger dama. Taxonomy (NCBI): domain Eukaryota; kingdom Metazoa; phylum Chordata; class Mammalia; order Artiodactyla; family Bovidae; genus Nanger; species Nanger dama. The sequence continues at coordinate 56,083,199 of CAKJTW010000005.1, read as the reverse complement.
GGGAGTTAAGTCTGTCCTACAGAAAGCATTTTAACATTCAAAAGTGGTTTAAGAGGAAAAAGCTAATCAAAATGTCTGTGAACATCTGGCTTCACTCTTCTTCAGCTAGGCTTTCCTGAAGCATAGTTTTGACAGAACTATCCCATTGAGATGCAGCTTAAAAGCGGAGCCAAGTAAATACTGAAAGCTATCAGAAAAGGCAAGTGAGTGTATCAAACATGCACAAAGATTCTATATTAGAGAACTAAGGCTGGAATAATATATTCAGTGTTTATCATAAAAGTTAGGCTTTAGAGCTCTACCTTATATAGACTCTACCTTATATAGACTCTACCTTATATAGAGCTCTACCCTATAGTTAATAAGGGCTTCCCTGGCGGCTCAGAGGTTAAAGCATCTGCCTGGAATGAGGGAGACCCGGGTTTGATCCCTGGGTTGGGAAGATCCCCTGGAGAAGGAAATGGCAACCCACTCCAGTACTCTTGCCTAGAAAATCCCAAGGAGGGAGGAGCCTGGTAGGCTATAGTACATGGGGTCTCAAAGAGTTGGACACAACTGACTGACTTTATTTATTTACTATAGTTAATAGGTCATGTTATTAAACTCTGTGCGTGTTGGGAGAAGGGAGACCTAAATCCAAGAATAGGAATAGAATAAGAACATATCCTGACATCTGGAAGCTATGAGTTATTCAAGTCCATAAGTGTAAATAAATCAGCCCTCAAAGTGAAACTATGCAGTTTTAAAAAAGAAAAGAAAAAAGCTTCATGCATTATAAAGTACAAAGATAGAGCTGCAAGATAATGGGGCTTCCCTGATAGCTCAGTTGGTAAAGAATCTGATCCAGCAGGCAGGACTGGCTACATACTTTGTAAGGCCCAGTGAAAAATGAAAATTTAGGGCTCCTTGTTAAAAAATGATTAAGAGTTTCAGTGGTTAGCGATAGAGCATTAAACCAAGTGCAGGGCCATCCTAGCACTGAGTGTCTCATGAGGCAGACCCTGTTTGCAGGCAAGGATTATACACAAAAATCAAACTTTTCTTCTGCACTTGCCTCCAGGAAGAGTCACAGCATCAGGAGTGCTGTCTGTAAGTAGAGAAAACTACAAGGGGAAGGCTTGGATTTGATAAGCGTTTCATATGAATTTAAAGAGGAGATAGGATGCTCGCACTGAGTCTTTGCTATAGCTTTTACTTCTGAAAATGACAGCTTGCTGATTCAAGGCTGAAATTTTCAGAATGCATTCTTATTTGTTTCCAGTCTTGTGTTCCTTAGACTGCCTAGAAAAAAAGTGCTGTATGTGTTATGATTTTTTTTTCATGCTCCAGTAAGCTTTCAAAGTGGGCCAATCAGAAATGACGGGTGTGCACATACCATTCAGCTTGCTTTACTTCCATCAATTAATACAGAGAGTGAGACTGACTATTTAGAATATTTAATACAAAGAACAAAGAAATGCCATTACATGAAAAACGTAAGAACTAGTTTCAACTGTGTGCTATTCCATCCATCCTCCTCTATCTAGCCACTTTATCTGAATGGATTTCTTCCAGGAGATGTCTTTCAATTAGAATTTTTGTTAGTTGTAGTCTGTATCCTGGCAGATTGTATATCAAAATTGCAGGTGAATTTTTCCCTCTTGATTCTGCTAAACTGGAAAAGGACTTACAAAACAAAAATCTTAGGACATTTCATTTGTTCTAGAAAAATAGTAAACTTATTTTTATCTTGCTGAACACAAAATACCATCTCCTGATATATTCCCCTAGAGATATGACAAAGCACTGATTTTTGTTTTATTTGAAGGACATAAAATGTACATTTAAAGTTACATTTCAGGGGTAATTTGCTATTTCTTACCGCTAAGAAATACATTTCCAAAATCAATATCTACTTCAATTTCTTGGAAAGGAAGAATGAAATTGAATATGAGAAAATGCGACTGGCAATGAAAAGTAAGAAAGGGGTATTTATACTTTATCTTCTGCAGTCCATCCTGTGAAATAGTAATAAAGCCAAGGGACTAATGATAATGATCACTTGCTTTTATGGGCTAGGGAACCACCCTCTCTGATGGAAGAAACCACTAAGGCAGAGTGTCTGCTGTGGGAGGAGGCAGACCCCTCCTGCATTATTTAGGGATCATGTGTTCCAAGAGAGACTTCATCAAGATGTGTACACAGTGAAGAGCTATGCTATGGCATAGAAATTAGTACTTCTCTTAGCTGAGGTTTTTCAGGAGAGCAGAATGAGGCATCAGCAAACTCCTTACATTTTAGATTATTCTACTTCTCACCACCACCTTTCACTTACTTGAAATCTTTTCAACACTAGATATTAGGTTTACCACATTCTTACCCCACACAACTTTATTTCACGCCATCTGATAAACTCAGAAAATAAAAGTCCTCTTTACCTGCTTGGAGAAACGTCTCACTGCATCTTGCTTGTCATATCCCATTATGATTCCCTGAATCAGCTCTCTTCCCTTGTGTGGATCTTCTTGGTTTCTCACCTGGAATATTTAATGACTTTGATTGCCCTAACTCGAGCCTTCTCCCTTTCTGATGTCACTCAGAGAACTTCTAGGTTCTCTTTTGAAAATGCATATGTCACCATGTCCCTCCTGTGGCTCACAAGATGAAATCTTGCTTCCCATGTAGAGTCAAATGAAGTCATCAGAGACCAAGGGACCAAGGTAGGGGAGAGAATGCTTGGCCAAATCCGTGTATATCTAATTTCCCACCCCATTCTGGAGCATCAGAGGCTAGCCAAAGTGCTCACTGATACTTAAATTGGATTTAGAGGTTCCTGGCAACACCCTCCAACTAAATAATCCACTCTAATCCAGAGTTTGCTCAGTGTTTTGGGGTGATACTTGGCTTACCACTATCACTTTTCTATTCCAGAAAAACACACTTTCCAGGAAAAAAATTTCTGAACTGAGCCAAGGATACAGATGGAGTTTTTACTGATGAATACCAGGTGGTCCTTAGGGGTAGGAGATGAAGCTGTCTGTTCGGACTAGTTCAAATTCTAGGAACAAACTAAGGTGTGATAGAAGTTCTAAGGTTCACATGTGTTCAAGGCCGTATTAAGAGGTTCAAGGTTTCATTGGGATTGGGAATCAAAGCCCATACTAATGGATTATGTGTTTGAAATGTCCGTTCCATGTATACCATTGGGAATCTAGCACGGATTCCTCTTTATGAATTAGGAATCCTGACATATCTCTTTCTATCAAGATTCATTAACAAAGACTATCTACATCACAACAGCCTACAGTAGGAATTTGAATGGTCCCCGCAGGTGACATTAAACAAATTCACAAACAAAAGGGCAAAACCAAAAACGAGAAGTCACATTATCTACAATTGAATTTTATAAGCTTTTTTTCAAAATCATGCATATAATATAGTACTCACATTAAGACTGAGCAAAAGGATATTGTATCTCTGAAAGATCTTGACAAATTATGTAAACCTCACTTTATTTGCAGGGTAGAGCCAAATGTTTCCTATTAATGAAAGATTTCTTTACCAAATCCCCATACTAAAGCCATTTATGGTATTTTCTAAATGAACAGAGCCACGTCCGTCCTCAAAGCCACACTGTCGCCTTGTAGCCTTAGGAGATCTTTCATATTCCACAAGGGATTTCATTTAAGAACTAGTCTTTTAACAATTATGTCTTTCTTAATATTTTAACAACTTTACAGTCCTCTTGGGGTGCCGTGTTACACCAAAGTCTCTTCAAGCCTCACAAAAATGAATATAAAAATGCTCAGAACTAAGCCCAGAACCAGACTAATCCTTCATGGGAAAAACTTCGATCACAAAATCTCAGAAAACCTCACTTTCTTGGTGGCATGTTAGGATTTCTGTATAAATCTGTGTCTTCTGTTGTTATCTTTTCTCAATGGAGGAAGTTTTAAAGTGAAAAAGAAACAAACAACTCAACTTGTAGTCCTTGGTAGCAACTGATTAGCTGATAAGAAGAGGACTTTCTAACCAGGGAGCTACTCGTTTTGACATGAAAATACTGTCAAAATGTGCACTCTACATCCACGTATGGACAGATACTATTTTCTGAGGCCTTCTGGTGAGACTTTACAAGGAACTTGTCTTCACCATTTCAGTCACTTAAAAAGAAACAAAAAGTTAATGCAGTTGGGGCGATGGAGCTCACAGTTCAGACAAAGGGATAAAATGTCTCTTTGCTAGATCTGTAAAAAACTGGGAAAATATTTCTGGCATCCTTCTATGTCAGTGTTCATGCACTCCCACCAGGAAACCCAGTCTAGTTTGTTGCTTCTAGAGAGCCTCTGATCTCTCCTCCCTCTTCCTGGCGTGAGCGTGTTTTCCATGATGGCAGTGTGAGTTCTCTTACATGAAGGTGCTGACATCGGCATTAGGTTCAGGGCCTTCTTCCTGATGTCTCAATATTTTTGGAAAGCATGACTGCCAAAGCCCCTGACCACAGAAATCACAAGATGGATTGGGGCCTTAAAAGTCTGACCAAAAATAATTTTAGGACATAATGAAAGGAGTCAGTTCAGTCACAACTCCCTTTCAGTGTGTTTGCTAAGATCCTATGTAGATGGAGTTTGGTGTCCTAAAGTGAAGTGAAGTCGCTCAGTCATGTCCAACTCTTTGCGACCCTGTGGACTGTAACCCACCAGGCTCCTCTGTCCATGGGATTCTCCAGGCAAGAATACTGGAGTGGGTTGCCATTTTCTTCTCCAGGGGATCTTCCAGACCCCGGGATCGAACCCAGGTCTCCCACATTGCAAGCAGATGCTTTCTGAGCCACCAGCACAGACTCTTGTTATCCTAAAGGTGAATAGAAAAGCTGACAAACAAAATGTACAATGTCAATGGCTGTGTTTTGAATTACAGTGGCAATGATTCAATGTCCCTGGTATCTCTAGCACACCTGTGTTTTATAGAGGCATAGTAACCACTCAAGAATGCTGTTGAGTGCTGTACTCTGAGCATAGGCAAAGGGAATTCTGGGGACAGATGTCTACAGTCTGTTTAGGGGCCATTGGATAACAGGGCAATGGACAGATGGCTCTGGAGAAGGGACAAGTGTGGAGATGTACAAGTAGCAGCATCTGAGTATGAAAATAATCCCACTGCCTCTGGTGCTCATAAGACATGAGTAGATTTTTTTTACTTCACAGCCAAATTAGTGAGGTTAGGCAAGGTGCATTGTGATGGGAGAAAATATTTAGCATTCTGTGATCACATAATTGAAAGTTTTCATTTTTTTCCTTAGAAAAGATTAATAAATGCAATATATAGATTTTTATAGTTATCATAAAAATTTGAAATTATTCTTGGTTGTAATTTATTAATATCTAACATTATTTTAAAAGACTCTTCTCAAGGAGGTTCTCCATTTAAAAACATTTATCTCACTTGGCAGAGTTAACAATTGAAGTATTGAATTACTGAACTATCCAGTCTGTGAAAGCGTTAGTCACTCAGTCGTGTTCGACTCTGCAACTCCACGAGCTGTAGCTCACCAGGCTCCTCTGCCCATGGGATTCTCCAGGCAAGAACATGGAGTGGTTTGCCATTCCATTCTCCAGGGGATTTTTCTGACTCAGGGATTGAACCTGGGTATCCTACATTACAGGTAGATTCTTTACCATCTAAACCATCAGGGAAGGCTTTTGGGTCTTAGTTCAGTTTAGTCACTCAGTCGTGTCTGTTTGTGACCCCATGGACTGCAGCATGCCAGGCTTCCCTGGCCATCGCCAATTTTCAGTTTACTCAAACTCATGTCCATTGAGTTGGTGATGCCATCAAACCATCTCATCCTCTGTCGTCCCCTTCTCCTCCCGCCTTCAATCCTTCCTGGCATCAGAGTCTTTTCAAATAAGTCAGAGCATAACATCAGGTGACCAAAGTATTGGGGTCGCAGCTTCAGCATCAGTCCTTCCAGTGAATATTCAGGACTGATTTCCTTTAGGATGGACTGGTTGGATCTGCTTGCAGTCCAAGGGACTCTCAAGTCTTCTCCAACACCACAGTTTAAAAGCATCAAATCTTTGGCACTCAGCTTTCTTGATAGTCTAACTCTCATGTCCATATGTGACTACTAGAAAAACCATAGCTTTGGATGGACTTTTGTTGGCAAAGTAATGTTTCTGCTTTTTAATATGCTGTCAAGGTTGGTTATAACTTTTCTTCCAAGAAGCAAGTGTATTTGAATTTCATGGCTGCAGTTACCATCTGCAGTGATTTTGAAGCCCCCAAAATAAAGTCTGTCAGTGTTTCCATTGTTTCCCCATCTATTTGCCATGAAGTGATGGGACTGGATGCCATGATCTTCATTTTCTGAATGTTGAGTTTAAGCCAACTTTTTCACTCTCCTCTTTCACTTTCATCAGTAGGCTCTATAGTTCTTCACTTTCTGCCATAAGGGTGGTGTCATCTGCATATCTGAGGTTATTGATATTTCTCCCGCAATCTTGATTCCAGCTTGTGCTTCACCCAGCCCAGCATTTCTCATAATGTACTTTGCATAAAAGTTAAATAAGCAGGGTGACAATATACAACCTTGACATACTCCTTTTCCTATTTGGAACCAGTCTGTTGTTCCATATCCAGTTCTAACTGTTGCTTCCTGACCTGCATACAGGTTGCTCAGGAGGCAGATCAGGTGGCCTGGTATCCCCATCTCTTTCAGAATTTTCCACAGTTTATTGTGATCCACACAGTCAAAGGCTTTAGTATAGTCAATAAAGCAGTAATAGATGTTTTTCTGGACCTCTCTTGCTTTTTGATGATCCAGCAGATGTTGGTGATTTGATCTCTGGTTCCTCTGCCTTTCCTAAGTTTAGCTTGAACATCTGGAAGTTCACGGTTCCCATACTGTTGAATCTTGGCTTGAAGAATTTTGAGCATTACTTTACTAGCATGTGAGATGAGTGCAATTGTGTGGTAGTCTGAGTCTTCTTTGGCATTGCCTTTCTTTGGGATTGGAATGAAAACTGACCTTTTCCAGTCCTGTGGCCACTGCTGAGTTTTCCAAATTTGCTGGCATATTGATTGCAGCACTTTCATAGCATTATCTTTCAGGATTTGAAATAGTTCAACTGGAATTCCATCACCTCCACTAGCTTTGTTCATAGTGATGCTTCCTAAGTCTCACTTGACTTTGAATTCCGGGATGTCTGGCTCTAGGTTGGTGATCACACCATCATGATTATCTGGCTCATGAAGATCTTTTTTGTATCGTTCTTTTGTATATTCTTGCCACCTCTTCTTAATATTTTCTGCTTCTGTTAGGTCCATACTATTTCTGTCCTTTTTGTGCCCATCTTTGCATGAAACGTTCCCTTGGTATCTCTAATTTTCTTGAAGAGATCTCTAGACTTTCCCATTTTGGTCTATAGGTATTATAAATTGTCTCTGGCATCTCAAGATCTTTATGGAACTCTCCCCCTTTTTGGTAAGTTCATCTTTCCTTCCTATGTCCTGCATCCCAGAGGCAGTCACCACTATTAACTGAATGGCCCAAGCCACCAAGCTGGAGGTCATTCTTATTTTCTGTTTCTCTTCTAATTCACTGATTCACCCATTTATATATTCTATTGCTTTCCTCATTCAAAAAATATTTTGGAATATCATATTTAAAGCAGGGCACTTTAATAAACGTTGGGATAAAAAACTCAGAGAACATTCCTGTAACTATGGCGCCCTTTGCTGCTGCTGCTAAGTCGCTTCAGTCGTATCCGACTCTGTGTGACCCCATAGAAGGCAGGCCACCAGGCTCCCGTCCCTGGGATTCTCCAGGCAAGAACACAGGAGTGGGTTGCCATTTCCTTCTCCAGTGCATGAAAGTGGAAAGTGAAAGTGAAGTCGCTCAGTCGTGTCTGACTCTTCACGATGCCATGGACTGCAGCCTACCAGGCTCCTCCGTCCATGGAATTTTCCAGGCAAGAGTACTGGAGTGGGGTGCCATTGCCTTCTCCGATGGCACCCTTTACATCAAATCAGTTATCAAGCCTTTTGATTTAACTTCATTAACATTACTTTAATCTGTCCACTTCATCCCATCTCATTCCCACATATTAGCTCAGGACACAATTTACCAACAGGCACTAGAAGGGACCATTAGAGACAAGATGCCGAGAGTGGCCCTCCAAGTCTATGTGTGTGTTGAAATTGGGGCGTGGGGAAAGGTGCCGCAAGGGAGGGAACCCCGGAACTCAGCACTGACCTCCTCTCTGTGTGATCCCTTTCTCCTCCAGAAAGAAACTGAAGCTACTGCAGAAACTGCCCTTACGATCTCCCCTTATCTGGTCATCCTGTCATCTCAAAAGCCACGTGTATCCAGGCCATCCAGCCTCATTCTCTACCTTATAGATTGGAATGGATAATTATTTTTGTTGTGGAATCTAACCCACTCCAGTATTCTTGCCTGGAAAATTCCATGGACTGAGGACAAGGCAGATTCCAGTTAATAGGGTCACGAAGAGTCAGACAGGACTGAGTAACTGAGCACGTATAGTCTATGTATATTGTATTGTATGTATGAGAGTGAAAGCGTTAGTCGCTAGGTCTTGTCTGACACTTTAAGACCCCATGGACTGTAGCCCACCAGGTTCCTCTGTCGATAGAATTCTCCAGGCAAGCATACTGGAGTGGGTTGCTATTCTTTTCTCCAGGGGATCTTCCGAACTCAGGGATTGAACCTGGTCTTCTGCATTGCAGGCAGGTTCTTTACTGTCTGAGCCACCAGGGAAGCCCCCCTCCCACACACAAACCTATGAATGTAGGTTGCAGAATGTGTAGCAGGATCCCCAGACTGTAACCACTGGCTGCCAGTTGTGACAACCAAAACTGTCTCTAGACATGGCCAAATGTCCCCTCACTCCCCGACCGTTGAGAATCACCAACATCTCATTACTGAGTTACTGAAATTAACTTAACTAGCCTCCTTTTGCCTATCTCCTCCTCTGATTTGTCCCACACATCAGGGGCACCTCCATTTATCAAGCCATTTCTAAACGTGATCCAACCTCATTTGTTTTTACAAACAGGTCAGTCAAGGTCCATGAAGTCATTTTCCCACAGTCACAGAATAAGTAGGAGCTTGTATTCCAAACCAAGATCTCACTGAACTTAAAAAAAAAACAAAACTTCACAAACAAGGAAATTTTTAACTGAGCTTTTAACCAATAAGTGACACTTTTCAGATTGTTTATTCTAGTGAAAGTGAAGCGAAGCCCCTCATTCTTGTCTAACTCTGCGACCCCATGGACTGTAGCCTACCAGGCTCCTCTGTCCATGGGATCTTCCAGGCAAGAACACTGGAGTGGGTTGCCATTTCCTTCTCCAGGAGATCTTCCCGACTCAGGGATTGAACTTGGGTCTCCCGCATTGTAGGCAGACGCCTTACCATCTGAGCCACCAGGGAAGTCCGAATATATGTTGTTTATTCTAATATGAAGCACCAAATATGCTTTTCTCAGATAAACTTATTTCATGGCTCCCAATGACCTGCATGACCTACTTCTGCTTTATTGATTATGTCAAAGCCTTTGACTGTGTAGATCACAACAAACTGTGAAAATTGTTCAAGAGATGGGGATACCAGACCACCTTACCTGCCTCCTGAGAAATCTGTATGCAGGTCAGGAAGAAACGGTTAGAACTGGACATGGAACAAGAGACTGCTTCCAAATTAGGACAGGACTACATCAAGGCTGTATATTGTCACCCTGCTTATTTAACTTCTATACAGAGAACATCATGCGAAATGCCAGGCTGGATGAAGCACAAGCTGGAATCAAGATTTCCAGGAGAAATATCAATAACCTCAGATATGCAGATGACACCACCCTTATGGCAGAAAGTGAAGAAAAACTAAAGCACTTCTTGATGAAAGTGAAAGAGGAGAGTAAAAAGGTTGGCTTAAAGCTCAACATTCAGAAAACTAAGATCACAGCATCTGGTCCCATCACTTCATGGCAAATAAATGGGGAAACAATGGATACAGTGACAGACTTTATTTTGGGGGCTCCAAAATCACTGCAGATGGTGACTGCAACCATGAAATTAAAAGACGCTTGCTCCTCGGAAGAATAGCTACGACCAACCTAGACAGCATATTTAAAAACAGAGACATTACTTTGCCAGCAAAGGTCCGTCTTATCAAAGCTATGATTTTTCCAGTAGTCATGTATAGATGTGAGATTTGGACTATAAAGAAAGCTGAGCACCAAAGAACTGATGCTTTTGAACTGTGGTGATGGAAAAGACTCTTGAGAGTCCCTTGGACTGCAAGGAGATCAAACCAGTCCATCCTAAAGGAAATCAACTCTGAATAAGGACTGATTCTGAAGCTGAGACTCCAATACTTTGGCCACTTATGTGAAGAACTAACTCATTTGAAAAGACTCTGATGCCAGGAAAGATTGAAGGCAGGAGGAGAAGGCGATGACAGAGGATGACATGGCTGGATGGCATCACTGACTCGATGGACATGAGTTTGAACAAGCTTCAGGAGTTGGTAATGGACAGGGAAGCCCTGTGTCCTACAGTCCATGGGATCACAAAGAGTCGGACAGGACTGAGTGACTGAACTGACTGATGACCTTCATGGGTTTCTCTGGTGGCTCAGATGGTAAAGAATTGGCCTGCAACACTGGAGACCTGGGTTCGATCCCTGGGTCAGCAAGATCTCCTGGAGAAGGGCATGGCTACCATCCAGTATTCTTGCCTGGAGAATTCCAAGGACAGAGGAACCTGGTGAGATACAGTCCATGGAGTCACAGAGTCAGACATGACTGAGCAACTAACACACTTAACACATGCATGGTTGGACTCTTAACACCAACTCCACTTCCTGCGACATACTTCTTTTCCACTGACCTTCGTGCTTTTCTTCAGACATTTGTGCTCTTTGTGGCTTCAAGGACTTTCTCAGACCCCTCATCTGCCTTGAAAGTTCTCTTCGTTCCTCTCTTGTCTGACTCCTACCCATCTTTTAGGACTTAGTTCAGGCACCATTTTTGCAAGAAGCCTTCACCGGTGCCCTTAGTCTGTGTTAGGGGCACCGATTCTCTCGTTCCCATGCTGTGCGAATTGCTATTACCTCTCTCCTCACACCACCACCCTCGTGCTAGGCAGCTCCTTCACTGGCCTCACTTCTCAAGGACTGCATCATTGAACTCTTTCTATGAACCTGGGCAACTCATGAAACCATGCAACATCTCAGTTTCTTTACCTGTAAAGTGGGGCTGATAACAATAACTGCTTTGTTGGGTCATTGTCAGGATTAAAGGAGTTACATTAAGTGCTCAAAAGAATGCCTGACAAGTGTTGAGTGCTATGTATGAACTAGTGGCTAAGTCAGTTTCAGTTGTGCCTGACTCTGTGCGACCCCATAGACAGGAGCCTACCAGGCTCCTCTGTCCCTGGGATTTTCCAGGCAAGAGTACCGGAGTGGGTTGCCATTGCCTTCTCCTTATTAACCTACTATATTAAGCTAAATGCTGCTACTGCTGCTGCTAAGTCACTTCAGTCATGTCCGACTCTGTGTGATCCCATAGACAGCCTCCGACCAGGCTCCTCTGTCTCTGGGGTTCTCCAGGCAAGAACATTGGAGTGGGCTGCCATTTCCTTCTCCAATGCATGGAAGTGAAAAGTGAAACTGAAGTCGCTCAGTCGTGTCCAACTCTTAGCGACCTCATGGACTGCAGACTACCAGGCTCCTCCATCCATGGGATTTTCCAGGCAAGAGTACTGGAGTGGGGGTGCCATGCCTTCTCCTATTTATTATAGTTATTATTATTTGAATTTCAAAAAATCTAGTACACAGCCAGCACACGTTGGAAACTAAGACCATTGATTAAATAAATGAGCGGTTTTATTCATTGCAACTCTCAGGCTAATTGTTCAGCTGAAATTCAACTTTGTGTCACCATATTGCCAGGACAGAGCCAATTAACTCAGACCAGGTCTTGGTCAAGTTGGACCTGCAATGGTGATACAGATAACCATGGCTTATTCCCTGCAGTGAGTCTGGCAGAGACAAGAATCTTGAAATCTGCCTCTGATACTCCAGACCCAGAGGAGATGATCTCTACAACTACTGTCACAGAGAACAATCAAAAGCAGTTCAAGGTTGGTTTTCATCTCACTTATCATATATGCAGTTTTGTTTTTTCTTATAGCTTTTCTACTTTCATTCTTCCTTCTCCATTTCCTGGGAGTCATTTTCTCCTCTTTTTAAGTTTCATGTCTTTGCTCTCCCCTCACTTTGAGTGGTTTCTCTGTGGCTGCCCTGAACTGTTCAGAGTCACGAAGCATCAGTCAGAACATTTTTAAGTCTGATTATTACTGTTAAACAATTTGCTTCCTTAAACTCAAAGCAAACTGTGAGAATGGTATTGTAGACAAAAACATCAAACTACTCACCAGATTAGCTTGATGTTACAAATTCATCAGTCCTAGCTGTTCATTGGAAGGACTGATGCTGAAGCTGAAACTCCAGTATGTTGGCCACCTGATGCAAAGAGTTGACTCACTGGAAAAGACCCTGATGCTGGGAGGGATTGGGGGCAGGAGAAGAAGGGGATGTCAGAGGATGAGATGGCTGGTTGGCATCACAGACTCGATGGATGTGAGTTTGAGTGAACTCCAAGAGTCGATGATGGACAGGGAGGCCTGGCATGCTGTGGTTCATGGCGTTGCAAAGAGTCAGAAACAACTGAGCGACTGAACTGAACTGAATTAGAAAAAAGATGTTTTCCAGTTTATATTCTAATAAAAAATTTCTCTATCATTGACCAATTATATGTGTGTTTTTATCAGTTCAGTGATGCCATCCAACTATCTCATCCTCTGTCATCCCCTTCTCTTCCTGCCTTCAACCTTTCTTAGCATCAAGGTCTTTTCTAGTGAGTCAGTTCTTCCCATCAGGTGGCCAAAGTATTGGAGTCTCAGCTTCACAATCAGTCCTTCCAATGAATATTCAGGACTGATTTCCTTTAGGATGGACTGGTTGGATCTCCTTGCAGTCCAAGGGACTCTCTAGAGTCTTCTCCAGCACAACAGTTCAAAAGCATCAGTTCTTTGGTGCTCAGCTTTCTTTATAGTCCAAATCTCACATTCATACATGACTACTGGAAAAGCCATAGCTTTGACTAGACAGACCTTTGTTGGCAATGTAATGTCTCTGTTTTTTAATATGCTATCTAGGTTGATCATGGCTTTTCTTCCAAGGAGCAAGTGTCTGTATTATTTTCCATCTTTTATTAAATTCTCCACCGGAAAAGGTATGGATAAGTTTTAAGAAAAGATGCCATTTAAATGTAAATCAAAGCACCTACATCTTACCTAGATTCATTCCTTCCCATAATAATTAGAGTTGCTTGATGTTCCAAATAAAGGATCACATTGTTCTATGTTAAAAGAACTTTTGAAAACCTAATTGTACACTAAAGAGAAGGATTATGATTTCCTTGGGAATAGTAATTCTGAATTTTCAGACTTTGGAATAATTGAAGTCTTATTCTTAACCTGATATTAACATAATTTAGGACCTCAAAAGTCTATTTTATTTTTTATTAAACTTTCTTTCAAAATTCTTCATACTAAAATGATTTATTTTTTAAGCAAATGCTTACAAGCTTAAAGTTAAACAAATGCATTTTATGACTCATATTTAGAGATAGTCTTGGTTTGGTTTAGAAAAAGGAGACCATGTTGACCATAATGATTTCACAAGTAATTCTTCTTTTATCATATAACAAAGTGTATGATGAATCCCTTATGAGAACTACATTAAGGTCTTTCTGAATTAAAAAGTGGCTGAGTTTTAGCTAGCAGTTTCAGTTCAGTTCAGTTCAGTCGCTCAGTCGTGTCAGATCCTGCGACCCCATGAATCGTAGCACACCAGGCCTCCCTGTCCATCACCAACTCCCAGAGTTCACTCAGACTGATGTCCATCGAGTCCGTGATGCCATCCAGCCATCTCATCCTCTGTCGTCCCCTTCTCTTCCTGCCCCCAATCCCTCTCAGCATCAGGGTCTTTTCCAATGAGACAACTCTTTGCATGAGGTGGCCAAAGTACTGGAGTTTCAGCTTCAGCATCATTCCTTCCAAAGAAATCCCAGGGCTGATCTCCTTCAGAATGGACTGGTTGGATGTCCTTGCAGTCCAAGGGACTCTCAAAAGTCTTCTCCAACACCACAGTTCCAAAGCATCAAATCTTCAGCGCTCAGCTTTCTTCACAGTCGAACTCTCACATTCATACATGACCACTGTAAAAACCATAGCCTTGACTAGACGGACCTTAGTCGGCAATGTAATGTCTCTGCTTTTGAATATGCTATCTAGGTTGATCATAACTTTCCTTCCAAGGAGTAAGCGTCTTTTAATTTCATGGCTGCAGTCACCATCTGCAGTGATTTTGGAGCCCCAAAAAGAAAGTCTGACACTGTTTCCACTGTTCCCCCATCTATTTGCATGAAGTGATGGGACCAGATGTCATGATCTTCATTTTCTAAATGTTGAGCTTTAAGCCAAATTTTCACTCTCCTTTTTCACTTTCATCAAGAGGCTCTTTAGTTCTTCTTCAACAGTTCCTCTTCACTTTCTGCCATAAGGGTGGTGTCATCTGCATATCTGAGGTTATTGAGATTTCTCCTGGCAATCTTGATTCCAGCTTGTGCTTCTTCCAGTCCAGCGTTTCTCATGATGGACTCTGCATATAAGTTAAATAAGCAGGGTGACGATATACAGCCTTGACGCACTCCTTTTCCTGTTTGGAACCAGTCTGTTGTTCCATGTCCAGATCTAACTGTTGCTTCCTGACCTGCATATAGGTTTCTCAAGAGGCAGGTCAGGTGGTCTGGTATTCCCATCTCTTTCAGAATTTTCCACAGTTCATTGTGACCCACACAGTCAAAGGCTTTGGCATAGTCAATAAAGCAGAAATAGATGTTTTTCTGGAACTCTTTTGCTTTTTCCATGATCCAGTGGATGTTGGCAATTTGACCTCTGGTTCCTCTGCCTTTTCTAAAACCAGCTTGAACATCTGGAAGTTCATGGTTCATGTATTGCTGAAGCCTGGCTTGGAGAATTTTGAGCATTACTTTACTAGCATGTGAGATGAGTGCAATTTTGCGGTAGTTTGAGTATTCTTTAGCATTGCCTTTCTTTGAGGTTGGAATGAAAGCGGACCTTTTCCAGTCCTGTGGCCACTGCTGAGTTTTCCAAATTTGTTGGCATATTGAGTACAGCACTTTCACAGCATCATCTTTAGGATTTGAAATAGCTCCACTGGAATTCCATCACCTCCACTAGCTTTGTTCGTAGTGATGCTTTCTAAGGCCCACTTGACCTCACATTCCAAGATGTCTGGCTCTAGGTGAGTGACCACACCATCGTGAGTAAACATAAAATTATTTATTTTTCTGCTGTGATAAGTTCATGAAGTTGAGTTAAAAGGAAATTATACATAAAATGTGTATATACACATGTATATGTATGCATGTAATGCACATAGTTTATATATAACTTATATACACACACATTTTGTTGAAAATGGAAACAACTTTGGTTTGTTTTTGTATTTATTTGTAAAGCATTCTTGACCTATACTGAGTAGTGGCTTTGTAATTATTCTGTCCCTTTGAAGTACTGTGAATGAGGTAATTTAATAACAATACCTGTACACCTAAAACATAGCTGCTTTTGCAATTGACGATCATGCCATGGCAGCAGCTACTATTGTACAATGTTAATTTTAACCAGTAAAGAAATTATAAGTAAATGCAGAATGGGCTACATGATGAGAAGAATATAAACGCCTTCATCTTTATCTAGCTTCATAAGCTTAGATACACATAAACGAGGATATGTTCCTTTTTAAACAAATATGTACTCAACCTTGCTATGTACTAGACACCAGACTAGGCACTGAGGATAAAAAGAGTAAGACAGACTCTTTTCCTGCTCTCACAGAACCTGAAATTTCTCAGGAAAGACAGATGATTCCACAAACAGAGTATGATATAGGCTCTAAGCTTTTAGGGGACATCAGGAAATGTTTCTCAGAGAACATGCCTTGTGAATGGATGTCTGAAAGATAAATAAGAATTAACTGGGACTTCTCTGGCTGTCCAGTGGCCAAGAATCCATTCTAGCACTGAGCGAGTGCATACCTGGTCCCTGGTTGGGGAACTAAGATCTCACATGCCACGTAGCACAGCCAGAAAATAATTAATTAATTCATTAAAATTGGTGTCACAGCAGGACAGAGTTGTTTGGGGAGAGGCTGGAGGTGAGGCAGGAGGGTACAAATAGAAGATGGATCATGAAAGTCTTGGAAGCTGTGTTAAGTTGTGACTTTATCTTAAGAAAATATACAAGTGATTTGAACTGGGTAATGGCACAAATTGGGGGATTGGCATTTATACAAGATTACAGGGATTAAGGGGGCTTCCCCAGTGGCTCAGCGATAAAGAGCTATGTTAGTATGTTAGTGGCTCAGTCATGTCCTACTCTTTGTGATCCCATGGACTGCAGCCCACCAGGCTCCTCTGTCAATGGAATTTTCTAGGCAAGAATACTGGAATGGGCTGGCATTCTCTTCTCCAGGTGCTCTTCCTGACCCAAGGATCAAACCCGGGTCTCATGCATTGCAGGCAGCTTCTTTACCATCTAAGCCACTAGGAAGCTCACCAGTGGTAAAGAACCCACCTGTAATGCAGGAGTCCTGGGTTTGATCCCTGAGTCAGGAATAGCCCCTGGGGGAGGGCACGGCAATCCACTCCAGTATTCTTGCCTGGAGAATCCCATGGACTGAGGAGCCTGGTGGGCTACAATCCATGGGGTCACAAAGAACTGGACACGACTGAAGCAACTGAGGGCATACACACTCACGTGGGGATTAAGACTGGATCCAGGGTGGATAAAGAAGATGTGGTATATACAATGGACTATTACTCAGCCATTAGAAAGAATGAAAGCATGCCATTTGCAGCAACATGGATGGACCTAGAGATAGTCATACTGAGTAAAGTAAGTCAGACAGAGAAAGGAAAATATCATATGGCATTATTTATATGAGGAATCTGAAAAGAAATGAGCTTACAAAACAGAAAGAGACTGACGGACTTAGAGAATGAACTTATGGTTACCAGGGGGAAGGGATAGGGAGTTTGAGACCAACATGTATACACGGCTATATTTAAGATGGATAGCCAGCAAGGACCTACTGTAGAGCACAGAGAACTCTGCTCAATATTATGTGGCAGCCTGGATGGGAGGGGAGTTTGGGGGAGAATGGACACATGTATGTGTACGACTGAGTTACTTTGCTCTGCACCTGAAACTATCCCAACATTGTTAATCAGTTATACTCCAATCTAAAATAAAGAGGTGTCTGTGTTTCTTTATTTTTATTTTTAAAGGGATGGACCCAAACTGTGAGGCATTTTCAGTGGTCTAGGTGAGTGATGGTGATGGCTTGGATTAAGGATGGTGACAGTCATGCTGGAGAGATGAACTAAATTGAAACATAATTCTTTTTTCACTACTGACCTGGTGTTTGATTAAGCACTGAGGGAGAAATCACAGACGGTCCCCATGTTTCCTACTTGAGTAACAGTGCTACCATTCAGTGACACAGAAACCCTGGAGGACACAGCACTGAGCAGACGATAGATTCAATTTCTGAAATGTTGAGTTCAAGGTTCTTAGATGCTTCTAAGCAGAGCTATTTAGTCAGAAGTTGGCTATGTGGCTCCAGTTTTCTGAAAATAGGTCTGACTTTGAAAGATTTGGGAGACATTTCACAAAGCTTCTGAACAAAATCCACATTTTCTCTTTCAGGGGGTCGGGAAGATCCCCTGGAGAAGGAAATGGCAACCCACTCCAGCACTGTTGCTTGGAAAATCCTGTGGATGGAGGAGCCTGGTAGGCTACAGTCCATGGGGTCGCAAAGAGTCGGACACAACTGAGCGACTTCACTTTCACTTCACTTTCACAAACTTCCAAACAAAAGCCACATTTTCTCTTTCATCACGATGACATAAGTAGACTCCATTTCCTGTATCTTTTGCAGTTGGATGCTGCTGTGACTAAATCTGACCAGTGGAATATGAGGAAAAAAATGAGAAAATATGAGAGAAAAAACCTCACTTATGGACTTGCTTACAAAAAACTCCCTGCGTACTCTGCTCTATGATCTTCTTCTCCCATGCTCTTTTTCTTTTCAGCAAATGCTAAAGGTGGCAGGAGCTCTGTCAGCTTGAGTTACTTAACAACAGAGGAGGGGCCCTTCTGCTAACCTATTTACTGACCCAACCTTGCTACACGGTCTTTCCAGAAGGTGCTAGTGGTAAAGAATCCACCTGCCACTGCAGGAGACATGAGATTCAGGTTCGATCCTTAGGCTGGAAAGCTCCACTGGAGGAGGGCATGGCAACCCACTTCAGTATTCTTGCCTGGAGAACTCCATGGAATTCCATGGGGCTCCTCTGAGTCTGGTGGGCTACAGTTCATAGAGTCACAAAGAGTCACACATGCCTGAAGCAATTGAGCACACACAGAGTCCTGCTCTGTGAGCGACATTTAACCTGTATTATGATGGACAAATCATATATTTTGGGGGGTGAATTTGTTACAACAACAAGGTTACCATAACTAATTCAGGAGTCTTCTGATGGGCAAAGAATAAATGACCTGAAGCCTCAGAAGAGATTGTCCAGGGAGAGGTTTCTATCTCAGTTTCTGACTGCTGCTATAACAAGTGATCACAAACTCAATAGCTTGAAACAAGACAAATGTGTGTTGTAGTTCTGGAAGTCAGAGGATTGAAGTGAGTCTTAGAGTGTCAAGCTGCTGGCAAAGCTGTGTTCCTCCTGGCGGCCTTAGAGGAAAATACAATGTCCTTACCTTTTCCATCTTCAGGAGGCCCAAATGCTGCATCCATCACCATAACTCTTCCACTGACTCTCCAGGTTTTCTTTTTCCCTTATAAAGACTCTAGTGATTACACTGGCTCACTCTCTATCTCACAGTCCTTACCTAATCATAGCCACACAGTCCCCTTTGTAGGTAAGGTAACTCATTTCCAGGTTCTGGCAATTAGGATGTGGACATCTCTGGGGAGGGTGCTATTATTCTGCCTACTTCCAGGTGTGGAATGACAGTGGAAAAGCATCAGAGACAACACTTGGAGTAGCATTGATTTAAAAGGTATGGGGTTTTTGCCGAAGATTCACATGACTCAGCCATGGGTGTACATGTGTTCCCCGTCCCTGATCCTCTCACCCACCTCCCTCCCCATCTCCCAAACCACCACAACATTGTAAAGTAATTAGCCTCCAATTAAAAAAAAAAAAAACTAAAAATATAGGGAAGAGGGAGAGGAGACAGCAAGGTAACCATGAATGGACATATACATATGTGGGGGGCGGGCAACAAGGCAGTGCTGTGTCATGGAAAATGTGAGAGAACGTATTTAGAGAAGGAGGGAGCAATCAGTGTCATAATTTTATCAGTGAGAGATCCAGGAAGGTAAAGACTGACAAACATTTTTAAAGTTAGCTACAAGGGCTTCCCTGGTAGTTCAGCTGGTAAAGAATCTGCCTGCAATGCAGGAGACCCTGGTTCAATTCTTGTGTTGGGAAGATCCTCTGGAGAAGGGATAGGCCACCCAATTCTGCATTCTTGGTCTTCCCTGGTGGTTCAGATGGTAAACAATCTGCCCGCAATGTGGGAGGCCTGAGTTCGATCCCTGGGTTGGGAAGACCCCCTGGAGGATGGCATGGCAATCCACTCCAATATTCTTGCCCCTGGAGAATCCTCATGGACTCACAAAGAGTCCATGGGGTCACAAAGAGTCAGACATCACTGAGTGACTAAGCACACAGCCCAAGGATATAGTGACCTTTTAAAGATCTGTTTGAGTAGAGCATTAAGAATGGAGGACCAAGTTGAGTTGTGGTTGGGTAGGGGTGCTGTGGGTGATTCAGTAAAGACAGTTCTTTCAAGAAGATGGTCTCTATATAGAAAACAACTAGGGCAACAACAGTGGGCAGAAATTAGAAATTAGAGTGCTCCTCCCTCAACCACTGGAAATACATATGTATATTTAAATTGCCAGTGGAGAGGGAGACATTAATATTAAATATGAAGACTGGGATGGAATAGAGTTACGCCCCTAATTTTAAAAAAAAAAATAGTACAAATGAACTTATTTACAAAACAGAAGTAGAGTCACAGATGTAGAAAACAAACTTAGGGTTACCAGGAGGGAAAAGAGGGGGAGGGATAAACTGGGAGATGGAGACTGACATACTAGAAAATGATGTGAAGTTGCTCAGTCACCTCTGACTCTTTGCGATCCCACAGACTGACTGTAGCCTACCGGGCTCCTCCATCCATGGGATTTTCCAGGCAAGAATACTGGAGTGGGTTGCCATTTCCTTCTTCAGATTGACATATAACATTACTATATATAAAATAGATAACTAACTAGGACTTACTATATGCTGCGCTTTGCTAGGTTGCTCTATCATGTCCCTCTCTTTGCAATCCCATGGACTGCAGCCCCCCAGGATCCTCTGTCCATGGGATTCTCCAGGCAAGAATACAAGAATGGATTGTCATGCCCTCCTCCAGGGGGATCTTCCCGACCCGGGGCTCAAATCCATTTCTCCCACATTGCAGGCAGATTCTTTACTGTCTGAGCCAAATGGGAAGCCCACAAACACTGGAGTGGGTAACCTATCCCTTCTCCAGGGGCACTTTGCAACCCAGGGATTGAATCAGGATCTCCCGCATTGCAGGCAGATTCTTTTCCAGCTGAGCTACCAGGGAAGTCCCCTACTATATAGCACAGGGAACTCTACTCAGTCCTTGGTAATGACCCATATGGGAAAAAAAATCTACAAAAGAATGGGTATATGTAAAACTGACTCACTTTACTGTACAGAAGCTAACATAACATTACAAATTCACTATACTTCAATAAATTTTTTTAAGTTAAGCCCCTAAGCATAAGGAAGAGGATCTCTTTCATTTTAATAGGGGAGAGAAGGAAAAGGTAGGCATCTATATAAGTAAACTGAAGAAATTACTGTTTAACTACATATTTGTTTTCTCTGTGAAACAGAAGATCAGAGGCTGAAGGTGAAGGGGAGCTGGGGAGGGAAGGTTTGTCCCTTTGAGAGATGTAGCTATTGTCTGAAACACCACATAGAATAGGAGTGTGTTGACTAGGAAAAATATAATATGCAACATAATATAACATATATATAAACATAATACATATCAGGGAGATACAGGTGCCCATCAAGATTAGAGACACAAAGCTGCAGTGGACCAATTCTGGCTACTGTGTGATTTTTCTCTTGAAATATCAATGAATTGAATGCAAAAGTAGAGAGGGAAGCAATTAGCTTTAGTAAGATTTGTGGAGTTTTCTCCCATAGAACAAGAGACTTCATGGTACTGGCAAGCAAAGGGGTGAAATGATGGCATGGGTAAGGAGCTAAGTGAAGAGAAGTGGGGCCTAATGGGGAAAAGGATAAAGGGCTCTGAATAAAGACACACAAAAGTCAAAGAGCTGGTGTGTTGGAATCAATGAGGGGCTGGGGAGGAAGAAGGAGAGGAGGAGGAATGCAGGTTAAGAATGACTGTGATAGATAGCACTGCAAACTCATTACAGGCAACTATCTGAAGGTTAAGCATTTTTATAGGCTTTTTAAAAATTTTATTTATTTATTCATTTTTGGCCCTGTGGCATGTGCGATCTTAGTTTCCCAACCAGGAATCGAACCTTCACCCTCTGCCTTGGAAGTCCAGAGTCTTAACCACTGGACTGCCAGGGACTGTCCCAACTGTTTTTACTGGTTTATCCTGTAGCATTGACATTTACGTTTTGTGTATCACTCTTCCACCTTGCTATCTTTAAATTAAAATAGTATTTATTTATTTCAAAAAGAATGGGTGTGATGTTTTGAATGGCAGCAAGATCAATGTGACAGGTCCAGGGTGTGGTCATGGAGTAGGGCCTGAATGATTTTCTTGAAAGTAAGGCAGGCATGGAACCATGAGGCAAGAGGCGAGGTTGTCATGTTGAGTCACCCTGAATGACATCAAGCCTGAGGGTGGAGAAGATGACTGCTGGTCAGGTGTTGAGGTCTTCCACGAGATCTACTGACCATATCATCAACAAATAGCAAGAAGGAAAAACTCCAAAGCTGCCCACAGAGCCACACACATTTAAACAATTATCTCAACAACTCAATTAAAAATCCTTCTTCTGGTTTTTTAGAAACACAAAGAAAACCTTGTGTTAGCCTAAATGAATTCACCTAACAATTTACCAAGTCCTCAACTATCTTTCCTGTCTCAATAAATCAGGAACTCAAGGACCCACCTCTGGTCTCATCCAGCCCTCAGACGGACCTACTGCCAACGAAAGTACACAAGAGAATGTTGGCAAATTTCTTCTTCTGTTAGTCAAGCCACAGTGAGAGTGCTGTGGTGGGAGCTTGGGTTGGAGAAAGTACATTGACACTGAGAGTTGTTTAGTCACTAAGACATGTCCAACTCCTTGTGACCTCATGGACTGCAGCCCACCAGGCTCCCCTGTCCATGGACGGGAGTGGGTTACCATTTCCTTCTCCAAGGGATCTTTCTGACCCAGGGATCGAACCCAAGTCTCCTGCACTGGCAGGTAAATTCTTTACTAATGAGCTGCTGGGGAAGCCCAACATTGAGAGCTTTCCTATTCTCATCTGCATTTTGCCCTCTGAGCTGCAAAGGAATTGCCTGCTCACATCAGTTCCCTAGGCCCTTGATTCAGCCCTGTCAGAAAAGAGTATTTTTAAAAACAGCTATAAGACCTTGCACTGTTTAAAATGTACTCTTTAATGCTAGATAAACTGGCACTTTCTTTACCCTCAGTGAGTGAATGATTGTGAATCTAGTTTTAGTTGCCTAAACTCACAGATTAAACCATTTAAACTTCTACTTGATATGAATGACATGCAACTAAGTTACTGCTTTTAAATGATGATTAAAAAGGGAGATTCTTAAGAAAGGAGCCATCAAGAGTACCATCCTCTGTCCTCTTCCAGTTCAGAGATTTATGACAGCTACTTACTGACCACTTGCTGTATACCCAGAACTGATACTTCCTGATCCCTTGCTGTGCACCCAGAACTGAAGCAAACACAGAAAGAAGGTACCCACACATGCTTTCTGAGCACACTTGTAGGCTTGTTTGGAACATACATAGCATCAATAAAACGAAAGATTTTAATCTACTACCAAAATTATCTGAAATAAATAAATGGCATGCATTAGAGGATGGGTGGAGTTCACAGGTGGCTCCTGGTGGAGAATCTGCCTGCCAACACAGGAGACACAGAAGATGCAGATTTCATCCCTGGGTCAGGAAGATCCCCTGGAGGAGGGCATGACTCCACTCCATGTGTTTTGCCTAGGAAATCGCATGGTCAGAGGGAGCCTTGTGGACTACAGTCTGTGGGGTCACAAAAAGTCAGACGTGACTTAGCGACTGAGCACATAGAGGGTGGATGAACTCTGTTCACTTGAAGGTGAGTGAAATATGGCTCCTATTCTTGTGCAGCTCATGGTGCATGAGGTGGGAATGGGGAGAAGCAGCAGGCACACAGGTAAACTTCAGAGCCATAGAATGCTTCTATTAAGTCATATCAGAGACTTGGGGGACAGGAAAGAGGAATCGCTACAGGAAAAGTTAGGAACATTCTCTCGGGGCAAATGAAATTAGAACCAGGTCTGAAAGCCATAGCAGAAGAAGGGGAACAGTGAAAGAAAGGTGAGAGACAGTACTCCAGGTCCGAGCCTTCTCAGTTGCTTTATCTGCCTAACGTCACTCAAAATGGGTCACTTGCTCAATAATCCATAGTTTATTAAATGTTTTTGAACTAGAAGGAAGAAATGTCAGGGATTCTATGATTTCAAAATTTGGTGGTGAACACTGAAATCCAGAATTTTCCAAGTTCTTATCAGAGCTTATACAGCTTATCAGGGCACACATTGGGATGAGACAAAATAAATGTCTGGAATAAATGATCACACAGGATAACCAGTGCTGGGACAAAATCTGTCGAAGAAGAGAATGAAAAGAGGCAATAAAAGAAAATGCTCAACATTGAACAGTATTACTAATGGTTATGACAAAGCTTCCTTTATTGCTCTTAGGATTCTGCTGAATGCCTTTCAACGCCATAGTAATTCAGCCAGACATAATTTGGTTAAAGGAGGCTTTATTGTCCCGTTTCCTTGACAAATATTCTGTGCTTGCTTATGATATTTTTGAAATTGCAACTGAGTCATTTACCTTGGGTGGGGGCCCCAGAGCCACAGTGAGCAATTGTTTATCGGGAGGGACAGGCAAGGCAGACTCCATACTCCACAAGGAAACCTCTGCTGCCTCAGAGGCCAACAAGCAGGGTATTACTGTTGAAATTTATTGGACAAAGTGAGAACTAGATGTACTAGAGCTTCACACACACACACACACACACACACACACACAATGTTCCCGATGACCCAAATATTGTAAAACGGAAAGATCAGAGCCCAGCCTACACTAAGCCATCAATAATCAAAACTTATGGGGCTCCACAGATGCTGTGGATCAGTGTGAGTATTTAGTGGAGGACAGGTTGACTTCTGATTTCTGATCCAACATGTCAAGAGCTTAGCAGTCACTATTCCATCCTAACAAGTCAAAAACTGAATGAACTGAAAAGTCAACAAGTTGTCTTAGATATGTCAGCTAAGTCAGGTCACAGGGAAAACCACTGCCCCTAAAACTGGAGAGATGGATGGAGACAGAGAATCATACCTTACTGGAACAGATATCCGCAAACAGAAACCTCCATGGTACCAGTGCCTGGGTGGGAAAACCTGAGCTGTAACTGACAAATTGCTGGAGGTTCAGTGCAGACAATTCTGAGAGTTAAAAATTCCCAGAGCAATAAGCCACAGGGGAGTCCCACACTTTTGTGCAAACACCAAGCTGGACAAGTGCAAGAAAAAAAGGAACACTACACCTAGGCTAGGCATATATCATTTTCAAACTACAGAAAATCATAGATAATTTTACTTCTTGGAGCTCTATCAAGTTGTCACAATGAATATTTTAGAAAAATCCCCTCATACTTCTGGAAAATTAAGGGAAAAAGGAACTATTTGGAAATATGTCAGAATATTCTGTTCTTCTTAATAAGACTTGCTCTTCAGAGAAACTAGTTTTACCAGAGCTTAACCTGGTTGAGGGAAGGGTGGCTTTCCAGGTGGCATAGCAGTAAAGAACCTGCCTTCCAGTGCAGGAGACACATGAGATGTCAGTTGGATCCCTGGGTCAAGAAGATCCCCTAGGGGAGGAAATGGCAACCACTCCAGTATTCTTGCCTAGAGAATCCCATGGACAGAGAAGCCTAGCAGGCTACAGTCCATGGGTTTGCAGAGTTGAACGCAACTGAGTGGCCAAGCAGGCATGCAATGCGATGGGATTTTATCAAAGCCTAACCTCCCTGGCAGAAACAGAACTATCCAGTCTAGCTCTCTCTACCCATCCTGCTCCACCTAAGAGAGCTGATGGGACAGAGAAGCACTGACAAAGTTCACAGTCCAGGGGCATTGGATTATGCAAAAGACGGAGATCTAGGCACAGGGCTAGAGAACATTTCCCCTCCCCCACACTAATGTTACAGCATAGAGCTGTATCACTGCAGATCTTTTGCCCCCTACATCCTGCCCACCTGCAAACAAACATGAAGTATTTTAAAACACAAAGAACACAGCTTAAAGAGACTAAACAAGCATCAGAACCAGAGTCATATAGGTAGAAATGTTGGCATTATCAGACCAGAAATTTAAAAAAACAATTATTAATATGCTAAGGGTTTTAATGGAAAAAACAGACAACATACAACAGATGGATAATATAAGCAGAGAGATGGAAATTCTAAGAAAGAACTTTAAAGTAATGCTAGAGATCAAAAACATTATAACAGAAATGAAGAGTGCCTTTGATGAGCTCAGTAGGTCGTGACATAGCTGAGGAATGAATCTCTGGTCTGACGATATGACAACAGAAAGTTGCCCCAAAATGAACAAAGAAAAGACAAACACACACACATACACACACACACACACACACACACACACCACAACAGAGTGTCCCAGAACTGTGGGATAACTACAAGAGGTGTAACACACATGTAGTGGGAATACCAGAGGAAGCAGAAACCGAGGAAGAAACATATGCAATGTTTGAAGCAATAGTGATTAAGAATTTTTCCAAATTAATGTCAAACACAAAATTATATAACCAGGAAGCTCAGAGAACACCATGCAAGATAAATGAAAACAAACAAGCAAACCTACCCTAAATATGTAGTAGTCAAGCTTTAGAATATCAAAGATAAAGGCAAAAATTTGGAAAGAAAAGGGAAGAAAAAAAATTCTACTTTTAAAGAAGCAAAGAAGTGCTCTTGCTGTCTCTCTCCTCAGAAATCATGCATTCAAGAAGAGTTCATGTGATATATTTAGAACATTTAAAAAGAAAAAACCTAGAATTCTGTAGCCTGGAAAATTATCCTTCAAAGGTGAAAAAGAAATAAAGACTTTAGAGAGAATTTGTAGCCAGTAAACCTGCATTTCAAAAACTGCTGAAAGTTCTTCAGAGAGAAGGAAAATGACATAGTAAGAAATTTGGGTCTACATACAGAAAGAAAGAGCATCAGGGAATGAATAAGTGAAGGTAAAATAAAAATTTTTATTTTCTTATTCTTAATTAATCTAACAGATAATAATTTGTACACAAAATAATGGTAACAATGTATCTGATTAAGAATGTATGTATACCTATATGCTTATGTGTAACTGTAATGAATGACTGCAAAGGTAAAAAGGATGGAAGGGGGGGATTGGAGATATTTGGTTATTATAAGATAGTTGTACTGCCTGTGAGGTGGTATAACATTTTTTTAATTGTAGTAAAAGTCACATAATATAAAATATACTATTTTAATTACATTTAACCGTGCCATTCAGTGGCACTAAGTACATTCATATTGTGCAATTCTCACCACTACCCATCTGCCGAATTTTCACCTTCCTAAACTGAAACTCTGTCCCCATTAAACACCAATGCCCCAGTCCCCCTTCTCATATGGACTTGGACTGATTTTAAACGTGTACTATAAAGTTTAGAGCAATCACCAAAAAAACCCCTAAAAGTTGTATAGTTCAGTTCAGTTCAGTCGCTCAGTCGCGTCCAAAGTTGTATAACTGATACATAAAGAAAGGAGAGAGAAATAGAGAGGGGTGAAGCAGTGAGACGGTAAATGGGAACTCTAAACATTTTCCATTCAATTTTGTTCATTTAAAACTGCTCTAAAAACATTTTTTTTTTTTTTTAAGAAGTGGGTAGCGACAGAATATTTAGTATTTGGATTCTTAGCTAATATGTGACTGGGAATTTGAGTCAAAAAGATGAGCACCAGATCTGAAATGTTAAAGTCTCTGAAGATAATTTGAAACTGGAACTGATCAACTGATTTTCTTCTTGAAAATACTGACGTTTCCTTACAATCCTCATTAGTACTATATTTATGATAAAGTACAATAAAGGAACCAGACTTGGATTAGATATGTATTTTCAAATGTTTAACCATCTACTTACCCAACCTGGATGTCCAGACTAAATGGAAATAGATGTGGCATAAAACAAACAGAAAAGGCAAGGTAAGACAGCTCTTATCTGGTTAATGACCTGGATAACCATGATGGTGTGGTCACTCACCGAGAGCTAGACATCCTGGAGTGTGAAGTCAAGTGGGCCTTAAGAAGCATTACTGTGAATAAAGGTAGTGGAGGTGATGGAATTTCGGCTGAGCTATTTCAAATCCTAAAAGATGATGCTGTTAAAGTGCTGCACTCAATATGCCAGCAAATTTGGAAAGCTCAGCAGTGGCCACAGGACTGGAGAAGGTCAGTTTTCATTCCAATCCCAAAGAGAGGTCATTCCAAAACATGTTCAAATTACCATACAGTTGTACTCGTTTCATATGCCAGCAAGATTATGCTCATAATCCTTCAAGCTAGGCTTCAGCACTATGTGAACCAAGAACTTCCAGATGTTCAAGCTGGATTTAGAGAAGGCAGAGGAACCAGAGATCAAACTGCCAACATCCGTTGGATCACAGAAAAAGCAAGGGAATTCCAGGGAAACATCTACTTCTATTTCATTGACTATGCTAAAGCTTTTGACGGTGTGAATCATAACAAACTGTGGCATATTCTTGATGAGATGGGAATACCAGACCACCTACCTGCCTCCTGAGAAAACTGTATGCAGGTCAGGAAGCAACAGTTAGAACTGGACATGGAATAACAGACTGCTTCCAAATAGGAAAAGGAGTACGTCAAGGCTGTATTTGTCACCCTGCTTATTTAACTTATATGCAGAGTACATCGTGCAAAATGTCAGCCTCGATGAATCACAAGCTGGAATCAAGATTTCTGGGAGAAATATCAACAACTTCAGATATACAGATGATATCAGTTTAATGCCAGAAAGTGAAGAGGAACTGAAGAGCCTCTTGATGAATGTGAAAGAGAGTGAAAAAGCTGGCTTAAGATTCAACATTCAAAAACGAAGATCATGGCATCTGGTCCCCATTACTTCATGGGAAAAATGTAGAAACAGTGTCAGATTTCATTTTCTTGGGCTCCAAAATCACTGGGAATGGTGACTGCAGCCACAAAATTAAAAGATGCCTGCTCCTTGGAAGAATAGCTATGACAAACCTAGACTGTGTATTAAAAAGCAGAGACATCGTTTTGCCAACCAAGTTCTGCATAGTCAAGTTTTGGTTTTTCCAGTAATCATGTATGGATATGAGAGTTGGATCATAAAGAAGGCTGAGAACCAAAGAATTGATGCTTTTGAAGTGTGGTGCTGGAGAAGACTCTTGAGAGCCCCTTGGATTGCAAGGATATCAAACCAGTCAATCCTAAAGGAAATCAGTTCTGAATATTTATTGGAAGGACTGATGCTGAAGCTGAAGCTCCAATACTTTGGCTACCTGATGCAAAGAGCTGACTCATTGGAAAAGACCCTGATGCTGAGAAAGACTGGGGGCAAAAGAAGAAGGGGGTGATGGGCTTCTCTCTAGTTGCAGTGCCAGAGGATGAGATGGTTGGATGGCATCAATGACTCAACGGGCATGAGTTTGAGCAAACTCAGGGAGATGGTAAAGGATAGGGGAGCCTGGCATGCTGCAGCTCATGGGGTTGCAAAGAGCTAGACACAGCTGAGTGACTGAACAAGACAGCTCTCAACTCTCCGACAATGGTCTTGAACAGAAGGAAGCAAGGCCATGAGCTCCATTCCCTGGGCCCTGAGAGATACCACCGACTTAAAAATAAAATGCCCAAGACTCTCCAGAAAGTCATCCCTTGTTATTTAGATCAAATATGTTATAACTTTGATAACTGATGTTTAAGTACTTGCCCTTTACCAGGCTGGTCTCAGAAGGCACTTTATTGTATTACAGATGAAGAAACTGTGACACAGAGGAAACATAATCACAGATGAAGTGATATGCCCAAGGCTACACAGCTAGCTAGTGACAGTGAGGATACCAAGCCAGACTTGCATCTAGAACTCTTGCCCTGAAGCCTCATGCTAGACTGCCTCTCCGCACACAGAAAGAGTCCCAAGTCAGCCAGGTTGGCTCCTGCTCTATGTGGCCCTGGTCACACTGTGTTGCTTTTCTTTTCTTTTTAATGGTTACTTTTTACTCAATATATTTTTTTCATTCTTTCTTTCTTTGTTTCATTGCATCAGCTCCTCATTTGGTGCATGGGCTTGTCGCTAGTTGCAGGGCCGGGCTTACTTGTTCCTCAGGCATGCAGGATCTTAGTTCCCAGACCAGGGATCAAATCTGCATGGACCCTGCACTGGAAGGCAGATTCTTAACCACTGGATGACCAGGGATGTCCCCGTGTTGCTTTTCTGTAAGTGCGACCACTCACAGATGGTCTCTGTGCAGCCTCTGATTGTTCTCTCAGGGAAGATGAAAGGCAGCAAGAAGCCTTGACTTCTTATCTTTGTTTACTTCTTGGTTAATTTGGTTAACTTGTTAACTTAGTTTACATCCTGGTTAACTCTTTCTAAATCCTAAATAATTCTGAGAATAAAGTTCAGAAACTGATTTCTGCACAAGGGGTACACAATGATTCAGCACACAGTAGGCAGTCAAGAAATGCTTGCATGAATAAGTGACTATATTAAACAATGGATCAACTCAGTTAAGCATCTAGATAGCTATGAATTTTATTACCTGCTTATCTCATTTTACAACCATTTTCCTGCATCATTACCACATTACCCTTACTATACATTATCTCAAACTACTTCTGTTCAAACACTTCAATCAAATTTAATTCTTCACTTCATTTGCCACAGCTTTCTTCTTCCTTTTTGTTCTAGTGTTATTGCTCATGGGTCTTAACTGCACCCAGAATGTCCTACTTTACCAACACTGAAAATTCAAATCCTACTTATGGTTAAGATCCAACTCAAACACAGCTTATCTGTACTAGAGAAAAGTAATTTATCCCACCTCTGATTATATTGGGCTTCCCTGGTGGCTCAGACGGTAAAGCATCTGCCTGCAATGCAGGAGACCCAGGTTCGATTCCTGGGTTGGGAAGATCCCCTGGAGAAGGGATAGGCCACCCACTCCAGCACTCTTGCCTGGAAAATCCCATGGACGGAGGAGCCTGATAGGCTATAGTCCCTGGGGCCACAAAGAGTCGGACATGACTGAGTGACTTGACTTTACTGATTATATTAACATTACTCTATACCAGGATTGGTCTTCCCTGGGGACTCAGTGGTACAGAAACCAACTGCCAATGTAGGAGACATGGGTGCAATCCCTGGGTGGAGAAGATCCCCTGGAAAAGGAAATAGGGACCCTCTCCAGTACTCTTGCCTAGGACATCAAATGGACAGAGGAGCCTGGCAGGCTACTGTCAGAGGGTGGCAAAGGAGTCAGATACAACTTAGCCACCAAGCAACAACAACACGCATACCACAGTTGGATCCGAACATGCCTTACCTCCCACAGAAAGCTGATTGACAGAAATGACTCTTCTGCTTTATTTTCTTTGCGCCTCTTCGTGTTTCAGGGGTGGGAAGTGGCATCCAAAGCAGACTGTTCTGGGTTTGAGTTGTTAGCGGTTATGAATAAACTCTATAGTCCATGTATTATATTCCTTATCAACTTTTTATTTATAATCCATATTTTATCAACAGAATGTCTCAGCAATTAGCTACCTCTCTGGTAGGAGTATTTCAACTTTTTTCTCCTGTATTCATAATTGTATTGCCATTTGTTAATTAATAACTATAATGATAAAATCACTTTAAAATGTATTAGAAATGAGATCAGTTTTGGTTATCAATGAGAAAAAGACA
Organism: Nanger dama; assembly: GCA_917880005.1. Lineage (NCBI taxonomy): Eukaryota > Metazoa > Chordata > Mammalia > Artiodactyla > Bovidae > Nanger > Nanger dama. Next base: position 56,051,659 of record CAKJTW010000005.1, on the reverse strand, counting down.
TTTGCAAGTGTATATTAAACTTTACATTTAGGACAACATCTATTTTTAAATAAAAAGGAAGCATTAAATACAAAATTTAGAATCAATTTCTGTGATTCTTTTATCAGAAAGAAAACTCAGAGTTGAATACAGAAAATTTGAATTTTCTGAATTTCATTTCTAGTACATACATATCACATGTAAAGAAATCAGAAAAGAGACAGCTAATTCTGAATATTCAAAGAAACCCTTCAAGAAAATAATAATGGATATGATACTTAAATTTATTGTTTCAAAATAAGTTCACATTATTATACTATTCTATTTTGCAATAGAGCTATATATTTACATCTGAGAATACATATGAACCATAGGTAATATTTTATTTTTTGACAAGATATTATTATTGTAATCCATATTGTAATGAATTGTTTCCTTTTAAAACTTAATTTAAAATGGAAATAGATATATAATTGCAATGCTTATAAATACATAACACACACCTTTCCACCCCAAAATGCATTATATTCAAAGAACAGCCAAATAAATATTCCAGTCTTTATTCCTATATCTCATTCAATCCTGTAGTGAGTTAATTTTTAAAAATTCTTATCTCTTTGGGTCTCTGAAGTTCCTGGGAAACATTACCTTCAGCTAAAGAGCTTCATCTCTTACCTTACTATTCTGATCTCTCATGTCTTTTCCACACTGCCTTTTACCACAGAACATCTTACAGTTTGTTCTTTCTAATACTCCCAACACAGAGACACAGGCACATACATGTACCCACGCATGCACACATGCACACATATGCACACCATCCCACCATGAACACGTCCCAGAGAGCGCTATTCTCAGTTCCGAATTCCTCTGTAGTGACAACCTGCCTACATAACTTTCATCCTTTTCCCTTTTCCTTCGTGGAGTGTTGGGTGTAATCCAGGAGAAAAATGGAAGAGTGCATGAAGATACGCATCATTCATTTTTGCCTATTCAGTTCAGTTCAGTCGCTCAGTCATGTCCAACTCTTTGCGGCCCCATGAGCTGCAGCACGCCAGGCCTCCCTGTCCATCACCAACTCCCGGAGTTCACCCAAACTCATGTCCACTGAGTCGGTGATGCCATCCAATCATCTCATCCTGTGTCTTCCCTTTCTCATCCCGCCTTCATTCTTTCCCAGCATCAGGGTCTTTTCCAATGAGTCAGCTCTTCACATCAGGTGGCCAGAGTACTGGAGTTTCAGCTTCAACATCAGTCCTTCCAATGAACACCCAGGACTCATCTCCTCTACGATGGAGTGGTTGGATCTCCTTGCAGTCCAAGGGACTCTCCAAAGTCTTCTCCAAAACCACAGTTCAAAAGCATCAATTCTTTGGTGCTCAGCTTTCTTTATAGTTCAACTCTCACATCCATATATGACTACTGGAAAAATCATAGCCATGACTAGATGGACCTTTTTGGCAAAGTAATGTCTCTGCTTTTTAATATGCTGTCAAGGATGGTTATAACTTTTCCTTCCAAAGAGTAACCGTCTTTTAATTTCATGGCTGCAATCACCATCTGCAGTGATTTTGGGGCCCAGAAAAATAAAGTCTGACACTGTTTCCACTGTTTCCCCATCTATTTGCCATGAAGTGATGGGACCAGATGCCATGATCTTCCTTTTCTGAATGTTGAGCTTTAAGCCAACCTTTTTACTCTCCTCTTTCACTTTCATTAAGAGGCTCTTTAGTTCTTCTTCACTTTCTGCCATAAGGGTGGTGTCATCTGCATATCTGAGGTTATTGATATTTCTCCCAGCAATCTTGATTCCAGCTTGTGCTTCATCCAGCCTGGCATTTTGTATGATATTCTCCACATATAAGTTAAATAAGCCGGGTGGCAATATACAGCCTTGAAGTATTTTTTTTTTCCTGTTTGGAACCAATCTGTTGTTCTATGTCCAGTTCTAACTGCTGCTTCCTGACCTGAATACAGGTTTCTCAAGAGGCAGGTCAGGTGGTCTGGTATTCCCATCTCTTGAAGAATTTTCCACAGTTTGTTGTGGTCCACATAGTCAAAGGCTTTGGCACAGTCAGTAAAGCAGAAATAGATTTTTTCTGGAACTTTCTTGCTTTTTCGATGATCCAGCAAATGTTGGCAATTTGATCTCTGGTTCTCCTGCCTTTTCTAAAATCAGTTTGAACATCTGGAAGTTCATGGTTCACATATTGCTGAAGCCTGGCTTGGAGAATTTTCAGCATTACTTTACTAGCGTATGAGATGAGTACAATTGTGCAGTAGTTTGAGCATTCTTTGGCATTGCCTTTCTTTGGGATTGGAATGAAAACTGACCTTTTCCAGTCCTGTGGCCACTGCTGAGTTTTCCTGTTACATTTATCTAAACTAAAAAGAACAATAAAAAATTACCTGTATAATGCCTGGTGTTAAGCTAATGACAGTAGAATCTGTTAGTAGTACCAGAATTTCCCGCTGAATGAAAAGTATATATTGTTTCTTTTAAGTCTTGGTAACCTATGTTGTTAATAAAGTTTTAGAGCAGTTCTAGGGTTTACAGAAATATTGAGACAATAGTACAGAGAGTTTCCAAATACCCTGCCCTCAGTTTCCCTTATTATTAACATCTTACATTAGGTTGAGTGCTTTGTGACAACTAGTGAGCCAAAATTGATACATTAATATTAACTAAAGTCCATTTATTTCAATGACTCTAGAGAAGAAAATAAAATATTAGTTTTATCCTCCAGGATCTCATCCAGGATGTATTATTATATTTTGTTGTTATGTGTTCTATGGAGAAGGAAATGGCAAGCCACTCCAGTATTCTTACCTAGAGAATTCTGTGGACAGAGGATCGTGGGGGACTACAGTCCACGCGGTCGCAAAGAGTCAGACACTACTGAGCGACTAACACTATGTGCTCTAAGTCTTCTCTTAGCTCTAAGAGTTTCTCTGACTTAGTGTTTGATTATTCTGACACTTTAAAAAAGTATCAGACAGGTATTTTGCAAAAGTTCCTTCAATTGAGATTTGTCTAATTTTTCATGATTAACCTGGAGCTGTGTGTTTGGGTAGGAAAAACACAGAGAGGAAGTGTCATATTCATCTCTCCACATCAGGGGCACATACTGTCAACATTCCTTCTCACTTTCATGTTTACTTGATCACCTGGCTGAAGGATTACTTGTCAGGTTTCTCTACTGTTGTGACCTTACTCTTCCCTCCCCCACTTTTCAAAGGTGAACTTCTTGGACTAGATTTTCTTGAGTGCAAACGTGGATTATATTGCAGGCTCCAGAGTGTAAGATTAGTTGATACTATGAAAAATATATACCTAAAATGTTAAATAATAGGGAATTGGCATAATTTTTCCTACTGAAACTTTGTTCTCCTCAATTTTAAGGGTATATATGTATTTAGCTCCATTTTCTGGAGAAAATAGTATGCAGCGTGTTTCTCAAGTAAGGTCAAATCGTTTCAGTGAAACTTTACTAGGTCATATATAGAGACACTATTTGGTAACTGGAAAAATCATATTTCATTTGTAACAAAGCAAAAGGACTAACATATACACACATGCACACATGAAGTACCTATATGTAAAAGGAGAAAGGGTCTATCTAAAACTTAAAGGAAGATCTCTGGTCAGCTGGATAAATGGTTTGTGTTTTTTTTTCCTATAGTATGATGATTTTTCATTATTTTTAACACTACTTATGACAAGAGTCATTAAACTAAAATGAAGTTAAACCAGAACCATGAAGATATGGGAAAAAAAAAACTGTATATTCTCTTTGTTACAAATTCTCTTAACATCTTTTATGCTTCTTTTCTTGATAGCTTGCTTTTTCAATAAATGTCGTGTTTAAGAAGACATTTTTAAATGGTCATATCTTATAATGGCTTTAAAAAGAGGACCTTCAGTAAAGGAATTCCTAAAGTTTAAACTTCTGTTTGGGTTAAAATTGAAATGAAATTTTAGATTCTTTTGTTATTTTACTTTCGACGAAGTTTTAAGTCGTATAACATTAGGAAACTCTCACATCTATGTGAAACCACAGAAGGATTAAGAAGCAACTAGGACGGCAGGGTCCCAGGGCTCCAGTCTGAAAGGTCAATAAAACTTACCAGAATAAATCAGAAATATGGTACCAGTTAATTCAGGTTTCCTCATTTAACTTCTTAAATAACCAGAAAAATAAAAGAACATTGAATGGAAACAGATTTTTTTAAGTCCTCACTGGTACTCCCTCTATAAAGAGCCCCATCATCTCTGGAGTCAGCTTGCACATAGTTGCCTAAAGTTCGCCATCTCAGCAGAATATCTGAAAGCTAATAATGTTACCAAGAAGAAGTTATCTGACTACCTAAATCTTCGGTGTTATAGTGCCTCCCAAGGAGATAAATGATATGAGAAATAGCGTGTGATAAACTTCTCAGTTTGCTTTATTTATTTATAAGATTTGTGAATTATTACACAGGATTAGGACATATGAGGTGGAAAGATACTCCATGGTGTCCAGTGAGAAGTCTCCATTTTTTTCCCCTGCTCCCAGCTACCAGTTCATTCCTCAGAGACAGCCAGTTCCCAGATCCTTGGATAAACCTCAGGAGATTTTTGCTGCATTTGTAAGTTTATTCTCGGAAATATTTCCACATTCAGACTTAAACTGAAGAAAGTAGGGAAACCACTAGACCATTCAGGTATGACCTAAATCAAATCCCTTATGATTATACAGAAGTGAGAAATACATTTAAGGGACTAGATCTGATAGAGTGCCTGATGAACTATGGATGGAGGTTCATGACACTGTACAGGAGACAGCGATCAAGACCATCCCCATGGAAAAGAAAGGCAAAAAGCAAAATGGCTGTCTGGGGAGGCCTTACAAATAGCTGTGAAAAGAAGAGAAGCGAAAAGCAGAAGAGAAAAGGAAAGATAAAAGCATCTGAATGCAGAGTTCCAAAGAATAGCAAGGAGATATAAGAAAGACTTCCTCAGTGATCAATGTAAAGAAATAGAGGAAAACAACAGAATGGGAAAGACTAGAGATATCTTCAAGAAAATTAGAGATACCAAGGGAACATTTCATGCAAAGATGGGCTCGATAAAGGACAGAAATGGTCTGGACCTAACAGAAGCAGAAGACAGTAAGAAGAGGTGGCAAGAATACACAGAAGAACTGTACAAAAAGATCTTCATGACCCAGATAATCATGATGAGGTGATCACTCACCTAGAGCCAGACATCCTGGAATGTGAAGTCAAGTAGGCCTTACAAAGCATCACTACAAACAAAGCTAGTGGAGGTGATGGGATTCCAGTTGAGCTGTTTTGACTGGAAGATGATGCTGTAAAAGTGTTGCACTCAATATGCCAGCAAATTTGGAAAACTCAGCAGTGGCTGCAGGACTGCAAAACATCAATTTTCATTCCAATCCTAAAGAAAGGCAATGCCAAAGAATGCTCAAACTACCGCACAGTTGCACTCATCTCACACGCTAGTAAAGTAATGCTCAAAATTCTACAAGCCAGGCTTCAGCTATATGAGAACCATGAACTTCCAGATGTTCAAGCTGGTTTTAGAAAAGGCAGAGAAACCAGAGATCAAATTGCTAACATCCACTGGATCACTGAAAAAGCAAGAGAGTTCCAGAAAAACATCTATTTCTGCTTTATTGACTATGCCAAAGCCTTTGACTGTGTGGATCAGAATAAACTGTAGAAAATTCTGAAAGAGATCGGGATACCAGACCACCTAATCTGCCTGCTGAGCAACCTGTATGCAGATCAGGAAGCAACGGTTAGAACAGGATATGGAACAACAGACTGATTCCAAATAGGAAAAGGAGTACGTCAAGGCTGTATGTTGACACCCTGCTTATTTAACTAATATGCAAAGTACATTATGAGAAATGTTGGGCTGGAAGAAGCACAAGCTGGAATCAAGATTGCTGGGAGAAATATCAATAACCTCAGATATGCAGATGACACCACCCTTATGCAGAAAGTGAAGAGGTACTAAAAGACCTACTGATGAAAGTGAAAGAGGAGAGTGAAAAAGTTGGCTTAAAGTTCAACATTCAGAAAACTAAGATTATGGCATCTGGTCCCATCACTTCATGGGAAATAGATGGGGAAACAGTGGAAACAGTGTCAGACTTTATTTTTCTGGGCTCCAAAATCACTGAAGATGGTGATTGCAGCCATGAAATTAAAAGACAGTTACTCCTTGGAAGGAAAGTTATGACCAACTTAGACAGCATATTCAAAAGCAGAGATATTACTTTACCGACTAAGGTCCATCTAGTCAAGGCTATGGTTTTTCCAGTGGTCATGTATGGATGTGAGAGTTGGACTGTGAAGAAAGCTCAATGCCAAAGAATTGATGCTTTGGAATTGTGGTGTTGGAGAAGACTCTTGAGAGTCCCTTGGACTGCAAGGAGATCCAACCAGTCCATCCTAAAGGAGATCAGTCCCGGATGTTCATTGGAAGGACTAATGCTGAAACTGAAACTCCAGTACTTTGGCCACCTCATGGGAAGAGTTGACTCATTGGAAAAGACTCTGATTCTGGGAGGGATTGGGCGCAGGAGGAGAAGGGGACGACAGAGGATGAGATGGCTGGATGGCATCACCGACTCAATGCACATGAGTTTGAGTGAACTCCGGGGAGTTGGTGGTGGACAGGGAGGCCTGGCATGCTGTGATTCATGGGGTCACAAGAGCTGGACACGACTGAGTGACTGAACTGAACTGAACTGAACGTGCTGTATAAAGGGATTCTTGTGACTCAGAGGGTAAAGCCTCTGCCTGCAATGCTGGAGACCGAGTTCAGTCCCTAGGTCGGGAAGATCCACTGAAGAAGGAAATGGCAACCCACTCCAGTTTTCTTTCCTGGAGAATCCCATGGATGGAGGATCCTGGTAGGCTACAGTCCATGGGGTTGCAAAGAGTTGGACACAACTGAGCAACTTCACTCACTTCACTCACAACATCTTATATATGTCATTATACACTTTGTATTTTTTCAATTAAAACACCTTGAGAACATTTTATATTATGTTGTTGTTCAGTAGCATGTGGGACTCCTATGACCTTATGGACTATTGCACACCAGGCTTCCCTGTCCCTTCACTATCTTCCGGAGTTTGCCCAAACTATGTCCATTGAGCCAATGATGCCAGTCAACCATCTCATCCTCTGCCACTCCCTTCTCCTCCTGCCCTCAATCTTTCCCAGCATCAGGGCCTTTTCCAATGAGTTGGCTCTTCACATAAGGTGGCCAAAGGATTGGAGTTTCAGCTTCAGCATCAGTCCTTCCAATAATATTCAGGGTCAATTTCCTTTAGGATTGACTGATTGGATCTCCTTGCAATTTAAGGGACTCTCAAGAGTCTTTTCCAGTACCACAATTTGAAAGCATCAATTCCATATCTTAATACAGAATTTTATATTTTTAAATTCTCACATTATATTTTATTGTGTGGTTTATTCATAATTTTATATAAACTCCTAGTGATGAATATTCAGTTGTTTATACACTATGTCTATTATAATTTATATTCCAGTTAACCTTTGTGAATGAAAAAGTGAAAGGGGCTTTCCTGGTGACTCATATGATTAAGAATCTGCCTGCAATGCAGAAGACCCATGTTTGATCCCTGGGTTGGGAAGAACTCCTGAAGGAGAGAATGGCTACCCACTCCAGTATTTTTGCCTGGAGAATCCCATCGACAGAGGAGCCTGAAGGGCTATAGTCCATGGGTTTGCAAAGAGTCAGACATGACTGAGAAAAACTGATGTTCCAATAATTTTATTATGTATTATTTTTCATGTAGTCCATAATAACTGAGCAAAATTCCCTGTTGTATGTAATTTTTGTTAATTGGAAACCAGATTCTCTTTAGACTCCAAACAAATATTAAAACAATGCTTATTGAATATTAAGTATAAGGGCTTCCCTGGTGGCTCAATCAGTCAAGAATCTGCCTGCAATGCAGGAGACCTGAGTTCAGTCCCTGGGTTGGGAAGAGCCCCTGGAGGAGAGCATGGTAACCTACTCCAGCATTCTTGCCTGGAGAATCCCCATGGACAGAGGAGCCTGGTGGGCTACAGTCCATGGGGTTGGAAAGAGTCGGACGTGACTGAGCAACTAAGCAGCAGCAGCATGAGCAGTGAACCCACTGAGGGTTTCCACATGCCCTCAGCTTATCTTGGTATTTTAGTATTCTTTCTAAGCTGGATCACATATACCTGACACAAATCAAGATACTGAGTCAATAAAAAAGAAAAAATTTTAAAGATTTATAAATTTATTTATATGAAAAATTTTAAATCCTAGGGAAATTAAGCCCTACTTACACATTTGAAAAGTGATCAATTTCTTGAAATTGGAACTCTACTGGAAATCCCAAGACTCATGGCTACCACCCACATAGATACAAAGTGAGGAAGGTCAATGGCAGCATTTGATGTGCTGAAGTGTGAGGAACCTTGCCATCCCAGGCAAGCTTAGAGTGACAGAGACCCAGTGTTGGACATCAATAGCTTCTAGTTACTATAGATCAATAGGCTTCTGTTCACAGTAAGGTAAGAGAATTTCCTGCCAGAGAAGATGAGATACTGTTTGAGAAAGAAAAATCAAAACATCTTTCTCATTAACTCTGAGTTCTTGAAGGGCTGTCAGGGAATAGACAAATGAAACTTTGAGAACATGGCTCAAAACCAGAGTGATAATTTTCAAAGGAAAACTGTGGAAATCAAATACAATATTTTTGGAAATGATATTCACTGGGACATACAGATCCAAGTTGTAACATAGGAGACCCTCAATCAGTTTGTTCAGTTGCTCAGTCATGTCAGACTCTTTGTACCCCATGGACTGCAGCACACCAGGTTTCCCTGTTCATCACCAACTCCCAGAGTTTACTCAAACTCATATTCATCAAGTTGGTAATGCCATCCAACCGTCTATCTCATCCTCTGTCGTCCCTTTCCCTCCCGTCTTCAATCTTTCCCAGCATCAGGGTCTTTCCCAGTGAGTCAGTTCTTCACATCAGGTGGCCAAAGTATTGAAGTTTCAGCTTCAGGTTCACTCCTTCCAATGAATATTCAGGACTGATTTCCTTCAGGATAGACTAGTCTATCAGGTACTTGGATCTCCTTGCAGTCCAAGGGACTCTCAAGAGTCTTCTCTAAAACCACAGTTCAAATGCATCAATTTTTCAGTGCTCAGCTTTCTAGACAGTCCAACTCTCACATCCATACATGACCACTGGAAAAACCTTAGCCTTGACTAGATGGACCTTTGTTGACAACATAATGTCTTGGCATTTTAATATGCTTTCTAGGTTAGTCATAAATCTTCTTCCAAGGGGCAAAAGTCTTTTAATTTCATGGCTGCAGTCACCATCTGCAGTGATTTTGGAGCCCAAGAAAATAAAATATGTCACTGCCTTTACTTTTTCCCCTTGTATTTGCCACAAAGTGATGGGACTGGATGCCATGGTCTTCATTGTTTAAATGTTGAGTTTTAAGTTTTCACTCTCCTCTTTCACTTTCATCAAGACGCTCTTTGGTTCTTCTTCACTTTCTGCCATAAGGGTGGTGTCATCTGCATATCTGAGGTTATTGATAGTTCTCCTGGCAATCTTGATTCCAGCTTCTTCTTCATCCATCCTGGCATTTTGCATGGTGTGCTTTGCATATAAGTTGAATAAACCGGGTGATAATATACAGCTTTGATGTACTCCTTTCTCGGTTTGGAACCAGTCTGTTGATCCATGTCCAGTTCTAACTGTTGCTTCTTGACCTACATACAGATTTCTCAGGTGGCAGGTCAGGTGGTCTGGTATTCCCATCTCTTGAAGAATTTTTCACAGTTTGCTGTGATCCACACAGTCAAAGCTTTTGACATAGTCAATAAAGCAAAAGTAGATGTTTTTCTGGAACTCTCTTGCTTTTTTGATGATCCAAGGGATGTTGGCAATTTGATGTCTGGTTCCTCTGCCTTTTGAAATCCAGCTTGAACATCTGGAAGTTCATGGTTCACATACTGTTGAAGCCTGGCTTGGAGAATTTTGAGCATTACTTTGCTAATGTGTGAGATGAGTACAATTGTCCAGTAGTTTGAACATTCTTTGGCATTGCCTTTTTTTTGGGATTGGAATGAAAACCAACCTTTTCTGTCCTGTGGCAACTGCTGAGTTTTCCAAATTTTCTGGCATATTGAGTGCAGCACTTTCATAGCATCATCTTTTAGGATTTGAAATAGCTCAACTGGAATTCCATCACCTTCACTAGCTTTATTCACAGAGATACTTCCTAAGGCCCATTTGATTTCACATTCCAGGATGTCTGGCTCCAGATGAGTGCTCACACCATCGTGGTTATCTGGGTCATGAAGATCTTTTTTGTATAGTTCTTCTGTATATCGTTGCCACCTGTTAATATCTTCTGCTTTTGATAGGTCCATATCATTTCTGCCCTTTATTGTGCCTATCTTTGCATGAAATATTCCCTTGGTATCTCTAATTTTCTTGAAGAGGTCTCTAGTCTTTCCCATTTCCCATTGCCTTTCCCTTCTCCAGGGGATCTTCCCAACCCAGGGATCAAACCCAGGATTCCCCGCATAGCAAGCAGATTCTTCACCAGCTGGGCCACAAAGGAGAACCTATAGGAGATCATGGAGAACACTAAGCTAGAAGTCATGGGTGACCAGCAATGTTTAATCATTATTATGTAAAGGGTTTTTGGTTTAAGAATCTATATAATAACATATTTTTTAAGGGTTCCAATGTCAGGTACTTTTACTATTTTTAATCAAGTGAGTTTCCTAAGGATATTATTCAATATGATATACACATGGAGATGTTAGATTTTATAAAATATTTATCTTTACTTATTGAGCTTTCAATGGCTAAGTCAAATACGTTTCTTGGGAAATGTCACATTTTACTTGAAAATATGTGGGTTTACTTCCACAGTGATAAGAGAACAGACTGTATGATTTCAATACCCTGAGACTCTGAAATATTTGCACCTTGTTTTACGCCCCTGGATATGTTTCACTGTCTCCTGGTTTATAGTTTATGGGAACTTGAATAGAATTTGTATCCTGCTGCTGTGTGTTCAGTTCAGTTCAGTCGCTCAGTCCTGTCCAGTTCTTTGCGACTCCATGAATTGCAGCTCGCCAGGCCTCCCTGTCCATCACCAACTCCCGGAGTTCACTCAAACTCATGTCCATTGAGTCGGTGATGCCACCCAGCCGTCTCATCCTCTGTCGTCCCCTTCTCCTCCTGCCCCCAATCCCTCCCAGCATCAGAGTTTTTCCAGTGAGTCAACTCTTCTCATGAAGTGGCCAAAGTATTGGAGTTTCAGCTTTAGTATCAGTCCTTCCAAAGAAATCCCAGGGCTGATCTCCTTTAGGATGGACTGGTTGGATCTCCTTGCAGTCCAAGGGACTCTCAAGAGTCTTCTCCAACACCACAGTTCCAAAGCATCAATTCTTCAGCACTCAGCTCTCTTCACAGTCCAACTCTCACATCTTTACATGACCACAGGAAAAACCATAGCCTTGACTAGACGGACCTTAGTAGGCAAAGTAATGTCTCTGCTTTTGAATATGCTGTCTAGGTTGGTCATAACTTTCCTTCCAAGGAGTAAGCGTCTTTTAATTTCATGGCTGCAATCACCATCTGCAGTGACTTTAGAGCCCCCAAATAAAGTCTGACACTGTTTTCACTGTTTCCCATCTATTTCCCATGAAGTGATAGGACCAGATGCCATGATCTTCATTTTCTGAATGTTGAGCTTTAAGCCAACTTTAAAATTGTATAAATCTTAATTATGTTCAATTGGTTTTAAAAAAAAGAATTATAAGCTCTTACACTGTGCCAAGTGTTTTTCATATATTACTAAATAGATACCTCATCAACAAGCTTAAAAATATGCCTTTATACCAAATGAAAAACAGGCAGACAATCTGAATAAGCATTCTTCAAGTAAAATACACAAATGATCAGTAATGCAAGAAAAGATATTCAACATCATTAATCGCCAGGGAAATACAAGTCAAAACTATGAGGTATACCACTTCACAACTAGTAGGATGGTTGAAATCAAATAGTCTGATAATAACAAGAGTTGACAAGGATGTAGAAAAATAGGGACACCCTAGACTGCTGATGAGAATGAAAATGAAGAAGCTACTTAGGAAAATAGTTTGGCAATTTTTCAAATGATTAAACATAGAGTTACAATAAGAGCCAACAATTCCACTCCCTAGGTATATATCCAAGGAAAATAAAAACATGTGTCCACAGAAAAGCCCATGCATGAATGTTTATAGTAGCACCATCCATAAGAGCTAAAATGTGGAAGCAATCCAAATGTTCATCAGTTGATTAATCAATGGATAAACAAAATGTGGCATACCCATATAATGGAGTATTATTGGCATCATCAACTCAATGGACTTGAGTTTAAGCAAGCTCCGGGAGATGGTGAAGGACAGAGAAACCTGGTGTGCTGCAGCCCATGGGGTCACAAAAGTGAGACATGACTGAGGGACCGAACAACAACAACTGGCCATAAACAGAACTGAACTATTGATACATGCTGCAGCCTGGATGAACCTTTGAAAACACCTTGCTAAGTGAAAGACGCCAATCACAAAAGGCTACATATTATATGATTCTATTCATATGAAAGTCCAGAAAAGAGAAAACTGTAGTGACAGAAGGTAGATTAGTGGTTGTTTAAGGGCTGGGAGAAAGTGAAGAGGAACTAAAAAGCCTCTTGATGAAAGTGAAAGAGGAGAGTGAAAAAGTTGGCTTAAACTCAACATTCAGAAAATGAAGATCATGGCATCCAGTCCCATCACTTTACGGGAAATAGATGGGGAAACGGTGGAAACAGGGTCAGACTTTATTTTGGGGGGCTCCAAAATCACTGCAGATGGTGATTGCAGCCATGAAATTAAAAGACGCTTACTCCTTGGAAGAAAAGTTATGACCAACCTAGACAGCATATTCAAAAGCAGAGACATTACTTTGCCTACTAAGGTCTGTCTAGTCAAGGCTATGGTTTTTCCAGTGGTCATGTATGGCTATGAGAGTTGGACTGTGAAGAAGGCTGAATGCTGAAAATTGATGCTTTTGGACTATGGTGTTGGAGAAGACTCTTGAGAGTCCCTTGAACTGCAAGGAGACCCAACCAGTCCGTTCTGAACGAGATCAGCCCTGGGATTTCTTTGGAAGGAATGATGCTAAAGCTGAAACTCCAGTACTTTTGCCACCTCATGTGAACAGTTGACTCATTGGAAAGGACTCTGATGCTGGGAGGGATTGGGGGCAGGGAGGAGAAGGGGACAACAGAGGATGAGACGGCTGGATGGCATCACTGACTCGATGGATGAGAGTCTGAGTGAACTCCGGGAATTGGTGATGGACAGGGAGGCCTGGCGTGCTGCGATTCATGGGGTAGCAAAGAGTCAGACAGAACTGAGTGCCTGAACTGAACTGAAGGGCTGGGAGGAGGGGACTAGAGGTAGAAAAGGATTGCTAAGGGTACATGGCTTCTTTCTGAGGTTATTAAAAATATTTTAAAAATAGACCATGGTGATGGTGGTGGCATTTAAAATTGAAAATGTACTGACTTGAACATCCTAAAAATTTTTGTGACGTATACTTTAAAAGTGTGCCTTGCATGGTATGAAAATTATGTCTCAGTAAAGCTGTTTTCAAAAATTCACTATCTCCCAGGGGGAAAAAGAGGAAATGAGTAGAACCTGATGGTGTTACATAGTACTTATTCTGCTCTAGTTTATTTAGCTAATTTCTGGTTTCTGGAAGAATTAGCAGTTTTGTAATAAGACAAGGATAGTTTTACAAAGAAGGAAATAATCACAGTGTTCTTTTAACCTTCCATATAATCAAGCAGCATTGAACACCCAGCAGTCTACTGTCAGAGGCAGCTTCTGCCAGCATATTATACAGTATTTATGAAGAATGAATTACACTGATTTCTGAATTGTCAGAATAAGAGAAAGCACAGCTGCTTTCAATGGAAAGAAAATTAGATTGAAAAGAAAAGTAGCAAAGAAATCTTCCAATTGTTTGTGAAAGTCTCTTCCTCTCTTGGTTCACTTAGTCCATGGGCTCCTAGGAAATTAAACTCTTAACCTGATATTTCTACGTATAAATTTATAGCTACTTCTGCCCTGCACAAACAGAAAATCAGTAAAGTATTCCTCTCCAGTGAAATTATTAGAAGAACTGAATGTTTATTGTGTGTGCAGTCTGCAGTATAAGATGGATATTTTTAGGAAATAGAAGAGAAACTGTAGATAATTTCTTATCACTAAAATATTATGTCCAAAGCTTTTCTTCTTTAAACACAATGTTTTTCCAAGCCCACCAGACCTGCATACACTTCAGCCAGTGAGCTAAATGCTGTACACAAATTCTCCTTTAATTTCACACTAACACTATGCAGCAAGAGAGATAGTACAGATCCTTAAAATGCATGACAAAAATGATAAAATAGTGTACAAAATACCCACAGATTCAAGGGTAGGGAAGGACCTTCTACAGATGGCTCATTCATTTATTTATTTGATCACTCATCAGTTTTGTACCTTGTCTCAGTGACTGGTTGTGCAGTGGTGAGTGAAACAAACTGGCCCCCTATAGCTTGGTGAGATGATAGTCAATCAAACAAATATTTACAAATAATGAAGTGCAATAAGAGAAGAAAGTGTGCTACAGTGGAGAAGGGTGAGGGACTGTATTTAGAAGGAATGATTAAAGAAAGCTCCACTGATGAGGGGGCAGGGATGGAGGGCACGAATGTATGAGAAGGAGTAAAAATCCAGGGAAGAGAAAACCTTCCTTGCAGAAGGAAGATCATAGACTCAAATCTCAATTAGGGAAGTGAGGAGCAGAATGAAGGGCCTGTGACTAGCACCTAGTAAGTGAACGGGAAGGGATGTGAAATCAAATTGGAGACATCAGCAGGGACCAGACCACATAGGGCCATGATGGACAAGATCCAAGGCTACTCCATTCCTTGTGCCTTGAGAAGCTTAGCCTGAGAAAATAGAAATGCCTGGAGGCAGCCTCGACCTACCATTGATCCAAATCTTGGGTTAATTGAGCACCACACTTCTATCACATTGCAAACATTGCGATAGTAAGCTAAATGACATTCTTTAAAAGCACATGATTATCATAGCTTTCACAGATTTAAGACAACTGAAAAATAAGATAAACTTAATCTTCCAAGAAAAATGTATTTAATATCCCCGTCAAACATATCATCCTTGAAGTGCTGGAAGCTAAAACTTTAAGCAGACATTCCAAATCATTGTATAACATCATGAAAGATGACTGGGAACAAGCACAGTACTCCAGCATTTCATTTAACGTGGCATTCACCAGAACATCACATGCTTGAATGCTGAGACCTTTATAGGTATCCTCACAGGGTACCCCTCACGGGGTTTTACCTCATGCGGTAAAACATTCCAGGAGTCTGATGGCATTATTTGCAATTTAGTCATTTTGACTACAATATCATCTTGCTTCATCTGCTTTTAGATGTTATGGGAAATCATATCTTCCTATGAGATCTCTATTCATATGTGATCCTCACAAAAAAAAACATGAAACCTCAGCCAAGTAAGTATTTTGTCTACAAGTTATAGATGAGGTGCAAGGTGACCTCACTGAACTTCAGATTTCTCACCTGTATAATGGAGATGATACTGCTCACCTGCCAACCTCTCATATCTTTACCAAGAGGGCCAAAGAGAATAATGGATGGAAGAGTGCCCAAAAACTAGAAACCAAAGGTAACTTGTTATTATATTATAAGAGGACACATTTTTACCATATGCCTTACAATACTGTAAGGTATTGTGCAAAAGATGTGCAAAAGACATACATAATATTCATTTCAGATCTACATCTTATTCTGAGGCCCCATGAGGAATGGACTGTGGGAGAAGACCTAAGCCTGCCAACTCAGAGTGACTCAGTCTCTTCTAGCTTTAAACAATCCCTTTTAGGTTAATTGGGACCATTTTTAGCAGAGCTAAAGTAAAGCTGCAACTCTGCCTCATGACTGTCTCCCCTGGTTCACAGATCCCACCACTCTATTCCCAGATAACAAGTGAGCACAGGCAATGCTTACAGAATTTTATGGCCTCATGGGAGGGACCCTGGTGTCCACCCAGCCCCGATCTCTTCTGGTTTCTCCTTGGCCTTAGGCTGAGGTAAACTCATTTTTGTTTTTCAGTCCCTGAGTTGTATCTGACTCTGCAACCCCATGGAATGTAGCCCACCAGGTTTCTCTGTCCATGGACTTCTTCAGGCAAGAATAATGGAGTGGGTTGTCATTTCTTTCTCCAGGATATCTTCCCAATCCCAGATCGAACCCTCATCTCCTGCCTCTCTTGCACTGGCAGGCGGATTCTTTACCACTTCACCACCTGGGAAACCCTAAACTCATTTTTTCCCATCCCCATATTGGTTTCTATCATCTCTGCATCTGCTCATGAAGTTCTCTAGGTGATGTCATGCTGGTCTCTTCTCTCAGTCTAGCCATGGTGCAGTGGTCCACACTCTGCGCCTCAGCCTGACCTCAGCTTCCTCTGAGGAACGGTTTCCTCAGTGTCATATCATCTAAATCTTGGCCCTGGACTCCGCCTGACCTCTGGTGAGATTGTCCTCTCTTCAGCCTCTGTGTGGTG
The DNA here is from genome assembly GCA_917880005.1 of Nanger dama. Taxonomy (NCBI): domain Eukaryota; kingdom Metazoa; phylum Chordata; class Mammalia; order Artiodactyla; family Bovidae; genus Nanger; species Nanger dama. The sequence continues at coordinate 56,034,924 of CAKJTW010000005.1, read as the reverse complement.
CCCCCCACTTCCTACTGTAGTGCCGGCTCCCTATGTTACTCATCACTGGGAACTTGTGGGAAATTCTGGATTTCTCAGTGCAAACAACAGGTTGCTAAGGAACAGAATATCCTCCTCTCTCTCTCTCTCTCTCTCTCTCTCTCTCTCTCTCTCATGCTATGCCACCACTTCTACAGTCACTGTGGCTATTTCTTGTTGGTAGAGAACAATATGCCACCTATCTCTACCCAGAGTCCCAAATCAGAACTGAGACATAAGGGACTTCCCTCACGGTCCAATGGTTAAGAATCTGCCTGCCAATGCAGAGGACACGGGTTTGATCCTTGGTCTGGGAAGATCCCACATGCTGCTGAGCAACTAAATGTCGATGCTGCAAGTACTGAGAGTCAGTAGCCAAAATAAAAATGCTGCAAGATTCAATGAAGATCCCGTGTGTTACAACTAAGACACGGTGCAGCCAACTGAATAAATAAACTACTACAAATAAAAAAGAAATGGATACAAGCCCATCCTGGCTTTGGTTTCTCAGTTAACCTATTCTTTTTATTTTGCCTCCATTCTTCACCTTGAGTTTCAATGAAAAAACTGAAGAACAAAGGATGCTTGCTGCTCCTCTCTCTTGCTGTCTCCTTCAATTCTTTCCCCCTTCCAGGAATTGTCATGAACTGTTTTACACATATTTTCCTTCTTCTTTTCATGTGGTGAGTAAAAGAGTAGCAAACCTGCTGAGCAAAAAGGGGACTTATGCTCATTCCAGTCCTTGACACATTTGCCCATAGAATAGACCCTCAAAAGTTACACATATTTGCATCAACTGCATATAACCCAGTACTTTGCCTATAATTGGCACTCACTGCAAGTGTGTTGAACGAATCAATGGATCTCCTTAATTTGTTGGTTCTCAGTTGCTCAGTCATGTCCAACTTTTGCGACCCCATAGACAGCAGCACACCAGGTTTCCCTGTCCTTCACTATCTCCTGGAGTCTACTCAAACTCATGTCCATTGAGTTGATGATGCCATCCAACCATCCTCTGCTGCCCCTTTCTCCTCCTGCTCTCAATCTTTCTCAGCATCGGAGTCTTTTTCAATGAGTCGGCTGATTTCATCAAATGGCCAAAGTACTGTAGCTTCACCTTCAACATCAGTTCTTTCAATATTCAGGGGCTGGTTTAGGATTGACTGGTTTGATCTCCTTGCTGTCCAAGGGACTTCTAAGAGTATTTTCCAGCATCAAAGTTTGAAAGCATCAGTTCTTTGATGCTCAACCTTCTTTATGGCCCAACTCTCACATCTGTACATGACCACTTGGAAAAACCATAGCTTTGACTAGACAGACCTTTGTTGGCAAAGCGATGTCTCTGCTTTTAATACACTCTTTAGGTTTGTTATAGCTTTTCTTCCAAGGCCTAGCATCTTTTAATTTCATGGGTTCAGTCATCATCTGCAGTGATTTTGGAGCCCAAGAAAAAAATGTCTGTCACTGTTTCCATTTTCCCCCATCTATTTGCCATGAAGTGATTTATTTATTTTATTGGTAAAGAAACTGAGGTGATATATATTGCCCAAGTGAAATAGTAATTAGACCAGGTCAAGTTTTCTTTTCAACATGACATTCTGCTTTTTACCATCCTTCATGGTAACACAGAGCCTAGAATATAAGACCAAATGCAAAGAAGGGAGTCAGGAAGAAATAATAAATCAAAAGTTCTCCCCCTCAAAGAAAAACTGAACTTCAAAAATGAAATCCAAAAGCAAATATCTGAAAGTAAAATAGTATGTTTTTTCCCTTTGTCTATACAGTACCAAATCTTCTCAAATCTGTACTCCTCAAATCTCTGAATAGGCATCTTAGAGAAGGCTATGTTTTTGCCATGATCAACTATTTGGGCTTAGGGGATGAGTTAGAACAGAAATACTTACAGCCATTTTCCCCACACATATATATATATATATAATTAGTAGCTTCTCCTCCTCATAATAATATATGAAACATTTAAAAAGAAATTAAATTTCCTTGAAAGTGGCATTCTCTCATTTTGCTGAATTAAACATTAATAACCTGTTGAAAACAGCTACTGGCCCTCTCTCCCTCTAACAGATCTACCACATTCAGAAATCCTTTCAGAGAAATGGCTCACTACTGCACATTGAGTAGTAACAAGATTTGAAATTGCAGCATATGTTCAAATCCAGCATCTTGATAAACACACACCAAAGAAATTTGGGCAGCTTAAGGTTTATGAGTGTGAAAGGTTATTTTCTTAACGAACAACAGTAGCACTATTCTCAGGAAGCATACCACAGGGGAGGTGGGGTTTTAGATCTATTTGTTGATGTTTCCAAAGGGGATTTAAGCAATCCGATTTTGTACAGTACATGCTCTGCGGGACCAAGGCAGCCACTAGGATATTCGTGGGGCATGTTTATACCAAAGGTTATGGTCCTTTTGAAGAACGCAATGGTGGACAAGAAGGAGGAAATCTATTTGCCCCGCTTTAGCTTCTCCTTTGTTAGTTCATCATCTCTTTATCCCCTACATTGTTAATTTCTCCTTTTGAGGGGGCTCCAAGATGAGGTGATGTGTTGCTGCTGAGTGTCTGGGGCCTCTAATCTCTTAAGACAGTCCACACACACAGGCGCTAAGCAGCAGAGTTTGCACAGTGACATCATGGTGAAGTATTAAAATTTGTCACCAGAATTGTTTTCCTATGCGGATAATGTAATATTACTACAGATAGTACCATAGTGTGTGTGTGTGTGTGTGTGTGTGTGTGTGTGTGTGTGTGATGTGTGTGTGTGTCCCGTTAGGGAGAAAAAACACTTGTAAAATTCTTAGAAACTGAAAATGCATCAGTGAATAGGCCTTTATGTTGGATATTTATGGGGAATTTGGTTTGTTTTCTGATTCTGTTTCAACTTTTAAGGAGCACCGTTAATGTGATTAATTAGCAAGAATTTATTGACTTGAAAAATCTCGACAGCCAAATGTATATGATTTTTTTTTAATGTATTTTTTCAGGTGAAACTATAAACTGGAGGCCTAATTAAGACCTGCTGTTTCCTGAAATTTTGTGTGCACAGCTCTGGGAAGGAAAGTTGCATGGAACTTTACTTGAAGGGGTGCATGTAATCTTAGGAGAAAATCCTAGCATTCTATTCACTTCTTTCAGATGTAGTCCTTACTTAAGAGCCCTGGTGAATTTATGTCCATGGTAAACATGAAAGCCTGCTATAGAGTCAGCTTAGGGAAAACTCAAATCAGCTCAAACGTCATAAGTCAAGGACTTCGGCTGTTCCTAGCCAATATTTCCAAATTTATGCTTAAACACCATGATGGATCGTTCAATTTTAGTCTTTTGACATTTTCTTACATGCTTCCTTCCCATTACTTTGTTGAGGATGAAAATCTCTCTAACAAGAGAGAGTAAATCAGCTTGCAAGAAACATAATGATAATACAACAGTATCTAGTGCAACAAAAAATTTTGACTTTTGATTGAGGTCACAAAAGGCCTTAAATTGAGTGGTTTCTGACTGCTACCCACTTTATATATTTTCATTAGAAAAATCTAGTTTCCTTTCCTAAGGCTGCCTTTTTATTAAATGTTGTTGTTCAGCCACTTAGTCGTGTCTGACTCTTCGTGACCCCATGGACTACAGCACATCAGGCTTCCCTGTCCTTCACTAACTCCAGGAGTTTGCTCAAACTCATGCCCATTGCGTCAGTGATGCCATCCAACCATCTCATCCTCTGTCACTCCCGGGATGTAAACTGTGAGAATAAAAGAAATTTACGTAATTCTAAAAACTCTCAAAGTTTTCTTAGTTCAGCAATAGATTTATATGACTTCTCCCCAGATATCGCTATCCAGAGGGGATAAAGTTCAGAAATCAGAATTGCTTCAAAATAGTAAGCAACTTTTTTTTATTCACTTGAAGGAAGATTTCTTCTAATGCCTCATGTAAAAATATGAATTACTTATAACTTGAGAGCAGAAACCAGTCTCATAGTTGTCATTCAGCTGGACTTTTTTTTTTTTTTGGAATACAGTTGCTTTACCTGCTTTGTCAGATTCTGCTGTACGGCAAAGCAATTCATATACATATATCTCCTCTTTTATGGAGCTCCTTCCCATTTCGTTCACCACAGAGCTTCCTGTGTTATATACAGTAGCTTCTCATTAGTGATGTATTTTATATATAGTCGTGTATACATGTCGATCTCAATCTCCCAGTTTTTCCCATCTCTCTTTTCCCCCTTGGTATCCATATGTTTGTTTTCTACATCTGTGTCTCTAATTCTGCTTTGCAAGTAAGATCATCTATACTATTTTACCAGATTCCATATATATGTGTTGCTGCTGCTGCTGCTGCTAAGTCGCTTCAGTCATGTCCGACTCTGTGAGACCCCAGAGATGGCAGCCCACCAGGCTCCCTCATCCCTGGGATTCTCCAGGCAAGAACACTGGAGCGGGTTGCCATTTCCTTCTCCAATGCATGAAAGTGAAAGGAAGTCGCTCAGTCGTGTCCGACTCCTAGTGACCCCATGGACTACAGCCTACCAGCCTCCTCCGTCCATGGGATATATATGTTAATAAACAATATTTGTTTTTCTCTGACTTACTTCACTGTGTATGACAACTCTAGGTCCATCCACGTCTCTGCAAATGACACAATTTCATTTCTTTGTATGGCTGAAAAACATTCAATTGCATGTTTCTACCACATCTTCTTTATCCATTCCTCTACTGGGGATATTTATGTTAGCTTCCATGTCCTGGCTATTGTAAACGGTGCTGCAACAAATATCTGGGTGCATGTTTCTTTTGAAATTATGGTTTTCTCCAGGTATATGCCCAGTAGTGGGATTGTTGGGTCTTCTGGTAGTTCTATTTTTAGTTTTACAAGTAACCCTCATACTGTTCTCCATGGTAGCTGAATCAATGTACATTGCCACCAATAGAGTATGAGGGTTCCCTTTTCTTCACACTCTCTCAGCATTTATTATTTGTAGATGTTTTGATGATGGCCATTCTGACTGGTGTGAGGTGATACCTAATTATAGTTTTAATTTGCATTTCTCTGATGAGTGGTATTGAGCATGGAGTGGAACAATTTTTTCTTAAGGGACACAAGAATCAGAAACCATAAACAAAAGACTAATAAACTGGGCTATAAAAATCAAAACCTTTCTGTTCATCAAAAATTGCCATTAAGAGAGTGAAAAAGCAAGCTTCCAAGTGATAAATTTGATTGCCACATAGATAACTCATAAAGGGCTTACATTCAGAATATACAAAGACTACTGTGATTCAGCAAGAAATAGACAAGCAAGCCAATGTTCAGAAAAACTGGCAGAAGATTTCAAAAGGCTCATTAAACTACAGAACTTTGAAGTGGTCATAAGCATATGAGACTGTGCTCAACCTCATTAGTAATCACAAACATGGAAATTAAAATCACAATGAGACATCACTACTCATTCAAGGATTAGTAATGGAAACTTTAAAAATATCAAAATATCACATGATTCTAAGGACGTGTCCCCCAGGGCTGAACGGTGGAGGGGTTTCCTTTTCCCAGTGAGCCTCTTGGGTGCCTGCCCATGGTGGTAAGTCCCCTGAAGGGTTCTCTTGGTGGGGGAGCGGGAATGGAGACAGTGAGGGAGGTGTGCCTGCCTCTCCCCCACTGGAGGGCCATGATCCCACCTCATTGCGGTTGTCCTTACTATGTGCCACAGGGGATTGACTTTGGGTGCACACCCCGCGTTCCCCCTTTGATGGGAGTTGAACTTGGGTGCAAGAGCAATCGTGGTGGGCAGGGGATATGAAAGGTGGGTTGTCCTGCTACACTGTACCACTCAACAATGACATCTTGCTTCTGTGGTGTCCTGGGCTTCTTCCACAAACATTCCTGATTCTGGAGATCCTTACTGCTGTCCCTTCAGGCTACCTTTTCACAGCCAACAGCTCTCTCTTCCCTGGGTCAGCTCTCCAAACCCACTTTCCAGCACCCAGACCTCCTCTGCAGCAGGAGATACAAGGCTCAAGCTGGGATGCTCTGGGGTGCTGCACAGACCATGTGCGCAGTTCTTACCTTGCCCTGCCTTCCACAGACCACCCTCTATGGTGTCCCCCTTGGATACCCGAAAGGTCCCTTTCTGTCCCAACTGATATTTCTACCATTGGAGGGGAGGGAGTGGTTTCCTAGTATGAGGACCTCTCTTTACCTTCAGCATTCCTCTGCTCCCTTTTTGATTCCTCTTTTCTTTTTTTCTTTCTTTCCTTATTCCCAGTTTCCAGGGCATTTTTCTTGTGCTTTTAGGTGTCCCGAGTTTTCTGCTTGTGTTCAGCAGGTGCTCTGTGAATTGTTCCATCTGTAGATGTATTTTTGATGTACTTGTGAAGAGAGATGAATTCCATGTCCTCCTATTTGGTCATCTTGACTCTTCTACCAGCTACACATGTTGAATTTATGGCTTTGCAAACTTATATAAACTGTAAGGAGATGGAGAAGTAGTCACAGAATTTTAATTTCTTTTTCAAGTGTGGCAACCTCTGCTCCAGGCTAGGACCTGGGAGGCACCATCTCTAGGCTAGGTTAGGATGAATACAGATAGGAAGATGCTTGGGGCAAGAGAGCAGGCTGCTTTCTTTTCTTTCCTTTTTAAAATTTTTAACTATTTTATTTTATATTTTGGGCCATGCCTTGTAGCATGTGGAATCTTAGTCTCAACTAGGGATTGAACCTGTGCCCCCTGCATTGGAAGCACAGAGGCTTAACCACTGGACCACCAGGGAAGTCCTAGAATTTTAAATTTTAAAATTATTTCTAAAAAACCATACTGTGAAAAGAAAATTGTCCAGCTTGCAAATCTCAACCATGAAACAAGTTTTTTCTTTAGATAAGGCATGGAATTTTGAGCAAACTCCAGGAGATAGTGAAGGACAGGGAAGCCTGGCATGTTGCAGTTCATGGGGTCCCAAAGAGTTGGACATGACGTAGTGACTGAACAAAAGCAATGAACTAAATATCAGACAAGGGATAAACTGACGATTTACCATCCCAGTACATAATTCTATAGCCTGTAAGCTTAACAGAACCAAATCACTTATAGATAATACTCAACACAGAGCCCCCTTTTCCACTTCATGGGTAAAGCCTCATTGCATGCTTTCCTAAGTGTGGAGGGAAATACAAGCTCTTCTTTCTCTTTATACAGTACTGTAGATACTGCATTTGTCTCATAACTCTTGCCCCAGAAAAGGTCTTGGTCATATCCTATGAGACTATCTCCAGCGCCCTCAGGGTCCTGGAAATAGAAGCATCCATACTTTCCTCTTCCAACAAACAATCTGGCTTCCCTGGCTTCACCTTGCTGTAGCCCTGCCTCATTCCAGATCCAGTGGAGCCCTTGCTGGGGGCTCAGAGCCCCAGGCCACGCAAGGGTAGAGCAGCCACGTCAGAGCTGCTCCTGGCACCAAGGAAAATTATTTGCCCTGAGAGGCAAAGACAGACCAGGCAGTGTCCAAAGTATCAATCCCTCTCTTCTGTGTTATAAAAGGCCCTATTGCAGAAACACAAATCACTCGGAGATGGCATGTACAATGCCTAATCACTTAATAGCTACTGGGCACCCACTGGGTATGGGGGCCCAAACGAGACACTGTCTGTAACTTATTCACCAGAGGAAGGCAGGGGAGAACGTGACGCAGATTTGCATTCATCTCCTGCTCTAGCACTTCACACCACGGCAGGCACACATCCTTTCAAACCAGTAAACACTTACAATCATAATAGACATGAGACTGTTCTGATCTGTGTGTGTTAGTTGCTCAGTCGTGTCTGACTCTATGACCCCATGGACTGTAACCCATCAGGCTTCTCTGTCCATGGAATTCCCCAGGCAAGAATACTGGAGCAGGTTGGCATTTCCTTCTCCAGGGGATCTTCCCGACCCAGGGATGAAACCCAGGTCTCCTGCATGGCAGGCAGATTCTTTACCGTCTGAGCCACCCATGAAGACCCTGCGACCTGTGAGAAGCAAGGTAAAGGGATCACATACTGAAAGGTCAGGCATGTCGAGACAAGCCCCGGACAGGCCCGGACAAGTCCCGACAGTTGGCTGATGCCCAAACAGGAACCAGGGGTGGACCGAACTTCCAGGGACCAACCCCCTGTAGCCTGGCCCAATCAGGTGCTGACATGAAGCCCTTGGACACCAATCACTGCTGCAGCCTGTGCTTTTTACCTTATATGGAAGAACCTGGCTTGAATGCCAGCCCTGGCTATAAAAACCCCTTCCTCACCCCTCATACCTTGCAGACTCCCTTCCCTTCCTGGCTTGCCCCCGGGAGTTCTGCCCGAGAGCGACCGCCCAATAAAGCCTTCCATCAACGGTCCCTAGAGGTGGCTCCTTCTTCCCGCGGCGTGTTCTTACACATACAAGCTTGATATTCACCCTCATCTTCTTGTGAATCCTGCCTGTATACTTAATCAACCATATAACTTTGGGGAGTTTACAGAACCTTTCTGAGATTCTCTCTCCTTATTTGCACAATGAAAATAATGATAATGACACCCTAACTGCTACAAAGAATAATTTATCTAGTGTGTAGAAGTACCAAAAGTTCTATGTGGCATATAATAGGCAGTCAACAATTTGAGTTCCCTTCCGCAGTTGTACAACTCTAAATGCTTGTCAAGACACCTCATTTACATGATCTTATTTGATCCTTTACACAAATCCTACTCACAAATATTTTAATCTTTGAGGCAGAACGTTAGGCCTCTGCGTTTCTTTTCGTTTCCTTTAAGGAAACACTACTGAAAGGATATGCTTGTTTTCTCCAATGACCTTCACTCTACTCTTGGGCAAGTTTTACAAAGTACCCGAAGCAATAAAAGGGTTAATTTTATTCCAATGTTCCAGATGTCTTCAGCACCTTGACTTTAGTAATACACTAAGAACAGTAAGTCTTTTAATGAAAGTGAAAGGTATGCATTGTACTTAAATCTGGAACTTTTTCCTTCTGAAGAAACGCTGCCACTGGGACTGTCATCCCGCCATTTTAGACAGGGTGAGAGATGTTTTTGCTCAGGCTTACCCTTTTTTTCAACACATTTCCAACCCACAGCCGTTGGTATCCAAGCAGTTAAAACTACATCAGCACTAATGGCTATGAGCTCATCTTGTATAAAGACATTTTTAGTGAAACACCACAATCTTGGAGGGGGGGCGGGTAGGAGGAGAAAAAAGTTAGCATGCTTAACCAGGCTGGCTTGGAATAGCTCACAATATGACGCATACCACAGGAAATAGAGTGGTATGAGGCACCTACAAAATATTTTTCAAACAAGTCATTGACGCTGTAAGCCCCATGCCTCAGCTTTAGGAAGTCACTTATTAAGAATCAACACCAGCCGTGCCAAGCTAAGCTTTTGCTCTTGGTGATTTTCCAATTGAATATTCAGGCCCCTGTTTCAGTCTTGTTTTCAGGGGAGTACATGCCTGGAATGTTAGCAAGCTATTTGCTGGAAAAAATGCCCACAACAGGCCCAATGTTGATCACATTAATGCGTTTGAGTGAGTATGGAGTGCAAATGATTGAAAATGCTTCCAGATCCCCATTGCAAGGGACAAAGCAGGCTCTGTTCTCTGATCTGATGGTCATTTTTTTTTTTTTTCTCCAGCAGAGGATGTGGTGCAGGAAGAGGGAAGAGGGCCAATCTCTGTCTAATGGTTCCAAACAGGGCCTGGGCCTAGCTCTCTGGACGCTGACGAGTGGGAAATGAAACACAGATGGGTCAGGTGGTAAGGAGAGGGGGATTACAGGTCAGGCCAAAGAGTTGGAATAAATTAAGTGCTTAGGAGGTAGAGAATGGCACATTGTTGAAGTGAATGGACAGGGAAAAAAACATTCCAGCATTGTTCGGTCCGCAAAGTGAACCCAAGGTTCCTCTTCCCAGGCGAGCATGGGCCACAGAGAGCCTCATAGTCCAGGACGTATGTGACCTCACAAACAAAAACATGGCCCAGTGGTGCCTGAAACATGTTTCAAGATTCCAAAGAAGCCAGTTTTGCTTTATTACACATGAGATGTAATTTATTGGGAGAAATGTTTGGGTTCATGTGTCAGATCATAGAGAGTCAGATTTGGGGTTCCCGGGGGATCTCTGAGGAGAAGGTGAGTAACCACAAATTAATACAGCAGGGAAATAAAGTGACAAAAGAAATGTTTCATTGTGCCTGAAATATTGAACCAATTTCCCCCTTTTTAGCCTTTTAAACCTTTGCTCACAAATCAAAGAGGAGCTTAACTGAGAAAACATTGCAGAAGCCTGTAATGTCCGATAACCAGAAAAAAAGGGCGGGGGCCGAATTCAATATTCTCCCTCAGTTTTAAGTGCCTTCATAAAGTAGGGGAAAACAGCAAAAAGGACTTTTTCAGAGGATGAGAACAGAGCCCAAACAATTAGGTGACTTAAAAGGAAGCACTGGTAATAGATCTGCCAATTTTGTATTCTAGGTGTATTAGAGAAATCATGAAACCCTGGAAGGTATACAGGCAGACTGTTTCCTAGTAGGTCGTCAGAAGCTAGGCTAGAGAAACCAAACCAATATAAGGTGAGCGTAGAAAGCGTCACCTCAAAGGAGAGAGCTTGCGTCGCAGCTGCCAACAGAATTAGAAAAGTTCTGAAGCTTGGAATTAAAGGTTTCTTTTCGAGCGACAGAAATTATTTTCAGAAGTTTATTTTCAAACCAGCCATGTTTCCATTTTATGGGCCTGACCTTTAACAGAATATCCCACAGGCAAGGCTGGAGACAGTGGTTGTCGGCCGGCATCAGGGCACTCACGCTGTATGAAAAGCTTCTCAGTTTATCAGTTGGGGCCCTGCAAGTCCAGAGGTTCAGGAGGGTGAGGCCAGACAACCAATGTGGAGAGTCTGGAGGCAACCCATCGTTAGAAGGCTGATGATGTGCATTGTTAATACTTCAGTAAGTTGGTTTCGTGAGTGATACCAATTTAGGTACATGTCATCTTCAGCTGTACTGGTTAGAATGTAAATATTTACCTCCCCCCACCCCCCAATCATCTCCTCTCCAAAGCTTCTATTAGCCCTAGGCTCTGAGTCTTGGAAAGGAACCCTGAGAATAAATAACCTGGTTCCTAAAGCAAATTTGAAAAACAATCATGACACCAACATCAGTATTAAGAGCTGGAGAGGAAAAAAAAAAAATGACTGCGGAGAAATTTCTAGCTTATGCTGAGCAAAAACAAAAATCTGTTATTCACGGTAAGAAGGACAGACCCATAAGAAACTAATATCTGGTTTTGGATATTTGCTTTTTCTTTTCCAATCAAATGGATGAACTTGTAAAAAAAAAAAGTATCCTTTTTCTCTCTTGAATAAAAAATGACAGTGGGAAATAACTGTGGAAGAATCTGAAGGCAAGAATTATTTTGATAGTGCTGAAATGACTGTATGTTATAATGCAAAATGAGAGTTAATCCTTTTCAGGAAATAAAGTATATGTAACAGGACAGGGTTCCCAGGGACTGCTGGTTCATCCGAACACACATCCAGTGGGGTGTCTGAGTAGCTGGGGGAGACCACTATAGAACTCTCAACCCGACTTTCTGGGTTTGACCAGGAGGTACTAAGAAAGGGGGCTGAGTAGCCTCTCTTATACCTCTGAGGACACTTGGCAGAAGTTACCAGAGGATGGAAATGTGCTTACAAGGTAGCAACAGAGCCAGCCAAATCTTCGTATATAAGATATAGTGGATGTACCCAGAGCCTATTATACAGAGTGAAGTAAGTCAGAAAGAGAAAAACAAATATCATATATTGATGTATATATGGAATCTAGAAAGATGGTATTGATGAACCTATTTGCAGGACAGCAACGGAGACAGAGACATAGAGAACAGACTTATGGGCATGGGTTGGGGGAGGTGGGGGTAGGCGAAGGAAGGAAGGAGAGGGTGGAACAAATGGAGAGAGTAGCATGGAAGCATATTCAACAGCATATGTAAATAACAGCCAATGGAAATTTGCTGTATGACTCAGGGAACTCAAACCCCGGCTCTGTAACAACCTACAGGGATGGGATGCAGAGGGAGATGGGAGGGAGATTCAAGAGGGAGGGGACATATGTACACCTATGGCTAATTTATGTTGATGTATGGCAAAAATGAAACCAATATTTTAAAGCAATTATTCTTCAATTAAAAATAAATTTTAAAAAGATACAATCCTAATGCAAGACGCAGAGGCTCCCATGATGACACACACCCTCAAGCAGGCAGTAATGATGAGGCAGTTGTCACCTTCAGCCACTGCTACCTGACTGCAGCCCTGCCTGACTGTCCTCTCACACCTGGGACATCTTCCGAGGGCCGCGGCCCTCTGGCTTACCAGGCGGGAGGAAACCATGACAGCACAGCTCCTGGAGCAGTGGTACAAATCTAACATCGACGCTCTCCCCACAGTTAGCATGCTACAGTAGACAGCGATTTCAAGCAAACCTCTTGAAGAGCATCCTCAAATTTTATAAGCTCCAGATTCCATGAAACCTGAACCCATCCCTGGGATTACCATTTGTAAGGTGGAACTACAGAGAGAGTTTTTGGAGAGGAAGGGAAGTACGTTTGCTTTCTTGATATGTCTGGCTTGAGGCCCTGTAGAATTCACACAAAGCCACTGGTTGGTAAATACATGATCTGGAAAATAGCACTAAAATCCAATTCTTCTGATACTTGGTATATGACTGTCATGAGACATCAGAAAACTTTCATTTAACAAAGGGCCCATGGAGAAGCCTTCCGCCTAGTCTAGGCATTCTTCTAGGAGTCACCTAACAATCCCCAAGTCTTATCTTCTCTTTCTTTCTTTTTTTTTTTTTTTTCTCTTTAAAAACATAATACAAACAAATTTGAGGACTTGGGGCCACACTGTAGGAATTTTATTTTCCACCAACAAACTTCTGAAACAAGGAAGAAAATACAGTATCCCTCTTATCCACAGCTTCACTTTCCATGGCTTCAGTTTCCTGTGGTCAATCATGGTCTGAAAGTATTATCTAGAAAATTCCAGAAATAACTAATTCATAAATTTAAAGTTGCATGCTGTTCTAAGTAGCATGACAAAATCTCATGTTGTCTTGCTTCATCCTGCCTCATCCAGCCAGGGACGTGAACCATCTCCTTTTCCAGACTATTCAGCTGGTTAGTCACTCTGTGGCCACTGTGTTATCTGCTTAATTGCCATGGTACTGCAGTGCTTTTGTTCAAGTCACCCTTATTTTACTTGATAATGGCCCTAAACCACAACAGTAGCCATGCTGGCAACTCAGGCTATGCCAAAGAAACGCTGTAACATCTTTTCTTTAAGGGAAAGGTGAAAGTTCTTGACCAAGAGAAAAATCATATGCTAAGGTTGCTAAGTTCTATGGTAAGAATGGCATCAGAGGATGAGATGGCTGGATGGCATCACTAATGCAATGAATACGAACTTGGGCAAATTCCAGGAGACGGTGAGGGACGGGGAAGCCTGACATGCTGCAGTCCGTGGGCTGGCAAAGAATCGGATACAACTGGGCGACTGAACAACAGCAACAGCATGGTAAGAATGGATCTTCTATCCATGAAATTGTAAAGAAGGAAAAAGAAATTGGTGTCAGTTTTGCTGTCTCACTTTAAAATGCAGAAATTACAATCATGGTGCCTGGTAAGTGCTTAATTAAGGTGGAAAAGGCATTACATTTGTGCAATAAGACATTTTGATAGAGACACCTCATCCTCATAACTTTCATTACAGTATTTAGCTATAATTATTCTGTGCTGCTGCTGCTGCTAAGTCTCTTCAGTCGTGTCTGATTCTGTGCGACTCCATAGACGGCAGCCCACCAGGCTCCCTCATCCCTGGGATTCTCCAGGCAAGAACACTGGAGTGTGTTGCCAGTTCCTTCTCCAGTGCATGAAAGTGAAAAGCAAAAGTGAAGTCGCTCAGTCGTGTCCGACCCTAAGTGACCCCATGGACTGCAGCCCACCAGGCTCCTCCGTCCATGAGATTTCCCAGGCAAGAGTACTGGAATGGGTTATCATTGCCTTCTCCGTATCCTGTGCTATTATTAGTTATTGTTAATTTCTTACTGTGCTTAATTTACAAATTAAATTTTACCATAGGTATCCATGTATAGGAAAAACATAGTATGTATAGGAAAAACATAGTATATATAGGGTTTGGTACCATCTGTAGTTTCAGGAATCTGCTGGGGGTTTTGGAATGTATCCCTCTTGGATGAGGGGGTACTGCTCTATTGACCAGTTATCTCAAAGCACAGGTTTTATACTGTTTTCAAATTATGGGGACAGGTTCACACTTTTCTCCCTTGCCTCTGTTATTTTTTTAAAAACAGCACAGGTATTCACAAAGCAGCTGATCAGGACAGGATGTGTTCAGCAAAGCCATCTGTACTATATAGAGACAGCCACACCCCAGACTTGGTTCTTCTTAGGAGAGGTTCGAGATGCTCTACACAGTGACCAAGGACGCTCTGTCCACTCAGAGGCTAGAAGGGAGGCTATAGTGTTCCTCCATCAAAGGGAGGCCCTGACATTACTATTCTTACAATGATTCTTTGGTAATAAATTCAAGGAAAATACCATCATCCTGAAGACAAAAATTAATGCACAAGAGGTACATGGTAGAGACTGCATTCAAATCAAGGACTTCTGTAACCCTGTCTGCCAGAACAGTATCACCTGCGTCCAGTCACTTTACAGCACTGGGGTGTTTGCTGTATGTTCAATTAAAGTCATACTCTGGTGGGAAAAACCAGATTTCCAAATGGTGATTTTATTGATTCAATAAAATTTAAGAAATTCTGCTTATGGAAAAACTCATTAACCAAAACTAATAAATAAGAGTTTACCCTGCAGTCTGGTTCCTCTTTATTTGACAGAATTAAAAATCACTCTGGTACAACTTAGTTTATTTTTCACTTGTTAATTAACCTTAATAGTTTAGTAATTTTGCTTTCTGCTCTATGCTTGCGAACCCTTCATTCTTTGCAGCACAACTGGCATTCTCCTGCTCTTAACTTTACAGAGCACCGTTACAAAGAAGTTTCACAGAGGTGAAGAGCATGGAGAAGAAAGGAGTTTTACTTGGGCTGATGTAATGACTTAAGGCTCAGACCAGCCTTGAGGGATAGTGTCAGATTGCACCACATGGTTGAGATTCTACAGCTTAATTTCAAGTGCAATGTCCACATGAGGGACAAGGTTATTATTGAATCCATGTCCCAGCAAATTTCCACTTCTGTTCAACATCTTCTAAAAGAAATTGCAAAAGCCAAAATTGTGCAATCATGGGACACAACCTTTCAATCAATTTTATCCTCTGACACAAAGATTTTTCTTTGGGAGGCTCCTACTGTACTAATGCTTGCTTGTTCATTCCTAGTATAAAACATTATGTCAGCTTTTGGTAAAGCAGGAATTTGTTAAAAGTAACTTTGATGGACTATGAATATGTTATAATCTTTGGGAGAAAATGCAAAGCTTGAGGGGCAGCACTGGAGTTGTCAAGATATTTTGTCAGTCTTCAGTTTTCCCTTCAACCTCAGGATAGATGCCCCAACCTCAGGACAGATGCTCCAACCACATCCATTCTAGCCATATAAGTCATACTCCAACCAACCTAGAGTCTCCGGACCAGCCACTGCCCATTAAACGGTAGACCACTAATCAACTCTTACTGTGTAAATCTTAAAATTTAGTAGTTGTAGTAAGTCAGCTGGAGTTGTAGAATCTTTGAAATATATCACATGGTTTGATTTTATAGCATTCTATTATCCCCTTCCCCCTCCTTAAGCTATATTGAATTAGGCAAAAGGATTTTTTTAAGGCAAGCAGGAACATTCAAGCTAGTTCAATTATACACATAAAAGTAAATTATTATTTTGTCTATGGAAACAAATTGAGTAGTATTACTATTTTTAAAAAGTGAAGATATACACTCCAATGTTCATGCTGGGCTGTGCTTAGTCTCTCAGTCATGTCTGACTTTGTGACCCCCATGGACTACAGCCCACAAGGCTCCTCTAACCATGGGGATTGTCCAGGCAAAAATACTAGAGTGGGTTGCCATGCCCTCTTCCAATGGATCTTCACACCCAGGGATTGAACCCAGGTCTCTGGCACTGTAGGCAGTTTCTTTACTATCTGAGTCACCAGGTAAGCCCAAGAATACTGGAGTGGGTATCCTATCCCTTCTCCAGGGATCTTTCTGAACCAGAAATCAAACTGGGGTCTTCTGCATTGCAGGTGAATTCTTTACCAGCTGAGCTACCAGGGAAGCCCCTAATGTTCATAGCAGCACTATTACAATAGCTAAGACACGAGAGCAGCCTAAATGTCTATGAACAGATGAATAGATAAAGAAGACGTGGTATAAATATATATGTGAACACACATACACACACATATATACACATACATACACACAGTGAAATATTACTTAGCCATAAAAATAATGAAACAATGCCATCCATACCAACATGGATGAACCTAGAGATTATCATAGTAAGTAAAGTAAGTCAGACAAAGAAAGCTGAATGTTATATGATACCACCTATATGTGGAATCTAGAAAACACATTTATAAAACAGAATCAGACTCACAGGCATAGAAGACAAACTTATGGTTACCAAAGGGGAAGGGGGATGGATAAATTGGGAGTATGGGATTAACAGATCCACACTATTATAAATAATAAAATACATAAACATAAGAACCCACTATATATCACAAGGAACTATATTCAATATCTTATAACAAGCTATAATTGAAAAGAATAGGAAAAATATAGAGATATGCATCTATAACTGAATCCTTTGCTGTACACCTAAAATTAATACAATATTGTAAGTCAATTATATTTCAAAAGAAGAAAAAAACCGCACAAAAACAAACATAAAAGTGAAGTGACAAGCCTGCATGAAATAGTTGCTGTTGTTGTTTAGTTGCTAAGTTGTGACCCCATGGATAATGCCAAATCAGTTTCCAAAGTGGTTGTACCAACTTATGCTTCTACCAGCACTGTGTATGTGTTTCCATTGTTTTACACACTTGCCAATTTAGGTCTGATATCATTCATAATTTTATTATTTTTTTAAATCAGAAAAAAACTTTTTAATAAATTTATTTATTTTAATTGGAGGTTAATTACTTTACAATATTGTATTGGTTTTGCCATACATCAACATGAATCCACCATGGGTATACATGTGTTCCCCATCCTGAACCCCCCTCCCTCCTCCCTCCCTGTACCATCCCTCTGGGTCGTCTCAGTGCACCAGGCCCAAGCATCCACTATCATGCATCAAACCTGGACTGGCGATTTGTTTCATATATGATATTATACATGTTTCAATGCCATTTTCCCAAATCTTCCCCCTCCTTCTCCCACAGAGTCCAAAAGACTGTTCTATACATCTGCATCTCTTTTGCTGTCTTGCATACAGGGTTATCGTTACCATCTTTCTAATTCCATATATCTGTGTTAGTACACTGTATTGGTGTGTTTCCTTCTGGCTTACTTCACTCTGTATAATAGGCTCCAGTTTCATCTACCTCATTAGAACTGAAAATGCTTTCTTTTTAATGGCTGAGTAATACTCCATTGTGTATATGTACCACAGCTTGCTTATCCATTTGTCTGCTGATGGACATCTAGGTTGCTCCATGTCCTGGCTATTATAAACAGTGCTGCGATGAATATTAGGGTACATGTGTCTCTTTCAATTTTGGTTTCCTTGGTGTGTATGCCTAGCAATGGGATTGCTGGGTCATACTGCTGCTGCTGCTGCTGCTAAGTTGCTTCAGTCATGTCTGACTCTGTTTGACCCCATAGATGGCAGCCCACCAGGTTCCCCCATCCCTGGGATTCTCCAGACAAGAACATTGGAGTGGGTTGCCATTTTCTTCTCCAATGCATGAAAGTGAGAAGTGAAAGTGAAGACGGCTCAGTCATGTCCACCTCCTAGTGACCCCATGGACTGCAGCCTACCAGGCTCCTCCACCCATGGGATTTTCCAGGCAAGAGTACTGGAGTGGGGTGCCATTGCCTTCTCCTGCTGGGTCATAAGGCAGTTTTATTTTCAGATTTTTAAGGAATCTCCACACTGTTCTCCATAGTAGCTGTACTAGTTTGCGTTCCCACCGACAGTGTAAGAGGGTTCCCTTTTCTCCACACCCCCTCCAGCATTTATTGCTTGTAGACTTTTGGATCGCAGCCATTCTGACTGGTGTGAAATGGTACCTCACTGTGGTTTTGATTTGCATTTCTCTGATAATGAGTGATGTTGAACATCTTTTCATGTGTTTGTTAGTCATATGTATGTCTTCTTTGGAGAAATGTCTATTTAGATCTTTGGCCCATTTTTTTGATTGGGTCACTTATTTTTCTGGAATTGAGCTGCAGGAGTTGCTTGTATATTTTTGAGATGAGTTGTTTGTCAGTTGCTTCATTTGCTCTTATTTTCTCCCATTCTGAAGGCTGTCTTTTCACCTTACTTATAACTTCCTTTGTTGTGCAGAAGCTTTTAATTTTAATTAGGTCCCATTTATTTATTTTTGCTTTTACTTCCAGTATTCTGGGAGGTGGGTCATAGAGGATCCTGCTGTGATTTATGTCGGACAGTGTTTTGCCTATGTTCTCCTCTAGGAGTTGTATAGTTTCTGGTCTTACATTTAGATCTTTAATCCATTTTGAGTTTGTTTTTGTGCATAGTATTAGAAAGTGTTCTAGTTTCCTTCTTTTACAAGTGGTTGACCAGTTTTCCCAGCACCACTTGTTGAAGAGATTGTCTTTAATCCATTGTATATTCTTGCCTCCTTTGTCAAAGATAAGGTGTTCATAGGTGTGTGGATTTATCTCCGGGCTTTCTATTTTGTTCCATTGATCTATATTTCTGTCTTTGTGCCAGTACCATACTGTCTTGATGACTGTGGCTTTGCAGTAGAGCCTGAACTCAGGCAGGTTGATTCCTCCAGTTCCATTCTTCTTTCTCAAGATTGCTTTGGCTATTCAAGGTTTTTTGTATTTCCATACAAATTGTAAAATTAATTGTTCTAGCTCTGTGAAAAATACCGCTGGTAGCTTGATAGGGATTGCATTTTATCTATAGATTGCTTTGGGTAGTATACTCATTTTCACTATATTGATTCTTTTGATCCATGAACATGGTATATTTCTCCATCTATTAGTGTCCTCTTTGATTTCTTTCACCAGTGTTGATATCATTCATAATTTTAAACATGCAAACTCATTTGAAATATGCAAAAGCAGTGGGTGTTTCCACTTCTCTGTGAAGTCATTGAGATGAAGTCAAAGGAAAATTCGTGAAGTATCTTGACTCAGTCATCAGCTCACTTTTCTCTGTCCTCACGTTCAGAGTGACTCTCACTTAGGTCTGTTGGGGGACCTCCCACTGTTGGGTACCCTCCAAATTCCTATCACCAGGTTGACCTCTCTTCTGGTTCTCACTCAATTGCCTATTTGAGATCTCCTTTTGTATGTTTTTTAAACAATAGCCAACATTTACTGATCACTGACACCTTGCAAGGGATGTTCAAACCACTTTGCCTATATTGACTCATCAACTCCACAGCAGCCTTAGGAGACAGATAACATATATAGACAGATGCATAGAAAGATTATTGTTTCATCTTAGAGACAGAGAAACTGAAGCAGAGAAAAGATCAAAAAGTTTATGCAAAACCAACATATCTGTTTCAAGGCCATACTTGCATCCATTTCTCCATACTGCCTTTCAATATTGTATGTTTAATGTACATCTCATTCACCTTCCCATTTCTATACTGGCCACCTGAAATTCATAGAAAAGCTAATAACTATAAATGGCTAGATTGAGTCACATCAGCTCACATGAAAAACCTTCATTGTACATGTGTATTTTTTATCTTTTTGAAAATGATTCATTCTTCTCCCCTACTACTGAGAGGTTTTACTCTTTAAGCATTTTGATCTAACAAGTGGATTGATTTTAGAGTTTTTATATTTCCATAATTTCCTCTCAGTTGTTAATCTACTTAGTATTTGATTTGGAATCTTGAATTTTTATTTAACTTTAGACACCTGACTTACTATCACAAATTTTCCTTAAAACAAAAGTATAAATATGTGCCTAATACTCCATCACACAGATAAACTATAAATTACTTCTTTCATTTATCTACTGTTAGGCACTTACATTATTTCTAGATAAATTATGTTGTTTAGTACAATTAATAGTTTCTTTTTCTACTATGTTTATGTACATTATTTTTGCTGGTGCACAGAAAAATTATTAAATATTATTTATCTTATGTCAAGTCAGTTCACTAAACTTTTAAAATAATTATAGCTTCTATAGATAATAGTCAGTTGATTTTTTACTGTTTATGAGTGTACAAATAATATATAATAAAAATAATAAATAGAAATAATATTTATCATTCCCCAAAACATATATTTTATTTGTTCCTCAATCAAGTTCATCTAAACTAACATTAAGTGATAAACACTTATCACTTCCTGAGCATGAAATAGTGCTAAGCACCATCTTAATTGCTTCAGGAACATTACATATTATTTATTAGTTCGTCATTTCCTATATTTTTTCCTATTTTAAAAATATCTCCAATATTGTTTGCTGCTGCTGCTAAATCGCTTCAGTTGTGTCCAACTCTGTGCAACCCCAGCAACAGCAGCCCACCAGGCTCCCCTGTCCCTGGGATTCTCCAGGCAAGAACATTGGAGTGAGTTGCCATTTCCTTCTCCAATGCATGAAAGTGAAAAGTGAAAGTGAAGTTGTTCAGTCATGTCCAACTTAGTGACCCCATGGACTGCAGCCTACCAGGCTCCTCCATTCATGGGATTTTCCAAGCAAGAGTACTGGAGTGGGGTGCCTTTGCCTTCTCTGAATATTATTTAGTATCTGATTAGCTATTGGTTTGAAATAGATATAGCTTATTATGCTAAGAAAAGTAAATTCAGTTTAATTAATTTATTTATTTTAATTGGAGGCTAATAACTTCATAATATTGTAGTGGTTTTTGCCATACACTGACATAAATCAGCCATAGGTGTACATGTGTTCCCCATCCTGAACACCCCTCTCACCTCTTTCCCCATCCCATCCCTCAGGGTCATCTTAGTTCACTGGCCCTGAGCATGCATCGAACCAGTCTCTGTCTCATGCATCAAACCTGGACTGGCAAGCTAGATCACATATGGTAATATGCATATTTCAATGCTATTCTCTCAAATCATCCCACCCTCACCTTCTCCTACAGAGTCCCAAAGTCTGTTCTTTTACATCTGTGTCTCTTTCACTATCTCGCATATAGGGTCATTGCTACCATCTTTCTAAACTCCATATACATGTGTTAATATACTGTATTGGTGTTTTTCTTTCTGACTTACTTCACTCTGTATAATAGGTTCCAGTTTCATCCACCTCATTAGAACTGATTCAAACACATTCTTTTAATAGCTGAGTAATATTCCATTGTGTATATGTACCACAGCTTTCTTATCCATTCATCTGCTGATGGACATCTAGGTTGCTTCTATGTCCTGGCTATTATAAACAGTGCTGTGATGAACACTGGGGTACACGTGTCTCTTTCAATTCTGGTTTCCATAGTGTGTATGCCCAGCAGTGCGATTGCTGGATTATACGGCAATTCTATTTCCAGTTGTTTTTTTTTAAAGAATCTCCACACTGTTCTCCATAGTAGCTGTACTAGTTTGCATTCCCACCAACAGTGTAAGAGGGTTCCCTTTATTGTTTGTAGACTTTTTGACAGTAGCCATTCTGACCAGAATGAGATGATACCCTACTGTGGTTTTGATTTGCATTTCTCTGATAACGAGTGATGTTGAGCATCTTTTCATGTGTTTGTTAGTCATATGTATGTCTTCTTTGGAGAAATGTCTGTTTAGTTCTTTGGCCTATTTTTTGATTGGCATTTATTTTTCTGGAATTGAGCTGCATGAGCTACTTATATATTTTTGAGATGATTATTTCTTGGTCAGTTGCTTCGTTTGCTACTGTTTTCTCCCAATCTGAAGGCTGTCTTTTCACCTTGCTTACAGTTTCCTTCGTTCTGCAAAATTTTGAAAGTAAATTCATTTAAAAATAATTTTTTTATAGAAAATTCTTATATATCCTCACCCCATTCCCCCTAATTTGACAGTTACATAATCACAGTGCATTTATCAAAACTAAGAAATTCATACTGGTATATATTATTAAATAAATTCAAATTTTAAATCTCTAGTTTTCTCACTAATTTGCTTTTTCTGCCCCAGGATCCCATGTAGGGTACCATATTGCACCTAGTCCTCTTGTCTCCTTCATTTACGATAGTCTCTGACAGTTTTTCAGTCTCATTTTTGATGAACCTTATAACTTTGAAGAGCTCTGGTCAAGTATTTTCATCAGTGCTCCTCAATTTGACATTCTCTGATGTTTCTCTCATGATTAGAACTATGGGCTTAGGGGAAAGAACACCACAGACAAACCCACCTCTTATCACATCATATAAGTTAGTACACTCTATCAGTCTCACTTGTCTCTGGTGTCAACCTTGCTTAAGGTAGTGTTTGCTAGGTCTCCTCATTGCAAAATTACTACTTCCATACTCTATTCACCAAGCCAGTCATTAAATATAGCTTACCTTCACCTTCTGGAGGAGAAAATATTGATATATATTATTTAAAATTACTCTAAAAGGAAGATTGGTCCCATTTCTTGATTCATAAAATATTGATTTCTATTAGTATGGACTCATAGATATTCACTTCATACTTTGGGTTAGATTCCAGTTTACATGCTGTGTGCTCAGTTGTATCTGACTTTTTGCAACCCCATTGGCTGTAGCCTGCAAAGCGTCTCTGTCCGTGGAATTTTTCAGGCAAGAATACTGGAATAGGTTGCCATTTCCTACTCCAGGGAATCTTCCTGACCGAGAGATGAAACCTACGTCTCCTACACTGGCAGGCAGATTCTTTGCCACTATGTTACCTGGGAAGTCATCAGTTCAGTTCAGTTCAGTTGCTCAGTTGTGTCCGACTCTTGCAACCCCATGAACTGCAGCACGCCAGGCCTCCCCTGTCCATCACCAACTGCTGGAGTTCACTTAGACTCATGTCCATCGAGTCCGTGATGCCATCCAGCCATCTCATTCTCTGTCATCCCCTTCTCCTCCTGCCCGCAATCCCTCCCAGCATCAGAGTCTTTTCCAATGAGTCAACGCTTCACATGAGGTGGCCAAAGTATTGGAGTTTCAGCTTTAGCCTCATTCCTTCCAAAGAAATCCCAGGGCTGATCTCCTTCAGAATGGACTGGTTGGATCTCCTTGTAGCCCAAGGGACTCTCAAGAGTCTTCTCCAACACCACAGTTCAAAAGCATCAATTTTTCGGCACTCAGCCTTCTTCACAGTCCAAATCTCACATCCATACATGACCACAGGAAAAACCATAGCCTTGACTAGACGGACCTTAGTTGGCAAAGTAATGTCTCTGCTTTTTACTACATTATTTATCTTATTGCTCAAATTGTTCTCAAGTTTTGGCCAGTTGGCTTTCTCAGTTGACTCCAGTGTCCCTTGACATGCCCCAACATTTCTTGTTGTTCTGTTTCATTCATTCTTTTTGCCTCTTTGAATATTTCCATTACTTTTTGGCATGGTTCTCCAAGCTTATCTTGTACTTTTACTGGTCCAGTCCTAGAAACATCCATTTCTTAGAAGAGTCTTGGTTCTTTTTATTGGAGAATGGTATTTTAAAACAAGATCTGAACACTATATGTTGTGTTCTGTTTTGCTTTTAAAGTGCTATTTTGCATCCCAATGTTCATGGTACCATTATTTATAATATAAAAGACATGGAAGCAACATAAATGTCCATTAGCAGATGAATGGATGAAGATGTGGTATACATATACAATGGAATATTACCCAGCCGTATAAAAGAATGAGATTTTGCCATTTGCAACAGCATGGATGGATCTGGAGGATATTATACTTAATGAAATAAATCAGATAGAGAAAGGCAAGTACTGTATGGTTTCACATATACGTGGAATCCAAAATTTTAAAACAAAACAGAAACAGACTCACAGATGCAAAGAACAAACTAGTGGTTGCTGGAGAGGAATGGGAGGAAGGGAAAGATAGGTAAAAGAGATTAAGAGATACAAATTACTAGGTATAAAATAAATAAGTTACAAGGATATGATGTATATAGCACAAGGAATATAGCAAGTATTTTATAATAACTTCATATAAAGTATAATCTATAAAAATATTGAATCACTATGTTGTATACCTGAAACTATTACCATATTTTAAGTCAATTATACTTCAATGAGGGGGCTTCCTGGTAGCTCAGACGGTAAAGCGTCTGCCTACAATCCAGGAGACCCAGGTTTGATCCCTGGGTCGGGAAGATCCCCTGGAGGGAGTGGCAACCCACTCCAGTATTCATGCCTGGAAAATCCCATGGACCGAGGAGCCTTGTGGGCTACAGTTCATGGCGTCATAAAGAGTCAGACATGACTGAGCGACTTCACTCACATACTTCAGTGAAAAAAAACTAATGGTCTTGTTTTACTTTAAAAAAATTGTAATATATACATATAACATAAAATTTACCATCATAACCCTTCTTATGTGTACAATTCAGTGACATTAAGTACATTTACACTGTTGTGGTATGCTGTGCTCATTCTCAGTTGTGTCCAACTCTTTGTGACCACGTGGAATGTAGCCCGCCAGCCTCCTCTGTCCATGGGATTATCCAGGCCAGAATACTGGAGTAGGTTGCCATTTCCTCCTCCAGGGGATCTTCCCAACCCAGGGATTGAACTGTATCTCCTGAAGTTCCTGCAGCTGGTAGGCAGTTTATTTCACCACTGAGCCATCTAGGAAGCCCTACATTTACATTGTTATGCAACTTTAACCACCATCTTTCCACAGAACTCTTTTCATTGCATTGCAAAAATGAGATTCTATGCCTATTAAACAATAATTCCTTATTGTTTCCTCCCTCTCAACCTCTGGCAAGCACTCTTCTAAGTTCTGCCTCTGTGAATTTTACTACTACAGTTACTTTGTATAAGTGGAATCATACAGTATTTGTCCTTTTATAACTGACTTCAATAGCTTCAAGGTTTATCCATGTTATAGCATGTGTCATAATTTCCTTCCTTTTCAAGGTTGAATAATATTCCACTATATTTATATACCACATTGTGTGGACCCACTCATCTCTTGATAAGACACTTGTATTGTTGGCAGTCCTTACCTATTGTGGATAATGCTGCTATAAACATGGTGTACAACTATCTATTTGAGTTTCTGCTTTCAATTCTCTGGTTTCAGTTAAGAAAGTGGAATCTCTAGATCATATGGTAATTCTACAGACCTTTATTTGAGGAATGTCCATACTATGTTTTAGGCTTCCTGGTGGTTCAGATGGTAAAGAATCTGCTTGCAATGTGGAAGACCTGGGTTTGATCCTCCAGTTGGGAAGATCCCTTGGAGAAGGGAATGGAAATCCAATCCAGTATTCTTGCCTGGAGAATCTCATGAACAGAGGAGCCTGGCAAGCTACAGTCCAGGGGGTAGCAAAGAGTCAGACATGACTGAGTGACTAATGCATGCACACACACACATGCACACACACACACACACACACACACACACACACTATGTTTCAGAGCATGTGCATCATTTTACATTCACATCAATAAAGTCCAAGGGTTCCAATTTCTCCACTGTCTCCCCAACAACTCCCAAATCATACAATGGACAACACCAAGAGTGAGCCCTAACATTTGTACTTTAGGTGATGATGGTATGTCAATGTAGGTTCATCAATTGTAACAAATGTACCATTTGAGATGGTTGTTGATAATGGGGGAGGCTATGTGTGTGTAGGGGCCAAGGGTATGTGGAATAGCTCTGTACTTCTCTCTCAGTTTTAATGCAAACCTAAAACTGCTCTAAAATGAAGTCTTTTTAAAAAGATTTAAAAACGTAAACAGAATATTTCTCAGCACTTCTTTATGGCCACAGTGAGTCTGTTGAATGGGTTGAATTGAAGCTATGGGAATGGGCCAGCAACTGCGTTTGGAGAGTGTCATCTGAGAGAATTAATATACTCATTCTTAACAGCCTCAAATGAAACAGTCTATTTTACTTCCTTCTAGAAATCTCTCATAGTAGTTATTCCTTAGCTCTACCTGCAAATGAAACAGTAGACATTTGATATTCATTTATTAAATCTCTGGGATGCTATTTGCAGTGAAAATGCTATTCTAGCAATCACTAGCAGTATTTAATACAACTTTAAAAATAATTGGTATGAGACTAAGCTGACAACTTAGCAAAGAATGTTGGGAGGTGAACAAACTTTTTGGAACCATATTGCTTTTCTTTGATAGACTCAGAAAGGATAAACTTGTAAGGTAAAAAAAAAAAAAAAAAACACTTTTAAAATTGGCTGATTTAACAGCCCCTTCTCACTGGAGAAAAATCTCTTCAGTCTGATGAGGATAAAGCAATCTAAATGGAAATATTGGTTCCCACAGATTTCTATCGGCTTTGATGATAAAACCTTCTGCCTCATCTATTGCCTTTTGATCTAGCTGAGAAAGGATGCTGGGAGAGGCTTGGGCCAGGCTCCTTCAATGACCAGCTGCTGATATAGCTGTGGCTTGTTAAGGCCACAGGACAAGGAAAAGTTCCAGCATGTTTCCTGTTTTATCACATTCTTAAGTTAACATTATATTACTGAGAAAAGTGATATCTACACAGATGCAGAAATATGGTATGTACTGAAGGCCAAACGGATGGTAAAAATGAGAATCCAGCTATATATTTCAAGAAATTATTAAGATGTAAAAGCTTATCAATAGCACCTTTATTCCAACGAAGCAATTTGAAACAAAGATCTGCTTTTAGATAGTTTACTCGTCTAAGATTGATGGGGAGAGAGTCTGAAGTCTCCAGAGAAACATACTTTCTGCTCTCAAGTATCCAGATGGATTTGCATCCCAGATCCAGCCTCAGAGGCTTAAGGATGCTGCAGAAGGCCTCCAGCTGATAGGGGGATCTTAACTATGACTCTCCCTGCTTTCCATTAAGGAAATGAGAAGCAACTCACTTTTTACAAGGTGTTAACTAAGCTTGGCTGAGCAGCCCAACTGAAAAATCAAACATGCCCAAACACTTCATGTTTATGAAAACAAACTCCATTAACGTGCCTGGCTTCCCTTTTCATAAAATTGCAGATGATTTACTGCATATCTTAGTGCAGTTCCAATTTTCCTGTAAAATGCATGTTCTGTATTATGTTTGGCACATTTTAGGCGATCAATGTGTTATTGTTGAATTGAATTAGAATTGATTTGTTTTCCATGAAAATTATAATGGAGGATTTTATAGAACCAGTGACTATCCAACTGGCATAAAAGAGAGTATTTATACAAGCTATGAGAACTGGTATGTACTCCTAAAAGGAAGTTAAACATATTTTTTTAATACCACAGTGTTCACCCTTCCAAAGTTGGACTTAAAAGGAAGAAGAACAAATTCTCTAACAACATGCTCCATCAAGTTGCATCTCATTACAACGAGTCATTCAGAGTCATTTAAGTGTCTCCAAACCCCTATATATCTGATTATTTAAATTATGCTAGTAAACACAATTCTAGAATTTTCTCATTAAAAACATTCTTTCCAGGATAATATCTACTCTCTCTTTGTCCATTAAAAAAAGATATTCAGTAATAAAGCATTCTCTCCACATGGCCAAAGGCACCTTTCTGCTCTTTTCTAACTCTCTACCATTGTTCTAAAGAGGAGAATGGATCGAGAATAGTGAGATCCACAACTATCCAGTCACTTCTCTAGAGCTATGATCTGTTCCCAAGTGGGATGTTTGCACCCAGGACGGGGCAAGTCGAGCCTTCAGACTGTGGACAAATGTCATTTGAATTGTTATATAAATTTATTTTCATCTAAAGTTAAGAATAGATTACCAATAGAAGTACAACTTATGAATAAATACATATGCATATATATGTATATGGGGGCTTTCCTGGTGGCTCAGTCTACCTGCAATACAGTAGGCACAGGAGAAGTGCCTGAGTCAGGAAGATTCTGGAGGAGGGAACAGCAACCCACTCCGGTATTCTTGTCTGGAGAATCTCATGGACAGAGAAGCCTGATGGGCTACAGTCCATGGGGTCACAAAGAGATGGACACAACTGAGCGACTAAGCCTGCACATGCACACATATTTGGCAGGTTAAAATAAATCATGTTCCTCTATAGCCATTAAAGTGATACAGTCCCTTGAATTTTTAGTTCTGTTAAGTAAATAAAACTAAACTTTATTGATTTGTCACTTGCACACTCTAGATCTTGCAATTGATTTAAAACACTGTTTTACCCTCAGTGCCAAAAGCCACATGGAAGGGCTAATTGTACAATATACTTTCAGTCCTAAAGACTGTTGGTTTTTGAGAATCAGAATGTGTGGAAGAGTTTTCAATTAAGGGTAGTCAAGCTAAAATTATAATCATATAGTCTTCAAATATTTGTGGAGCACTTAGTATGATCCACTGAAGATACAAAAGTTAATAAATATTATTTAGTATTTCCTTCTCTCAAGCATTAGGTAATGAGATCAAGTGATGAACAAAGTAGAATTGGTGATTCCTATCTTTATGGAGTTTAGAGGCTAGTGGCAAAAGACGCAAATGGAAATAAAATGGAGAAAGTTTTAAGCAAGATATGAACAAAGCCTTGTAGATAGTTTCTCCATGATTACCCCTCTCTGCTCCTTCTTTCAGATTTCCACTGTTTTGGCCTCTTTGGCCACTCCTCAGCCCCCTCTGTGGAGAAGGCAATGGCACCCCACTCCAGTACTCTTGCCTGGAAAATCCCATGGATGGAGGAGCCTGGTGGGCTGCAGTCCATGGGATCGCTAGAGTCGGACACGACTGAGCAACTTCACTTTCACGCACTGGAGAAGGAAATGGCAACACACTCCAGTGTTCTTGCCAGGAGAATCCCAGGGACAGGGGAGCCTGGTGGGCTGCCATCTATGGGGTCACACAGAATCTGACACGACTGAAGCGACTTAGCAGCGGCAGCAGCAGCAGCTCCCTCTGTATTTTACCTGACCAACCTAATTTAGGTGACAATGGATGATATAGGGTTTAATTTGATTGAAAAAGGCCCTGATGCTGGGAAAGATTAAAGACAGAAGGAGAATAGGGCCGGAGAGGATGAGATGGTTGGAAGGCATCACCGAGTCAATGGACATGAACTTGGGCCAACTCCAGGAGATGGTGAGGGACAGGGAAGTCTGGTGTGCTGCAGTCCATAGCGTCATGAAGAGTCTAACACAACTTGGTGACTGAACAACAGTTTGATTAATCCTGGCCTTTCTGAAGTTCTTCCCTGGAAATATAACAGGGTAATTCAACAGAAATGAGATATCCACAGAAAACCTGAAGAAGGGAAGCCAGGGGCAGGTGCTGGGAAAGCCAGAGTAGGCAAGAGGTGAAGGATTTTTTACGAGTTAGGCTTCTGAAAGAAACAAAAATAATTTCACAGAGAGCAGCAAGCTCTGAAAGTCCCAGGTAGGAAACCCTGTGGGTTCCACTCCTGTTGGGTATTTCCTTTCTCTTGACTGATTCTTAAATGATTCAAAGTAATTATCTTTTATTTATTTTAATTTTATTTTCATTTATTTTTGACCATGCTAGGTCTTTGTTGCTGCACATGGGGTTTCTCTAGTCGAGGTGAGCAGGGCTACTCTCTGCTGCGATGTATGGGATTCTCATTTCAGTTACCTCTCTTCTTGTGGAGCCTCAGCTCTAGGTGCATGGGCTTAGGTACCCTGAGGCTTGTGCGACTGTTCAGGTCCAGGGATAGAACCCATATCCCCTGCGTTGGCAGGTGGATTCCTAATCACTGGACCACTGAGGAAGTCAGTCCCTAATAATCATTTCAAACTCATGGATTCTCTTAGATTGGAAGTCTCTTTGGATGTCATGCAACTTCCTTCTGATTTTTAAGCTCAGCTTCTTCCCAATTAGCTCAAGGCTCAATATAAAGTGAGAAATTAGTCCTTCCAGAAGCAGTTATTGGATGGTACCTCAAACAAGGCCAGTGACAGTCATGTGGGGGACACAAAGGTGTATGTACAAAGCAGTAACATGCCATTTTGACTGAAGGAGAGAGGACTTACTTATTTCCCTCTTACAAATGCTCAGAAACGCTGTGAGCATTGGTATTTGAAAAATGACTTTGAGAGATTGCTTTCAGCCACCAGGCAGCACCAACAAATATATTGTGTCAATATAATATTATTAGGTTTTCATCGCATATCTTCAGTCACAGCCTTGTCTGTGTTACGCACTATCCTTTGCAAAGCCTTCAGGAGACTCTATGGTGGGTAGCGATTTAGGAAGAGATGCAAAGAGTTGCCCATTTCTCAGACGTGTGGGTGCACTTTGTGGGAATGGTGATGATCATAATCAGATGATAATGATAAGGTCCCCAGCTGTCTGCTGAAATTCCTTTCTGGGAAACAGCTGGAGATTCATTCTCTAAGGAGCGCATCTGGCTTGATTTGCCAGCACTCAAATCCCATTGATCTGGTTTGGTTCCAGCCCTCTGTACTCACAGTTCAAAGAGCAGGGAGGCCTGTAAAGAAATTACTGCCATATTGTTCAATCGGCCACAGTGAGCCATATATACGATTATAATTAGGAACACATTAAGGGAAGCAACTCCGTGGAGATAAGCTACTTGACTGCATACGCTTTTTGATGAGGGCTTAGCGCCAATCCGAGAAAGAAAAAGATTAAATGTTTGTTACCAATCCTTTTGAACTTGTGGCAGAACATGTGGTAAAGCATTTTGATTCAAATTAAAAGCATCCTAGGATAAAAATAACCCTGTTCTCCCAGGCCTTTCCAAGTGAAACCATTTGGAGGCTGATTTATTGTAGAGCCCTTAACCCCCTTTCCACCCGCATGATTAACGTAAGCATTTCTGAATCCCATGTAAGCCTGGACAGGTATTTGTCTTGTTACACATCTGTGGAACAAATGGCAATACAAATTAGACACTCAACAGATGTAAGTTTTCAAAGGCTGGGCAAATTTAATTTGACTGTGCATGTAAATAAAAAGTTCACTGAGCACTGAGGTCAGGGATGTGGGTTACAGGTAGAGAGGGTGATTGCTTCAAATGTCACCCAGAGGCCAGCCATTCAGAAACTCTGAGGAAGGGGCTTCCTATACCAAGCAGGAAAATACAGGCTGCTATGGCAGCCCCAGTGAGCCAAGCGTGGGGAAGGCTGAAAAAGAAAAGATGGGGTTTGAACCACATCATCAACAAAGGCTTTCCATTGTCATTGGGAAGAAAAAAAAAGGCCAGATGACCATGTCAGATATTCTAACCTTCCATGATGAGAGAAGCATGGTTTAGTGGTTTCCTCTGGGTATGGAGAACAGAAAGTTTGTTCCAGATTCAGCCTGTTACTTCCTCTGTGGCCTTGGGCAAGTCTCTTAACCTCTCTGTGCCTGTTAATTTGCAAAACTGGGATATTGGTTTTAACCCACTGCCAGGAATCTAAGGTTCCTGAACATTCTTCGAAAGTGACTGCTGACCCATTGAAAGGAACACTGCATACTTTTTACTAGTTGGAAAAGTTTGTATATGCATGACATTATTTGTCAAAAGAATACTTTAGCTTAAGTTGGTTTTAATTCTATCATGTTATTTTAATTTCCATAAACAGCAAAGTCCCTAGAGGTAAAGGAAAAAACAATACAATATTTTCTCATGTCCTCTCACCCAACTTCCACCCCACCCAAACACACACACACACACACACACACACACACACACACACACACACTCACCACACAATTCCCTCTTCCCATTTGTGAATTCTGAACACTTTTCCCTGTATAATTTCCTCCCTGATAATGTAGTCAATAGCAGTAATGCTAAACTTCTGAAAGCAGTGCCAATCAATAGGTAATTCCACAAGTGCTTTTTGGTACTTTAATTATCAAACTGTCAAGATGCCCATATTCTATTATCTAAAGTAGGCTTCTCCAAGTTCCCAAGGATGTTCATAGACGTTTAACGTACAGAGCTCTTTGATCATATCATTTTAGAACATATTTGATTAAATCCAGTAATATGACTTGCTTGACTATGATAATATACGTTGTGAAATTCTAAGAGAGGAAAATGTAATGTTTTCCTAACTCTTTTGGATCCTCTTATCACTGAATTCTCTCAGACTTCTTATTCCGAGACAACAATTGGGGAAATACTCATCTAAAGGGTTTTGTTAGACTTTTGCTGTTTGAGAAAGGTGAATGAATGTGTGGCTTTTTAAACAACAGGAATGTTATGTCCCATCCAAATAAGACTGATGGAGAGTGAGAATTTCCCTTTAGAAAGGAGATTAAGATAAATGGACAGGTATTCTTTCATGCTCTTACTTCCACCAAGAAGATACTGTTGCTATTACAGTAGACCTGAGTTATTGTTGTTGTTCAGTCACTCAGTAGTGTCTGACTGTGACCCCATAGACTGCAGCAAGCCAGACTTCCTGTCCTTCACCATCTCCTGGAGCTTGCTCAAACTCATGTTCAGTTAGCTGAATCTGCAAGAGAGGAACCTCCAACATGGAAGTAAGACTACAAAGTTATTCTTGGATTTTTTTTTCTGTTATGATCCCTTTATTATTAAATGGTATCTTATTTATTTGTTATTTAAGTATAGTTGAATTACAGTGTGTCAATTACTGCTACACAGCAGAGCAACTCAGGTATGTATAAAAAGACTCTGATGCTTGGGAGGGATTGGGGGCAGGAGGAGAAGGGAATGACAGAGGATGAGATTGCTGGATGGCATCACTGACTTGATGGATGTGAGTCTGAGTGAACTCCGGGAGTTGGTGATGGACAGGGAGGCCTGGCGTGCTGCAATTCATGGGGTCGCAAAGAGTCGGACATGACTGAGCGACTGAACAGAACTGATACATATTTTATTTCATATTCTTTTCCATCATGGTTTATCCCAGGATATTGAATGTTGTTCCTGTGCTATACAGTAGGACCTTGTTGTTTATCCACCCTATATACACCAATTTGCATCTCCTAATCCCAAACTCCCATTCTAACTCTGTCTCATCCCTCTCCGTTTTGGCAACCACCAATCTATTCTCTATGTTTCTGATCCTGTTTCTGTTCATTTGTGCCATATTTCAGATTCCACCTATAAGTTATATCATATGGTATTTGCTTTTCTCTTTCTGACTTACTTTGTTTACTATAATAATCTCTGGTTGCATCCATGTTTCTGCAAATGGGATTATTTCATTCTTTTATAGTTGAGTAGTATTCTGTTGTATATATGTAACACATCTTCATCCATTCATCTCCTGACGAACACTGAGGTTGTTTCCATGTCTTGGCTATTGTGAATAATGCTGCTATGAACATAGAGGTGCACATATTTTTTTTTAACAGATGCCCAGGAGTGAGAGTGCAGGCACTTATGATAACTCCGTTTTAGTTTTCTATATACTGAATTTTTGACTGCAGGGCCTATCCCCCATTGTTCAAGAGTCAACTGTACTCTTTGCTTTGTTTGTTTTGGTTCTTTGCCATAGGAATAATAATAATAAATGTATTTGAAGCACCCTAACTCTATTATAAATGAGTGCCAGTTACTAGAAGGTCAGACAAACCAAACCTACACTTGATAATAGTTTTATACATAAATATATTATGTTGAAATGATCCTTATTTTTCTCTGGAATGCCAATTAGTCAGGAAACTTGCTGCTTTATAGTCATTCATCAAGGAAAGCGAGACTTGTGACTCCAAAGCCATGTGAGAATAACTCACTGCCTCACTCTTAAGTGGCAAAGTGAAAAGGGAGCCAGGGACATCTTTCAGGTCAAAGCAGAATAAATGAAAATGAAAATCCATTAACAACTTTTACAACCGATAGTTAGGTAACCACAGTGCCCTTCCTGTGAGTATGTTTACGTCATGTGTTTTTCAGGTCTGCCTTCCCAATTAAGCTCTGGGTTCCTTGAGGTCAGAGACAACATCTTATTTGCAACTTTTTCCTGGAATATTCCATAGTGTCTGAGTCACAGTAGGCACCTGTCACACATTTACTCAATTGAACTGACATTAAATGATTTGGAACAAAAATATTTATAAAAATATCTCCTATAATACATAGAGTACAGAGGTTGAATCATATTTTCAAACTGAAGTAGATAAAGTTTATATTTTCCTAGGTATTTCTAGGCAGAATATACAGCTCATTTGTGGCTAAAAAGATGACATAGAAGCATAAACACCTCATCATATCTATTCTGGGTCATAGCAACCTTGATCAAATGCAATGTTTACCTACATGATTTTTTTTACATTTCTTTAAACTTTTTATTTTGTATTGGGATATAGCCAATTAATAACATTGTGATAGATTCAGGTGAAGAGTGAAGGGATTCAGCCATACATGTACATGTTTCTGTTCTCCCCCAAACTCCCCTCCCACCCCGGCTACCACATAACACTGGGCAGACCTTCATGTGCTCGACAGTAGGTCCTTGTTCATTATCCATTTTAAATATAGCAGTGTCACTTATTTTAATGACATGAGGAACTTTACTAATATCCCAAGTAAATGTCACTCTTTGATTATAACCTAAGGAGGTGTTTTGAATCTTGATTTTTCTACCTGTCATGGAATTACTCCCCACTACTCTTTTCACCCAGGTATGTGATAACTCTGTCAATGTTATTGTCAAGACTTTGATAAAAATTTTAAGCCCATGGCCAAGGGAAGAATTCAGCAGTATGAAAACAAATTCATTTACCTGATTGACAGCATAAAGAAGGCTAAGTGCTGAAGAATCGATGCTTTCAAATTGTGATGTTGAAGAGGACTCTTGAGGGTCCCTTGGACTGCAAGGAGGTCAAACTAGTCAATTCTAAAGGAAATTAATCCTGAATATTCATTGGAATGACTGATGCTGAAGCTGAAGCTCAATACCTTGGCCACCTGTTACAAAGAGCTGACTCACCGGAAAAGACTCTGATATTGGTAAAGGTTGAGGACAAGAGGAGAAGTGGGTGACGAAGGATGAGATGGTGGGATGGCATTACTGACTCAATGGACGTAATCTGATCAAACTTCAGAAGATGCTGAAGGACAGGGAGCCCTGGTATGCTGCAGTTCACGGGATCACAAAGAGCTAGACATGGCTTAGCAACTAAATGACAACAATCAACAGCATTGGAATGTGGGCTTTTTGTTGGCAGTTATGTTCTTATCTAGCCTGCCTTTCTTTGATATATGCAAGGATATTCCAGAACTCCATCAAATCTTTGCTGACAAAGATATATTTGAGTCCACTGTCACTGTAAATTTGTTACCATGACACCAATCTCAGAGCTGACACCAATTGCACAATTGAGCTAAAACAATCGTAAAAATTGACATGGTCAAAATTCATGAGCAGAAAGAACAATGCTAGTCACCTCACGTCCAGCACAACACATGTCTTTACATTCCTGTCTTGGCTGACAATAATATGGTCACTACTATTGTGCTCACAGTCATGAATTGTGTGGCCAGTGACGTGGCTCCCTTAGACTTCTTTGTCCTTGGGCTGTTTATGATGTGAATCCTATACTTTACATTTGTGGGTTGTAATGCATTCATTTTCCTCTGACTGTCAGGTAATTGCCTTTAATTGAAGGCTTTTGGATTTTGGGAACAGCCCCTTGAATTACTTTACTATTTATTACAATCTACACCAGAAACTCCAGGAGTTACCATCAGGCAGATTGTGGTGCCAGACTATGAATTAAAGGATACATTTTCTATCAGTTTT
The DNA here is from genome assembly GCA_917880005.1 of Nanger dama. Lineage (NCBI taxonomy): Eukaryota > Metazoa > Chordata > Mammalia > Artiodactyla > Bovidae > Nanger > Nanger dama. The sequence goes on along the minus strand of CAKJTW010000005.1, from coordinate 55,998,872 downwards.
AAGAAGATTAAACACACACACACACACACACACACACACACACACACACACACACACAAATTCATCAGAGAATTAACTGAAAGAATTCCAGTACATAAGAGAATTTAATAAAGACAAAGTAGTAGTTTAATTCATTGGGGAAAGAATGGGTTATTTAATCACTGACAATGACAGAAAGAAAATCAGTCTTGTAGCAATTAGTTCAGATGGAGTAAAGACAATAGTAAATAATACATTGATAAAAAACTATTTGAAGAAGATTTAGAATACCTTGTGCAATTTTAAACAACACAGGAAACAGAAGATATTAGAGTCAAAGGACCAAATTAGAATAGGAAAAAATAGCTTTCACTTAAATAATAAGGGGCAAATATATAATGTTCATTATGATAGATATATAGATAAACAAGTGATAGATAGGTGCATGATCAGTCTCTCAGTCATGTCTGACTCTTTGCAACCCCAAGGACTGTAGCCCATCAGGCTCCTCTGCCCATGGGATTTTCCAAGCAAGAATACTGGAGAAGGTGGCCATTTCTGTCTCCACATGATGGTCCCAACCCAGGGATCAAACCCACATCTCCTGAGTCTCCTGCATTGGCAGGTGGTTTCTTTACCATTGAGCCACCTGGGAAGCCCCATAGATAGGCAGATATTACCAATAAAAGAAAAAAGAACTACTGAGTTATAGGAATGGGATAATTGTAGGCAGCTCATGGAAGAGCAAATCCAAATGGCAATTGTGTGAAAGGATGCTCAATTTCACTAGCATTCAGGGAAGGGAAACTTAATGGGAAAATAATGTATTACTTTATTAATTTGCCCTCAAACTAGCCAAAGTTACGAAGAAGAACACTTGTTACAGATTTGTATAAAAGGAAATAACATAATTTGAATAGAAAGTGAACACACACACACTGTTGGAAAGATGAAGGGCTGCAAGTCTCCTTTAGAAAGCAATGCGGCAAAATCTATTATATTAAGTATACTCTTCAATACAAAATTCTGTCTGGTCATCCTATAGAAAAAAATATACACACTATATAAGTATCTCAGGCAACACTGTTTGAATATATTTCACTTAGAATTGTTTCAAGTAGTAAAAAGAAGACTAAGTGGAAACAAATGAAAGTCTGCTTTATGAGTGATTAAATCCACATGGCATAACTCTATCATGGAATATTATGTAGATGAGAAAATAGAAGTAGACCACTTGATAGAGTAGAAGTATTTTCATGTGTTATTGGTAATTTAGCAAGTAAAATGCAGAAAGGTTCTGATACAATCTCTTAATAAAAATGATTTTTAAATCGCCATTATTCATGTGCATAGGTATGTGTATGTGTGTTATGTATATATTTACAGGTGCATGTATGTATATCTGTGTATTTTTTGCAATTACATGGATGTGGTCAAATATATAAAAGATGACTGAATATGTGGTTTTTATGTAGCACTGGATGTGGGGGAAAATGTGAGAAAAGAGAAAAAGGATCACAAGTAGAAAAGTATAAGAAAATAGTTCTGTATATAAACTTCTAGCTTACATACAGCTATACATATGTGTGTGTGCGTATGTTTATACATTATGCAAAATAATACATGGATATTTAAAGGTGGGTTTGAGTGAAAAAGTAGTGTGTGAACAAGTCAAAATTCTACTTCTAAAAGGTTGAAACTACTAAAATGACAAACCAGAGACTTCCCTGATGGTCTAGTAGCTGAGACTCCATGCTCCCAAAGCAGGAGCCCCAGGTTCAATCCTGGTTGGGGAACTAGATCTCACATCCCACAGCTAAGAGTGTGCATGCCACAATTAACAACTAGAAGACCCCCAGGGCAGCAACGATTAATAAGACCTGGCACAGTCAAACAAATACTTTTTTTTTAATTACAAATTAAGTGAAACAATTTCTGACATCAGTAGCACCCCTGTCAGCTCTCCTTATTCACTACTTTAGAGACCACCAAATGCTTTCCCATCCCACATAAAACTCACAACCTTGCCTAAGGATGAAAATCAGAGAGCAAAAATCACTGTCATTACGTGCAACTTGTATCTAATTGTGCAAATTTAGTTTAAGAAATTGATACGCTTTCAGGTCAGATTTTAAAGTCCAAAAGTTTAAATTATAAACTTGTCTTCAAAATTCCCTGCCATCTCATAAGGTCATAAAATCTAAATGATGCTAAAGGCCAGCCATGGAAAAGAATACTTAGAGGCAAAAGGCTGTGCTGAGAATTTCAGCATTCTACCCATGAAACTTCAGGCACTAACATTCTGGTAAAAAGACCCAGCTGAGCTGGGAATGAAGACACAGCTTCTTATCTTGGCTTTGCTGAGAACTTGCAGTGTGACTCTGGGTAAATCACTTCACCTTTCTGAGCTCCTGATTCTCTTGTAGGTAATTAACCAGACCTTATCTCCTTCATTGTTTCAAAAGAAAATGAGATAGATGATTTGTGTGAAAGTACTTTGAATGGTAAAATGTGGCATATTATTTAAACAAGGCATTATCCTCCCAAACCTACTTAGAGGGGGTTGTAAATGAAATACTGCATATTAATATGATCCTGGGTTTTGGAGAATTTGGCTCCTCGGGGCTCCATTGCAGTCTCGACTCTTTTTCAGCACAGCATAAATTATGTCCTCCAAACAAGTCTTCAGTACCCCTTGGAAGACTGAGAGGTGAGTGTGAGTCTGCTTAGTGCCCCTCAAATAGGTGCCACTGCAGAGAAAGAAGAGAACTGAAGACAGTGAACAGAGTCTGTCTGCCAAGTCTGTGCTCAAGTTGCAGTTTCTCACGTGCACGGGTGTTGAGAATAAAGGAAGCATGTCTGTAAACCCAAGTCTAGGCTGGAATTTCCATACCCTGTGGGTATTTCTCCGAGTTATTTTAATAGATGCATGTCCGTGCGTAAGTGTGAATATACACAAACATGACATTATATAAGCAGATGGCTTTGCCACGTTACACACCCAATTCATGAAAAGCTATCAGTTCCACAAACCTTATTTGCCATCGTAATTGGGTCCTTTTGCCCGTTTGCTTTGTGCATTTTTGACCCTGGTCATTCATCCATTCTGTAGCCTTCTAGGTATTCAGAAAGAGCTTTTACTCTCCTACAACACTAAGCGTAGATTGCCTCTCAGAAATGATTATTTTCCTGCTTACAAACCTCAGAAATGCCTGAACCATTTGTTATTGTTGTTTTTAAATATGAGAGCTTTTGAATAAGGCAAGACTTGGAAAGATTTGATTATAGAATTTTCTCACTCTGGGGACTCTGACTCAATCTGGGATGTCTCATTGGCATTATATTAAAAGCACCAAATCTACTCATTACCTATGAGGTTTCAGAGGATGTGCGATCCCTAAAACAAAGTTCCCTTGTGTGTCCTGATGAACCTTGGGTCTGACTCTCCCCACAAGCCCATAAAGGTAAGAGTAAAGCACTCTGCCATGCACACACTAAAAAAGCCTCATTCCTGATGACCAGAGCCCTCGGGCTGTCACTGTTCACCCTCTCAGGGATCCCGGAGGCCCTCATCATAGCCAAGAAAGAATTTTTCCTCCACACAACAGGTTGGTGGGGAAGGGTCAGCCTGGGGTCTGAGAGATTCGCACTGACATCCCAGATCAAACACTTATGTGACTCTGGGCCAAGTTTCTTAAGGTCTCTGATCCTATGTCCTCAGCTGTCAAATAAACATAATACAGCAAGTCTCCAACATACAAAAGGTTTCCCCAATGGCTCAGTGGTAAAGGCTCCACCTCCTGACACAGGAGACACAGGTTCCATCCCTGGGTCGGGAAGATCCCCTGGAGGAGAGCATGGCTACCCACTCCAGTGTTCTTGCCTGAAAAATCCCGTGGGCAGAGGAACCTGGTGGGCTACATTCCAAAGGGTGGCAAACAGTCAGACACAACTGAGAGAATACAAAACACAAGCACGCCTGCAATATGAACCTTGAAGTTGAGAACTTTCAGAGAGGTGAACCTGTGTTCACCAGTCCTGTAAGCTCATTCGTGTGTCTGGGGGACACTCATGTGCGTGCATCCTCTCCAAGTGGCTGTGGCGTTGTGTACTTTACTGTGCCCACCTGTGTAGAGGATAGCAGCATAGTATCTTTATTTCAAGCCCCAGTGATGGAGCTGGTTCTATGGTACTTTTCAAGGTACTGTACTATAAGATGAAAATCATTCTCTTTATTTTTTTGTGCTTGCTTTTCACGGTATTATTTGTGTGAAAGGTACTGTATTACAAACCTATTATAGTACAGTACTATATAGCCAGTTGTTTTAGTTGGGTACCTAGGTTAACTTTGTTGGGATTACAACTATGCTCTTGGAACAGAACTCATTCTTAGGTAAGGGACTTACTGAGTGTGTGTGTGTGTGTGTGTTAGCTGCTCAGTCATGTCCGACTCCTTTTGACCGCATGGACTGTAGCCTGCCATGCTCCTCTGTCCATGGACTTCTCCAGGTAAGAATAGTGAGTGGGTCGCCATGCCCTTCTCCAGGGGATCTTCCCGACCCAGGGGTTGAACCCAGGTCTCCCGCACTGCAGGCAGATTCTTTGCCGTTTGAGCTACCTGAAAGGATGGTGGTGAGGATGAAATGAGACGATGCTTGCAAAGGGCTTAGGATAATACCAGCAACATAAATGACTACTCAACCCATGGCAGCCAGTAGTTATAGTAAAACATCAGCCATCACAGCCCTCCTCACTACAGCTGCAGTAGGAAAAGTACTCAGTTACGGAGGGGCCTAACCCCCTTAAAGAGAAAAAAATGTGCAGTCTCTAAACTTAAAGAGACAAGCCATGCACATCAATTAGTAAGAGTGAAACCACGCAGATGGCTTTCCTGTCCATAAATCACTAGTCAAGCTACATAAAACGCGTCCAAGGAAACAAGGAAGAGGGACTCTGCACTCTCTGGGGGTGACTCCTGAGCAGCTCCACGCACAGGAAGAAAGAGAAAATAAACACTTCGTACATTTGGAGCACGTTCATACCTAGTTTCAGACGTAGGTACACGACAATACGAACCACTGTAGATCGTATATGTACCGAAAATTATCAACTCTAGGTGTGAGGCACCAGTCTCCCCACCCTTGGTATGACAGAGTGGGCACAACAGTGTCTTGGGTTTTCCAGCTTGCCTTTACAGAACAAGTCAAGCTGATCTGTGTGGAGCGTGTGGTTGCAGTGGCAACGCAGCTGGATGGGCACAGCTTGGGGCGGGAGAGGCTGATTTGTAGCAGTTGCCAATTTCCATAGTGTAAACACCCCCATCATGAGACCTCACTGAGAGCAAAACTGAGAAGCCCATACATAGAGCCAGGACAAGCCGGCTCCGCTGCACCACTGTGTAAACGGACCCAGCATTGAGGGAGCTTTTAGCTCTCTAGATCTCTCTCATCACTTCCGCTCTATAATTATTGGATTCTGTTTCTCTGTTCAGTCTGAATTATTTCCATTCCCTTCATTTTTCCCACTGATCTTACCTGCTTGTCCTTGGTCCTTCCTATTGTTCTTTGAATCTTGAGGAACCTGCATCCCTCTGACTGTGAAGATAAAGAAAAATACACGGGAATGAGTCATTTAGGGACATATAGACCTGGGTTTATAAGAATACTGTTACAAAATAAGCTTATTTTAATCAAGAGTCACTGTAATACACATCTAGAGTGAACTGCTGATATTCAAGCCCAGGTCCTCACAGCTGCACATATGGTCTATTTTCAATATGCATTAATGTGGTTTATCACCTTCTCTCCCCCACCCGATCCGGTCTGCACATTGCTGCCAAAAATAGCTTCCTGAAATAATACTTGGATCACATTTCCCATTCAAAACTTCCAGTGGTTTCTCCATCCCTCTAGGAAAAAGACCAAACTCTTAGCTCACAAGGCCTTTCAGAGCCAGAATTCCAATGGCTTCGGTTGCTCACATCTCTCTTTATACCAGCCTACTTGCCATCTTTTTCTGCACTTGAACTTCAGTGTTTGTTTATGTAGGGGATGTTTCCATTTACCTTTGCCTCCTAAATCATACTCTTCCTTCATTCCAACATCAACTCCTCCAATTTCTGCAATTCTCTTCTGAGTACTCTCTGCAATTTGATCTTTCCTCCTCTGACCTTATTCAGGTGTCTTTACTGCCCAAATGGCTCTTAATTCACACTGCTTGGTACTGAAGCTATTTGTTTACATAACCTCCAAAAATGGATTACTAACCTGAATAGCATAGAACCGTGTCTTGGACTGTTCCCCAGCACTCCCCAGGAAAACTCTCTGTGATGATGTAGATGTTTTTATTCACACTGTCCAAGATGGTAGCTACTAGCCATAGATGGCTACCAAGCACATGGAAAGCGGCCAGAGAGACTAAGGAACTGAATTTTATTTATTTCAATTCATTAAATTGAAATAGTCACTGTGACCGCATGGATAGACCATCTATGAGATACAGCACAAGTGTCTACTGCTTTACGGTTATTCAACCACTATTTGTTGACAGAATCAGTGAAATTTCCTAATATCATAACATAACCCTGAAACATCCCTAGTTTCTTTTTTCCCTATAGACTGTGGCCTTGTCCCTATCACCCAAAACCTTCCTGGTGACCTTGTTGGCAATGGTCGTAGGATGGGATTTAAATGTTCACTGAAACACAGTCTGCTTCCAGCCTGTGGAAGCATTCAGAGAGGAGAGTTGAGTTGGCCAAGAATGAAGCATTTGAAAGCCAGCTGTTTTTCTCCCAGGGCCACCTCCACTCTCAAGGGCCAGTTTGTCAAAGTGTCTGTGTGTCTTAAAGTCTACACTGAGACCTTCAGAAATTATCCCATCACTTTGGGTCAGTTTTGACATGCTCTTTAAACTCAGTGAAAGTCTACATTTCAGTTTCTCATAGCTGAAACATAGTTAACTCTGGGTAAAACATATATATATACACATACATATATACACACATATACACACACACATGCAGTTGTTTAATTTGCAGCAAATATTCTCGTGTGTTTTTATGCATTCGCTTGCACTAATGGGACAATAATTCATTCACAATTTAAAGATTTTTTTTATGTTTTGCATAGGAAGCAATTTCAGCCACATGCTTTTATTCCAAATTTTTTTCTTGTTTCAGTACTTTTGCATATTTACATATTTAATGTTATATATATATATATACACACATATACACACACACACACATATTTGTTTAATTGTGAACTCAGGGACTTTAAAATAATGCAAATACTCTGTTTCAGCAATGTTGAAGAAAAACTTGAAAATTCTTCCTTTTAAACAAGTTAGAAAATGCTAAACTTCATTGAGGAATAACTCCACAGAGAATTTGAAAGCCCAAAGGACCTTAAACATCAGTGAGCCCAACACACCCCCTCTACACTCAACACATACAATCACGGTCGCTTAGAATTGTCTGTATAAAGCTTTAGTAAATCTTTGCCTATAGCAAAGAAACCAGAAATGTATTCTATTTTGGCAGCACTCTCCATTAATTAACAGAATCCTAGTTTATAAGACTATTAAAATGTCTTTTATTTAAAACAAGCAAATTAAATTCGATCAGTTTATATACATAAAAAGTAAAATGTTATTTTCGTTCTCCACCCTGTAGTAGTAATTTAGAATAAGGTAACGTAATAATGTTCATCTCATACTGAAAAAAAAATTAATGTAAGAAAAGGAAACATTTACTTATTTGCTTTATGTTTTTATTAGACACTGAACTTTGCAGATGTCACTTTCCATGAATAACTAACCCCAGAATTTGACCCAACTCCATATTATTAATAAATTCTGATTCTCAGAAGACATTTCAAATTGCATTGCATGGTGACCTAGCATATTCCCATATACACACACAAACGCAGTGTCAAATGTAGTTAACTGTATTAGAGTACAGCCTAATTCATGGAAGATTTTTTTACCAAATTTTTATCATCTTATTAATATTCTTTGTAGAAAAGTTAGAAAACACTCTTAAGTGACTAGTCATTAGGTACTTTGCTTCCCATCTCCAAACAATCTATGACCTCTAATTGTGCTGAATTGTGGGACCTGTCACGCTACACAAAGATTATACTGTGCTACCGCAAATTCCCAGTTTAGCAAAAAGAATACACATTTGCCTCCAAGAGAGTGATAGGAAGATATACCCACTGTCAATTGATTTCCCTAGTTCTGATTGCAAGAATTATACTCTAGAAAGAGACACTTCTGATAGCCAGATTAATTATACAACTTTCTTATAAATGCAATGTTATTATCCTCGTGCTCACATAGTAACCAAAGTCAAAAGATGTTATCAGAATATTTTCTCAGATACAGGTTACGTGACACTCCATGATGTGGAGAAGAATATGTACATAATTAATAAGTTTATATAGAGTGCCCCAGTGAAGCACTTATTAAGTTACCCCCTCTGAGATTCCCCTATGCTCATTCACCTACCTTGGTTTTTCTCACTAATGTGCTTATAGCTTCTTTCTACACAAAGTACAATGGTCCTGTTTGGCTTAATTTGTGATCGTTTTCTTATGATATTACAATGTAATTGGATTTTTTTGTTGTTGTTCTGTTTTGGTTTAAATTTTCAGTTTAGCTACCAGGAAAATCAATTTAGTCTGAGATGCAGGTACTTCCTCTTTGAGAAATACCTTTATCTGTGCAACCTGTTGGGCTTCCCAGGGGTGCTAGTGGTAAAGAAAGCCACTCAGTTGTGTTCGGCTCTTTGTGACCCCATGGACTATAGAGTCCATGGAATTCTCCAGGCCAGAATTACTGGAGTGGGTAGCCTTTCCCTTCTCCAGGGGATCTTCCCAACCCAGGGACTGAATCCAGGTACATTACAGGCAGATCACAGGCAGATTCTATCAGGGAAGCCCAGTGGTAAAGAACTGCCTGCCAATGTAGGAGACGTAAGAGACACAGGTCCAATCCTTGTATCAGGAAGATCCCATGGAGAAGGGCATGGCAACCCACTCCAGTATTCTTGCCTGGAGAATCCCATGGACAGAGGATCTTGGCAGTCTACCATACACAGGGTCACAAAGAGAAAGATACAACTGAGCAACTAACACTTTCACTTCCTGCAACCTGTTGGACAGATGGGTTGGAAGGCCATTGGGGGTTCATGTATGGAGCAGAACCTGTTCTACGCTCCTGAAACACCCACACTTGTGAAGAGCATGTTTACACCATAAAAACTTTCTTTACTTGAAGTCCCAGCATGAGCTCTGTCCACATTTCCAAGGAATTAGTTTACATTATATTCAGGACAACAGACATTAGAGTCGGCTAATGTGTTCCCACAGTATTAAGATAATCTAATGGCAGAATGTGGGTCCTTCTAACAATTATGATTGAACCTATGACTCAAAGCTAGGCCCAGGGCATAATTCAACTGTATAGCCCAATAAAAATCATTTCTCACGTTTAAAAAGGAAGGAACCCCTAAAAACACAAAAGATTGCTTGAATATAGTGGAAAGAAAACTCTCCTAAATAAAGCCAAATTCTTTCTTTACCAGAAGGAAAAAAAAACCACACATTCTAATACTGCATAAAAATTGAAAAAAGATATATTGAAGTCAGTAGGATTTAGCATTTAGAACAGAAAAAGAAAAATATGTAAGAGATGTCAAAATATTATTAAGCCAAACCAAAAGCACTATGTAAAATAGTAAATACAGCATGATGTCATTTTTAAAAGAAATAGATAGATCAAACTATTGATAGTGATTATCTTCATAGTAAATTATCTTTTGTAACCTACCTGCGCTTTCCAAATTTTTCTACAATAAATAGACATTAATTTTAATTTAAAATGGCTTAAATTTTAAGAAGAATAGCTACTGATTGGAGCTAATAGCAGTACCCTTTGCCGTAATTTGTTGTTGTTTTTATTTAGTTGCTTAGTCATGTCTGACTCTTTTGCAGCCTCAAGGATTATAGCCCACCAGATTCTTCTATCTATGAGATTTCCCAGGCAAGAATATGGAATGGGTTGCAATTTCCTTCTCCAGGAGATCTTCCCAATCCAGGGATAAAATCTGTATCTCCTGCATCGGCAGGTGGATTCCTTACCACTGAATGAGATAACAGCAGTACACTCTGTAGTAATAACAACAGCAATAGCAATGATGATGATAGGAAATACCTAGATACCCTCTGCTTACTCCAACTGTGTTTATTTTCTCATAGAAATATTACTATAGAGCCCATGTTCATACTGGCGAAGGAAATGGCAACCCACTTTGCTATTCTTGCCCAGAGAATCCCAGGGACAGAGGAGTCTGGTGGGCTGCCATCTATGGTGTCGCACGGAGTCAGACATGACTAAAGCAACTTAGTAGCAGCAGCATATCCATATTGGTTAGATACTTCATTTTCACACAATGTACATTGTCAAACTTGATGAAAATTTTTTCAAGTGAAGTTTTCAACCTGCAATGACGTACTTCTCATGAGTTAGTGTTTGTGCTAAGTAACATGCCTCCACCAGAGCCCTGACACTGATAATGAAACAAGTTTCTTTTCTCTGCTGCCTGTTTGCTGAAAGTGTTCTTAGCAAACCACTTGACCCATCATTGATTGAGTAGTTACTGTTTCAGGTAAGTACCTGAGATACACATGTGAAAGATACAGACACATCAATATCAAAAGATTCTGCCTCTTGAGGTCATGTGTGCTTAATATACATATAGAGAGATGCTGGAAGAGGAGAAAGAAGAAATGGAAACAACTAATTACAACATGGTATAATATGTGCTAACAGAGCAAAATACAAATTACTAGAGGAATGTTGGGGGAATCCTTTCATCTGGGAATTAAAGCATTCTTTCTTCTGAGTCTAATCTTCTGAGTCTATTAAAAGTATCTTATGAATACTGGTGTCCACGAGGATCATACTACTTTAGCTCCCAGGGATTCATCAAATGAATGCACACAGTTAGGTATAAAATTCAACTGAGATTTACAGAAATTCTCAAGTGATATCATAATGGGTATCAGCGGGATCTATATGTCTACATTAGCACAGTTCTATTGGCAGGTACAAAGGGAATAGTCAAGATATTAAGTCATTGTATTTTCCTCCTAGATAATTCCTACTTCCTAGTTTTTCCATGATTCCTTAAAGGGAAAAAAACCGCACCTAGGTATGCATATTTTATTTATGTATTTACTTATTTATTTGTGGCCATGCTGTGTGGCATGCAGGATCTTAGTTCCCTGACCAGAGATGAAACCCGAGGCCCCTGCAATGGAAATGCAGAGTCTTAACCACCGGACTGTCAAGGAAGTCCCTGCTGCATAGAGTTTCTTCCCTTGTAAAGAGAGGATATGTCTAGTACCCAGGAAGGCTAAGACATGAGGCTTGTTGAAATAGATGTAGCCTAAGATGTATTTCAATAGGAAAGAAAGTGCAGTGCAGAGTCACTTGATGAGCATGGCAGAGTGTGAAAATGAGAGAAGCCTCAGGCAATGATGCCAGAACCCCACTCCTAAGTCTAGGCCTGCCCTGCACCCCCCAATATCTTGGAAAATCTGGGAATATGAGTCAACGATCTACTTTCTCTGGTATAATTGGAAGGATGACGAATTTGATTGAATTTGATGGATTTGTCTCTGTGTCTGGTCCAACATGCCATTAACATGAAAATGCTGCTATTGGAGAGATGTCCCTTGAGAGCCTGAAGTGGCACTTTTCAACATGGGGCATGCCTGGATCCTGTAAGCAGCAAACAGAGCACACAGAAGTGTCGAGAAGGCTGGAGGAAGTCTGGGTTGGAAGTGAGGGCAGCAAGAGCATGGAGACTTGAGACTGCAAGCAAGTGGCCAGGCCCACCCCCGTCAGGTGTGGATATCAACATGACCTCCCCAGAGGCCGCATGGAGCCAGAACTTGTCAGCAGACCCCAGGGGGCCGCACAGACTAACTTCCTCACCACGGAGCCCCAGAACTGCACACAGAACAAGGACCTGCATTCATAGACGCTCTACTTGCCGCTGCCACAGGATTACAGGATCTCCCCCAGCCCCCCGACCCTTAGACATATGACACCATCTTGGGGAAGGGCAGGGAGACGGTTGAGAAATCTGAAAGACTGAACATTTACCCTAAAGAGACTGAGTCATCCAAGAGAAATTATCTAAACAGGAAGAGACAGAAATGCAGTTAATTAGCAAGATTAAAGCACCCCAACCCCTACCCCTATGCCACTAATAAGCAGAGTTAACAAGCTCAGGAGAAAAATTAAATCATTATCAAAAGATTCCCCAAGCTTCTCAAAAGCCCAGGAGAGGGAATTATACCAAGTAGTAGTCACAGGGCAAATGTCATTTATCCTATTACACTAACACCCAGCGCTCAAAAGCTGGTCTCTTTGATGCACGGTGACCCTCACTCAGTTGACAACTTGGATTGATCATGGTAGAAGAGAAGAGATCCTCAGTCAGTAATCTGTGATGTCAATAGAGATCATTTTTTCATCAGCTGCTTGCTGCTTCTTGCCTAATCCTGCAAAGTGGGCAGTCAAGGATGAGAGTTAGCCACAAATACCTTACTTCTGTTTCTCCCACATTATTACCCTAGACTTATATGCCCCAAATAGTATGAGATAGATAATAAGGGAAAAATAAAATACATTCATGAATTTGGTAAATGTTTTGGTAGAGCTTAAAAAAATCTAAGTTAGGAGATAGGAGACCTAGTGGCTAATAGGTCATCAACAACTTTCCAAATTTCCACTTAAAGTCTATCATTCTGGAGAAAAGAATGTTGTCAAATAAGTTTGGAATGCTGGGTTAAGTAGAAATAAGCAGACTTATCTGAAGAGCTACCTCTAATAAATCAAATGTGCAGAGTGAAATTCCAAAAGGGTTAAGTGTGTAGTTTCTTAAACTTATTTCAGTAGCCTCTTGCAGCTGGCCAGTACCAGCTAATGAGAGATTGTAGGCTTGTCTTCCCAGCTCAGATAGAATTGGGAATTTGAGTGCAGCCATGCTGGGAACATTTACAACATAGAAATTGACAGCACTAAAGAAAGGCAATGCCAAAGAACGCTCAAACTACTGCACAATTGCACTCATCCCACATGCTAGTAAAGTAATGCTCAAAATTCTCCAAGCCAGGCTTCAGCAATATGTGAACCTTGAACTTCAAGATGCTCAAGCTGGTTTTAGAAAAGGCAGAGGAACCAGAGATCAAATTGCCAACATCCACTGGATCATGGAAAAAGCAAGAGAGTTCCAGAAAAACATCTATTTCTGTTTTATTGACTATGCCAAAGCCTTTGACTGTGTGGATCAGAATAAACTGTGGAAAATTCTGAAAGAGATGGGAATACCAGACCACCTGACCTGTCTCTTGAGAAACCTATTTGCAGGACAAGAAGCAACAGTTAGAACTGGACATGGAACAATAGACTGGTTCCAAATAGGAAAAGGAGTGTGTCAAGGCTGTATATTGTCACCCTGCTTATTTAACTTATATGCAGAGTACATCATGAGAAACGCTGCACTGGAGGAAGCACAAGCTGGAATCAAGATTGCCAGGAGAAATATCAGTAACCTCAGATATGCAGATGACACCACTCTGATGGCAGAAAGTGAAGAGGAGCTAAAAGCCTTCTGATGAAAGTGAAAGAGGAGAGTAAAAGTTGGCTTAAAGCTCAACATTCAGAAAACGAAGATCATGGCATCTGGTCCCATCACTTCATGGGAAATAGATGGAGAAACAGTGGAAAGTGTCAGACTTTATTTTGGGGGCTCTAAAATCACTGCAGATGGTGATTGCAGCCATGAAATTAAGACCCTTACTCTTTGGAAGGAAAGTTATGACCAACCTAGATAGCATATTAAAAAGCAGAGACATTACTTTGCCAATAAAGGTCTGTCTAGTCAAGGCTATGGTTTTTCCAGTGGTCATGTATGGATGTGAGAGCAGGACTGTGAAGACCGCTGAGTATCAAAGAACTGGTGCTTTTGAACTGTGGTGTTGAAGAAGACTCTGAGAGTCCCTTGGACTGCAAGGAGATCCAACCAGTCCATCCTAAAGGAGATCAGTCCTGGGTGTTCATTGGAAAGACTGATGCTGAAGCTGAAACTCCAGTACTTTGGCCACCTCATGTGAAGAGTTGACTCATTGGAAAAGACTCTGATGCTGGGAGGGATTGGGGGCAGGAGGAGAAGGGGACAACAGAGGATAAGATGGCTGGATGGCATCACCGACTCAATGCACATGAGTTTGAGTGAACTCCAGGAGTTGGTGATGGACAGGGAGGCCTGGCGTGCTTTGATTCATGGGATCGCAAAGAGTCGGACATGACTGAGCGACTGAACTGAACTGAAGAGGTTAACTGTTTATTTTTCTTGGAGATCTGGTTCTTAAACTTTTAGCAGCAAACTATTGTCTTAGAAATGCTTTCTTAATAAAATATGTGATAGCACTAGTGGATTAGTATACTATTGCTGCTGTAACAAATAACTACAAGGTGAGTGGCTTAAAACAGCACAAATAGGGGCTTCCCTGGCAGTCCAGTACTTCCAGTGCAGGGGGCTTGGGTTCAATCCCTGATCAGGGCATTAAGATTCCATATTCCTTTTGGCCAAAGTAAATAAAATTTTACCAAAAAATAGCCTAAATATATGTCCTGACAGTTCTGTAGGTTAGGAGTCTGATACAGGTCTCGTTGGGCTAAAATCAGGGTGTCAGGATTCCTTTTTGGAGGTTTTAGGAGAAAGCAACTCCATAACTTGTTTCCAGCTTCCAGAGATATCTGAATTCCTTAGTGCATGTTTCTTTTCTCCATTGTCATAGCCATCAGCAGCAGATCAAGTCCTTCTCATGTTATATCACTCTGACCTTCTCTTCTGCTTTCTGCTTCCACTTTGAAGGACCTCTGTGATTACACTGGGTCCACTCAGGTGGTCCACGATAATTTCCCTAATTTCAGATCATCTGATTAGCAACTTTAATTCCATCTGCAATACTAAATACCCTTACAATGAAAAGCAACATATTCATAGGATCCAGGGATCAGGATATGGATACCTTTGAAGGGCCATTATGCTGCCTAACATGGAGGAAAAGCTATGACAAACTTACAAAGCATACTAAAAACGCAGAGATGTCACTTTGCCAACACAGGTCCGTATAGTCAAAGCTATGGTTTTCCAGTAGTCATGTACGATGTGAGAGTTGGACCACAAAGAAGGCTGAGCACTGAAGAATTGATGCTTTTGAAGTGTGGTGCTGAAAAGACTCTTTAGAGTCCCTTGGACAGCAAGGAGATCAAACCAGTCAATCCTAAAGGAAATCAGTCCTGAATATTTATTGGAAGGAACTGATGCTGAGGCTGAAGCTGAAGTTCCAATACTTCGGCCAACTGATCCAAAGAGCTGATTCATTGGAAAACACCCTGATGCTGGGAAAGACTGAGGGCAAGAGGAGAAGGGGGCAACAGAGGATGAGATGGGTGGATGGCAAAACCAACTCAATGGACATGAATTTGAGCAAACTCTGGAGATAGTGAAGCACACGGAAGCCTGATGTGCTGCAGTCCATAGGGTTGCAA
The DNA here is from genome assembly GCA_917880005.1 of Nanger dama. NCBI lineage: Eukaryota > Metazoa > Chordata > Mammalia > Artiodactyla > Bovidae > Nanger > Nanger dama. The sequence continues at coordinate 55,983,260 of CAKJTW010000005.1, read as the reverse complement.
ACAGTCGGATTTAACTTAGTGACTTAAGGTCAACAAAAAATCATGGCTAGTGTTTTAAGGAACACATTTTAAGGAGTCACAGAAGTCCTTAAATGGAAAGTATTTTGGGTTACTCACTTTCTAATTTATCTTGCATAAAGTATTTATCCTTTTAGAGCCTCAGTGAATAGCTCCATGAAATGAGGATAATGTTTTCTTTACTTTGAAAAATTGTTTGGCCTGATCAATTAAAATAATAGTAGGTAATGTTTTAAAAAGTCATGATGCTCTGTACTTATATATCATTATTATTCATAATAACATAATACAAGGTTTTACTTAAGGTCAAAAACATTTTTATAATGTATAACTCAATTATTCCCTACATGCATATAGTCTCAAAAACATGCATAGGACTGACTCTGGTCCTTTGCCAAGAGGAAAGTTTAGAAAAATAAGGACTCCAGGTCACTTTAGATTTTCACTTGTGCCTGCATCTAGATTAGACTTCCCAGAGTTCTTTGAGTTATCGAAAAATCTGGATAAATGCAAGATCTTCCGGACTCTGGGACTAGATCTGGGCAAATTCTCCTTTATAAGCTACTTTTTCCTCTCTCTCCTACTTTACCTTTGTCTGTAACACTCTTAAGCAATAACACAGATAAGTGGGTTGAGGTGGGATAAAGAATGAAAATCATTTTTAATAACCTGCTGCCTTTTAGACCCCAGATCCTTTCCAGAGGGAGTCACAGAACTAAACATCTCAGTCCTAACTGCTGATTGCTAAATTGTTTGGTGTTTCTCTGTACTGCAAATAACTGATTTTATTATTACTTAATAAAATGCTTTTTTTTTTTTCTGTTTATATATTTGGCACCTTTTCTTCTTTTGCCTGTGTGTGTCGAGGTTACATTACTTAGAATCACTTTTTGCTTGTTAATTCACCAAACATGAATCCTTTATCTCCCCACTGATTCTAAGCATTCTAGGGGTCTTATTACACATATTGTTTCCTGCACCATCCCCAAGCCTTGACAAAGAATAGATGCACAGCTGGAAAAGAGATTATTAAGGAATGTGTTTTTAAATGAACCATAGATTCTACATGGAAAATAAATCTTTATAAACTATGTGTTCATTTGAGTCTGTAGAATTTTGAACCATTTTACTCTGCCTGACAAAGAAAAACAAGATCTCTCTGAATGTTTCTGGCAAAGGCAAGTAGCTGTAAGCTGTTAGCTATCAGCCTCTGATAACCCTGACACTACCCCAGGTTGGTTATATAATCCACCACTCCCTGATCCTGGAGACAGTTCCACCTTTAGAATCTGAGTCACGTTACGCTGCCATCAACAAAACCAGCCAGGCGAGATGGTGACCTGGGCAGAGCTAAGATTACAAGAACAGGATCATTTTCTGTTTTGTTTTAACTCCATTGTGAGGATCACAAATGTCAGGGTTAGAGTCTTTGGTGTTGGGGCTTTTCTGATAACCCCATCACGGCCCAAACTAACGTGTCCTTTCTGGGCTTTATTCCAAGGAACTACCAAAGGATTAGTAGCAGCGGCAACATTTTGGCAAAAGAGTCTTGAACCAGCCTTGGCCAACCAGTGGGACTTCTGTGGGCTAGTCCTGCCTGTGAACCAGTGTGATGGATGCATTTTCATCTCCTTTGCCTTCTTGACCATGAGTAAAACCCTTGGATGTGAAATGTATGGAATGCATTTGCAGAAGCAGCAGCAGGTCTTGAAACCTAGAACTGTTTCCATAGGAAATGAGAAAAGAAAATGCTAAAAACAAAAATGTATTAAGTGGGGAGAGGAAGAAATAATTCTGCACCCTGGATGGGGCCTTTTTAACAAATTCTCATAAATATTTTGAAAGCAGATATGACTTTCAGTTTCTTCCTTCCAGCGGGGAAAAAATAATATCCACTTGTACTTTCTATTTTTCTGCTTTTTTCCAAAAAAGTTTGGCTTAGGCCCTGGGCTCATTCAACAAGGATTGATATGCCTCCAAAATAATAAAGCATAACCAGCATAATATGACTGCTCAATAAAAACAGCTGTGTAGACTTTCAAAGAGACAGTATTGTTTTATGCAAAGGCTTCAGATTTTAAAACAGGTCTAAGAATATCCCCAGGGCACTTCTGGGGAACTCAGGAAATAGAGGCCTAAAAGGTGTGAGCTGGTCAGGAGATGTCAAGGGCTGGGCCTGCTCAAGGTAACCCAATTCCATTAAAATGTAACTAGTACATCCTGGATCCTGCAGAATATATCAAGGAAGGCTAGCGAAAAACAAGCCTTGCTCTGATGAAATCTATGGCTTGGTAGCTGGAAGAAGCCGTGGGGTGGTAGAAGGGAATATATTACCCAGGAAATATTTCCAAGCAGTTAGAATTAGTCTCAAATGTTCAATTTGGTCAAGAAGCACACATCTCTGAAAATGGACTTTCAAAATACCTCAACCTTTCTGAGAGACCTCTGGACCTTCTTCCTACTGTGATTTCTTTACCTCATCACCATGGAACTCGATTCCTCCCCTTGAGATCCACCTTCGTCACTGAGCATTCCTTGTCAACAGCACCTGGCTCCAATCTTTCATGCCTTCTGGCTCAGCTGCCTAGTAAGAATGGCTATACCTAGTTCCTTGTTTACACACCAAGGGGAGTTTTAGATATTTCTTCAGCAGCTGTACATGTTTGAGAAGGTGCATCTGCTTGTCTACCTTTCACATAAGATGGTAAATATATTTAAGAACAAAGATTGTATCCCTTTCTTCGGAATGTCCCACATCTTCCCATAAAAGTGTTGGATATTTTGCGACCTCATGGACTATAGCCTTCCAGGCTCCCCCATCCTTGGGATTCTCCAGGCCAGAATACTGGAGTGGGTTGCCATGCCCCTCCTCCAGGGATCTTCCCTACTCAAGGATCAAACTGGAGTCTCGTGCATCTCCTGCACTGCAGGTAGATTCTTTACAACTGAGCTATCAGGGAAGCCTCATTGGCTACTTAGATATTTATAAATCTATTTTTCTAATGTTAATCAATACTTATCACAGAAACCAAAGTTTGAGTTCTTTTCTATCCTCCAGATCCTAATTTACTCAAATCAACTCTGTGTTGGCTCTGAGAAACTTTATCTAGGTGGGGTGGTCAGACACATTTGACAGGTTGGAGACACACAGTCTTGGAAGAAATTGAGTCAGTCAAGTCACACACTCTCCAAAATAATGACTCTGGAGAAAAACCCTTCTATCGGGTTCTAAGAAGAACTTTTACTCCCAGAACAGATTGACATTGACATGAGAACTCATTGACGTGAGTTTAGTCGGGGGAGAGGGGTGTAAATATGACACACATGATCAGTCAGAACTCAGCAAAATTTAGTTCACTTTCTTCTCTCTTGTAAAGGAAGTGTTTACCACACATTGAGTTATAAGAACTTCATGAACATGAAATAGAGTCCACAGGGAAACAAGGAGTAACCAATCTGAGCCTTATCCACAATACTCGAACAAAGCTTTGTCAAGGAAAGCCATTCCTCCTCAGGCTGTTTTAAAGCATGGCTGGACAGCAAAGGGACTCAGCTGCACATATTCACTGAAACTACCACAACATTGTTAATCGGCTATACCCCAGTATGAAATGGTTTGGTATTAAAAATATATTTTAAAAAATTTTTTTAAAAAGTAAATAAAGTATGCCTGGAATTCTTTGACATCCCCTCCCCGATCCCTGGTCACCATCACCAAGGTATGAGGTCTGTTCTCCACTTGAATCTGGGTGACTTTCTGACAGGATTGACCAACAGAATAAGCAGAAGTGACTTCCAGGGCTATGTCACAGAAGGTCAGGTGCCTTCCATCTTTTTGTGTGTGCTGGAAAATATACTCATAAGCCCAAAGCCACCACATCAGAAGTCTCCTGGTGGCCACTGTGCTGCAAGTAAGCTCAAGTCACATGAAGAGCCCATGTGCTAGGATCTGGTTGGTAGAACACGCTGAGCCAAGCCTTCAAGTCATCTCAGTCCAGGTGCCAGACCTATAAGCACAGAAGTCTCCAGATGATTGCAGCCTCCAGCAGTCTGACTCACGCCCAGGTATTCAAATCTCTCTGGCTGAGACCTCAGATACCTCAGACACCTCAGAAACAAGCTGTCTTTGCTGAGCCCCTTCTGAATCCCTGACCCACAAAGTACATGAGCAACATAAAATATTACTTGATGCCTTTCTCTTTTCTGCTTATAGGGAAGATTAAAAGGGCAAGTCCATTAAGACTGTGTCATTTCATGCATACATGCTAAGTAACTTAAGTCATGTACAACTCTGGGTGACCCTATAAGCTACAGCCTGCCAGGCTCCTCTGTCCATGGGATTCTCCAAGCAAGAATACTAGGGTGGGTTGCCATGGCCTCCTCCAGAGGATCTTTCTGCCCCAGGGATGGAACCTGCATCTCTTGCATCTACTGCATTCTTGTGTGTGGGGGGAGAGGATGAGGACTGGGGTGGGGGGGTGGGGAGGGTGGTTCTTTACCACTAGCACCACCTAGGAAGCCCAAAGTGAAATGAAAGCATTAGTTGCTGAGTCACGTCCAACTCTTTGTGACCCCATGGACTGTAACCCACCAGGCTTCTTTGTCCATGGGATTCTCCAGGCAAGAATACTAATGTGAGTAGCCATTCCCTTCTCCAGGGGATCTTCCCGACCCAGGGATTGAACCCAGGTCTCCTGCACTGCAGGCAGATTCTTTTATTAACTATCAAATCCCTCATTTTCATAATTCAGTGGCAAATATTAGGTTATATGTATCATCAGAAGGATGAACATCTAGTTTATGGTTTCTGACACCAGAAACCATTGTCTATATATCTTGTTAAATCACTAAAAAAGTTTGTCTCCAGTGCACAAGTTTATACTGCTTTGCTTCTTTGTTATTACACCAGAGGAACACAGGGAGGTCCTTTCTTTGAGAAACCTAGGAAAGGCTAGCATTCTTGCTTGAAGCTGGTATGACCTGAAGTAGAAATAGTACCAACTCAGCTTCATGAACAACTCTCAAAAGATCAGATGTCACAGTCCTTACTCTTGAGCAGATAAGTAAGAGAAATAAACAGCAAAATGTGCATCACTGAAATCACAAAAATTTTAACACTATTGGGCTTCCCAGGTGATGCTAGTGATAAAGAACCTGCTTGCCAATGCAGGAAATATGAGAGACAAAGAGATGTGGGTTTGATCCCTGGGTCAGAAAGATCCCCTGTTTTAGCATATCAGTTGGGAAAAACAGTATTTTTTATCTGAAGATACTTGGACTAGAGACTTTCAGAATATTCACACTTTTCAAATACTGGAAGAAATAGTATTTAGAGTGAAAAAGAGTTAAGGTTAGACTTCCCAATGACTCAGCAGGTAAAGAAACCACCTGCAATGCAGAAGACACAGGAAACAAGGGTTTGATCCTTGGGTCGGGAAGATCTGGAGGAGTAAATGGCAACCCACTCCAGTATTCTTGCCTGGAAACTCCCAGGAACAAGAACAAGAGGGTCTTGGAGGGCTACAGTCCATGGGGTCTCAAAAATAAGACACAATGGAGCAAACACACAGGAGAAAGTTTAAAAATAGGAAAAAAGTATGGCAACATTAATAAAAGACAAACTATTAAATAAGAGTACTGATTTAACTACTCTGAAAAATGTTCTGAAAAATAAAATTATATTTATTACCAGGTGTGCACTATTTCATTGACTAATTATTAATTTAGTTTCTATTTATGAAACATAAATATATCAAACTTAACAAAACAGGCTACAGGCCAAAATGGAATATATTTCAATGTGATTAAAGGACATTTTTATTGTGAGGATTAATAATATTTTCACTAAATGGCAGTGACTTTATTATTTTTATAAATTTCATTAACCATATTCCAGACACCTGATTTTCAAACACTTGGGGTTTCAGTCTTTGGGTTTGGAGTGATCAAACTAATTAGTCAGATGACTTGAAGAGCACAACCAAGAACACCGTAACATTAATATATTTGGAATTATTGAGGAAATGGTCATGAGTTGGTAAATTTTTATCAGCGATAACCGATCCAAATCTGATTGCTGACATGGATCCCATTTCTCTTCAGACCCAATTCTATATCCCAATTCAATTTCCTTCATTGGTTAAAGTAATTTTAAATCTGATGCATCCATTTAACAATGAGAAGTGGTTCACACGTTACTAATTTTTTCATCCAGGAAGAGAACATACAGGAGAGATAGATTATACATAGACAGGTGCTAAGGTTTTCAAGGTTCTCATTTGTTCCCAGGTTCCTTTCTAATATGTAGCTCCAACTTCTTCCCAAGGCTTAGAAAAGCTAACTCATAAATCTCTATTAGCAATAGGGAAGACAGTTGAAGCAGTCTGCGTGCATGTGTGCAAACTGATCACTGTTCCTAGAAAAAGTATTTAAAACACATGGAGCAATGTTATGAAAAATAGGACACCTCTCACCAAGAAGATTCATTCTTCACCCTTCCCTCCCATTTTGCTCTCTGGCTGGCAAGATCAAAGAGCCCTAAAGCAAGCCATCATCGGGGATCCACCTGGAAGCCAGTGAGTTAGCCACTATATGCCTGAGAAATGCTGGAGAGAGAGCAGTCGATAGTCACAGAGGCTTTTTTTTTTCCTAATTCTAAGCATTTCCACTGTGCCCAAGTATCTTTGCCTTTAGAAAATTTAACACTTAGAAATTCAGCTGAAGTTCCTGACATCATAAATCCAGTATAGAGAGCAAAGTCCGTGTTCTTTTGACAGTCCTGTTCAATAAATATGTACAGTTTTCTGTGAATTTTGAGTAGCTTCATGCTGGTTATATCCAGAGTCCCCCTTTTCATTAATGAAACTTGCTAGCCCTGGTGACTCATGGATAATATGCCACTGACCTTGTCTCCTCATGAACCAATCTCCTACAAACTAATTGGAAAGTAAAAATTTAAATAGTCCTGGATTGGAATGGAAGAGTACACCATGAAACATTTTAAGCGTAAGGTTAAACAGCAAGTTGAGCTACAAAACATGTCTTCTGCTTAACTGCCATGTTATTAAATACCTCCCCATCTATTTTTCTCTCTAAAACATTCATGTTCAATTCAAAGCTGGTTTATTATCAACCTGAACGGTAAACTATAAACTGTCGGTTTGCCTTATTCTTAAATTCATGTGATCCTAAAGATGCCTTTATTATTAAGACACTTGTAATTATGCCCTTGAAATGTTAATTTGCTAAAACAGTACCTTTATAACCATTTTTCTATAATCACTTGAATGAACATTGGTCTATAAAACTGTATCAGTTCTAGTTGAGCATACCTGGCAATGATAAAGAAATGTGGATTCATTCATATGTTCAGGATTATTTTATTAGGTTACATGCCCTGGTTTTAGACCTACCACGCACCATGTATTTAAATGATTCCCTTTTCTCTCAAGAGGATAAATCCTTGATTGAAATAACTTCCTCCTTTTTTTCAATCAGCTCTAAAAGAGAAAGAAACAAATTAAGCACTAGGATCAAATGAATGCTGAATGTAGCAGCTCATAACCACTTCTCAAATTTAGCAGTCTTTGTTGGGAAAAGAGATTATACAAAGAGAAGAATCAGCTGAAGACAAATAATGGGAGAACTGGACCATGAGTTAATTGCCTAAGGGTCACCTAGGAACCTTGATTAAAAACATTAACATCTTGATGTTACAAATCTAAAGGACTTCTCCATTCCTCTCCCCCAAAACTCCCACAGGTTTTTGGGGGCCTTCTGGTTGCCCTGGTCACAGAAGGTTTTCTTCCTTTAATCAAATCTCCCTCCCCCAACTCCTCACTCTCCTGCTTCACCAAAAAAAAAAAAAAAAAAGAGAGTGAGCGAGCGAGAGAGAGCCTTTGCTCAGCAGACCAGCTCCACTTTATTACTCTTTCCTCTGGCCTCCAGCAGCACAGAGCCCACAGTTGGATAGCAGCAGATTCCAGGGCCATGCAAGAATTTCCAGGAGAGCTACCTGAAACAGAGACAGGAATTCAAAGGCCACAGGTTGAGCAGTCTCTAGGGAATCTGCTTATGAAGCTGTGACTACCTATCACAAACATCTGATTTGTATTTGTCTTCCTTTCTCCAGTGTTCTGGAGGGTGAGTCCTTAGTGCTCAGGTCAATAGGATAGAGAGGGTCTAGTGTGATGGATGACTCAGCAATTAGCATCTGGTCTGAGTCTTGCTCCTTCTGGAAAGTTCTGGTTATCTCTATTGCTCTTTTTATGTATTATTTTTATCCTTTTTCCCCATTGTCATCCACTAAAGTGGTCACGTATGGATGTGAGAGTTGGACTGTGAAGAAGGCTGATCACCAAAGAATTGATGCTTTTGAACTGTGGTGTTGGAGAAGACTCTTGAGAGTCCCTTGGACTGCAAGGAGATCCAACCAGTCCATCCTAAAGGAGATCAGTCCTGGGTGTCCATTGGAAGGACTGATGCTGAAGCTGAAACTCCAATACTTTGGCCACCTCATGCAAAGAGTTGACTCACTGGAAAACACTCTGATGTTGGGAGGGATTGGGGGCAGGAGGAGAAGGGGATGACAGAGGATGAGATGGCTGGATGGTATCACTGACTCGATGGGCATGGGTTTGGGTGAACTCTGGGAGTTGGCAATGGACAGGGAGGCCTGGCATGCTGTGATTCATGGGGTCCCAAGGAGTCAGACACAACTGAGTGACTGAACTGAACTGAACTGAAAGAATTAGAAGTGGATCTCCTAAACACACTGGAGCACACTTTTCTGTTATCCGAGTTCTCCAGGGGATAATAACACATCCCTCTGCTCCCATTGTTGACCAAACACCTTGTCCCTGCTAAACCAAAGCCTGAAATCCACTCTTAGAGCTTTGCTTTGTCGGTCCAGTCTTCCTCTAGTGTCAGAAGATCTTGTTGCTGTTGTTCAGTTGCTAAGTTGTGTCCAACTCTTTGTGACTTCATGGACTGCAGTACACCAGCCCTCCCTGTCCATCACCATCTCCTGGAGTTTGCCCAAGTTCATGTCCATTGAATCGGCGATTCCATCCAACCATTTGTTCCTCTGTTGCCCTCTTTTCCTTTTGCCTTCAGTCTTTTCCAGCATCAGGGTCTTTTCCAATGAGTTGGCTGTTCACATCAGTGGCCACAGTATTGGAGCTTCAGCATCAGTCCTCGGGGTTAACTTCCTTTAGGACTAACTGGTTGGATCTCCTGGCTGTCCAAGGGACTCTCAAGAGTCTTCCCCAGCACTGCAGTTCAAAGACATCAATTCTTTGGAAGTCTGATTTCCTTATAGTCCCAGTCTCACATCTGTCAGAAGATGATATAGAGCCAAATCACCTAGAAAGTTCTCTTTTTTTAAACCATACAGATTGCCTTCCCATGGGAGACATATCAGAATGGTTTGGGAGAGCAGAATGATTTCTATAATTAGAAAAACTGATCAAGAAGTCCTTCTTCTCCTCCTCTTTCCCTTCCATCACTACACACCCCTCCTAGAAATACCCTCGACTACGCTGGGACGAGAGCCTTAAGCTAAGCCTGTGATTACCAAGAGAAGATTCACTAATAAGTCACATACCTCTTGTTGGTGATGGTTTTTACTCTTTTCCTTATTAAAGCTTGGGCATGTGAAGAATCACCTTTTAAAATGCATATCTGAATAAAACCTACAGTCATTCTCCATCATCTCAGTGCCTACTAAATCGCTATAGTCATGTCCAGCTCTTTGTGAGCCTATGGACCACAAAGTCTCCTCTTTGGCCTGCCAGTCTCCCTGTCCAGGGGATTTCCCAGGCAAGAATACTGGAATGGATGTCATTTCCTTCTCCAGGGGGCCTTCCCAAACCGGAGACTGAAACAGCATCTCTTACATCTCGTACATGGCAGTCAAGTTCTTTACCACTAGCGCCACCTGGGAAGCCTAAAGCGAAGCTCTAACTTCACACCCTGAAAGCTCATCTATTGCTGTCTCTGCATGTTCCCTATGGTATAATCTTACTCTGTTGAAAGGATTGCATGCCACTTGGCACTTCAAGCATGATATTCCTTTGCCTTGAACTGATCTTCATAGTTAAACATCCTCCCTCACCCTCTCATTCATCATGGTTCACCCAGAGCACCTTGCTCCAGGAACTCTTTCAATTCTTCCAAAGATGGGTTACATACTCATCTCAGGTTGGCTCACCTTGTAAACCTCTTGGACAACTCTTCTTATCACACAGTGTTTAGAGTGAGGAGTCTGGCTCCACTTTGGGGGTGTTTGGCTGCAGATAGCTTTTAAGTCCCACTCTTTGTGTCCCACATGTGGACAAGCAGATAAGAAAGCCTGGTGTTCTTCCTTGAACACCAGCAGGAGATTCAGACTATACAAGTTTTTGTCCCTAGGCAGGACCTCCCACTCTGGCCTCACCCCTGACCATAATCAAAACTGGAGCCAATCTCCTTCCCTTGTTCTCTCAAGCATTTCAGATCTGCTTGAGAGAACAGCTCTGCTCCCCCTCAGAGACCTCAATTATGTGAGCTGCAAAACTTTTCCAACCCTCTCCCTTTGTCAGGGGTAGTCAGAAGTCTCAATATCTGAACCAAACTTTAGCTGGAGGGACCATCCGCTATTGAAAGTGACTATGACAGAGTTGTAATCACTGCTTTTCTTGCCCATCTTCTCCTCTAAATGATAAGTTCTTTGAAGATAAGAAGCTTATGCTGTTTATTTACGGATCCCCTCTCCCAACCCCATGCCTCGTTCAGTACCTGGCACAACAATGGACATTCACTAAATATTTGCTTGTTGAATAAAGTATGTCTTTAGCTGAATCCCTATTTCTATTAAATAAAATGCAAGTAAATTATATTTTTATGATTTTAAGGAAATTCGGGTATCATTGAATACAACCCAAACAAATGAGGCATGCTGCTACTGCTAAGTCACTTCAGTCTTGTCCGACTCTGTGCGACCCCATAGACAGCAGCCCACCAGGCTCCCCCATCCCTGGGATTCTCCAGGCAAGAACACTGGAGTGGGTTGCCATTTCCTTCTCCAATGCATGAAAGTGAAAAGCAAAAGTGAAGTCGCTCAGTCATGTCCGACCCTCAGCGACCCCATGGACTGCAGCCTTCCAGGCTCCTCTGCTCATGGGATTTTCCAGGCAAGAGTACTGGAGTGGGGTACCATTGCTTTCTCTGTATTATAATAACATCACATGATATATAACATCACATGATATATAAGCATATATATTATATATAAAATAAATATATTGCAAAATGTATATTTGCCTGTTATAGCAACAAAGAAAAACACACTGAAGGGTTTTTGTTATTGTTGTTTACAGTCAGGTGTTTCAAAAAGAAATGTATTAAGGTGCAAAGCTATGCTTTGTGGTCCAGGCTGAGAGGTTATAAGATCACAAGCCCCGGAGGTATTTAAACAGCCATCACTTGGAGATGTCTATTCCAGTCTCCACAGCCTCAGTGTGGTGTGTTAGGATTACCATTGATTTGGATACTTTGAAGAACCTGGAAGCAATCATGGACACAGAGCCAGGTAGCAAATTATTCATACAGTTATTACACATTTCACAATTATTTCAGAAATGCTTTCAGATGAGATGCTTATATTTCAAAGCAGCCAGCATCAAAGTTAAATCTCTACCAGTAGCTGACTTTAATAGCTGCCTACAATACACTTGGATCATCATCTGCATCAATTACAAGGATAACAGGTAAAAACTGGGGAGCAGGCTACACGGCATAGTAAAATGAAGCAGTCATCTCCAGCCATCACTGATTTGCACAGACAAGACCCCAGCCCTGCTACCAAGCCTTTTGTAGGTCCCCAGCATATCTCTACTGAGAGAGTATATATATGTTTATTTAAGCCAGGCTGGGTCTTCACTGTGGCACAGGCTTCCTCTCATTGCAAGACATGGGGGCTTCTCTTTAGTTACAGCACAGGTCTTGTTTCAGGGCAAGACCTTCTTATTGCAGTGAGTGGACTTCTCTACTTGTGGTTCTTGGGTTAAGTTGCTCCACGGCATGCGGGATCTTAGGTCCCACACCAGGGACTGAACCGGCATCCCCTGTACTGCAAGGTGGACTCTTAACCAATACGCCACCAGGCAAGTCCTGGAAAAATATATTGTTCTATGATGTAACTTTCTATGCTCTTGTCCGTCTTCCTGCAATCTCATGTATTATGAAAGACAAGACTGCCTCTGGCTCCCTGCTGCATCCCCAGCCCTTAGGGAGATGCTCGCCAACTGGGCTACATTATGACTTCCTTAGGCTCTGGGCACCATAGACTTTGTGGACTCCTCTCTCGCCAAATAATGTGTAAAGTGATACTTTATGACTGTGTTAATAGAAAGAGGAATTCTATATGAAAATATTTTCTTGGGCTAAAAAATTCATTTTTTTTCTTGTGATTGTAAAAGCAATTAGAACACTTTTCTGGGCTTCCAACAGTATTGTTGATGTTAGTGCCCCATGGGTCAGTTGGCTCTGCTATTCATATCAAAAGCACTATATTTTACATATGGCAATGTATCCATTTTCATCCTGCTGTCTCAGTTCATCCCATCATCTCCTTCCCTCACTGATTCATCAAGTCTATTGTCTCTGGGTGCATCTCCTTTGCTATCCTGCAAATAGGCTCATCAGTACCATCTTTCTAGATTCCACACGGATGTGTCCATTTGTCATATTTGTTTTTCTCTTTCTGACTTACTTCACTCTGTAATAGACTCTAGGTTAATCCACCTCATTAGAACCAACTCAAATGCATTCCTTTTTATGGCTGAGTAATATTCCATTGTATATATGTACCACAGCTTCTTTATCCACTCATCTGTCAGTGGACATCTAGGTTGCTTCCATGTCCTAGCTATTGTAAATATTGCTGCAATGAACATTGAGTACATGTGTCTTTTTTCAATTATGGTTTTCTTAGGATATATGTTCAGTAGTAGGATTGCTGGGTCATATGGTAGTTTTATTCCTAGTTTTTAAAGGAATCTCCATACTGTCCTTCATAGTGGCTGTATCAATTTACAGTCCCACAAACATTGTAGGATAGATTTTTATTCACATGAGGTAAAGGGCAATGTCAGGCTTTGGGTAACCCTCAGGCTTGAGTAGGAGAAGGTAATGGCAACCTACTCCAGTACTCTTGCCTGGAAAATCCCATGGACAGAGGAGCCTGGTAGGCTGCAGTCCATGGGGTCGCACAGAGTTGGACACGACTGAAGCGACTTAGCAGCAGCAGCAGCAGCAGGCTTGAGTAATCCATGTGAGTCCTTTGCACATATCAACTAGAGTATTACCTTAGATTTACAGCACTGATGATGGCCAGGTGGTGCTGACACCTTTTATCAGGTGTGCCCCTCCTTGCCCATGCTGGCACCCGGGATGGTCACTGAACAGCCTCCAGAGCCCTACATCATGTGGCAGGCAGTCCTCCAGGGCAGCCACACCTATGTCTTCCTGGAACAGTCACTGTTCCCAACGCTCACAGGCCCTTCCCATCCATGTAGTGACACTGTGCTCTCAGGCTGACCTTATGCCAGATAACGAACACATTTTCCTGGTTGGAATCACTTTCCTCACTCCACCCATGGCTCCTCTGTATATCCTTCCTGCTGGTGACTATGTGTGAAAAGTAGGGTGATGGTCAAGATGAAAAGATCTAGGAATGCAGTGATTATTATTTAATGTCTGATTAAGAATCCAAGAAAGAATGTAGTTGGGAGATGTATTTGTTGAATGTTTATGCCACAAATTTATAGACAATAAATTCTGTATGACCAGAAAATGAATTATTGTTCATATTTTCTGTGGACTTTTAAAATGATTTGCATTTGTGGTCATAATCCCTGAAGCCACGTAACAACCTTTGAGAGAAACTTTCACTTCAGTCACTCATTCATGTCCAACTCTTTGCAACCCCGTGGACTGCAGCACGCCAAGCTTCCCTGGCCATCACCAGTTCCCACAGCTTGCTTGTTCATCACCAGCTCCCGGAAAGAAACTTTGGAAGCTGGTATTTGTGGGCCATGTGAATGGCAGTGGAATGCCTGAAATAGGCAATGAATAATGATGAGGACCAGCTTGAAATAAATATGATAAGTGAGAATTTCAGAGGCAAACAGATCAACACTATTTTAATATGAACAGGATCCAAAGAGTCACTGTACTGTGGGTGATAGTGCCATTGTGACCTTATTCCCTTGGTGGAAATTATTACACTTAACAATTAAGAACATGAAGAGATGATGCCTGGTTTGGACAGAAACAGACAATGTCTAAACATCACACAGAACCTTCCTGTTCTTCAATTGAAGAATCAGTAAATACACGAGTAACTCTTCTTTACTTTTCAGCCTAAATCTTCACTGATAAGGCACTCATGAATTGTGTAATCATTTTTTTTTGTTGTTGTTGTTGTTAAACAGTCCTGCAATGCAACAGACCTGGATTCAATCCCTGGGTCAGGAAGATCCCTTGAGGAAGGGAATAGTAACCCACTCCAATATTCTTGCCTAGGAAATCCCATGGACAGAGACGTTTAGTGGGCTACTACAGTCCGTGGGGTCACAAAGCATTGGACACAACCAAGTGACTAATACTTTTGTACTTCTCTATAGAAACAGGTCACGCAAAAATAAAAATTTGCAGGCTTGGCGCTCCACATACCCTAGGGTATTTTCAGGTTTTGCTTTTTTATTTTTCTGATTGAGGAAAACCAGCTGGAGGATCATCCCTTGTTTCCATGTAATATATTTCTGCAAGTAGGCCAATCACATAATTTTTACCTTGACTTTACACAAATTCCAAGGATTAGGAGGGACCATGTAATCAACACATCAAAGTTGCTTTCCCCGCACCGCCCCCAACAGACGCACTCACACTTACACACACTGCTATTGACAAATCTGCTTCAAGCCTTCAGGCCCCAGCAGTTCATCATTTTCACAGAAATTGCTAGAAGCACCCCCATATAATAGCAGCTCTTTGAAGAATTATAGTGAAACTCAAGCCTTATTGAAAAGATTGGAAAACTGTGCTCCCACAGTAATGAGAAAATGCTTTCTTTTCCAGGTGTCACTAGAGGAAATTTAGTCATCATTATAGTTGCTCCGTTTTCAGAGAATCAAGGGTGGGTCTCTTTATTAGGTTACTATTAGCAGAAGCAAGCAGACACTTAAATGGAAGGGAGAGAATTTTTAGATCAAGAAACAAACACCACCTTCTTCAACAGTGCCTACACAAGAACTTGATAAAATACCACCATTTCTGATACTTCCCATCCCACATTTTTTCCGTTTACAGTGAAAAGAGAAATATGTTAGCCAAGACAAAACTCAGGATCACAGCTGTTTAAAAATGAGATTCTGACCCGATGAGAAGAGTCAGAACATATAAAGGAAACATATGCTGGTATTTATGAAATTACACTGGTTTTATGGAAAGACAAATAATGCAATAAGAAATAGGAAGGGGGAGCTCAGTACTCGTTAATTAGCAGACTCCAGAAGCACTCTGCAAATGTCTTCAGAACAATGGAGGTCTGCTATAATGTTTTACATGAATTTTGTTTGATAGCAGGATGCATGCTACCTCATATTTCTGATCCTAAAATCCAGTTGATTATTCCAAATAAAATGTATATATTTTTCATAATCCTTGGATTTCCAACTACCCTTAAAGTATCGAGTATTGAGAAAGGGGGACTAAATCATTTGCCCCATTTTTCGTGAATAAGTAGGGTTGATAAGATGAAACATCAGCAAAGAATAATACTAGAACTGCACATAGTGTATCAGGCAAAGGACTTACAGTTAAACGGCAGAAGAGACTTGAAGAATCAGAAGCTGGTCTTGTTTCTAATGATGACATTAAATAGAGAATCAAGAACTTCCATAGGTAAGAAGAGTTATTAATGCATTTTTGCAAGAGTGAAGAAGGGATGAAATAAGAACTAAGATGTGAGAGGCAGGTATAAGAACTTTGTTTACTATGAGTTAGATTGTCCAGCGCCAGATACCATGAATTCACAGAACAGATCAAACTTTGACTCTCAGGGAGCTCATAATAATTGTAATAGGGTGAGTCTAGACTAAAGTCATGTACAGATGTGAGAGTTGGACCATAAAAATGGCTGAGTGCCACAGAATCGATGCTTTCAAATTGTGGTGCTGGAGAAGACTCTAGAAGTCCCTTGGACTGTGATGAAATCAAACCAGTAAATCCTAAAGGTAATCAATCCTGAATATTCATTGAAGGGACTGATGTTAAGACTGAAGTCCAATACTTTGGCCACCTGATGCAAAGAACTGACTCATTGGGAAAGACCCTGATGCTGGAAAACAATGAAAGCAGAAGGAGAAGAGGGCAGCAGAGAATGAGATAGTTGGATGGCACCACTGACTCAATGGACATGAACTTGAGCAAACTCCAGGAGATAGTGGAGGACAGGAAAGCCTGGTGTGCTGTGGTCCACGGGATCGCAGAGTTGGACAGGACTCAGCAACTGAACAACAACAGGCTGTACTTTTATGAGGACCTGAGAATGTGAGTAGTAGTAAGATCTCTAAACCTAAATAATAGAAACATAAAAAGTTGGAAAATAATTTAGAGATAATCCGGTCAAAAATGTCTGTGGTTGTAGCACAATACCTCCTCAAAGATGTCTATATCCCAATGCCCTGAACTTGGAGAAGGAAATGGCAACCCACTCCAGTATTCTTGCCTGGAGAATCCCATGGACGGAGGAGCCTGGCGGGCTACAGTCCACGGGGTCGCAAAGAGTTGGATATGACTACACGACTTCAATTTCACTTTCTTTACCTGGCACAAGGAACTTGGAGACGTGATCAAAATCTTAAGATAGGAAGAATACCCTAGAATATCCAGGTGGGGCCTTATAAAAGGGGAGAGGGCAAGAAGGTAAGAGTAGAGCCAGTGATTTTTGTGATCTATTTCTACTTCTACCTTTTCCAGAATGTCATCTACTGGGAGCATCCAAATGCAGCCTTTTCATTACCGAAAGCCAGCAGTTTCAATAGCATCTTCAGATCTCTCTCCTACTCTTACCTTCTTGCTTAATATGTTAAGGAGCAAAACATGACTCTTCAAAATACAGGATAGTTACTTTTCTTTAAACCTATGTTATATAGAAAGTGAAAGTTTCTCTGTAGTGTCCAACTCTTTGTGACCCCATGAACTATACAGTCCATGGAATTCTCCAGGCCAGAATACTGGAGTGGGTAACCTTTCCCTTCTCCAGGGGAATCTTCCCAACCCAGGATCGATCCCAAGTCTCCCACATTGCAGGCAGATTCTTTACCAGCTGAGCCACAAGAGAAGCCCAAGAATACTGGAGTGGGTAACCTATCCATTCTCCAGCAGATCTTCCCAACCCAGGATTCAAACTGGGGTCTCTTGCATGGCAAGAGGATTCTTTACCAAGTGAGCTACCAGGGAAGCCCTATGTTATACAGAAGCCCCAGAACTTTCTCTTTAAAATCTGAATTGAATTTTCCCCTTAAAATTCAGTAGGCTGAGCAGTAAATGACAAACATCACTAACTGAAAGTGGTAATATAACTGAAGCCCACCTCTACCTTCTGGAAGCCCAGTACTAAGTGGCAGACAGAGGATTTAGCAGAGAAGGGGCTTCAAGCAGTTTCTCATCCTCCATCGTCCCTCTTGCCTTATTTGGAGCATGCTTTCAGTTCAGTTCAGTCGCTCAGTAGTGTCCGACTCTTTGCAACCCCATGAATTGCAGCACGCCAAGCCTCCCTGTCCATCACCAACTCCCGGAGTTCACTCAGACTCACATCCATCGAGTCAATGATGCCATCCAGCCTAGAACCCCTCATTTTAAAGAAAGGAAAAGGATTAAGGAACCATGCCCTGAGTTCCTATTGGGTGGACAATGCTCCATTAGACACAAAATAAGGGTGGGATTACTTGGGAAACAGGGTTCCCAAGTTCAAGTCCCTGCAACACAGAAAACATAAATGTTGCGACTACTTCCGACGGATTAAAGTTAAAAAAAAATCAATATCCTGTTTTCCTGAACCACAGAAGTACTAATTGCCTTTAAGTGAGTAATATGTTTCAGTGACTTCCAATGAGCTAATAGCCTCCCTTTCCTTCTTAGAAGCCTAACATAAGGCAGGAATGGGAAGGAGCCTCTGTTTTTATTACGATTGCTTTAAGAGCCTAAAATGTATGCCATGCATGCTCAGTCAAGTCTGCCTCTTTGCGACCCCATGAAGTGTATCCCTCTATTCATGGAATTTTCCAGGCAGGAATACTAGAGTGGATTGCTATTTCCTTTTCCAGGAGATTTTCCCGACCGAGGGATCATACCCGCATCTCTGGTGGCTCAGTGGTAAAGAATCCGCCTGCCAATGTAGGAGATGCAAGTGACATGGGTTTGATCCCTGGGTCAGAAAGGTCCCCTGGAGCAGGAAATGGCTGCCCACTCCAGTATTCTTGTCTGGAAAATTCCATGAACAGAGGAGCCTGGAGGGCTATACTTCATGGTGTTGCAGAGTCGGACATGACTGAGTGACTAAACAACAACAAAATGTGTGCCCTGAAGATAATAAAAAAGTGAGGACAGAAAAAAAATGAACAACAAAGACATAAAATGTAACTCAAAAGTGGGAAAGGAGTTAGAAACTCTGGAAACATCAGGTGCTGAAAATCATCAGAGAATGTGTCCACGGGTCCCCACCACCCCTGCCTTCCTTAGTATAAAGCCAACACAAACAGGTGCTTGTTATTTTCCAGGCCCTGCTATAACCATTTTACATGGACTGTCTCATTTAAGCAACCGAGTTCAGTGAGTGGTATTCACGTTCTACGTCTCAAATGTGGAAACAGAAGCACAGATTTTAAGCAGCTGGTGCAAAGTCACACAGCTTTTAAGAGAAACCATGAATATTTTGAAATGTATGAGGGTACAAACAGTGAACCACCGCTCAGCCACCATCCTCTGGTCCACTTCGGCTTCTTTGCTTAAAGCTTCCCATCTTCTAATGGCCTTAGTGAATGCTGATGGTGAGGGCGAGGAGTCCAGGTAAACCTTTTACTAGTAATTCCGATATGCAGATCTTGAGCATGCTCTCCTGGGAGGGTGCTTATGGGTGGATATGAAGAGACTTACAGTGACAGTAAAGTGAACTGGAGATGCTGCCAGAAATCCTACCAGATGCTGTGACATTGTCAAACAGCACTGACCTCGTGTGCATCATCTGGAGAGAACCGTGAGTGAGAGAGGAACAGAGGATGCCTATGCCAGTTGGATAGATGAGACAGAACCAAAAGGTACAAATGATGATTTTACAGTACTTTCTAGAAAGTGATGAGCCACATTGCAAATAGGCATGTTACTATATGAATTGCATATGATATACAGGAGACAAAAGGTATCAGTCACTCCAATTGCTGAAGTTAAGAAAAGTAAAGGGCTTCCCTGGTGGCTCAGTGGTAATGCATCTGCCTGGCAACTGAAGGAGAGACAGATGCAAGCCCTGATCCAGGAAGATCCCACATGCCACGGAGCAACAAAGCCTGTGTACCACAGCTACTTAGCCTGAGCTCTGGAGCCCGGGAGCCGAAACTCCTGAGGCCACGTGCCTTAACTACTGAAGCCCACACGCTCTAGAGCCCATGATCCTCGGCAAGGGAGGCAGTGAGAAGCCTGCCCTGCAACCAGAGAAAAGTCCTCACAGCACAAAAATTAAATAAATGAATTAGTTTTTAAAAAGGAAAAGTCAAGTTACGGGTTGTGAGGCAAGCTTTCTTTTCTTTTTTTAAAGTTATCCAGCTGGTTAACATCAGAGCCAAGAAGAGAAATCAAGTTTCCTAACTTTAGAGTTTATTGCTCTTTCCATAACCCTGTGCTACAATAACGACGTCAAGTTTTCATTATCAGCATCTAAATTTCGTATGAGCCATAGGCTGTGCAGTCTACGGCTTTTAGATTTCTTTCTCTCCATCTGTGTGAAGTTGCTAATTACCTGCTGTCAATGGAAACAACCCTTGTGGGCAGCTGAAGAAATGGATTGGAAACACGGGTTTGAAGTCACGTAAAAAACACAGGTGTTGCTTTGTTCAATTAAAGCCTAATAAGAAACTTCACGGGATGAAAGGGTGGGAGATGAGAAGGGGAAAATGACGTCATCCTCAGCTAGAATTGTCGGAGAAAGGAGAAAAGCAAGAAAATAGCTTCCGGAGCACTTCCTAAAAGAGAATTTGAAAAGTTGAGGATGTATGGGACTAAATTTTGTCCATGGAACAATTTGTGTTTCAGAAAAATAATTTCTGAAAGATTTCCCATTTTTTCCATTTTCAAAAAACAAATAGGAAGTTGTGGTGGTTAAAATGAAAGAAAAAGTTAGATGCTGATTGAAGTAGGTAACAAATGATACAATTAAAGGATTTGGGGGTACATGGTTTTGGAGGGGAGCAAGGTTAATAGTCACATGCTGTAAAAGAGTGTACTCTAGCAGGCACTTCACCTGGGCTACCATAGTCAGTCCTGCTGTTCCTGCTGCTGCTAAGTCACTTCAGTCGTGTTGGACTCTGTGAGACCCCATAGCGGGTAGCCCACCAGGCTCCCCTGTCCCTGGGATTCTCCAGGCAAGAACACTGGAGTGGGTTGCCATTTCCTTCTAAGAATGTCTTTTGGAAAAGACCCTGATGCTGGGAAAGGTTGAGGGAAAGAGAAGGGGGTGACAGAGGATGAGACGATGGATGGCATCACCAACTCGATGGATTTGAGTTTGAGCAAACTCTAGGAAATAGTAAAGAACAGGGAAGCCTGGCATGCTGCAGTCCATGAGGTCTCAAGTTAGCGACTAAACCACAATAACAAATAATGTTTTTTTGGTTTGTTTTTAATAATGGTAATATAATTTTCAGAAGCCTTATACACAATAGGCAATGTTTCCAAATTATAACATGGACTATTGACTCTTATTCCCATTAGGAATTTCATTCAATCAAAAACACCAGCGATATTTGTTTTGATTACTTGTTTTGCACACACTCCAAGGCAAGGAATTCTCAGGCCCGGAAGAATGTATGGAGACACTCTGGAGAGAAGCTTTGCTTGAAACTTGCATGAGGCTCTTCATGCTCCTGCCATCCCCATCATCTTTAAATCCAGGTACAATTGTAGTAGGAATTTGTTCTTTGAAACCCTGCAGCAATATTTCCCTTCATTTCCATGACAACAGCTCCCTATCAACTTCTGAAGGAACTTGCCTGTATTGTAAACAAACCTCTCTTGGCAATTGGCCTATTTTCTTTCTCTATCTCATCTTCCATCTGCTCAAAGGCTTTGCTTCAAAAAGAAATAGGTTGCAGGTGTGTACTTTTTCTTTCTTCACCCTCTCCCTATTTGTTTCTGAAAGAGGTCGATCTTGGAGATTAAAATTCTCTTTGCTAGGACATAAAAAGCTCTCTGAGGAGACGGAGTACCTGTGTGTACCTGTGAACCAGTATTTGGAGCCAATCAACAGCAAGCTTTCCTGGTTCCCTGTCATCCAAGGCCCTTAAGCAATAGGAAGCTGACTAATACGTTTCATGAGGTAAATTCGCAGTGCAGGAAAAAAACCCAAGAACTATGTAGTGCCAGCCAACAATGAATCAGAAATACTTTTTTTCCCCCAAGATCTTTTTAATGAGAGATTAAAATGTCCATTACAGACATAATTTAATGACAGAAGCAGGTGAGAAATTAAAAAAAAATTTTTTTTAGTCTTTATTGAATTTGTTACAATTGTTGCTTCTATTCTAGGTTTTTGGCCCCAAGACATGTGGGATCTTAACTTCCTTAATTTAACTTCCTGAACTGTATCTGCTGACTGGAAGGCAAAGTCTTAACCACTGGACCGCAGGGAAGTCCTGAGAAACTTTTAAATAAATTTTTTTGAAAACAATAAAGTTTCATATGTTTAACTTGAGGTTCCACGACCTCAAAATGGCTACAGTTTTATCCTCAGGGCTTGGAATATGGGTCAGTTATTTGTTCAATACCATAAATATGACATTTTCATAAGTTCATTGACTGACACTCTTAAATCTTTTTTATTCAGTATCCCAACTATTCGATCAAGGGACTACCAACACAATTATCTAATGTGATGCTAAGTATCAAAAAAAAAAAAAAGTCTAGCAAGAAAAAAATACATTTCTTTCAAAGAAACACCAAATTTGAAGAGAGATAACTGGAGAGAGAGTGTTTGGCTAGTATTTTGGAGAGGTTTGATGTATATAAATCATGGTCTCAGATCTCCATTGAAAATGTTGTTTTATTTGCTTGTTTTGCTTTTAATTTTCCTCAGAGTTTGGGGGAGGGACCATATCACTGGTAATATCAGAAGAAAGATCTTTGAAAGCTCCAGTTTGGGAAGTTCAAGGGGCCTTCTCTTAGATGTATTGTTGTGTCTTTATCTCATTTGTCATATCATCTAACTTTAATATGTGTAATTACCTAACTTTACATTCATATTATAAGGAGAACATTCACTGTAGCTGTGGAAACAAACAATAAACAATAAAAAGAGTCCTTTCAATTTTCTTGAACGTATCCTGCCTGTTATCCAAATGTCAAGTGACAAAAAAACAATGATAATTATTCAAGACAAAATAGGTTCAACCGTGTATATCCTGGAAGGTTTCAGAGGTGCTTAGTTTATCATGGAAAGAAAGATTATCGAGGGTTTATCACTTAGCTCTGATGCTTAGTAACTATGTCCTTAGACAAAGTACTTACATTCTTCAAATCCGTTTTCATGTGTAAGTTTCCCACACCCAGAGGGGGCGCAGTACTTCTCTTCCAGCACAGGATTGCAGGCAATAAATGTGAGCTTTATGCCCCAGTACTGTCTAGGAGAGAGTACCACTGTGGTCAGAATCATCTCGGAGAGTAGAATCCAGTGTAGAGTTAGCTGTTTTTGGTTTTTAATTAAAATGTCCAATATTGTTTTATTATAAAACAAGTTCTTGGGACTACCCTGGAAGTCCAGTGATTAAGACTCTGCACTTCCAATGCAGGGGATGTGCGTTGGACTCCTGGTCAGAAAACTAAGATTCCAAAAAGCTTGCAGCCAAGAAATTTAAAAAGCCAATGGGAACAAAAAACAAATTACAAGTGCGGTAGCAATCTTCAGAGATACATCATCAAAAATGGGTGCGTGCATGCTAAGTTGCTTCCGTCGTGTCCGACTCTATGCTATACTATGGCCTATAGCCCACCAGGCTCCTCTGTCCAGGGGATTCTCCAGGCAAGAATACTGGAGTGGGTTGCCATGCCCGTCTCCAGGGCATCTTCCCAACTCAGGGATCAAACACATTTCTCTTACATCTCCTACATTGGCAGATGGGTTCTTTAACACTAGTACCACCTGGGAAGCCCCAAAATCTGGCTGCCTGTTGGCAGACAGGTATAAGAGATGAATTGTCTTGGAAAGCACCTCCCTCCACAGCTGTCCTCTCTTGCTCTTACATGCACTGCTTAACCTGTTAATAGCTTCCAAAGTTGCCTACCCTGTCTCCTTCATTGTGTTCTCACCTAGCTTTCTGCTGCTGCTGCTAAATTGCTTCAGTCGTGTCCAACTCCGTGTGACCCCATAGACGGCAGCCCACCAGGCTCCCCCATCCCTGGGATTCTCCAGGCAAGAACACTGGAGTGGATTGCAATTTCCTTCTCCAATGCATGAAAGTGATAAGTGACAGGGAAGTCTCTCAGTAGCGTCCAAAGGGCGGCTAAATACATAGCTGCTAAGGCATTCAGGAAAAGCGTCTTACAGAAAACTTCTCTCTAGGGTTTGTAAACTAACCTGAAATCTCCAGAAGATGCCTGGATCTGTGCTTTTGTGCATCTTCTCACTTATACCTATATTCACTTAATCATCCCGATGTAGGTATTGTCCTCTCCAGTTTATACTTAGGGCCCATACTGCCTTATACAAAATGTGACACTGAGAACATCTCTATGAAATGAATGTACTAAAATGAGTTGAACTAAATCAAAAGAAAAGGGAAGAGCAATTTGGTCAGGCATTTGCAAAGCCTCTTGAGTTGGAGGAACCAGAGAAAAACAAGATATCAAAAAGGTGATACAAATAAAAACACTGCCTCCAGGTTTAAGGGCCTGGAGTTACAGAGGTGTTTTAAAGCCGTCAGTGATGAGGCAGTGGCATCCGTTGGACTTTCTTCCTCCATTTCCTCATTCGTTTTTTTTTTCCTAATGAGCAGCCAAGTTTTCAGAGCTTATCTGGATTGTGATGCTTCAAAAGAAATGACCTTCCTCCTCTCTCACTGTAGACCTACTACATCATTGTGAAAACTGTGACCAATTATTATTCTCATAGCAAAATAAAAGGTGGTTTAGTATACCCCTGGGGCAGGTCAGGGGCTCCTGTATAGAGATAAAATCTCTCTCCATCCTTCTCTATTTTCCTTCTTCCCTCTTTCCCTCTCTCTCCCCTCCTTTGATGACTATGCAGGGCATTCTTTGCTCTGAAAAATATTTGGTGCACATGTGTAAAATGTAAGAACAGGACTAAGAGCAGAAAGTATTTTGACCTTGAGTTGAGTCCATCAACATTCCTTGGGTATTCCCTGAATGGCCAAGTCTCTCCCCAGACCCCAATATGAGGGGAGGACACTATACATCCTGAGCAGTGTGTGTTAGTGCCTCAGTCATGTCCAACTCTTTGTGACTCCATGGATTGGGGACCACCAGTCTCTTCCATCCATGGGGATTTTCCAGGCCAGAATATTGGAGTTGGTTGCCGTTCCTTTCTCCATGGGATCTTCCTGACCCAGGGATCGAACCAGGTCTCCCACATTGCAGGCAGACTCTGAGCAGCTAGGGAAGACTGTCCCAAGCAGGCTTCCACTACACTGGAGAAACGGAAACAATCGCCTCAACAGAAGTTGCCAGCAACAAAATTTCAACTCAGGTGAATGAATTCTTGCGGCCTTGTATATGAGGGCATAGTACAAGACCTAGTTCAAGGAGGCTTCATGAAGAACAGTGAGATTTTTTTTTGAGTTGGATTTTTGAAGGAGAAGGATCTAGATCATCAGAACGGAACAAAGAGGTGAAATTCCTATAGAGAAGTATTTTTCCTTTGCATAGTGTGAATGTTTTCAAAACCTAGGACCACTTGGGGAAAAATTAGCCACCTCTGAACCTGATACAATCACCGTAGCTCAGTGGAAAACACAGCAAACAAGGACAACCAAAAGAATGGCTTCCCTTATCCCTTTTCAAGGTCAAACAGGGGTGCTATCCCTGGTACACCAGAGAAATGTGAACACATTCATGCAAAGAGCAGCAATGAGATATTTAAGATGGATAGCCAGCAAAGACCTACTGTATAGCACATGGAACTCTGTCCAATGTGATGTGACAGTCTGGATGGGAGGGGAATTTGTGAGGGAATGGATACACATATGTATGGCTGAGTCCCTTCACTGTTCACCTGAGACTATCACAACGTTGTTTATTAATTGGCTATATCCCAATACAAAATAAAAAATTTTTAAAAGACAAGACAAACAGAAAAAACAAGAACAGCAATGGGCTCAACAAACCAGTCAGTCCTAAAGGAAATCAAATATTCATTGGAAGGACTGATGTTGAAGCTGAAGCTCCAATTCTTTGGCCACCTGATGGGAAGAGAGCTGACTCGTTAGAAAAGACCCTGATGCTTGAAAAGATTGAGGGCAGGAGGAGAAGGGGACAACAGAGGATGAGATGATTGGATGGCATCACTGACTCAATGGACATGAGTTTGAGCAAGCTCTGGGAGATGGTGATGGACAGGGGAAGCTTGGCGCGCTGCAGTCTATGGGGTGCAAAGAGTCGGACACAACGAAGCAACTGAACAACAACATTAAGACCCACATAGCAGCAATTTTCTTCGAACTGAAAATCTCTTAACCTAAACTACAAAGTATTCATTTTGATATTAACCTTTTGTAAGCTTCCCTCTGCTACATAAAAGAATTCAGTACTGTGGTATACCATTTACTATTTTTTTACTCATATACTATAAAAATATCACACATATTCCTTTAGATAAAAAATGTAGACAGTGTTCCATTTATTAGGAAACTTACGTGAAGGTGCAAAAATAAATTCACACTGGCTCAAAATTTGTGCTTTGAGTGTTTTCACTTCTTTTGGTTCAACACCTGCTAGTCTGGTCTTGTGTCTCTTTCACTCACTCAGATAGTATTTCACCGCTTAGAGGCCTTTGAAAGACGACAGATAAAAAACACTCTTTGGTCCCTTGCCTTTCAATAGAATAACCTGAAACTTCTTATCATGAAGGCCCAGGCAGACCATAATATTGGGGAGGGGCTGGGAGTTCCCAGCCTAGTTCCATGTATAATTTGGTTTCTTTTAAACAAAGAATGGATTAAATTGAACCCAAAGTCATGTCCCTAATAATTTTTACAGCAATATCAATGACCTGCCTAGGTTGTTCCATCTTCCTCACTTCAAAATTTAGCTCTCTGTGTCTGTCACAGCACCTGCACATGCATGACCCATATGGGAGCCCTGGCTAGACATCAAGGCATCAGGGGCTGTTTCAGTGAAGTCTATGGTGAGGTTGTGTAAATATGCATTTGAAGAGCTCTAGACGAAGGAGCTTTTAAATAACCCTGAACAACTTGACCAGCCCAAGAGTCAACTCAGCAGTGACTAAGGCACACCCATGGGTGGTCAGAGAGGGCATGGAATGATCTTGTCGTGCACACCCCCATTATGTGAGATGTCTGCAAAGCAATTTTAGGAGAAAACCATTAGTCCTGCTGAAAGAGCTTTGGTTTTCAAATATTAACAAACAAACGTGTGTGTGTGTTTAAAGGATTTCTCTCTAAGAACATAATATTTACTTTGCATGTTGTAATTTGCAAGAAACTGGTGTTTAGAAAACTATTGCTTTAGAGACTATGACTTTCAATGGACACAGCAATTATTCACCATACATGGTCCAGGAACTTGCATATTGTAGGCGTTCATTCTTTGTTGAATGAGTGAGTGAATGAGTAAATGAATGAATGAATGAACATTATTGCCATGCTACTCAAACTGAGGAACTCAACAGCACCACTGAGATAGGTGAGCATGAGTAAAATGACAGAAACTAACATATAGTTTCTCCTTGCTAAGCACACATGTGGGCTTTCCTAGTGGCTCAATGGTAAGGAATCTGCCTTTAATGCTGGAGATGTTTGATCCTTAAGGTCAGGAAGATCCCTTAGAGGAGGAAATGGCAACCTGCTTCAGTTCTTGCCTGGAAAATTCCATGGACAGAGGAGCCTGGCAGGCTACAGTCCATGGGGTCACAAAGAGTGGAACCCAACTAGCACACACAGGACTAAGCACACAGGTAATCTGTCATGGTCAATTACATTTCTGGCATGGCTGGGAATGCCACTCTGACTGGCCAGTGGCAAGTTAATTAACTTCTCCTTAGTTCTATGTATATTTTTGCAGCTTGGAAATGAAAATACAGACGGGTCATCTTCCTCAGAACCAGGGTGAAGCTAAAGGAGACACTGCCAGACAGAATGACAGAGGCCACCACAGTGGACTCATCTGGATAAATCCATAGAGACTGAAAGGAAAGAGGGTGGTGGCCAAGGGCTGGGGCCGGAGGTTTGGGAGGGAGGGTTCAGGAGTCACTGTTGAATAGGTACAGAGTTTCTTTGGGGCTGATGAAAACATTCTGAAGTTAAATAGAAATGGTGGTTGCACAACATTATGAATGTGCTAAATGCCAGCGAAGTGTGCACTTTTAAATGGGTAATTTTGGTCTGATGGAAAAGAATCCACTTGCCAATGCAGAGGGCACAGGTTCGATCCCTACTGCGGGAGGATCTCATGTGCCCATGGAGCTTAGTTAAGACTGTCCACCACAACTACTGAGCCTGCGCTCTAGAGCCTGAGAGCCACAACTACTGAGCCCTTGCACCGAAACTACTGAAGCCCACGTGCCTAGACCCTGAGCTCCATAGCAAGAGAAGCTGCTGCAATGAGAAGCCTGCACACTCAACTAGAGAGTAGCCCTTGCTTGCTGCAACTAGAGAAATGCTGTGCACAGCAATGAAGACCCACCACAGCCAAAAAATAAAATAAATTAATTATTCTTTAAAAAATAAAAATATATGTTATATTTCAGCTCAACAACAACAAAAATTATACCTTAATATTTACAATTCCAAAGCATGTTTTTGCCGAGGCTGTGAAAAGAAAAGTGCAGTGAATGTTATCTCTCTACGTGTTTCAAAAGGACATTTTCCTATCTGTTTACAGAGAACCAGAGGGGATAACAACATCAAATATGGTGACAGCCTCACAAAGTAACACTGATCTGAGTGAGGACCTGAAATCATGGCAGATTTTGTGAGTTAGCCGTACAGATTATTTACTGGCAATTGAGAAACTATATACCTCCTTGATCGTTTAAAAAGAAAGCTCACTAATATCCATATATCATGTAGAAAAACATTGTTGAGCAATATTCAGGATTATAGTCTCTTTACACATAGTCTCTGAAAGTGAGATTGCTTTACCATAAGCTCAGCTGTCACGAGGATATTTAAATTTCACCAATCTTGCTCTTCAGTAAATCACCAAATATTTAGGGAGCTCTGCTCTACATTCCATATGCCCAGTACTGCTGCCAGACTCTAAAGGGTGATAGAAAATGACAAAACAGGATTTATGTCCATTATTTTATTATTTACAAAGTTGGGCTTTATCAAACAGATAGTATCAAATGGTAATGCTTAGAATTAAGCAAACAAATGCAATCTAATCCTGCACTTATATAACTCTTGGCAACATGCTCTGGCATCTAACACTCTCACAGCCAACCCGGGGGTAAGCAGACTATGGTTATTTCTTGGTATGCTGAAGGATTAGAAAGCTGCAAGGACCCACAGTGAGTGGTACAGCCAGGAGTCGAATTTAGGTCTCAGACATGTTTTGAGTTCTAACTGTGGTTCTGCCATGAACCGGCATGGAGTGAGTCCCTCAGGCTCAGTTTCCTCCTCTCTTAAACGCAGTTGTTGTTGTTCAGTCACTAAATCGTGTCCGCTTTTTGTGACCCCATGGACTGCAGTGCACCAGGCAGTTGGGCACATTTTCTCAAATGTGCTTTTTTTCAGAGCCTTGTATTCTCTGTTATCAAGTGTAGAAACTGCTCATATGTTAGGAAATTCTCCTTTGCCATCATTTCTTAACCCAGGTGTGCTTTTTACTTTAATATTATGCAGTTTTCAGATGCAGTTACCCACATTTTTGAAGGGCTAAACTGTGTTTGTAAAGCCACTTCTAATAAGGTAGCCTGACAAAGAATTTCCCTAAAACTCTTCAACAGACAAGCTCATCAAGGTCACTGGGGTTTTATCCATAGGTAACACTCTTTCCTGGCTGCTATATCCCTTACTGTATGTGACATTTTGGTCCTTGCAAAGTGCCTTTCCATCTCTTGTCTCACTTGCTATCGCTAGCACAAGGCAAAGGCTCAGACCAATCCCCACTATCTCTCCCTAAACTAACACAGCCCTACACCGAGTCCTATTGTGAGCTGACAAGGATGCCACAGAGATAAGACAGGGTGGGAAACTGACCAAGTGACAGCCAATCACAAGAGCTTTTGTCTGTGGATCTGACCAGGGTGATTCATCGGCCACCAATCCCAGAGGCTTTCAATGGGAGAACAAAAAGTCCACTATGGCCCCAAAGGCTGTGCTTGAGTTTATTCCCTTGTGTAAAAAAAAAAAAAAAAAGAAGAAGTTAGGTTAACTGTCAAGAGCAACTTCCCACAGAACAAAGCTCATGGGAGAGGATTCAAAGCGACGAGACAAGTGACTTGCTTCTGTGTCTCTACACTGACAGAACAGAGACAAGTTGCATAATCCAGGATAACCTGGCCCTGAAAGAGTACCCCAATAACCTCAATTTATTTTAAATGTCAACAAAATCATTGTGAAAAATAAGCTATTACGAGAACAAGCTCAGCATTCTAATATAGATGGAGTCTTACTTGTATATCACTTCTATTAGACCCTCCTTGTTCTTACTATACATGAGTGTGGAGATTTTTTTTTCTTAAGCTTGCCTACTCCAAAGTATGTTGTAAAATACAAAATCAAGTAAACTCTTTCTTTCCCTTATTTAAATATTAAAAAAATATTGCCACAGAATATGGTTTTCTTTTAGTTTTAGAACACAGAAAAACCTCTCTCCATCATTTGTACCAGAGAACACAAAGTGCCCAGAAGACCACAACCAGATGATGTGGGTAGGTAAGTATTCCAGAGACAGTGGGTGGAGTGAGAACCTTCTCCACCCAGAGAAAGCCTCTGACCACCCATGTCTATGATGAAGTTCGAGAGTCATAAGGGAGTAGCGTTTCACAGGCCTTCCCAGATGGTGCAGTTGTAAAGAGTCTGCCTGCCAATGCAGGAGATGCAAGAGACTTGGGTTCAATTCCTGGCTCACGAAGATTCCCTGGAGGAGGAAATGGCAGCCCATTCCAGTATTCCTGCCTGAGAAGTCCCATGGAGAGAGGAACCTAGCAGGCTACAATCTATAGGGTGGCAAAGAGTTGGACATGACTGAACACATCCATACAATATTTAATAAAGGAAGCATAGAAACAAAACTAAAAGGAAACTAATGAGCAAAACAAGTGGTCCTTTATGATATGCTATCATTATATGCAGGGCCTGCCTACTTTATCTATGTGTCAGCTTTTTCATTATTTCATTTTATCATTCGATGCAAAGTGGTAGAGCCCAAATGAGCTCTGGCAAGATGATCGCGAGAGATGTAAATTCTAATCGCAGCCCTTCTGGCAGTACTGTTGTATGTCCTCAGCCTAGTCCTTTCTCATTTATATAATCATTCACCATTCAGTGGTTACTTGTTATGTGTGTAGTATTTTCCAAATGCCATGCTGGCTCCAAAAGCCTGTCATGTTTAAGACTTCTTTCAAACAAGGTGGTGCAGGCAATTCCTTAAGTATCAATTTCAGTGATTTATACTCTGAGATCTTGCTACCATGACCATACCAGATTAGATTAGGAACTGGTAGTTGATCCAAACTTGGCCATTTATTTCCCTTCTAGAATTTTTTAAGAAATGGCTCAAATGCTCCTCTATAGTGGATAAGAAGCAACTGAACCATTGTAAGACTCTCTCAGGGAGGTTAAGTATCAGATATATAGAGAGGAGAACAGGCAGCACAGCAGAGCAAAAGGCAATAAAGAAGGAGAGATGCGACTATTTGCAAGGCCATGATACCAGAATCCATGCCTCAGTATATGCTGTGAGTGGAGGGATTGGAGGCTTGACAGTAAAAGAAGTAGAGATCTTAGTGAAGAATAACTAATACCAGGACTTCCCAGTGGTCCAGTGGTTACAGCTCTGTGCTTCCAATACAGGGGACTTGGGTTCAATCCCTGGTGAGGGAACTAAGAGCCCACATGCCCTGTGGTGTGGAAAAAATTAAGGGAAAAAAAAAGACTTACTATTGAAAAAAAAAAGAATACCTGCTTGCAATAGAATTGGACAGGACTTAGCAACTAAATGGGCTTCCCTGGTGGCTCAGAGGTTAAAGCGTCTGCCTCCAATGCGGGAGACCTGGGTTCGATCCCTGGGTCGGGAAGATCCCCTGGAGAAGGAAATGGTAACCCACTCCACTACTCTTGCTTGGAGAATCCCGTGGACAGAGAAGCCTGGTAGGCTACAGTCCATGGGGTCACAAAGAGTTGGACATCACTTCACTTCACTTAGCAACTAAATAACACCAACAAACAAAAGGAAAAGCTTCTGAATCCAATCAGTACATGTTCTTTGGGCACTGTCTATGGGTGAAGATACAAATGAGATTAAAACAAGTCCCTATCCTAATGGAATCTACTGGAAGAGCCACACAATAAAGTCATCATACTAACTGTGGTATGTGCTTAGAACACAAAGTCATAGAGAGCTGTGAGATTAAATGTGGGGCGAGCTGATTTGGCATGGGGGAGGGGGTGCTCACTGAGGACTTCTTGAGGTGCTGACATCAGAAGGAAGACCTAAATAAACAAACAGCAACTGAGTGGGCAAAAGTACCCTGGGAAGAACCATGATACGGTGGAGACATTGGAGAAGTAAGAGGCAGAAGAGAACAAGGTTAATCTAGAAAGTTAGACAGAGGCAAGGTCATGCCAAGCCTTGAAGGCCATTTTAGTGATTCTGGTCTTAATCCCAGTAACAGTGGGAAGCCATCAAAGGATTCCAATAAGGAGAGACAGGCTGAGATGAGCATTTAAATTGACAACTGTGACAATCATGTGGGAATTAGCAGGAAGGGCTCAGAGTGGAAAGACCACGTCAGAAACTTCTATAGGAATCCAGGGGAGAGATGGTGACAGCTTGGACCTGGGAGCCAGCTGGTATCCTGAACATGCAGGGCTTTAGGGTGAGAAAATCATTTAATTCATCTCTGCCTTCATAATGTGTGGCACAATCCTGGCACCTGGTACATTAAATACTCAGGAAATGGTTACTGAATAAATGGAGATCAACTCTCTGACATGAATGGACAGTAATAGTTCAATATTCCCTCTTCCATATTGAATCAACCCTAAGTGAGAGAAATCTCATGATAGGATTTCCAGTCAGAGGAGTTATTTGAGAGTAAGGGAAAATTTTAGCCCCCTGACATGACCCCATTGAAGGGTTCTGTGTCCAAGAGGCAGAAAAGAATACTGGTTAAGATCATAGGTTCTGAAATGTATGGATACTAAGGGGGAAGTGAAAGAGGAGAGTGAAAAAGTTGGCTTAAAGCTCAACATTCAGAAAATGAAGATCATGGCATCCGGTCCCATCACTCCATGGGAAACAGATGGGGCAACAGTGGAAACAGTGTCAGACTTTATTTTTGGGGGCTCCAAAATCACTGAAGATGGTGACTGCAACCATAAAATTAAAAGACGCTTACTCCTTGGAAGGAAAGTTATGACCAACATAGATAGCGTATTGAAAAGCAGAGACATTACTTTGCCAACTAAGGTCCATCTAGTCAAGGCTACGGTTTTTCCAGTGGTCATGTATGGATGTGAGAGTTGGACTGTGAAGAAAGCTGAGCACTGAAGAACTGATGCTTTTGAACTGTGGTGTTGGAGAAGACTCTTGAGAGTCCCTTGGACTGCAAGGAGACCCAACCAGTCCATCCTAAAGGAGATCAGCCCTGGAAGTTCTTTGGAAGGAATGATGCTAAAGCTGAAACTCCAGTACTTTGGCCACCTCATGCGAAGAGTTGACTCATTTTAAAGGACTCTGATGCTGGGAGGGATTGGGGGCAGGAGGAGAAGGGGACAACAGAGAATGAGATGGCTGGATGGCATCAGGGACTCAATGGACATGAGTCTGAGTGAACTCCAAGAACTGGTGTTGGACAGGGAGGCCTGGACTGCTGCGATTCATGGGGTCACAAAAAGTTGGACACGACTGAGCGACTGAACTGAACTGAGGGGGGGTAGGATTAATAGGGAGATTGTGACTGAGGTATATACACGATTGATGATATGTATAAAATAGATAACTAATGAAAACGTACTCTATAGCACAGGGTAATAAGGAGTTCATGATCTGAGCCACAGTCAGCTCCTGATCTTGTTTTTGTTGACTGTATAGAGCTTCTCCATCTTTGGCTGCAAAGAATATAATCTCTTCTGATTTTGGTGTTGACCATCTGGTGATGTCCATGTGTAGAGTCTTCTCTTGTGTTGTTGGAAGAGAGTGTTTGCTATGACCAGTGCATTTTCTTGGCAAAACTCTATTAGTCTTTGCCCTGCTTCATTCCGCATTCCAAGACCAAATTTTCCTGTTACTCCAGGTGTTTCTTGACTTCCTAGTTTAGCATTCCAGTCCCCTATAAGGAAAAGGACATCTTTTTTGGGTGTTAGTTTTAAAAGGTCTTGTAGGTCTTCATAAAACCGTTCAACTTCAGCTTCTTCAGCATTATAGGTTGGGGCATAGACTTGGATAACTGTGATCTTGAACGGTTTGCCTTGGAGATGAACAGAGATCATTCTGTTGTTTATGAGATTGCATCCAAGGACTGCATTTCGTACTCTTTTGTTGACCATGATGGCTACTCCATTTCTTCTGAGGGATTCCTGCCCGCAGTAGTAGATATAATGGTCATCTGAGTTAAATTCACCCATTCCAGTCCATTTTAGTTCGCTGATCCCTAGAATGTCGACGTTCACCCTTGCCATCTCTTGTTTGACAACTTCCAATTTGCCTTGATTCATGGACCTGACATTCCAGGTTCCTATGCAATATTTCTCTTTACAGCATTGGACCTTGCTTCTATCACCAGTCACATCCACAACTGGGTATTGTTTTTGCTTTGGCTCCATCACTTCATTGTTTCTGGAGTTATTTCTCCACTGACCTCCAGTAGCATATTGGGCACCTAATGACCTGGGGAGTTCCTCTTTTGGTATCTTATCATTGTGCCTTTTCATACTGTTCATGGGGTTCTCAAGGCAAGAATACTGAAGTGGCTTGCCATTCCCTTCTCCAGTGGACCACATTCTGTCAGCTCTCTACTAAGCCCCCCGTCTTGGTTGCCCCGCAGGCATGGCTTGGTTTCATTGAGTCAGTCAAGGCTGTGGTCCTAGTGTGACTAGATTGACTAGTTTTCTGTGAGTATGGTTTCCGTGTGTCTGCCTTCTGATGCCCTCTTGCAACACCTACCATCTTACTTCGGTTTCCCTTACCTTGGGTGTGGGGTATCTCTTCACGGCTGCTTCAAATTGAAGAAAGTAGGGAAAAACACTAGACCATTCAGGTATGACCTAAATCAAATCCCTTATGATTATACAGTGGAAGTGAGAAATAGATTTAAGAGCCTAGATCTGATAGGTAGAGTGCCTGATGAACTATGGAATGAGGTTCATGACATTGTACAGGAGAAAGGGATCAAGAACATCCCCATGGAAAAGAAATGCAAAAAGCCAAACGGCTGTCTGGGGAGGCCTTACAAATAGCTGTGAAAAGAAGAGAAGTGAAAAGCAAAGGAGAAAGAAAACATACACTCATCAGAATGCAGAGTTCCAAAGAACAGCAAGAAGAGATAAGAAAGCTTTCTTCAGCGATCAATGCAAAGAAATAGAGGAAAACAACAGAATGGGAAAGATTAGAGATCTCTTCAAGGAAATTAGAGATACCGAGGGAACATTTCATGCAAAGATGGGATCGATAAAGTACAGAAATTGTATGGACCTAACAGAAGCAGAAGATATTAAGAAAAGGTGGCAAGAATACATGGAAAAACTGTACAAAAAAGATCTTCACGACCAAGATAATCATGATGATGTGATCACTCATCTAGAGCCAGACATCTTGGAATGTGAAGTCAAGTGGACTTTAGAAAGCATCACTATGAACAAAGCTAGTGGAGGTGACAGAATTCCAGTTGAGCTGTTTCAAATCCTGAAAGATGATGCTGTGAAAGTGCTGCACTCAATATGCCAGCAAATTTGGAAAACTCAGCCGTGGCCACAGGACTGGAAAAGGTCAGTTTTCATTCCAATCCCAAAGAAAGGCAATGCCAAAGAATGCTCAAACTACGGCACAATTGCACTTATCTCACATGCTAGTAAAGTAATGCTCAAAATTCTCCAAGCCAGGCTTCAGCAATACGTGAACCATGAACTCCCTGATGTTCAAGCTGGTTTTAGAAAAGGCAGTGGAGCCAGAGATCAAATTGCCCACATCCGCTGGATCATGGAAAAAGCAAGAGAGTTCCAGAAAAGCATCTATTTCTGCTTTATTGACTATGCCAAAGCCTTTGACTGTGTGGATCGCAATCAACTGTGGAAAATTCTGAAAGAGATGGGAATACCAGACCACCTGACCTGTCTCTTGAGAAATCTGTATGCAGGTCAGGAAGCCACAGTTAGAACTGGACATGGAACAACAGACTGGTTCCAAATAGGAAAGGGAGTATGTCAAGGCTGTATATTGTCACCCTGCTTATTTAACTTATATGCAGAGTACATCATGAGAAATGCTGGACTGGAAGAAGCACAGGCTCGAATCAAGATTGCCAGGAGAAATATCAGTAACCTCAGATATGCAGATGACACCATCCTTATGGCAGAAAGTGAAGAGGAACTAAAAACTCTCTTGATGAAAGTGAAAGAGGAGAGCGAAAAAGTTGGCTTTGAGCTTTAGCTCAACATTCAGAAAATGAAGATCATGGCATCTGGTCCCATCACTCCATGGGAAATAGATGGGGAAACAGTGGAAATAGTGTCAGACTTTATTTTTGAGGGCTCCAAAATCACTGCAGATGGTGACTGCAACCATGAAATTAAAAGACGCTTACTCCTTGGAAGGAAATTTATGACCAACCGAGATAGTATATTCAAAAGCAGAGACATTACATTGCCGACTAAGGTCTGTCTAGTCAAGGCTATGGTTTTGCCAGTGGTCATGTATGGATGTGAGAGTTGGACTGTGAAGAAGGCTGAGCGCCGAAGAATTGATGCTTTTGAACTGTGGTGCTGGAGAAGACTCTTGAGAGTCCCTTGGACTGAAAGGAGACCCAACCAGTCCATTCTGAAGGAGATCAGCCCTGTGATTTCTTTGGAAGGAATGATGCTAAAGCTAAAACTCCAGTATTTTGGCCACCTCATGCGAAGAGTTGACTCATTTTAAAGGACTCTGATGCTGGGAGGGATTGGGGGCAGGAGGAGAAGGGGACGACAGAGGATGATATGGCTGGATGGCATCACAGACTCAATGAACATGACTCTAAGTGAACTCTGGGAGATGGTGATGGACAGGGAGGTCTGGCTTGCTGCGATTCATGGGGTTGTGAAGAGTCAGACACGACTGAGCGACTGAACTGAACTGAACTGATAGCACAGGGAACTCTAATCAATGTTCTATGGTGACCTAAATGAGAAGGAATTTCAAAAAGAGACATATAGCTGATTCACTTTTCTGTACACAGTAAAAACTAACAACATTGTAAAGTCTATACTCCAATAAAAATTTATTTTAAAAAAGGATCATAGATTATGGAGTTGAAGTACCCAAATAAATCTTCCATCTCACCAATTTCTCAGTTAAGACAGGTATACTAGTTAAACCCTCTCTATCTCATGTCTTCATTTGCAAGATGGAAATAATACATTACACCTATCTCAAAGGATTATTGTGATAACTAAATATGTTAATCAATAATCACAAGACTTGGCATATAGGAAGAGCTCAATAACCATTGTTATTATTATCTTTATAATCATTATTTTTCACACCTAGACTTAACTTCTCTGAGGATAGCACTCTTTATTAGAAGATAGGGCCTGTTGTAACATATTAGATACTCAATTAACTCATGTGGTTGACTTTACATCCTAATCCATCATCCTGAATGTGAGGATTTTATTTCAGCATGTTTGTTTCTGAGCCATCATTTTTACCCAGGTCTCCCAACATCTTTTGTATCCTGAAAGGGAACATTCTTTTCACCCTGTAATTATCAGCCTTTCCATCACCTTCCTCTTTTCCTGTTCCAAACAAAATTCTTCCGTCTCCTTACCTTTCTCCCTACGAATCCTGCCGTTTCAAAGTTAATTGCTTCTACTTCCATTACACACCTGCCTTGCTTTATTCTATTAACTTTGCTTTCTTGTAAGCAGATTTGTATCTATTCCGCTTGTCCCCGTTCCCTTATTAATGACCTTCCTACCCCTGGCATCAGTTGAGAGTTATCCTTCAGCCCAGGTTTCTGAAACCAGTCTCCAAATTCTTTGCTGCTTAGGTGATTGCTTTTGGCATCCTCCTTGCTAATTCACCTTTGTTAATTCACCTCTGAGAACATCCCTTCCTTACAGAGTGCAGGAGGGAATTATTCGTCCAATTTTTTTCAACTGCTTTCTTTGGAGGTAGTTTTATTTTCCCCTTCCTTTGATTGTCTAGCACTCTGCATCTTCTAGCTAGAATTGCACATTGTCTATACCTCTGGCAGGTAAAGGAAAGAATAGCCACAACCCCAGGCACTCTTCCAAAAGACATCAATGAAAGCCCACCCAGCACTGTCCCTCTGGATACCTCTGAGCACAGGCTGGTCTCCTTCAGGAAAATTCATTCTACCTTTTCCTATTTTTGTTCTCCACTGGCATTCCTTACCTTCTGTATCAAAACACTGTATAGGGTGATTGTTCTCCTTAACTGTACTCTTAACATTGATTCTATCTACTTATTCTGAACCTAGTTTCATGGCTCATTGCAAACTATTTATCTCCCCACCCACCCACTCACATTCCCTTGGATTTCTTTACACAGTTCTTAAGCTACTTGATATTTTGTTTGTTTGAACCATGTTTTCACACAGGGACTCTTTTTGTTTTCTATTTAACTCTTACTGGTACTTCTCTAGGGGTGGTTACTAGTTGCATTTTCCAAACTCCGTGTTTTTGGTTACATTTCTACCTTTACCTCTTAGTGACCCACTTAGTCAATCACCTTATGTTCAAATTTGTCTCTATTTGCTGCTGGTTCAGTGAGAAGGAGGGCTATTGAGTTAAGAAAGAACATTAATCTGACCCCAAATTCTCTTCTAAATCATGTTTTTTCCTGCATTTAGATACTGCAAGTGACAAGAAGCTCACCACTCTACAGGCAAGATCTTTCACTTTCAGCCATTGCCATGCGCTACAAAGTACTTCCCAATCATTATGTGGAATCCACCTGGCTATTTTTACATGTTTGTACCACTTTTCCCCTCTGTGTTTCAGTGCTTTACATTGACTCACCATTCTCCATTAAATATTTTAGGTATTTTAATGAATACCTAAATTCTCAATTCCTACTCTTCTCCAGGCCAATTATCACAAATTGCTTCAACCGTTAACCAAGTATTTTGGCCCCCATCTCCCTTCCACTCTCTAGTAGAGTCCTTGCATGCCATGCCCCTTCTGAGCACTTCTGACTGGGAACAAAATGCAGTGTTCCCCTGGACCATGGTGCAAGGATGAACATTTCGTTATTTTAAGTAGCTTAGTCATGGCTAGCTGGGAAAGAATAAGCCTGTAGTGTAGGAGACCTGGGTTCGATCCCCGGGTTGGGAAGATCCTCTGGAGAAGGGAAAGGCTACACTCCAGTATTCTGGCCTGGAGAATGCCATGGACTGTATAGTCAATGGAGGTGCAAAGAGTCAGACATGACTGAGCAACTTTCACTTCACTAATATCACATTAGCTTTTGAAAATCTTTACCTTTTTTTTTAATTTTAATTTTTTTAACACCAAAAGCAGTTTGTATTGGGGTACAGCCGATTAACAATGTTGTGGTAATTTTAGTGACTCATACAATATTTAATTTCCAAGTTCTATAAAAATTACTTTTGAATCAGATGCCTTCTACTCTAAAATTTTTGTTTTTCAACTCTTTGTGACCCCATGGACTGCAGCACACCAGGCTTCCTTGTCCTTCACTATCTCTCAGAGCTTGCTCGAACTTGTGTCCATTGAGTAGGTGATGCCATTCAACCATCTCATCCTCTTCTCACCCACTTCTCCTGCCCTCCATCTTTCTCTGCATCAGGGCCTTTTCATGTGAGTCAGTTCTGTATATCAGATGGCCAAAGTATTGGAACTTCAGCCTCAGCATTATTCCTTATAATTAATATTCAGGGTTGATTTCCTTTAGGACTGACTGGTCTGATCTTCTTGCTGTCCAAGGGACTCTCTAGAATCTTCTCAGTTCAGTTCAGTTCAGTCACTCAGTCGTGTCCGACTCTTCGTGATCCCATGGACTGCAGCATGCCAGGCTTCTCTGTCCATCACCAACTCCCCGGAGCTTGCTCAAACTCATGTCCATCGAGTTGGTGATGCCAACCAACCATTTCATCCTCTGTCATCCACTTCTCCTCTCACCTTCAATCTTTCCCAGCACCAGGGTCTTTTCAAATGAATCAGTTCTTCGCATCAGATGGCCAACATATTGGAGTTTCAGCTTTAGCATCAAGGACTGATTTCCTTTAGGATTGACTGGTTTAGTCTCCTTGTAGTCCAAGAGACTCTCAAGAATCTTCTCCAGCACCACAATTCTAAAGCATCAATTCTTTGGCACTCAGCATTCTTTATGGCCCAACTTTCACCCATTGTACATGACTATTGTAAAAATCATTGCTCTGACCATACAGACCTTTATCAGCAAAGCGGTGTCTTTGCTTTTTCATGGTTGAGTTTGGAACCTAAATAAAAAGTCTCAGCACTTAGACTCACTAAGCTACATTTTGTGATCTCAAGCCTTCTTTTCAACTTTTCCACTTACATAAAAAAAAAGAAATTCTAGCTCTAGCATTCAACATAGTTACTCTGCCTTCATTTTGCTTCAACTATAAGTTAGGTAACAACTTCTCCTCCTTTACCCTAAGCACTCACTGGGAACAATTTTGTCAGAGTCAGGGTCAAGGATACAACCCAGAGAACCCCACATAAAGTTGATCATCATGGAAATGATCATCACTTTTTAGGCCTACCACTATCCAGGAGCTATAACTCTCTGGAATGCATGGTGATAGTCCTCATTTCTTCAGGTGTACAAAAGAAGATTCCCCATTATGATCATGAGGACAGCTAATGTGTATTGTGAGTCTTTGTGCTAGGTATTTTTCTAAGAGGGTTATGTGCATTAGCACATTTAATTTCTGTAATAATTATATGAAATAGGCTATATTATTATTCTCATTTTACCTATAAAGAAACATTGAGCAATTAAGATGCTTGATCAGACAGCGGTGGCAGAAGGATTTCAACCTAGTTCACAAAGACTCCTGTACTCCTATTCTCTCAATGAGATTTCGTCAAATGACATGAAAACACCCCAGACATTTTATGATTCCCATGATTAATCCACGTAGTACTTTCCAAAAAGAAATGCAGCTGATTTAATGTGGATTCTAAGTGAACCTAA
This sequence comes from Nanger dama, assembly GCA_917880005.1. Taxonomy (NCBI): domain Eukaryota; kingdom Metazoa; phylum Chordata; class Mammalia; order Artiodactyla; family Bovidae; genus Nanger; species Nanger dama. The sequence continues at coordinate 55,942,169 of CAKJTW010000005.1, read as the reverse complement.
GTAAGAGTGAATGTGGCCTTCCTTGTAAATCATCACAAATCACATCTGCAGTATCCAGAGTTATCATTTTGTCAGCAGTAAAAGCCAAGTTCACAGCTCTCTAACCTCAGGACTTCGGCTGGTTCTTTTACATTCCACATGACATGAGCCATCCAACCACCCTGGCAGCTTATTGACAGTGATTTAGAGGCCATATTTCCTTGGCTACCCACAGAAATAATAGACCAATTTAAATGTTCAATATTTAGCCTATCACTCTTTTTTCCTCCTAAAATTTTTTTTTTTATTTTATCTTGTATTAGAGTTGATTTACAGTATTGTTAGTTTCTAGACAAGCAAATGGCAACCCACTGTAGTATTGTTGCCTGGGAAATCCCATGGACAGAGGAGGCTGGTAGGCTGCAGTCTATGGGGTCGAAAGAGGCAGACAATTAAACCACCACCATCACTGTTAGTTTCTGGTATACAGCAAAGTGATTCAGCTATATGTGTACATATATCCATTCTTTTAGATTATTTTCCTATATAGATAATTACAGAGTATTGAGTAGAGTTCCCTGTGCTATACAGCATGTCCTTGTTGATTACCTACTTTATACATAGTGGTATGCATATGTTAATCCCAAACTCTTCATTTATCCCTCCCCAAGCTTTCCCCTTTGAACTATAAATTTATTTTCAAAGTTTGCGAGTCTGTTTCTGTTTTGTAAGTTAAGTTATTTGGATCATTTTTTTTTAATTTCAGGTATAAGTGATATCATATGGTGTTTCTCTTTCTCTGATTTACTTCACTTAGTATGATAATCTCTAGGTCCATCCATGTTGCTGCAAAATGGCATTATTTTATTCTTTTTATTAGCCTATCACTCTTTTAATCAGCTCACCTTTCTTGAGCCCCAGTTCTCTTTCAACCTTGACACATGTGATCCTCAACCTCAGAAAGTCTCCCAGATTAAAAAAAAACAAAAATCAGAGAAGCACAGAAGTTGAGTCTTTCTAGTCTCTTGCTTCCATCTGTAAACTGTACAGCATCTTTTCCTCATAGTGAGCCTTTCTCTATTGCACTAGGGGTTACAGTGGAGAAGACCAGTGCAGTGGGCTGTCCACCCTCCTACTGCAAATATGACAGAAGGGAAGATTTTTATCAAGGCATACAGCATGCTAGGATGTCTCAGTGACAGAATATAGTTCTACCCAAATACCTTACACAATTCCTGTAGGAGAAAACAATGCTGTGTAGAGTGCAATTCTACTGACAGTTCAGAGCCAGCAGGCTGAGCAGAGTGGGAGTGGCCACAGCAACCAGAACCCACGGACAGCGATTCAGAGCCCAGGGGAGTCAGGGAAGTTGAGGGTTCACAGTCACTGGCAGAGGACAGAATAGGAGCTAAAGAAATGAAACATAACAAGATAAGGACCAAAGGAAAGAGAAGGAAAAATGGAAAGAAAGTGATCCCTTTGGGCTGGGGTAATTAGCATGGGTCATGTGTGTCTTTTAACAGTCAACTAGCTTACCTTTCCAGCTTCAACTCCCAACATGTTCCTCCATGACTCCAGGGTACACCCAGATCCAAATGTGACCCCCAGTTGAGCAACTTGGACACTATATCATGACATCATGACCCCTTGCCTTTGTTCCCAATGAAAGAAGATTAAGCAAAGAGTGTTTGGTGCTGTGCCTAGAATATAGTAGCTGTGCTGCTTCTATTATTAGTTATTTTCTCTGTGGTTCAGTGACACTGAATATAAGGAAAAAATCACTTCTGTTTCAAATGCAGACCAGCTTTCAGAGCCTGGCAGAAAATGGCCGGGATGGGAAAATCTGAGATGGACTTTAGAATGACGTTGACCAGTAGTCTGAGTATACAAAGTTGAGCCAGATAGTCTGCCTAAAGTTCCTAGACATTTATTTCATGTTGAGTAAATATAGCCCAAATGCATGCCTCTATGAGCCACTGACTACCAAAAACAAAAAAAATTCTTTTAAAAAATCCACACATTTGATCCAGGATGTAGTTAGTGCTCACTGTAGATGCAACAATGCCTCCACTGCCACACCACACCCCCAATACATTTCCAGAGAAGATTCAATAAACTTTTTTTTTTAAGCCAAATGTCTTTTAAAAAAAACTGGATTGATCGGGAATCTAGCAACATGAGTTGCACATTGGACTTGACCTTTCGATTAGTGGTCAATGAGAGAATGTAGCACTCAAGCTTTGGAGAAAAGCATTGAGGAAAGCGTTGTTCACATACAGCTACTAAAACAACAGAGGTCGTTTTTGTCTCTGGATGTTTCAGGACAAATTGCATCCAAAAGAAATAAAGAGGGGGAATGTTTTTCCTGGCTCCTTCCCTCATAGCTCTCAGCATCCTGGCTTGGAGGGGGCAGAACCACGTGACAGTCTTTTTGAGATGGAGAACATGGGAACAGCCCTTTCTCAGACCGTGCTTGCAATCTGTAAATTCCAGCCAAGTCAGATTTCATTCGTCCTCTCCAAAACTGTTGCCAGGCATTAACACCAAAAGAATTATGCTGCACAGACGTTTTAAAGAAATCAAAGACAAACCTCTGCTACCAGCCAAACAAAGTCAACTACCAGAAATATTTTTGTGTGAAACATTATAGAAAGACACACCGTTGTTTTGAGTGGTGTTTACGGGTCAAACTTTTAGCCACCAAGGTAGAATATGATGAATGAAATACAACTTTTCACAATACGCTGCTTTTTTTCTCATGCTTCCTCTGTGAAGGATTGTGAATGTTAAAGACCAGTGATAGGGAACCAGCAGCCAAAACAGAATTCAGGGCCATTCTCACTGACAACATTGTGGAGTTACTGAGGGAACAGCGAGATGAAGCTTTCAGCTTCTTTCAGTGTCTAGGAGAAAATATTTAGAAGTAAATGGTGCTTGGGGAAAGTTTTGTTAGCTTCAAAATCAAGGGAGATGCAATTAGGCTGAAGGAAAGAAATTGCAGCTGAGATCCCTGAAGGGGGAAGCTGAATTTTCAAAGCCACTCATCAGAAAGAGAAATGGCCTTAAAAACACAGGGTGAGTGAACTAAAATGGGCTGGAATAGGTGAATTTAACTCAGATGACCATTATATCTACTACTGTGGGCAAGAATCCCTTAAAAGAAATGGAGTAGCCATCATAGTCGACAAAAGAATCTGAAATACAGTGCTTGGATGCAATCTCAAAAACAACAGAATGATCTGTTTGTTTCCAAGACAAACCATTCAGTACTAGAGCAATCCAAGTCTATGACCTGACCAGTAACACTGAAGAAGCTGAAGTTGAATGGTTCTATGAAGACCTACAAGACCATCTAGAACTAACACTCAAAAAAGATGTCCTTTTCATTATAGGGGACTGGAATACAAAAGTAGGAAGTCAAAAAGTACCTGGAGTAACAGGCAAATTTGGCCTTGGGATGCAGAATGAAACAAGGCAAAGGCTAATAGAGTTTTACCAAGAGAACGCAGTGGTCACAGCAAACACCCTCTTCCAAAACAAGAGAAGATTCTACACATGGACATCACCAGATGGCCAACACCAAAATCAGATTGATTATATTCTTCACAGCCAAAGATGGAGAAGTTCTATACAGTCAGCAATAACAAGACTGGGAGCTCAGATCATGAACTCTTTATTGCCAAATTCAGACCTAAATTGAAGAAAGTAGGGAAAACCACTAGATCATTAGGTATGACCTAAATCAAATCTGTTACGATTGTACAGTGAAAGTGACAAATAGATTCAAGGGATTAGATCTAATAGACAGAGGGCCTGAAGAACTATGGACAGAGGTTCGTGACATTGTACAGGAGGCCATTGTACAGGATCCCACTGTACGAGATCACTCCACCCCCAAGGAAAAGAAATGCAAAATGATTGTCTGAGGAGGCCTTACAGATAGATGTGAATAGAAGAGTAGCAAATGGCAAAAGAGAAAGGAAAGATATACCCATTTGAATGCAGAGTTCCAAAAAATAACAAGGAGAGATAAGAAAGCCTTCCTCAGCAATCAATGCAAAGAAATAGAGGAAAACAATAGAATGGGAAAGACTAGAGATTTCTTCAAGAAAATTAGAGATACCAAGGAAAAATATCATGCAAAGATGGGCACAATAAAGGACAGAAATGGTATGGACCTAACAGAAGCAGAAGATATTAAGAAGAGGTGGCAAGAATACACAGGAGAACTATACAAAAAAGGTCTTCATGACCCAGATAATCACAATGGAATGTGATCACTCACCTAGAGCCAGACATCCTGGAATGTGAAGTCAAGTGGGCCTTAGGAAGCATCACTATGAACAAAGCTAGTGGAGGTGACAGAATTCCAGTTGAGTTCTTTCAAATCCTAAAAGATGATGCTATGAAAGTGCTGCACTCAATATGCCAGCAAATTTGGAAAACTCAGCAGTGGCCACAGGACTGGAAAAGGTCAGTTTTCATTCCAGTCCCAAAGAAAGGCAATGCCAAAGAATGCTCACACTATTGCACAGTGTTACTCAACTCACATGCTAGTAGAGTAATGCTCAAAATTCTCCAAGCCAGGCTTAAATAGTACTTGAATTGTGAACTTCCAGATGTTCAAGCTGGTTTTAGAAAAGGTAGAGGAACCAGAGATCAAATTGCCAACATCCCTTGGATCATTTAAAAAGCAAGAAATTTCCAGAAAAACATCTATTTCTGCTTTATTGACTATGCCAAAGCCTTTGACTATGTGGACCACAATAAACTGTGGAAAATTCTGAGAGAGATGGGAATATCAGACCACCTTACCTACTTCTTGAGAAGTCTGCATGCAGGTCAAGAAGCAACAGTTAGAACTGGACATGGAACAACAGACTGGTTCCAAATCTGGAGAGGAGTACATTAAGGCTGTATATGTTACCCTGCTTATTTAACTTATATGCAGAGTGCATCATGAGAAACACTGGGCTAGATTAAGCACAAGCTGGAATCAAGATTGCCAAGAGAGGTATCAATAACCTCAGATATGCAAATGACACCACCCTTATGGAAGAAAGTGAAGAAGAACTAAAGAGCCTCTTGATGAAAGTGGAAGTGGAGAGTGAAAATGTTGGCTTAAACTCAATATTCAGAAAACAAAGATCATGGGATCTCATCCCATCACCTCGTGGCAAATAGGTGCGGAAACAGTGGTTGACTTTATTTTGGGGGCTCCAAAATCACTGCAGGTGATGACTGTAGCCATAAAATTAAAAGACACTTGCTTTTTGGAAGAAAAGTTATGACCAATGTAGATAGTATATTAAAAGCAGAGACATTACTTTGCCAACAAAGGTCTGTCTAATCAAAGCTATGGTTTTTACAGCAGTCATGTATGGATGTGAGAGTTGGACTATAAAGAAAGCTGAGTGCCAAAGAATTGATGCTTTTGAACCATGGTGTTCCAAAAGACTCTTGAGAGTCCCTTGGGCTGCAAGGAGATCTAACCAGTCCATCCTAAAGGAAATCATTCCTGAATATTCATTGGAAGGAGTGAACCTGAAGCTGAAACTCCAGTACTTTGGCCACCTGATGCGAAGAGCTGACTCACTGGAAAAGACCCTGATGCTGGGAAAGATTGAGGGCAGGAGGAGAAGGGGATGACAGAGGATGAGATGGTTGGATGGCATCATAGACTCAATGGGCATGGGTTTGGGTGGACTCCGGGAGTTGGTGAATGACAGGGAGGCCTGGCATGCCTCGGTTCATGACTGAGTGACTGAACTGAACTGAGTGAAGAAATGTGTCATGTACCAGATGATCCTGGATCCTTTAATATATCAATGTCCTATCAACTACAAGTACCTAGAAAATTTGGCCAAGTTAATAAAAATGACTGGCTGTCACAGGCAAATTTCCATATATGGGAATCCCAGGTTACATACAACAGTGGAACAATATTAATAGAAAAGTGTCTAGATCTTCTGTATGACTTATCCATGTCCAAATAAAAGGAAACACAGGGTCAGAGGGATAGGTGACATCCTTTGATTGGGAACGGAGGGCTCATGTCTTGAGGGAGTCCTCCATATGCTAAGGAGGCCGTATATAAAATATAATACCCAAACCTTCCTGAGATTCTCTCTGAGAAGAGTGAGCAAGCATCTCCAATGGAACGTGTTGAAAGCTAAATTCATTCATCATCTTTCCTGCCAATTCTGCTTCTCCTTTTATATCCTCAGCCCCATCCAAGATCCATTTGTTTATCCAAGCTAGAACCCTCTTTCCTTCTGGAACACCTAGTATCCAGTTCTCAAGTCCTACTGATTCTACTTTCCAGACATCTTTTACAACTATCCACAACTATTCTTTCCATTGCCACTACCCTTGTTTAGATCACAGTCCTCTTCTGTTCAGAGCATTTCAGTGGTCTTTTAGCTGCTCTTTCTGTCTCCTTTCATGACTCCTTCCCACCTCCACCTGCAATCCATAGTTTCTGCAACAAGATGCTTCTGAGAAAATACAACCATTCAAGAACTCCTTACCACCTTTAGACACTGGTCTGGGAACCCTACAAGCCAAAGTTAGATATAGACTCAGAATCATAAATTGCTAAATGATGCTTCCAATCAAAATAAGAAACTCACTAGGTCTCCTATGTAAAAGGCATGGCACTGACTGGAGAAAAGGGGCATCCCTACAGTTGGAATAGGACTGACGACCTATAAGCGATCAGGGGACTTCAAAAACTCTAATGCATAAGTAAATGCTTCTTACTTGTTAATCTCCTCTAACATCTTCCTATTGCCAAGTAGGTGGCCAGCACTGGACCTCAGTGTGGTCCAAAAGGTAAAGTGTAGCAGCCAAGTCAGGAAGGAGGAGTTATTCTTAAACAAAATGATAGCAATTCTCTATATTTATCTGTATCTGGGGGAAAATAATGTCATACATTCTGAAGATGTTAAACTAAGGAGGATAAAACATTGTTCAGAGTGAGTGGCAATCACTGCTGATACAAGCATAATGGCCATAGTGTCTGCATTCAGTGTGCTTGCCAGTGGTTGAGAATCTGTGTGCCAGTGCAGGGGACATGGGTTCAATCCCTGGTCTGGGAAGATTCCACATGCTGCATGTGAGACTACTGAGGCCTGTGCTCTAGAGCCTATACTCCACCATAAGAAAAGTGTAGCAGCCAAGAGAAACCTTCACACTATAACTAGAGAGTAGCCCCCCACCCGTGCTGCAACTAGAGAAAGCCTGAGCACAGCAATGAAGACACAGCACAGCTAGAAATAAAATTTAAAAAATTTAAAAAAATTTTTTTAAAGAACTTAAAAACTCTGGGGATGTGCTGGATTCCCAAAATAGGTATAAAGCTCAACCCACTGTCTCATCAGTCCCTCAAGACGGCCCCAAAGACACCCTTCTTTTTACCATAGGGAAAAGATTGGGGAGGGTAGCAATCCAGACTTTGAAATGTGCTTCATAACAGAGTGTAGTAGGCTGGGACTATTGATTATATTCAATTGAAATGGAGAAGAGAGGAAGTAGGAAGGAAAATGGGTGTAATCATCAAAAGAGGCAGCGTGCCTAATTTGGAAATCAGATCTCAGAAAATGATCTGACCTGCAGAGCTGTCCTACCACAGCTATTTAATCTCCAGGATGTAGGTATTAAGTGGATGGCCTCATGTGACAGAGAGAACCTCTAGTGGTGACAAGCAGAGGCCCCTCTAGAGAGTCCTGGCACCTCCCCAGGCACCAGGTCCTACTCAGTCCTCAAGCCCAGAGCAGCTGGCAACCAACAAAGGCTGGGCTGCCCTCTTGCACCACCACACAGCTATACTGCGAATCCTGTTCCTGTCCTTTACCCAGGTGTCAAGGAAATCCTGAAAAATTGTGACTTCTTTTGGCAACTGCCTCTGAAGTAGCACTGAGACCTGGAGTCTCAGGATGAAATTCATGGGTCTCACGTGTCAGACTTCCTTTGGGCTGAGCATTCTGGCTCTCATCTCCCTTGTTCTTGCAGCTGTACAGGGAGACCCAGACACCTCCCCCACAGTGGACATTCCCCCAGTTCCCAGTGTCTGGTGACACAGACGGATATCTTCAATCACCACTGGAATCCTCACAGTGGACGCCAGCCCTTAAAGTAACGGCTTAGTGGAATCCATTGGTTCAGCTCCTCCTGACACAAAGGGTTTATGAAGCAATGCTACTTCCAAAGACACTGAAGAGATCGGTGCAATTAAAAACCTTCTAAATGGCAGGTATGTTGCTTGTTATCAGATTATCCCTGAATTGCCCAGTTTGCCCTGGCTTAGAGGTGAGATAGGCAGATACTAGGTGAAAGGAGAGTGCTGTGGGATGGAAGTTTTTCCAGGAGTAACCCTGAAATGTGAGGGTTTCCCAGGTAGGTCAGTGGTAAAGAATCTGTCTGCCATTGCAGGAGATACAAGAGACACGAGTTTGATCCCTGGGTGGAGAAGATCCCCTGGAGGAGGAAATAGCAATCAACTCCAGTATTCTTGCCTGGAATAATCTATGGACAGAGAGGAGCCTGATGGGCTACAGTTCAAGGGCTCGTAAAGGTTGGACATGACTGAGCACACACACACTTGAAACCTTGAAATAGGTGGAGTGCAGAGTAATTGTTAAGTGCACATTTTATTGTCCACTTTGTCTAGAAGAACAGGTTCAAGGGAATGAATCCTCTGATTCCTAGGAAGTATCTATTGATCTGGTTCCATGGTCAAGAATTTGGAAAGAGGCATATTGAGAGTTGGTGATGAGAAATTTTGAGAAAGGGGTATGTGAATAGACTTTTCAAAATGGGTTCGAGGCCTGAAAGTGAAAGTCACTCAGCTGTGTCTGACTTTTTGCGACCCCATGGACTGTAGCCCACCAGGCTCCTCTGTCATGGGATTCTCCAAGCAAGAATACTGGAGTGGGTTGCCATGCCCTCCTCCAGGGGATCTTCCCAACCCAGGGACCAAACCTGGGTCTCCCATATAACAGGCAGATTCTTCATTGTCTGAGCCACCAGGAAAGTAGTTTGAAGGCCTGAAAAATGTGACTAATGTATCATGGGATGTCTATTTAAAACATACTTCCTTCAGAAGACGGTCTAACTAGGGTAGAACAGCCAGCTATTAATGGTCTCACCTGTTCTGTGTTCCAGTCATGAGAGGAGACTATACCCTGCAGTCACTTCCCTAGATTCTATTTTTTCTAAAAATAATTTTATTCATTTGTTTATTAATTTTTGGCTGGACTGGGTCTTCATTGCTCTGCATGGACTTTCTCTAGTTGTAGTGAGCAGGGGCTACTCTTTGCTGTGGTGTGTGGTCTTCTCATTGCAGGGGCTTCTCTTGTTGTGACGCTTGGGCTCTAGGCATGTGGGCTTCAGGAGTTGCAGCACACAGGCTCAGTAGTTGCAGCTTGTGGGCTGGAGAGCAAGGGCTCAGTAGCTGTGGCACACATGTTTAGTTGATCCACAGCATGTGGGATCTTTCCAGAGCCAGGGATCGAACCAGTATCCCCTGCATTGGCAGGCAGATTCTTATCCACTGCACCACCAGGGAAGTTGTCCCTGGATTCCTGATGAGAACAAGATAGCCCATTTGATGGATGGTGATCATCCTGCTTCCCCAGGCAGTCCATTGCTTTCTCAGTGGAGTCGTGGGGAAGGAGGTCATCACAGGCTCTCCCATCACTGACTGATGAGGCCACTTCTATAGCCAAGGGCCCAATGTGACACCAGGAAAAAGACAGATCTCACACCCATCACAGTTCAAAAAAACAGCCAGAAACAAGTCAGTGGAAGTTGCATTTCCTTGAAGCCCTAAATTGCAGCAATTCATCCTTGCTAAAATAGAGACTAGTTTTCCATGTTAAGGTGTTGGAAGATGTTTTCTTTCTCTTTTCCTCTTTTTCCCATCCTCTTAAATATAGAAAATGTAGTGGGTGGCTAAATTTAACTGGTATTCTATATGCTGAAAGATAATGTAGTGTCATGATAGAACTAGAAATGGAATGATATATGATCTTTGTCTCAGTAAGCATCTGATGAAGTTAGCAATACAAGACAAATGAAAAAAAGAACATAATGATAAAAAGGCATAAGGATGCAGGAAGGATGCTCGTGAAATACTTGCCTCCAAAAGGAGAGCTTACTGAGGATCTGAGAGCTCTAGAAAGGGCCAATGGGCAGGTACAACCACCTGAGATTCAGGGATGCTGACATGGACAGGATGAAGCCAGGCAACAGCCATGAGGAGGGGGAGCTGCAAGCAGCTACAGGCCAGGAGAAGCGAGGAAAATGCATGGGTGACTGTGTGCAAAACCAAACTTTGGGTGGGTGAGTGTCCATCTGGATCAGACTCAACTCTAAGATCCAGAATGTCCCTATCTTTTCTTTGTGCAGGAAGTATGTTCGCAAAATCATCATGTTGTCTGAAACATGCTTCTAACAGACTTTAAAAATGCATTCTTTCCTTTTCTGCACTCTAATTACACATACTCTGTTTCAAGTCCTCTAGATTTCTAAGGAAACTGTCTTTGTCATTCTCAGCTGCTAATACTCTTTCATAAAGGGAAGGTTTTATTTGAATCTAATAGAAATGTGAAAGAACAAACAATAATGTTCTGCTTTCCATTGCGCTTCTTTTCATCCAAAGTTCTTAAAGCTCTTTGAAAATATTAATTATATCTCTGAATAGCTGTAATATAATATGACTGTACCATCATCTCTTTTTTTTAACCAATGAGAATAAACCACAGAGCAATATAACTATTGACTCAAGTCAATGAGGTCCCAGAATCCAGGCTAAAAGCCAATTATCATTTTATAAACCAGGATGTAAAAAAGAAAAGGAACTAAGGAGATAGGTCTTTCAGATTGAAAGAAGCAGAGTCTTTTCTCCTTCTTAAACACAGAAAATGTATTCAATTTTCAGTGCTTTTATCATCTGTGAAATACACATAAGTTTGAATGACTGTAAGATGCCAGTACATCACTTAGACACTTTGAAGGAGGGCAGAAAGGGAAGTTTTCCTATTTTCCAAAATTATTTTTCTTCTGCTGACAAGCGCTTTTACCAACAAGACAAATTTTGGCAAGATTCTTTTTCCCCAGTAAAAAGGAAATGAGCCTCATTTGCCTGAACTAGAAACACAAATGGTCTCTTTTGCCATTACTTCTAGCTAGAATTTTAAGTCAGCTCACACCCTCCAATTTCCAAGGGTACTGATAGAGGATTTAAAGTTCCAAGTCCACTATGGAAAGGTTTCGTTTGCACCCAGAGTCCCTGAGTTTTAATCCAGCTTTGTTTACAGAGCTCTCTTGAGTTTCCAGAACAGCGTTTCATGGTTGGCAGAAGGCGGCAGGGCAGATAAACTTTCAGCTATAACATTTTCTTCCTGGCAATTTCAGTGTTAAATTATAAGCAAACAAGCTCTCTTTAAAATAAAGAACTCTACCAAAGTGACCACTTAATTAAGGGCATTCAAATCCCTTGATGCCTTGGCTAATTCACCTGTACCCTTTTGTGACCTAAAATAAGCCATTTAATCCAAAACATGAGATTTTTTTTTTTCCCCTGGGCCAACGAAGGCACAATTTGTCACTCAGATCATTTAGTGCCACATATTGCTATAAGTCTCCCTAAGGCAGTGCAAAGTCACAGTTATGACATTTAGGGTGTCTGGGTAGCCAATTTTAATGAGGAATAAATAATTTCTCCTGTTTGGCTAATACCTGTTGGTGTAGAAAGGTAATCCAAATGTCACTGCTCCATCCCTTTCTTGTAGGAAAAGAATAATGGACAACATCTGCTTTGAATGTGTTCCTGGGGGCGAGGGGAGACCCAAGGTCTCTTTTCTAATCAAAAATGATCTCCGAGAACTGAGAGAGTTATGGACAGTCACAGTGTCGCTAAAAAAAAAAAAAAGAAAGGAAAAGCCCAGGAAGTTCCGGGAATATAATAAAAGACTGCGCCAGTATTATTGCTTACATGTGTGCACATCTGCTTAGAAAGCTAGAAAAGTACCCAGAGGAAAAAAACATGTACAACAAATGTGTTTACTGCTACTCTTAATCAATAGTGGCGATAATTTAGATACAGTTTTGGTTCCTTCCAGCTTTTGCTTTCTTCACAGCACTGGTGGAAAGCTGAGTGGGATGCTCAAAAATGGATGAATTGACAACCTAGGCCCTGTAAAGTACTCTAAGCTGCATCTTCTCCAGGTTGCCTTTGTGTCATGCTCAGCATCTGTGATGCCGCGGCACATGGGATTAGAGCCTGACCCCCACCCCCACCTGCACCAGCTTGCTCCACTGGAAGCCAGACTTCTGCCATTGATCAGAAACTTGTTTTTGTTTGTTTGTTTGTTTTCTCTTGGCTTCTTCCTTTGCTGAAATGTCTGGATATTTAGTTTTGCTCCTTTCAAGAGCATACACCCAGATTTCTCTAGATTCAGAAACAGCAAAGTCAACTCAGTTACAAAATGAAGGAGCATAACGGTGACATTTGCTTTTTCTTGTGTTTTTCATTTGGCCATTCCCTGTACAAATGGACCAATGTCCAAACAAATCATAACAGGGCCTTCTTCTAAATACTCAGTCACCAACTATAATATCCAGCCATCCTTAGGAAAAATACATATTACATATGCAAAGGGAAAGCTGAGACGTGGTCAGTTGTTTCAGCTGATAAGGAATTAACAAGAAAAAAATGAAAAGAGCTTTGTTCTTTCCTCTTTACTTTAGATTCCATTATTCATTGAGGAGGATTTCCTTGGTAGCTCAGTGATAAAGTATCTGCCGGCCAAGCAGAAGACACCGGTTTGATCCCTGGGTTGACAAGATCTCCTGGAGAAGGAAATGGCAACCCACTCTAGTATTCTTGCCTGGGAAGTCCCATGGACAGAGAAGCCTGGAGGGCTACAGTCTATGGGATCGCAAAGAATCAGACATGACTTAGTGACTAAATTACTACCATCAATAAAGCTCAACAACAACAAAAATCACACTTTCCTTAAACAGCCTCAAATCCCACGACCTCTACTCATAAGGAAAAAAATAAGTATCTGATAAAATGGGATTCTCCAGGCAAGAATACTGGAGTGAGTATTTTTCCCATATCCTCTGGGAATCTTCCTGACCTGAGGATCAAACCCATATCTATTGCATCTTCTGCACTGGTAGGCAAATTCTTTATTACTGAGCCACCTGGGAAGCCCAAAGTAAAAATAAGCATGGGTGAAAAAATGAAAATATGACATCACTTCAGTCTCATCTTAAATCAGGTTGCACGTCCTTTGAGAAGTCCATGTAGCACGCCAATACATACTCACATTCACAGATGTCCTTTACATTTTGAAATTCTGTCCTTGGCTGTTCTGAGAAGGGTGTGTGGACAAATTTAGGGACCTTTTCACTATCATCTAGGAACTGCACGAGTTGATGTAAAATCCAACCTCAGATGTTCTTAGTTTTTTGATTCGTTTAGTTGTTATTTTTTATTTTTCCTTTCCCTCCTCATCATGGCAACATGTTATAATGAACAGAGCATGAGCTTTGGAATAAGGCAGGCCGGAGTTCAGAACTCTGTTCCATCTCTGAGATATAAGCCAGTTACTTACCCTCTTAGGTTGTTTCTGCACTCACAAAATAAGAGAAGCTCTTGTGCTTCAAACTCTCAGTCATGTCTGACTCTTTGTGACCCCATGGACTGTAGCCCACAGGGCTCCTCTGTCCATAGAATTCTCCAGGCAAAAATACTAGAATGGGTAGCCAATGCCTTCTCCAGGGGATCTTCCAGACACAGAGGTGGAACCTGGATCTCTCACATTTCAGGCAGATTCTTTACCCCATGAGCCACAAACGAAACCCTACAAGTTCTAAACTGAAGTCTTATTATTATTTGAGAACATCATCATATACTTTCTGGTGTCCAAGTCCAGGTAACCCTACGCCAACTGAGGCAGTACTGTCTCCAAACTGACATGAAAAGTGTATTTTAGGACCCCAGCTGTGACAATCCTGGGCACATTGCAATCAACCACATGATGCTGGACCACATATGGGAAATGTTGATTTTGAGGCACTGGGACAGTGAAGGATCACCAAAGGCTGACATGCATCATCCATGTGAATTTCCATTTGATTAGCAACCAATTTCCTTACAAAGAAGAAGAAGTTTGACTGGTTCCCAGGCAGAGATGGGATCTTGCCCCTCTCTGTCCCAACCTAGCCTGGCTCTACACTGTCAATTCTGACATCTTTATACCTAAGCAGGGCCCATCCTGAGAGAAGACCCCAGCATCAGTGTGGATGTAACTTCTGCTCCTACTCCTCTAGGAAGTCTCCAGAATGGGAAGATTGTCACAGAATGATCATCAAGTGGGTGCATGGAGCAGCCTTGAATAAACACAGGATGAAACACTCTTCACTTGATAGAAGAGCTGAACATAAAGTAAGTGGCCACATGTCCTTTGGGGGAAGAACTAAGATGAAATTACTATGTACAATTGCCTTGTTGTTTTAATGTAATTTTCACTGAAATTCACCTTCTCCTTTAGTCAGTGGTTCTGAGTATGAAAATTAAGAGACTTTGACTTTATTTGAGGCTACTGCTTTCAGCCATAAAGAAGACTGAGTGCCAAAGAATTGAAGCTTTAGAAATGTGGTACTGGAGAAGACTCTTGAGAGTCTCTTGTACAGCAAGGAGATAAAACCAGCCAATCCTAAAGGAACTCAATCCTACATGTTCATTGGAAGGACTGATGCTGAAGCTCCAATACTCTGGCCACCTGATGCAAAGAGCTAACTCACTGGAAAAGACCTTGATGCTGGGAAAGTTTGAGGGCAGGAGGAGAAGGGAGCAACAAGGATGAGATGGTTGGATGGTATCATCAACTCAATGGACATGAGTCTGAGCAAATCCTGGGAGATTGTGAAGGACAGAGGAGCCTGGTATGCTGCAGACCACAGGTCTCAAAGAGTAGGAGACGACTTAATGACTGAACAAAAACTGCTTTCCAGCTTTCTGGTCTCCCATTTTATATTTATATATATATATATATATATATATATTTTTTTTATATATATTTTTTTTTTTTTTTTTTTTTAAAAAATATGAGTTGAGTAATATCCTTGTTGGCTATCAGTCTTGCCCTCCTAAAAGCACAGTGTACTCTTAATCATTGCCATGATTCTCAGGTCCTGGGTGCCACTTTGATCTTGATGCTCATTTTGAAAACTGTAGTCACTTTACTGGAGAAGGCAATGGCAACCCACTCCAGTACTCTTGCCTGGAAAATCCCATGGGCGGAGGAGCTTGATAGGCTGCAGTCCATGGGGTAGCGAAGAGTTGGACACGACTGAGTGACTTCACTTTCATTTTTCACTTTCATGCATTGGAGATGGAAATGGCAACCCACTCCAGTGTTCTTGCCTGGAGAATCCCAGGGATGGTGGAGCCTGGTGGGCTGCCATCTGTGGGGTCGCACAGAGTCAGACACTACTGAAGTGACACAGCAGCAGCAGTCACTTTACTGCTGACAGATAACCACAGCCACCTGGCTTTTATTATACTTAGATCTTTTTATCCTCATTGCTCTCAGAGAGTCCTCTTCTGTAACAGCATCTCCTACCATCAGCCTTGGCTTATAGAGAACAGTCGTCCCTGACCTTTTCAACAATACTGGTATCCCTCTTTCCAATGCCTTCCTATGTAATTTAGTAAGTTGGTGGGTTTCCTGTCCTTATATAATATATCCACTTTTCCATGCCTATCTCTCTAACCACTGTCTGCCAGAACAGTGGTAGAAAATTTAAAGCAATGGAAAAAATCAATTAACTTAAAACCTGGTTCTTTGAATTGGTTAATAAAATTGATAAACTTTTAGCTAGCTTGATTAAGATAAAAAGACAAAACAATCAAATTACTAAAATCAGAAATAAAAAAAGACATTGCTATTGATCTTATAGAAATTAAAAAATATATAAAGGGATACTATGAACAATTGTATACTAATAAATTAGAAAAGCTTAGATGAAGTGGATCAGTTCCTAGAAAGACATAAACTACCAAAAATGACTCAAGAAGAAATAAATTAGTAATCAAAACACTATCCAAAAAGAAAAGTCTAGAGTCAGATGGCTTCACTGGTGAATTCTACCATACATTTAAGGAAGAATTAATATCAATGTTTCACAAATTTCTCCCCCCCTCCCAAAATAAGAGAGGTGGGAACACTTTCCAACCTATTTTATGAGGCAGTATTTCCCTGACACCAAAACGAGACAAAGATACTACAAGAAAACCACACACCATATCTTTTTGTGAGTAGACACAGAAATCCTCAGTAAAATAGTAGCAAGCTAAATCCAGCAACGTAGTAAAAATATTATACACCCTGACCAGATGGGATATATACCAGAAGTGCAAGATTGGTTGAAAATCTGGAAATCAATTAATGAAATATACTGTATCAGTTAAAAAAAACCAAAACTATATTTCAATAGATCAACAAAAAGCATTTGACAAAATCCAACCCCTTTTCATGACGAAAACCCTTAACTAACTAAAACTAGAATGGAACTTTCTCAACCTGACAAAGGACATGTAGGAAAAACCCAGGGTTAATATCATACTTAATGGAGAAAGACTGGACATTTTCCTTGAAGATCATGATGAAGACAGGAGGTCCACTCTCGCTCTTGTTATTCAACTTTGTACCTGTGCCTCTAGCCAGGGCAATTTGGCAAGGAAAAGGAATTAAAGCATCCAGACTAGGAAGCAACATGGCATTTCCAGATAACATGTTCTTTACATAGAAAATCCTAAAAAAAACCCACTAAGAAGCTAGTAAAACTAACAAATATGTTCAGTAAGCTTGCAAGGTACAAGGTCAAGATACAAAAATGAATTGTATTTCTACACCCTAGCAACAAACAATCCAAAAATAAAATTTAAAAACAATCCCATTTACAAAAACATCAAAAAGAATAAAATACTTAAGAATAAATTTAACAAAGAATTTAAAAACTTATACTCTGAAAACTACAAAATATTGTTGAAGGAAACTTTAAAAGATCTGAAAAGTGCCCCATGTTCACAGATCAGCTGACTTAATATCATTAACATGAAAGCCTTCGCTAGTTTATCTATAGATTCAGTGCAATCTTGATGAGAATTCCCAGTGGATTTTTTTTTATAGAAATTGAAAAGCTGACTCTAAATTTTTTTAATGTAATTGCAAGGGACCCAGAATAGCCAAAGCAGGTTTGAAACAGCAGAATCAAATTGGAGGAAACACATCTGAGAATGTCAAAACTTCATGCAAAGGAATGGTAAACAAAACAGTATGATATGGACATAAAGACAGATATTAAATCAAAGGAATAGAATTGAGCATTCAGAAGTAAAGCCATGTGTTTGATGAATGGTGCCAAGACCAGGTAAGGAAATGGAGAACGAATCTGCTACATGATATAAAAATAGGTCAGATAAACCCGGCAATAGGCAACAAGAAAATGATTTCATAGTTGTGACCAGCTCTGGGCTCAGTTTCATCCACTTGGAATTTCAGCAGGACATTCTAAGATGGCAACGAGTCCCAACTTGACTAGAGCTGGCACACTGTCTCTATGTGGCAGGCACTCATGCCTTTTCACTACTGTGCATGCTAAATCACTTCAGTTGTGTCCAACTCTTTGCAACCCTATGGACTGTAGCCCTCTGGGCTTCTCTGTCCATGGGATTCTCCAGGCAAGAAAACTGGAGTGGGTTGCCATGCCCTCCTCCAAGGGATCTTCCTGACCCAGGGATTGAACTCACATCTCATTACGTCCCCTACAATGCAGGAGGATTCTTAACCACAAGCACCACCTGGGAAGCCCCTTATCACAAGCAAAATGTACCAGTTATTTTGGTTTATTGGAGGCAAAGGATAATATTCTCCACCTGGCCTTCTGGATGATGAAGAAACCATGTCTCCTCACTTTGGCATCAGTCTATGAGAAGTGAGACTCCCTGAAGAAGAAAGGATGGTAGGAATAGCCTAAGTCTTCCTGAGGATAAAAGAAACAACCAAGCTCATCACTTCCCTAGTTAACTAAGTCCTAATCAACAAGTAAATAGCCCCTCTTTCAGAACTGTGGCCTTGTCTTGCCTTCAGTCAAGACAACTTTATCTCTCTAGAAACAGAAGGCACAGCAGCCCCTCCTGCAATCTCTTAGCCTCTCAGCTGAGGTTCTGTGTCAGAAAATTCTCTTGTTTTAATCAGCAAAAGAGCTGTCTTTCTTCTGCTGTTAACCATGATCGTTTGGCACTGTTTAAACTCAATATTGTTTTTATGATATTTAGGAAATAAGATAAAGAGAAGGATCAAATTGTGCAGAGAAGCAGAAAGTGATTTTTACTTTAAAACTCTCAATGTTCATCCTACTTTCCCTGGGAGGGTTTAATTCCAAAGTGCCACTTGGTTATTTTCCAGTAGAAAAAAATGACAGCAGCCTGTCTGAGCAGAAAAAGGAAACAAGCTACAATAATATATCACCTCCCCTGCCCCCAGATTTCTGCCTGCCTTCCTCCTCCAAGGACGACTGCCCAAGAAGCTAACAGGGGAGGGCATTTGTGGTTAAAAGGTACTCTTATAGTTCATAATAAGCATTCTTTACATTCTTCACATTTTAAAAGTCAGGACTGGGGATAGACCAAAGAGAGAGAGCTGCCCTTTTATTACATAGGGTGAGTTATAATGGACAAGGCAAAAAAACAAGAGAATTTCTGTGTCATTTTTTACCTTACTTCTCCATGGACCAGTCAATTTTAGTCCAATGACCAGTACACAGACCACATGTAGGAGGCGGAAGCCATCCAAATAAAGAAGAAAAGTGGATCCAGAATTTCAGCAATTTAAATTGCTCTCACACTACTGTGCATCAAATAGACAGCTAGGGAGAAGCTGCTGTATGGCACAGGGACCTCAAGTCGGTACTCTGTGATGACCTAGAGGGGTGGGATGAGTATGGGGTGGGAGGGAGGCTCCAGAGAAAGGGGATATATGTATACTTACAGCTAATTCACTTTGTTGTAACAGCAGAAACCAATATTATAAAGCAATTATCATCCAATTTGTTTTCTTGGGCTCCAAAATTACTGTGAATGGTGATTTCAGCCATGAAATTAAAAGACGCCTGTTCCTTAGAGGCTATGACAAGCCTAGACAGCATATTAGAAAGCAGAGACATCACTTTGCTGATAAAAGTCCATATATAGTTAAAGCTATGGCTGGATGGCATCACTGAATCGATGGACATGAGTTTGAGTAGGCTCCAGGAGTTGCTGATGGACAGGGAAGACTGGTGTGCTGCAGTCCATGGCGTCACAAAGAGTCAGAAACAACTGAGCGACTGAACTGAGCTGAACTTATGGTGTTTTTAGTAGTCACATATGAATGGACCATAAGAAGGCTGAGTGCTAAAGAACTGATGTCTTTGAACTGTGGTGTTGGGTAAGACTCTTGAGAGTCCCTTGGATGGCAAGGAGATCAAACCAGTCATTCCTAAAGAAAATTAACCTTGAATATTAATTAGAAGGAATGATGCTGAAGCTGAAGTTCCAATACTTTGGCCACCTGATACACAGAACTGACTCATTGGATAAGCGCCCTGATGCTAGGAAAGATTGAGGGAAAGAGAAAAGGGGTGACAGAGGATGAGATGGTTGAAAGGTATCATCAGCTCAATGGACATGACTTTGAACAAACTCCAGGAGACAGCAAAGGGCAGGGAAGCCTGGCATGCTTCAGTCCATGGGGTCGAAGAGTTGGACACAACTGAATGACTGAACAAAAACAACAAAAAGAAAGATACTGTAATTTTTAGATTTCTAAAATGAAAACTGTAAAAATAAATAAATAAAATGCCCTCAAGTCAATAGGCAGAAATGGTTGGAGGTTTGTAAGGTTCTGCCAGTTAGTAGTTTAGAAAACTCAGAGAGACTGTGGGAAGCACTCTTAAATCTGACACTATCAGGTCACTAATAGAAGAATCCCAGACTTCTTTAAAATGTAATCAAATGATCAATGTGTCAAAACTAAAGAGACGGGGAGGAGCAAAATAATGAAGACCAAGGAGATGGTTTTCAATCCCACTCTGTCTAGCCTCCAGGAAGTGGAAAATAATAGTGATATTTTGTCCCCAGAAAGTTCCTTATATTAGCCTTTCAAATAAAATCTTAGTACTAGATTTTATGATGACAGAGTACTGTCAGAGGTAAGTTGTTGGTGCCCTGAATTCCATGGTAGGCACAAAAATATGGCCTTGAGGGCAGACTGGGAAGATTCTGCCTGCTCTGCAGAGCACATACTTAGCTGGTCCCTTTCTTTCCTTTATCCCAAGATTTGGTGTAAGAGATACCACAGTGAGGGGTTCACTTATAATCTGCCAAATACAACTAAGCCTCCAGTTGATTGGTTCACATCTCATCACCCCAAACCCCAGCCACCCTGGCCCATCAGCCCAGGTGTGTGAGCTGCCACCAGTGCTTGGGAACTAAGGGCACAGTGTGGGAGGCTTTTGCACACTTTGAGATGCCTATCAGAAGACAGGAGTTCCTAGATACCCTGGGTACCAGGTGAGTGGGGTAAAGTGAGTGCTTGAGTATACACAAGTCCTGATCAGCAGGACAGCTGGCAAGACTGATGGTCAAGAGCACAGACCTTGGAGACAGACTCTTCTGGGTTTGAATCTCTGCTGGGTGGTTTGTAAGTTCTGTGCTCAGAAACTCCCATGTCCAGCTTCTCTGCACCACTGTCCTGCACATACAAAATGGGGGAAATAGACTCTACCTCACAAATCTATTTTGAACAGTAAACATGACATTGTATATAAAAGCACAGTATCAGGCATGACCCTAACGCAAGTGTGCATGCTGTCACTTCAGTCGCATCCGACTCTTTGTGATCCTGTAGACTAGCCTGCCAGGCTCCTGTGTCCATGGGATTTTCCAGACAAGAATACTGGAGTGGGGTGTCATGCCCTCCTCCAGGGGATCTTCCCAGTCCTGGGATTGAACCCGCATCTCTTGTGTCTCCTGTATTGTCAGCTGGGTTCTTTACCACTAGTGCCACCTGGGAAGCCCCTGACCCTTAGTAGATGTTCAATAATTATTATTACCATGACAATCCCATTTTACAGGGGACATTATTTTTAAATTTTTCCCAATCTTCCTGTTCTACATTCTTTTCTCTGAAGCACCTTCTAGTTTTTAAATGGTTTAAATATACAAAAGTTAAGGATTCCTCCAGGAGGCAGAAGGCCTGCTGCCCTTCACACCTGACAAAGTTCCCCTTTTGGTGTCCTCCTGCTTCAACCATCCATGCAAGGTTTCTGGCCTAAAACTCTCAGATCGGATTTGAAGAGAAAAGTTAAAGGAATTTATCCCCTTCCTTTTAAAACTTAGGAAGATGAATTGCTAATTCGTTCTCTGAGGAAATAAGGCAAAGTATGTTCAGTAATTACTTGGAGGACAAAGCATGCTTGTCAGATTAGGAAGAGCAGATGTTCTCTTGGAGGAGTGGCAAAAGAAAACTGGGGAGGGAGAAACAAGATAAAGAAGAGCAGGGCTGTCAGTCGGGAGAGAACGCAGGGGCAGCGTGAACCTGCTTCAGTGCTTATCCATCAAAGGGCACCTTCCAGAATGTCAGCCTTCCACATGGTCTCCCCTCCCATGACTGCCTCTGCACTTTGTCCCCGGACTCTGCGTGCAGGAGTTCTTTAAATCCTAACCTTGGAGAAAAACACTGCAACTCTGAGCTCAATGTATTTGACTGCCATGCACTGCACTGGGGCCTTAGCTCCTGACATCGGACTCAGCTAAATTGCAAAATCTTCTCTTTTTCATGCTTGTGCTCAGTCATGTTCGACTCTTGGCAACTCCACAGACTGTAGCCCGTCAGGTTCCTCTGTTCATGGGTTTCTCCAGGCATGAATCCTGGAGTGGGTTGCCATTTCCTCTTCCAGGGAATCTTCCTGACCCAGGGATTGAACCCATGTCTCCTGCAATGGCTGGCAGATTCTTTACCAATGAGCCAAGTTTTTACCACTTCCCAAGCTGAAAAATAAAGTCCCACAAAGCCCCACTCTGGGGGATCAAACCCTTAAATGAACACATTTGGGTATTGTTTTGCTCATGTAGAGAAATTACATAACTAAAATAGGAGAGAAGATGAAATACGGGTGGGCAAAAATTTTAAGAAGTGCCCATCTCACACATCTGGCATATTTAATCTTCATAAAATGCTAAAGTTGAGATGGTTTCCTACATTTTACAGACTTGACAGAGGCTCAATGCAGACTCATCAAGAAGAAAAGGTGGTGGTTTGGTGGTGGTTTAGTCACTAAGTTGTGTCCAACTCTTGTCACCCCATGGACTGTAGCCCACCAGACTCCTCTGTCCATGGGATTCTCCAGGCAAGAATACTGGAGTGGGTTGCCCTTTCCTTCTCCAGGGAATCTTCCCAACCCAGGAATCAAACTCAGGTCTCCTGCACTGCAGGCAGATTCTTTACTAAAGGGAAGAAAAAAAGGAGAGGTCTCCAATGAATAAAATCAGAAATGAAAAAGAAGTTAAAACTGATAGTATAGAAATATGAAAGATCTAAGAAACTTTTATGAACAACTATGTGCCAACAAATGGACAGCCTAGAAGAAATGGACAAATTCATAGAAAAGTACAATCTCCTAAGGCTAAAAAGAAGGAAATGTGAACAATTAACAGTAATAAAATTGAATTAGTAATTTAAAAATTTCCAACAAGCAAAAGCCCAGGACCTGATGGTTTCATGGGTGAATTCTACCAAACATTTCAAAAAGTTAATGCTGATTCTTCTAAAACTATTCCAAAAAATTATGGAGAAAGGAATACTTCCAAATTCATTATATGAATCCAACATCACCTTGGTTCCAAAATTAGACAAAGATATCACACACATGCACACAAAAATTATAGGCCATTATCACTGAAGGACATGATGCAAAAATCTTCAACAAAGTACTAGCAAACAAATCCAGCAATACATGAAAAGGATCACACATCATAATCAAGTGGGATTTATCCCAGCCCTGTAAGAATTTTTCAGTATCGGCAAATCAATCAATGTGATATACCACATTAGCTAATTAAAGATTTTTCAAAAATGATCATTTCAACAGATACAAAAAAGCTTTTAATAAAATTCAACATCTGTTTATGATAAAAACTCTCCAGAAAGTAGGCATAGAGGGAACATACTTCAGCATAATAAAGGCTACATACAACAAACATGCAGCTAACATCATATTCAATGGTGAAAAGCTGAAAGCAGTTCCTCTAAGATCAGGAACAAGACAAGGATATCCACTGTTACCACTTTTATTCAACATAGTTTTGGAAGTCCTAGCCACAGTCATCAGAGAAGTAAAAGAAATAAGAGGAATCCAAATTGGAAAGGATGATGTAAAACTGTCACTGTTTGCAGATAACACGACACTATGCATAGAAAATCCTAAGTATGCCACCAGAAAACTACTATAGCTCATCAATGAATTCAGTAAAGTGGCAGCACACAAAATTAATATGCTTAAATCTGTTGCATTTCTATACATAAACAATGAACTATCAGAAAGAGAAAGCAAAGAAACAATACCACTTACCATCACATCAAAACAAAGTATTTAGGATTAAACCTGCCTAAGGAAGCAAAAGGTCTACACTCAAACACTATAAGAGACTGATGAAAGAAATTGAAGACAACACAAACATTTGGAAAAATATACTGTGTTCTTGGATTTGAAGAACAAATATTGTTAAAATTACCATGCTATCCAATGCAATCTACAGATTCAGTGCAATCCTATGAAAATGCCAATGACATTTTTCATAGAACTAGAACAGATAATTTTAAAATTTGTATAGAAATATAAAAGATCCAAAATAGCCCAAACACTTTTGAGAGAGAAGGCTAGAGCTGAAGGAATCATGCGCCTTGTCTTCAGACTATACTACAAAGCTACAGTAATCAAAGCAGTATGTTACTGGCACAGAAACAGACATATAGATCAATGTAACAGGATAGAGAGCATAGACGCAAACCCATACACTTATGGCTAATTAATCTATGAAAAAGGAGGCAAAAACATACAATGGAGTAAAGACAGTCTCTTGAATAAGTGATGCTGGAAAAACTGGACAGTCACATGCAAAGCAATGAGATTAGAGCATTTCTTCACACCATATAAAAAAATGAACTCAAAATAGATTAAAAACCTAAATGTAAGACCAAATACTATAAAACTCCCAGAGGAAAACATGGGCAGAAAATTTCTGCACATAAGTTACAGTATTATCTTTTCAGATCTGTCTCCTAAAGTAGAGGAAATAAAAACAAAAATAAACAAATGAGACCTAATTATACTTGAAAGCTTTTGCATAGCAAAGGACATCATCAACAAAACAAAAAGGCAACCCACTGAGTGGGAAAAAATATCTCAAATGATATGACCAATAAGGGATTAATATTCAAGGTGTACAAACAGCTTGTAAAATTCAACATTAAAAAAAAAAAGACAACAAATTGCCCAGAATAGGCAGAATAACTGCATAGACACTTCTCTGAAGAGGAAATGCAAATGGTCATTAGGCACATGAAAAGATGCTCAACATTGTCAGTCATCAGGAAATGCAAATCAAAACCACAAGGAGATATCACTTCACACCTGTCAAAATAGCTATCATCAAAAGAATACAAATAGCAAATGTTGACAAGGATATGGAGAAAAGGAACCCTTGTAAACTGCTGGTGGGAATGTGAATTGATAGAGCCGCTATGGAAAACAGTATGGAAGTTTCTCAAAAACTAAAACTACTATATGACCCAGGAGTTCTAATTCTCCTCAAAAACACTAATTCAAAAAGATACATGCACCCCAATGTTCATAGCAGCATTATTTACAGCTGCCAAGATATGGAAACAATCTAAGTGTCCATCAATGAATGAATGGATAAAGAAGAATGGTATGTGTGTGTGTGTATATATACACACACATACATATCATGGATTACTACTCAGCCATAGAAAACAATGAAATTTTGCCTTTTGCAGCAACATGGGTGGACTTGGAGGGTACTGAGCTAAGTGAAATAAGTCAGACAGAGAAGGAAAAATAATGTATATGATATGATTTATATTGGAATCTAAATAATACAACAAACTAGTGAATAAAACAAAAAGAAGCAGACCCACAGATAAAGACAACAAACTAGTGATTACCTTTACAGAAACGCAAAGAGGAGCAATATAGGGGTGAGGGAGTGGAAAATACGAATTATTCGGTGTAAGATAATTAAGGAAGTATTGTGCAACAAGGAGAATAAAGCAAATGTTTTGTAATAACTATAAATGGAGTGTAACCCTTAAAAACTGCTTTAAATTTTTAATTAAATAATACTTTTAAAGAAAGAAGAATGAAAGATAACTGACCAAGAGGTAAAGCCAGGCTTCAAATGCCAGACACTAAATCCTATGTGGTACTGTCACCTCACTGATTTGCCTCCCTGTGGTATGACCACAAACTGGGTATTTTTAGTCTGTTTCTAGCATTCTTATCAGCTGTTTCTCACTTATTAAGTTTAAAGATTGGAATAAATCCAGGTTACTTCACAGCTCTGTCACTTATTAAAAGAGGGACCTTCCTCCAAGGGGGAGGCCTGAAGATAACAGGGTTCTTTCAATGTCTGGAGACACCCATCCCCCCTCATTCAGGACTGGAGACAAAGCTGAGGTCCGTGGGGAGCTGGTCATGGGCTGAGAAACCAGGCAAGTGTGAATTCTAATCCTGGTGCTGACATTGACTTCCTCCTAATCCTCGCAGGCACTTTGTTTCTGGAGTTTCCATCTCTGCAACAAGGTTAGTAAGACTCATCAATCTCCCAGGAGGTGTTCACGTCTGCCTCGTGTTTGCAAGGAGCTAAAAACCTCATTTCTGGGGGCTTGTGGCAGTTTTACACGGAGGAACCCTTAGAAACAAAAATCAGGAATGCCAGAAGGCAAGTCATTGAAAACTGCATTAAAAAAAAAAAACAGATGTGAGCCTGCTCGAGGATCTCTAATCTAAAACCCATTTTAAGAAGCAGTCATTCCATTATTTGTTCAGCTATCAGGGGAAAAATTTCTATGGCTAAAGTTCAACCTAGGAGAAGGCTCATAAGGGAAGATTTCTAGGATAATAGCAGACATTTTGGAGTTCACACTCACAGAAGCAGTGTGATCTAATCTGTTTCTTCTTTTCAAAAATACTATCTCTATCAACAGAATGGAAAAGATTGAGAGCAGGAGGAGAAGGGGGGCAATAGAGGATGAGATGATTGGATAGTATCATCAACTCAATGGGCATGAGTTTGAACAAACTCTGGGAGACAGTGAGGGACAGGGAAGCCTGGTGTGCTGCAGTCCATGAGGTCACAAAGAGTCAGACACAACTGAGCAACTGAACAACAACCACCAACAGAATAATGGATGGAGTTGGAACACAGGATAATCAATTACACCCTCATTTAAATGGTTGATGCTCCACTCTGAAGAAACATTCTGGAAGAAATAGAATCATCCAAAAAGAAAGAAAAGAAATAGAAACATACAAAGAAACTTGTACAAGTGCTTTAAGTTTTAAAGGGATAGAAGTAGCCAAGCACTGCAGGAAATCCCCAGATTTTGTGCTTGTCTATGAGGTGAAACAATTTGCCAGGTGAGCTTTATCTTGGCATGCCTTTTGTAGATGGATATATACAAAACACGCACACATTCAGAGCATACAGCTTTCATCAAAAAGTTCTTCCTTGCCTGCTTATGATGGGTGCCTGCCATGGAAAGTGGGGAGAAAAGAATGGGTCGGCCAGCTGTGCTGTTTTTCGTCCATCCTGTACATCACAGGAAGAGAAATTTCCCTAAGGTCACCCTTCATACCTTCTGACTATCCTCAGAGGCTGATCACGTCTGCACGCCCTCTTAAGAGCAGGGAGACTCAGCGTTTCTTTTATGTAGGTCTTCCCTATAATTTTTTTTTTTCCTCCTACCTGAACTGAATCTCCAACTGCCTTTCGCAGGATGCGATAAATCAGGGACTTCTGTTTCCCACCCGGACTCCATTCTGCCATCACAGTCACTATACAACCCACAGAGTTAAGCAAACAAAAGAATTTTTCATTTTCTCTTTCATTCAGTAAGGCTCCATTTTCTGTCACCCTCCAACCTTTTGACCTGTGTCCTAATGGTGCCGGTCACTTAGGGGCAGAAGTTCAGCGGTGGGTTAAGTCTGGGTGTGTTTACGTGCAGGAGAGGGTGTATGAGTGCTCACTTCCTGTTGTCTGTGCGTTGCACACTGCCCTTGCTCTCCCAGCGCCCTGAGATCCCACCTGCTGAGTGAGCCCCTTCCCCTGCAAGACCAGTTGAAAAGAAAAAAAAAAAAAAAGGGTTGTTTTCCCTTTTCTTTCCCTCCAGTCACCAAACCCTTTTGTCTTTGCTGCAGCTGAGATGACATGAGCCAGTCTTACCTTGAAAGGTTAAGGGAATAGGTGCTGTAACACTGACTATTCCATTTGGTTGTAAGGATTCCCCAGTTTGCATTTCCTAACATCACTGGATCCATGAATCCTGAAAATTGCATTAAAATGTGCTTGGGTTGCTGGCTTTTTTGTTTTCATTCTGAACTTTTATTTCATTTTGCAGGATACCTGATTAACAATGCTGTGACAGTTTCAGGTGGACAGCAAAGGGACTCAGCCAGACATATACATGTATCCATTCTCCCTCAAACTGCCCCCTCATCCAGGCTGCCACGTAACATTGAACAGAATTCCCTCTGCTATACAGTAGGTCCTTGTTGGTTATCCATTTCAAATATAGCAGCTTACACTGCTGTTTTAAGATGTTTGAAATGAGTGAGAAACTGCGTTCAATAACTGAAGCACCATGGGAACACATATGACGCGGGGAAAGTTCCGATTTAAATAAGTCACATAATTTCTCCTCTAGGATCCTTCTCTCCTGTGTGTGTACTCTTGCCACCTCATCTGCTACCACCCTACTCTGCCATCCTGCCATGCTGCTTCCAGGAGATAAACTCTCTGACAGCTACTGACATTTGGGTTAAACAACTAATGAATTTCTCAAAGCGTTGCTGTGTGAGAAATTCATTCTCCATTCATGCACTCATCCCATCCACATGTTTATCATTCAGCCATTCATCTTCCAGGCAGATCTGAGTTCTAGAGGGTGGACAGCTGTGAACCAAGAAATTCAGTATGGCTCCAGGACAAGGTACAACAAATGATAGGTGAAACTGGCCTGGAAAAGGACATGGTATTCATCAATCACCCAGTACACAGCCTGGCTTATATCTCTTATCTCCCCGAGACCGTCACGCCCATGCCTCATGAGCAAGCACTGTGTACACAGCATGGCGGTACCCTCCAGGGACCCCACTCTCTTGCATTCAACCGGCCCCTCAGAGATTCCACAGCAAGGATATTCAATTTGGTGGCTCTCCAGAAACACTGGTTTACTCTCCCTGCTGGTTTTCTCTTTCCCCTCCAAGTCTGTGTGACAGACTCTAAGAGCAAGAAAGGGAATGTAATTAACTACTTGACCTCTGCTTGGCTGCGTCGACAGAGGATATGTTATGCTTCCTTCCTTCTTTTCCGTTTTTGCCAGGATTCCAAGTTGTGTGTGTCCCTCGGCTGCTTGCACTCTTGTTTCATCTTCCCCCATATGGTGTGACAGATCTCTACCACAGACCATTATGGATGGGCTTCCCGGTGGGAAGACTGCCCTGCTGAGGCAGATTCATGATCACCATGGAGGAGAGCCACAGTCTGTTTTCCAGGGACCAAATCCGGATACTACTGAGGAAGATATTAAAAATAATAATAAAATACCTCTAGGCACTTAAGTGTGCAATGTTAGACTTTGCAATGCCAGCTGGTGATTAAATATGAAACACAGGAGGATTTATAATCCTTGAAATTTCATCTGAGCCCGTGTTGTCACAGAGGCCGTCTGACCATATGGTCCATCCTTCTTGCAAGGTTCCAAGAAACTCACCAGGGTGTTGAGCCCCCAAGGGTGAACTGCATTGTCTGTTTACTTCCTATGACAGCAAGAGATAAGATGCAATGGGATACTCCTATTCCATTTATTACTTTTCTTTGAATCTATGTGCTTGTCAGATATGAGTGGTTCTCCCTCTAAAATATGTGACCCTCTTTCCAAAATGGTTTAGCATTTCTTCCTGTAAGTCCTTCATCATGCAGCTGTTCCTTGTTCTTTATTTGAACTGTCACACTTTCCTTGCCTAGGATTTCTATCACTGTCCTCCTTGTAGTTTACTATAAGCATTTCCAGAATTTCATAGTGACTGTTTGACTCATCTCTAACTCAAGGATCTGTGACAACATATAAATATATGGGACATAGTTCTTCATATATGGCTTTGCTTCAACATCAGCAGGAAAATAAAGTCATTATGTTCCTCTCCCCCAAGGTTCTTCTATATCAGTGTTTGGAACTTAGAGAGACGTCTCATTCAAGATATAAATGGCAAACCTACGGTATTTAGGAGATACTATATAAAAATCAACATGTTAAATTTTAGATACAAAAAGCCATCATGGATCTTTGAACAGAGATATTGAAAAGGAAGATAATGGCCAGCCTGGCAAAGAGTAAGCTACCTTCAGTTGGATTACATAAGTGTTGCCCCAAAATGGATCTATGTAGAGTTAGAGGTACTTTTAGCAAAAAAAAAAAAAGTTTTGAAGGAGCAGGAAAAAGATGGGAGATTTAAGGTCAAAGTCATGGACAGTAACCTAAACAATTCACAAAACTGAAAGCAAAAGAGGAAAGTGAAAACTATCATTAATGCATTTTGAATAAGTACTTGTTGTTTAATTTGCTATTTGAAAACTAAGTTTACCATGCATGTGTGTGCTTAGTTGCTTAGTTGTGTTGACTCTTTGCGACTCCATGAACTGCAGCCCACCAGCTTTCTCTGTCCATGGAATTCTCCAGGCGAGAATACTAGAGTGCGTTGCCATTCCCTTCTCCAGGGGATCTTCTTGACCTGGGGATCCAACCTGTGTCTCCTGCATTGCAGGCGAATTCTTTACTATCTAAGCCACCAGAGAAACCCAAGTTTCTCATAAGAGAGACTATATTCAGGTCAGAAAGGGCATAAGTAGGGGGAAAAAAGGTTTATATACTTCAGAAATCCAAAAGAGGAGTCCAGTTAGGATAGAAAGGTAGAAACAGAGTTAGCTAGTTATACCCCATGACTATACTTCAATGGTCAGATCTCAGCAGCTAGATGGATGGCTATATATGTGTTCAGTCACTCGGTCATGTCCAACTCTTTGTGACCCTTTGGACTGTAGCCCATCAGGATACCATGTCCATGGGATTTCTCAGGCAAGAATACAGCAGTGGGTTGCCATTTCCTCCTCCAAGGGATCTTCCTGACCAAGGGATTGAACCCACATCTCCTGCGTCTCCTGCATTGCAGGCTGATTGTTTACCTGCTGAACCATCGAGCAAGATGAATGGCTCTACATCACCATTAAACACACAGACTCAAGCCAAACTCACTGAAATAAAAGACTGGCTCTGCCATTTACTAGCTGGGCAGTTCAGACAGTTTGCTTGACCCCTCCATGCCTCAGTTTCTGCTTCTGTAAAATGGTGATGATAATGGTATTAACCCATGAATTGATTGATTATGAGAACTAAAGAAATATGTTAAAAATAATATTTATACATATATATGATTTTTAACAGTTTCTGACACATAGTAAGCACTGCATAAGGCTTAGTTGCTTATGCAACTAAGTTGTGTCACTATTGGACAGAACTAAGAAGTAAGAAGGTACTTAACTCTTTGGACCTCTGTCTAGACAGCTGACTTAGGGCATAGCAATAAAACTCTTGACAATTTTAACTGCATTTGCAAGATGGAATGGGGAAAAGAGCCAAAGGGAGAAGGAAAGAATAGGGATGCCTTAAAAACAATTTCTGCACAGTGCACATTTCTTCCAGGGTTAGGTCCTACCAGACCCTTTATCTCCACATTTTCAGCACCTCAACTCCCTATAATGGGAACTAAAAAGGCAACTCACTGAAGGTATCCAAGGACATACTTCTGCCATTCTTCTGGAACACACCAGGACATTTTGCTACTTGTTATTAACTTTCTTTTAACTATATTAGGGCCCAGTTCTCTAACATCTCTGTGGATTCATCCCTAATTTCACTAAAAGGCAGATGTGATTCTGAAAAGGAGAAGTGGGTAGAAAAGTTTGTCAATGTGAAGGAAACAGCTTGAGCAAAGGCAGAAAAAATAGGAACCATGAGGGTAAATCAAAAGAACATATGGACTAGAATACAAGTACATCTAAGTAATATAAAGGAGAAGAGGGAGCTGGGACCTGGCAGACTTGATGGATGCCAAGGTGAGGACGTCGTGCTTGACCTGGGATTCAACATGGCGAGGATGGGGTGTGGGGGTTGGCATGGTCATCTGGGAGAAGAATATTTGATAGCATTCAGTGTAGAAGCAAATGTTTAGGAGTCAGGCCTGTTCACTAATTAGATCACCTTGCTCAACATCACTGCTCTAACTCTCATTGTCCCTATTGTTTCAATATTTTAAATATGTATGGAACTTCTACTTTGTGCTAAATACCATGTGAGGCCCTCTAAGGCATTAATTCTAACATTTTTACAGTTAAAGTTAGACCAAGAGATCCATTCTGCACGTTCCAACTCTAACATGATATTACAATCAGGATTCAGCCAACTGGATTCCCAATCCTATTAATGAGAAACAGTCAAGATCTTCACCAAATGTTCTTGCATGTATTCTACAGACTATTAAACTCTGAAGAATTTTGTTCAGACCTACTACCACTGGCCTGGCAATCATTTCACTTTTTCCAGGTGAATAAACAGGTGAAGAAAACTTGATAAAGAGTGATTGATTCCCTATACTGCCTAAGAAATTAATTACATATGAGAATGAAAAAAATAGGAAGTGTAATATATAATGAAAATCAGGAGGTCTCCTGTCTAAGTTTAATCAGCTTTGGAATTATATCAATAGGTATCTAACTACTTGATTAATTCTTTTGCAGTTTTTGTGTTTTCAAGTCATCTGTGATTTTTTTAATGTCATCTCCTTTCCTTTTAGGAATTCCTGGCAAGTTGACATACATATGGTGAACATATGGTCTTCTCCTAATTGATTTAATTCAGAAGAGGACCCAGGGGAGAGCTCTGAGCACTATCTGTTTGAGAGGTTTGGGGAATGTTTATTTCAGAGTGAAGGGTCTAAGTGTGATAGCATCAGAGCAGTGCCATTGAAACAGGCCAGGCAGTACGCACACATGGTCGGAAGTATCAGTGGTATAAATCATCAGGATGATTTTAACTCAAAGTCTCTGAACTGGCAGAATAATATAAAAATAATATTATTAAATGAAAGTAAGAGTTACTGATTATAATGTTTATTTCAAGAGGTTTTTAAAAAATTGCCTGCACTAAATCTCCCCCACTTGTAAAACTGTCTCTCCCCAGGTGACACTGCATTGCCTAATTAACTGGTGGATCAATTTGCCTACATTCCTAAGGGAGCCTATGTTTGCCTAATACATCCTCCACCTGATAGAGATAATGCTGAAGCTAAACGACTGCGGAAGAGCTGGGCAATTGACTGCATTCCTTCCCTGCAGACAGCTATAAATAAAGCCATGTGTCTCTCCTCTGTTTGGTAAATGGCTCCTAGATGACAGCAATCCAGCCGCAACAAAACTGAAACCAAATTGAGTTCTCTCTCTCTTGTCATCCCTGGTTTGGCTCTAACAATAAAGTCAAAATACCCGTCATTAGTTGATGATGACCTTAATTAACATGGAGTTTGAATCCTTAATATTGGGTCACAGGACTCAGTTTTGAAAATGTGACATCTGGTCACGTTCCTATCACTCTAATGTCCTAGGCCCAAAGCCTGTTTTGCCAAGTGATGCGAATAAGCAATATACCAGGTAAAATCAGCCTTTCTGAATCAGGCATAGGACATTTATATGTAATATATATTTTAAAATATTTTTATATCTTAATATGTATATGTATTAATACATATTTAATGTATGTGTATATTTGTGTATATATACTTACACATTTATGTGTTATATATACCTACACATATATAACATATGGGGGCTTCCCAGGTGGCTCAATGGTAAAGAATCCCCCTACCAATGGGAGAGACTCAGGAGTTACAGGCTCGATCCTTGGATTGGGAAGATCCCCTGAAGAAGGAAACGTCAACCCACTCCAGTATTCTTGCCTGGGAAATCCCATGGACACAGGAGCTTGGAGGGCTACAGTCCATGGGGTCTCAAAGAGTCAGACAGAGCTGAGCAACTGAGAACACACGCATGCATATAACATATAAATGTGTAGGTATGTATTATGCACACATGTCCTTCATTTCTTGTCTCTTTAGCCCTTAGCCTGAACCAAGTGTTTTTAATGTTCGTTGAATGAATAAACAGTTGGGCACTTTCCACGGTTTACATAATTAACCATCCAATAGATGACTGTATCAGAGAAGGCAATGGCATCCCACTCTAGTACTCTTGCCTGGAAAATCCCAGGTACAGAGGAGCCAGGTGGGCTGCCGTCTATGGGGTCGCACAGAATCGGACATGACTGGAGTGACTTAGCAGCAGCAGCAGGTAACTGTAGAGTGTCAGCAGCGTGGTTCTAGTAGAAATAACACTGCTACTGCTAATAAAGCTCTTATTCACCAAACTTTTACAAACTCCAGGCACTAGTGAAAATGTGCTTAGAACTAAATACCCTGTCTCATTGACAACTGTCCTACAAGAGAGATCTTGTTATTTCCCAGATTATAGATCAAGGGGTTGGGTTGTGAGGAAGTTAAACAATGTGCCTAAGAACAAATAGGTGATGATATAGAATCCAAATAATCTGCTTGTAATCACAGCAAACTCTTTCAATTCAGGGAGTACATTCGTCATTTCAATGGGATTTCACTAGAATGTTCAGCACTATTTTTGTTTGAGTAGTGTGATTTCACTTAAAGCTTGTTCCTCTTTTGGAGTTAACTCGGTCATATGAAATTGTTCTGGCAAATTGTTAACAACCCTGTTATCATCGACTACAAAAGAGAAAGGGAAGGAGTGGAGCCTTTGATTCTGGACACAGATCACAGCTAAGAACCGAGTAAGACAGGTGTCAGAAAATATTTCTGAAGTGCCCTTGTCCATTTCCCATGTGCCTGAGCAATCATCAGAAAAATTATTATTGTATCTAGTTAGCAACCACTGGGTCACCTTCAAATTCTTTGCAAAGTAGTAGAATTTCATTGCTTCAGCTTCATGGGATGTTTAGGAACTGTCCTTTAGGAATTCATCCTCAGGAAGACTTTTAAGATCTGCTCTGTACAGCACATCCTAGAGTAGGCTAGTACATTTTGATGTTTTATAAAGCAATGCAACAGATGTGCCACAGAAAACAGCAGACTAGTCAATGACCCTGAATTAAAAATTCCTTTCCTGAAGCTCATATGACCACAGTACCAAGAGAAAAAAGAGACCTGATACATTTCTCTGTGTGTCACGACAATACACTTCTGTTCTACTCAGTGGAACCCAAAGAGGGTGAAGCAATCCAAATATTATTTCAGAGCTAATTACTAGCTCATGTGATTTCTTTCACAGAATAGAATTACAAACACATCTGGTATCATTTCTTAATCAACTGGAACTTGACCCTCCATCACTCAGAGGTTAAAGCATCTGCCTCCAACGCAGGAGACCCGGGTTCGATCCCTGTGTCAGGAAGATACCCTGGAGAAGGAAATGGCAATCCACTCCAGTATTCTTGCCTGGAGAATACCATGGACGGAGAAGCCTAGTAGGTCACAGTCCATGGGGTCGCAAAGAGTCGGACACGACTGAGCGACTTCACCTTCACCTTACCTTCAATGGTTAACTACATTTCATTACATAACTTGAGTATAAGTTGTACATTTAACATTTCTACATTATCACAGCTATTAATATTAACTTAATAAGAGGAATAATATAGCCTCACACTAGAGGCATCTTCAGGATACCTTGGATGTCATCTCTGTTTGTGAAGAGAAGCAGGATTGAAGTCTACCACTTTTTAAAGGTCTTTTCACAGAATTTCTTCCAAATTTTTCCAGTGTCATCTCATGAACCTTTCTTTGACTATATAGGCAAGATGACTACCCAGTGCAGAGCTCCCAGACAGCATGGTTATAAATATTCTTTCTCATAATCCACAACAGCACACTCAGGATGGTCAGATTGTGTGGCCCAATTTGATACTGGACACAGTCTGGTAGCAACTAAGCAATGTAAGTTGAACACAGTGCCAGCTCTATTCCAGGACAGGACAGTATTTTGAAGGAAGCAGGACAAGACTGATCAGACTACAAGGGAATTCACACCATAGGAGCTAGTGATCCTGCTTAAAACAGTCCCCGTGCTAAAGAACAACAATTTGAGTAAATATTGGTCCGGTGAACGATTTACATTCTTCCTTTCCCATAAATGTCTACCTTTCAGCAAAGATCCACTTGTCACCTGCACAAATTGTAGGTGTTGAAGCCAGGCCTGTAACCCCGAAGATCATCTTTGCCATTTCTGAATGACCTATGTGTCTAAAAATGTACCCGACGCCTACAAGCAGTTGAGCTCCTGAAATGTTCTCAAAGAAATACAAAGCATATGCCATGCAGCTGGCTCACATATCACCCATGGTGTCAGACAATTGCTCTCTGAAGGACTCTGGTTTTTGGATCAAGAGACACCTGTCATGCTGGTCATGCAGTGGAGGAAGCATGGGGCTGAGGTGGATGAATTCTGAACCTAACTTGGCTACCAGGCATGTATGGGCACGGGAGAGTTCCCTTTTTCCTAGCCTCTACTTCCTCACTTGACAGATGATTCTATGAGCTTTATGTTTCTTAACCCAGTTCAAAACACCTGTGCCCATATGATTTTACAATCAAACAGGATAATGGGGATTTACTTCAATCAATCTACTCTGAGAGCTTCTTTGAAATTCTACTGGGCTTCCCAGGTGGAGCTAGTGGTAAAGCATCTGCCTGCCAATGCAGGAGACAGAAGAGACACAGGTTCAATCCCCGGGTCAGGAAAATTCCCAGGAGAAGGGAATGGCAACCCACTCCAGTATTCTTGCCTGGAGAATCCCAGGGACAGAGGAGTCAGGTGGGCTGCAGCCCAAGGGGTCCCAAAGAGTCAGACACAACAGAGCACACAGCGCAGATACCTTGGAGAATGTTGTTTTGCAGAAAATTATTTTTTAGTACTTTATATTGGAAAAAATGTCCACACCTACCCTTCAACAAATATATGATACATTTTGAACACCATAAACTACCATGAATCTTTTCACATGCACCAGCCCTCATTTGTCAGTACACAAAACTTTACAATCAAGCGTACTTATCCATTTTGCAAATTTTGTTCAGCAGATTCACAATAGATGTAAACTAGCACAAAGAGATCAATAGAACTTATTTTATGGTAACAAAGAACTGGAGAAACACAGAAAATAGTTGTTTTGTTTGCTTGAAGCATTTTATCTAAGTCATGGGATTCATTAGCCAACCAGGACAAGTGACAAGAAGAAAATTTCCTCTAGCCATTCAGAACCATTCTGAGCCAAAGCGATTTGACATCTCAGCCAAAAATGGCCCCTCTAGGGTCAAGCTGACCCCTGCTTGAGAAATAGCTGTGGTTTGAAAGCTCCCACCCAAACAGGTTTCCCTGCTGGCTCAGCAGATAGAGAATCCATCTGTAATGCAAGAGATACATGAGTCTCGGGTTCAATCCCTGGGTCAGAAAGATTCCCCTAGATGAGGAAATGGCAACTCACTCCAGTATTCTTGCCTGGAAGATCCCATGAACAGAGAAGCCTGGCAGGCTGCAGCCCATGGTGTCGCAAAGACTTGGACATGACTGAGCAACTAAGCACACACCCAAACAGAAGAGCTGCTGCTGCTGCTGCTAAGTCACTTCAGTCGTGTCCGACTCTGTGTGACCCCACAGACGGCAGCCCACCAGGCTCCGCCATCCTTGGAATTCTCCAGGCAAGAATACTGGAGTGGGGTGCCATAGCCTTCTCCAAACAGAAGAGCTCCCCTGCTTCAAACACTGAGCACACTGACCAGGTCATCCCTAAATCATAGAAAAATAATAAAATCAGAATGAATAATTTCATGTCAGTTTCACCTCACAAAGCAATTTCACCTTCCCAACTCAAACTGCACCCATTGATCTTTAGAGGACATTTCCCACAGAACGGGTGCTTTGTTTTGCTGTATTATTACAATTTTCTCTGCATAGGATATAGTAGAGACACACAACAGACTGCAAAATCCAATTTTAACTAAAAATCACAGACCTTGACATGTTGGAAGCTTTGAAAATATTTTCCAATTTCAGTAGTGATGAGAAGTTATGCAACCTGAACCTCTAAATCTAAAGCATGAAATGGAAACCAGCAACCATTCATCTACTTTCTGTCTGGAGCTGTAAAACTGTCCTGGGATGTGCTGAAGAGACATCTAGGGGTGTTTCAAAAGGAAAGTATTTGCTAATGGGAGACCAATTTAGATAGCAAAGAATTGAGAAAGAGTCAGATTTAACCCCTCAAAAGCAGATACTAGTTTGTGGGTAAAAGCTCTTAAATAAACCATAGCTCTAGTGATACTTGTTTTCATTAGGACCAATGTTGCTGTTGTTCAGTTGTGTCTGATTCTTTGCAACCCCATGGACTGCAGCACACCAGGATTCTCTGTCCTTCACTATCTCCTGGAGGCCACTCAAACTCATGTCCACTGAGTCAGTGATGCCATCCAACCATCTCATCCTTTATCACCTGCTTCTCCCCCTGCCCTCAATCTCTCCCAACAGCAGGGTCTTTTCCAACACCAGTAGTCCCTCATGTAGGCTTTCTAATCTAGGTTAATAGACTGCTCCAGGTTTACCAGATGTCCCTACTTGGGATGGCCTCTATAGACAATTTCTACTTACACTGGTATCTTTTCCCTTAGCTCTTTCCCAAGTTTCCTCCTTGTCAATCATCTACCCGGAGAACCTCCATGACCTGCCCTCCCCTCTCTCCCAGGTGGACACAGATTCCGTTGATTAAAGGACATCCTATATAACCTGCTGTCTCATCATCATTCATAATACCACTGCCTTTCACTCTCAGAAGTACGCCATTTTGGAAGATAAGTTAAATGGCTGCCTTCTCTTATCTTGCTTTTTTCCCTTCCTCCTTATAATATCTTTAATATCTTATTTATGCAGTGTCAAAATACCATTCAGTATGAATGTCTACCTGATCGCTCCTCCAGCCCTGCCGCTCCCTTTCAAGCTCCAGACAAACAGTTCCATTCCAGTATTCCACGTCTATTTGAGAGCCCCTCTAGAACCATAGATTCAACAAATAGTAAATCTTTTTCAGACAGACCAGTTACTCTCTGGCATTATTATTTCTGTTAAAGAAACCAGTAAAGCTCAATATTGGAAAATCATCTTGTCAAAAAAATCTTAGATCATTTCCTGTAAGTCCTTCTGAATCAAGATGCTACAAACCCATGTTTTATGCTCCCTTCCACTGGAAGCACCTCCAGCCCTGATTTTGTCACTCCCAGAATATTACAAAATGCTTGCTCATGACTGCTTAAAAATTAGCAGTGATGGGAATTTCCTTGTGGTGCATTTAAGATGCTGCACTTCCAATTCAGGGGTGTGCATTTTCGATCCCTAGTCTGGAAACTATTAATAAGATCCCCCATGCTGCAGGGTGCAGCCAAAAAGCAAAAATTAGCAGTGATTTCAAAGGCCTACTAAATGAACTTAAACCTTTTGCCATGACTTTCAAAGCCTTGCATAGTATGCCTTCAAATCAACTTGTTGATCTTTTTCAGCTCGAACATACCAGAACTTTATGATTCTAAGTATCCTCCCTTATTTCTCAGTAGTAATCAATATATTCCAGAACTCAGGTGACTCTACCTACAAATAGGTTGTATTCATTTCTGAGAATAATCTGTAATTCCTTGCCTTTACAGTTTCATCTCTGTAGTTTAGAAAAACGTTTTTACAAATTTTATTTTTAAGAATAATTTCAGAGATTATACAGGAAGTTTCAATGTACTATGCCATTTCAGCCCGGAATGTTCTTACCTTTGTTTGTATTACTGAAGTCTATCCATTCCTCAAAGACCTATTCAAATGCCATTGTTTCAGAAAACCTTTCTTCCTCC
Organism: Nanger dama; assembly: GCA_917880005.1. Taxonomy (NCBI): domain Eukaryota; kingdom Metazoa; phylum Chordata; class Mammalia; order Artiodactyla; family Bovidae; genus Nanger; species Nanger dama. The sequence goes on along the minus strand of CAKJTW010000005.1, from coordinate 55,902,749 downwards.
ACTCTCCCTCAAATAAGTAATGTGGTTCTCTTGCCTTCTTCTTCACCACAATTACTATCATTCTGCATTTTCAGAGCTATACATTATAGTGGCCTCTGAAGGTTCTACTTACTTCCAGTCATAGAAATCTCTGAATGCTTTTCCACATTGCCACCAGGCTGATCTTTCTAAACATGAACTTCATCGTAGTATTTCCTAGCTTAGAGGCGTTTAATGATTCTGTCTTTCCCATAGGACAAAACTCAAACTCATTATAACATGCAGCAATCCGAACACTATTTACTTCTCCAGACTTAAACCACCTGTTTCTCAATTTTCACTCTCTGTGCTATAGCAAGACCTACCCAGGTAGTTCAGGGGTAAAGAATTTGCCTGCCAATGAAGGAGACTCAGACCTGGATTGGATCCCTGGATCAGGAGGATCCCCTGTAGGAGGGCATGGCAACCACCTCAGTTTTCTTGCCTGGAAAATCCCATGGACAGAGAAGCCTGGTGGGCTACAGTCCATGGGGTCTCAAAGGGTTTGACTTGACTGAGTCTGCCTTAACAACAGAGCCTCATAATTTTTTCCACACAGACTATTGGGTAATTTGTTATTGTGTCTTCCCACAAATTATTCTTCCTCTTTGTCTATCAGGAGAGCTTCCCTACACTCAACTCTGATGATAATTACCCTGTGACCCTGTCTTTGATCATCTACATTTTTTTTGCCTGCTCCACTCCAGACAAAAGTAATTACTTTCTTCTCCTGGTACTACCAAATTGTGCTTATATTATTTGTTATCACAATATATTTCATTAATTAGATTTTTCTACTAGATTGTGAATGCTCTAAAGACAGGACTTATGTCATGGTTAAGTATGGACTCTGGAGAGAAGATATAGATTCAAATCTTATCTCTCCTACTCACTAGCTGAGTGATCTTGTACATCAATTCGCTGTTACTACAAGAATGCAGCAACAACAAATTCTCAGTGGTATGTAACAATTCTTTTTTGCTCAGTTTATGGGTTGACTGGCAGTTTGGCTAACTTAAGTCAGTCTTGGTTGATCTTGGCTGGGTTTGTTTATGCATTAGTGGTCAGTGGTGCATCAGCTGGGACTGAACTGTCTGGGATGGCCTCAGCTAGGATAACTCATTCCTACCCTTCTCTCATCCTCTAGCAGATTTTCCTGGATTGTCCTCATGGTGGGAGCAGAGTTTCAAGAGATCTGCAGGGATATACATGGCCTCATAAGGTCTGGACTGAGAACTAGCTCCATGCTATATTTATTCCCATCAATTGGCCAAACCAAAAGGGCTTCCCTGATGACTCAGGGGGTAAGGAATCCACCTGCAATGCAGGAGACATGGAAGATGTAGGTTCGATCCCTGGGTCAGGAAGATCCCCTGGAGAAGGAAATGGCAGCCCACTCCAGTTTTCTTGCCTGAAAAATCCCATGGACAGAGGAGCCTGGAGGGCTACAGTCCATGGGGCCGCAAGAGTTGGACATGAATGAGCTACTAAGCACACACAGCACATCAGCCAAACCAAATACAGTCCAAATTCAAAACACTGGGAGATAGACTCCAAACATCCTAGAAAAGATGCAGAGACACATTGTAAGGAGCATAGACTGGAGTCACTTTTGCAAGGAATTATCTCATTTTAGGCAACTGTCACTTTAATAATCAACAAACTTTTTAAAGCATTTATTACCATGTCCTGTTTCAGATGCCAAGGATACCACAGTAAACAATACTACCAAAAATCCAATCCTCAAAAGCTTGAGTTCTAGAGGGGTAGAGAGGGAATAAATTTAAAAAGAAAATAAAGCATATCATTTGTTAGTAGTAAGAAGGGTTGAGAAGTCAGTGAAACATGTACATACTGCTATATTGAAAATGGGTAACCAACAAGGACATACTGTACAGCAGAGGGAATTCTGCTCGCTCCATGTTATGCTAAGTGCTAGTGCTAAGTCACTTCAGTCATGTCTAACTCTTTTGTGACCCCATGGACTGTAGCTCACCAGACTCCTCTATCCATTGGATTTTCTAGGCAAGAATACTGGAGTGGGTTGCCTGCCCTCCTCCAGGGGATCTTCCCAACCCAGGAATTGAACCTGTGTCTCTCATGTTGCCTGAAATGGCAGGCAGGTTCTTTACCACTAGGAAGTCCCTGCTCCATATTATGTAACATCCTAAATGGGGAAATAATTTGAAAAAGAACAGACACCTGTATAACTGAATCACTTCACTGTACACTTAAAACCATCACAACATTGTAAATCAATTGTACTCTAATATAAAAAATAAGAAAGTTTTAAAATTTTTATATTTAAAAAAAAAGTGAGTTTAAAGAAGGGAAAGTAGAAATTAAGGTTGAATGTAGGGGACTTTTTAGATTGAGTGGCCAAAGAAAGGGATGGGAAGGGGTAAGAGCATGAACCATGAGGATCGGGGGGTCCCTGTTAGGTGAGTTTTCCAGGCAGTGAGGCGGGAGTGTGCTTGGCACTTCCCACACATAGTGAGGCCAGTGTGGCTGGAAGATGGAGAGCATCGGGGTGAAAACGGGGAGAAGATATGCAGTGAGAGGGGATGGTGTGGCCAGGAGGAGTCTGTCTTTTACACTAAGTTAGATGGGAAAGCCATTGCAGAGTCTGCATGAGAAATGACATAATTGACTTAACAGAACAAGGAAGGCCGAGCCGCTGCCAAAAATAGACTGCAGGGAGCACCGGGCAAAAGGAAGAGCAATTAGGAGCCTATTACCACAATGCTTTGCTATCCCACGCAGACCTCACATTCTCCAGAGCCAAATCTGCCTGCATACCCAGAGCCACCCAGTCTTTTTTTGGTTTCTCTCACTGCCCACTCTTTCCTCCTCTCCTTCCTGTGCTTTTTATAGAAGTGACATAACCCAGCTTTGGGTCCTATTTCTAATACATGTTCTCAGCTGCCACCCCAGGGCGAAGGTCTTCATTGTCACATGGTTTTCTCAGGAAAATGCTTGGAACATTTTGAAAACAAACCTCTGAAATATGAAATAACAGAATAAAGTCAACTTCTTTGTATTGTTTAAGGCAATCTGAGACATTCTATAGACAAGGGGATGTAAAAGAAAGAAAATTTGTAATAGAAAGAAAGTTCAACGTGTCCTGCGATGTTTAAAGTGGATAGCCAACAAGAGCCTACAGTATGTACACAGAATTCTGCTCAACGTTGCACATTAGCCTGGATGAGAGGTGGGTCTGGGGGAGAATGAACACATATGCATGTATGGCTGGGTCCCTTTGCTGTTCACCTGACTCTCACAACATTGTTAATTAGCTATATCCCAATACAAAATGAAAAGTTTTAAAAAAAAATAAAGTTCAACGTTTCGTTTGAGTCCAAAGGGCATGCCTTCTAATTGTGTCACCTTAGGGAAACAATCAAACTGGACTCTGCCTCCCATACCATCCCCCAAAAGGGTAAAAATACTGATTATGATGGATGAAGGCAAGGATTAAATAAAAGAATGTGTGAGGTCCCAGAGGAGCATCTAGCATCTATGCTAATTCCCTCCTTTTCAAAATGGGCACTGTGGGGATGGGAGAGATTTTATGTGTGAGTAAAGTTGCAAAAAGATAGACTTTAAAGTCAGTGAATGTTAGAGTGGGGTGAATTCTTTTTTATCACTGAATGAGTGAAGATGGACCGAGAGGAGGTGTCAGATTGTAGCTCACTGGAGTACTTGTGGGTGGTTTGGAAATTTTTCAACTCTGAAAAATTGATTGCCCCCAAATAACCCACCATTTGCCTCGGCCCTGGGCTGACCGCAGCCCAGTGTTTGCCACAATCGAGGCACTGTTTTAGACCCTCAGTGTGTTAGGGCCTTTGAGATTAGCCTCCACTTTGCCCTTAGAGCCTCTGCTTCATTGCTAGGGTCCTTAACGTGTCAGGCACTTTTCCTCTCTTTCTCGCAGATACTTCCACTGACCTTACCTGAGCCTATCAGTCTGCAAGGTAAACTCTGAGGTAGAACACAGTATCACAAGCTCCCACCGCCTCCAGTATAAACGTATAAACAACAAAGAATAGACAAGACTAACAAAACAATGAATACAAATTACTACAATTACAGAAATCACACAATGTGCAGCTCAAAAAAAACACATATAAAAGTCTTTGGCTGCTTTTAGAAATTGTATTAGTGCCTAGTCCACCCAAACTTCTTGATTGGACTGTGTATGTATGTGCGTGTGTGTGTGCACACACACACATGTTCTCAGTTGTGTCCAACTCTTTGCGACCCCATAGGCTGTACCTTGCCAGGCTCCTCTGTCCATGGAATTTTTCAAGCAAGAATACTGGAGTAGGTTGCCATTTCCTCCTCCAGGGGACCTTCCTGACCCAGGGATTGAACTTGCACCTCCTCCATTAGCAGGCATTTCTTTACCACTGGTGCCACCTGGGAAGCCCTCCATGGTCTTATAAAGACTTTGGTGCCATGATTTCCTCTAACCCCTAGTCCCTCAATTAACTGGTAGGAAACAGTTGATGTTAATAATATCAGTAATCTTTCATATGTATTGAGTCCTTCGTATTGCTGAAGTGTACATGTGTATACATACCCATTTAATCCTTACAATACCCTATGAATTAAGTACCATTAACTTTACCCCTTCCCTGGTGGCTCAGACAGTAAAGCATCTGCCTACAATGCGGGAAACCCGTGTTTGATCCCTGGGTTGGGAAGATCTCCTGGGAGAAGGCAATGGCAATCCACTCCAGTACTCTTGCCTGGGAAACCCCATGGACAGAGGAGCCTAGTAGGCTGCAGTCCATGGGGTCACAAAGAGTTGGACATGACTGAGCGACTTCATATTCACTCACTAACTTTACCCCTATTTAGTAGACTAGGTGTCTTAGTGAGGCATAGAAAATTTAAGTTATTTAATCAAGGTCTGCTTCGCAGGTAGGTGGCATAATAGAGGGTTGTTTCCAAGATGTCTGTTTCCAGATTCTGGACAACTCCTTGCCTATCAGACATGAATGTGACCCAATATAATTGTGATGGAAAAAACAAAGCCAAATGGTAATATCTGAATGGCACTCAGGAAGATGTTTCTATCTCTACCACATTGTCAAGAATGTAAATTTCTAGTGGCAATTGATGCATTCTCTCCCTCTGGAGTATAAGAGGTGGGAAAAAAAAAAAAACGGTTGATGAAGGCAAAATTGGAGAATTCACTACATTCAAGAAACATTTTCTGATTTTTTTTAAAAAGAGCTAACTGGAAATCATTTAAAAATAAATTTACATGTTTTTATCTAATTAACCATTTTAGAGTAAAAATATTTAAAAATTAGGGTAGTTTTATGATGAGTGATATAAAACTATAAATAAATCTAAATTACTGAAAAGAATAAAATTATGTTTAGTAATGATTAGTCTCTTGTACTTCTGATGACAGCAAAATAACTCAGTACTCTTTGAGGGGCAGTCAACTAACTTCACTTACAACACTTTGCATTTGTGTTTTTTTTTCACTTTCTTTCTTTCTTCCCCTAAATGGAATGATTTCTTTTTCAGTTATGAAAAGGATCATTTTCCTTATGAGTGAAAAATTTTGATTTTGAATTGTTACTTACCTATCTTCTTACAATGTTCTTATAATCTTGAATGCAGAAGACACTTGACATTTAGAGAAATATTTGCCCCAAACATTGCATAAGGCAGTCTAATTAGTACCTGTAGTTTGAGCTCCTCTAATGAGTATAGAAATAACAATATTTAGAAGCAGACTCAGGGGTAAGCTAGTGGAGGTGATGGAATTCCAGTTGAACTCTTTCAAATTCCAAAATATGATGCTGTGAAAGTGCTGCACTCAATGTGCCAGCAAATTTGGAAAACTCAGCAGCGGCCATAGGACTGGAAAAGGTCAGTTTTCATTCCAATCCCCAAAAAGGCAATGTCAAAGAATGTTCAAACTACTCCATAATTGCATTCATCTCACACACTAGCAAAGTAATGCCTAAAATTCTCCAGACCAGGCTTCAACGGTATGTGAAACGTGAACTTCCAGATGTTCAAGCTGGATTTAGAAAAGGCAGAAGAACCAGAAATCAAATTGCCAACATCCACTGGATCATCTAAAAAGCAAGAGAGTTCCAGAAAAACATCATCTACTTCTTCTTTATTTACTATGCCAAAGTCTTTGACTGTGTGGATCACAACAGACTAAGGGAAAATTCTTAGAGAGATGGGAATACCAGACCACCTTACCTGCCTCCTGAGAAAGCTGTATGCAGGTCAAGAAGCAACAGTTAGAACTGGACATGGAACAACAGACTGGTTCCAAATAGGCAAAGGAGTATGTCGAGGCTATATACTGTCACCCTGCTTTTTAACTTATATGCAGAGTACATCATGTGAAATGCCAGGCTGGATGAAACACAAGCGGGAAACAAGACTGCAGGGAGAAATATCAATAACCTCAGATATGCAGATGATACCAATCTTCTGGCAGAAAGCAAAGAAGAACTAAAGAGCCTCTTGATGAAAGTGAAAGAGGAGAATGAAAAAGTTGGTTTAAAACTCAGCATTCAGAAAACTAAGATCAAAGCATCCAGTCCCATTGCTTCATGGCAAATAGATGGAGAAACAGGGGAAACAGTGAGAGACTATTTTTGGGGGCTCCAGAATCACTGCAGCCATTAAATTAAAAGACACTTGCTCCTTGGAACAAAAGCTATGGCCAACCTAGATAGCACATTAAAAAGCAGAGACATCACTTTGCCAACAAAGGTCCATCTAGTCAAAGCTAAGACTTTTCCAGTAGTCATATACGGATGTGAGAGTTGGGCTATAAAGAAAGCTGAGTGCCAAAGAATTGATGCTTTTGAACTGTGGTGTTGGAGAAGACTCTTGAGAGTCCCTTGGACTGCAAGGAGATCAAAACCAGTCCATCCTAAAGGAAATCAGTCCTGAATATTCATTGGAAGGACTGATGCTGAGACTGAAGCTCCGATACTTGGGCCACCTGATGCAAAGAACTGACTCATTGGAAAAGACCCTGATGCTGGGAAAGATTGAGGGCAGGAGGAGAAGAGGACAACAGAAGATGAGATGGTTGGATGGCATCCCTGACTCGATGGACATGAGTTTGAGTAACCTCCGGGAGTTGGTGATAGACAGGGGAGGCCCTGCGTGCTGCAATCTGTGGGGTCACAAAGAGTCAGACATGGGTGAGCGACTGAACTGAACTGAACTCAGGGGTATGGTCTTGTGAAGCCTACAATGCAATGAATAGTAAATAAATTTATTAAAATAGGCATTTAAAATTACTATGATCAATAATAACTTATGTGAAATATCCCACTTAATCTTATAAGCTCTTTATGTAACTGACATGACTGCTTTGTTTCTCATTCTACACAAAAATATCACAGTTTGATTCCTAAACCAAAGATTCTCAGAATAGTCCTAAATACTTGCATGGCAGTTTTACAGGTTGATTTGTTTCTTGAAAAATAACTCGGTAGCATGAAAAGTGGATAAAGATCGGGCATACACATTTTTTATTGTCCATATGATTTCCACTCGAGTGAATGTGTATATCAAGTTTAAGACCTCTGGTGAGCATTCTGATGTGCTTAAACAAGAACATACGTTATTGAGAAGAATCAGATTTTTGAAACCTAAGGGTTCGAGAGCATTTAAGTTCAAAAAATCATTCCGGGTTGTCAACAAGTCAGAGTATGACCCACGTTGATAGCAATCCTTATGTCCCCTAAATAGAGAAAATAGATGTGTGAATTCAGATCCACAGGCACGCACCGATACCCCAGACCGATGCGGATATAGGCAATCCTTTATGTCTGGTCTGACTTTGGCTTTTGCAGCTGCTGTTTTCTCAGTGTTGTCTCCGGGGCAGTTTCCTGTTGCCATAGCTGATGGCCTGCCCACGCCTGCCTGGGCCTTTCAAGTGTCAACACTCCCAGGCCGGCTGCAGTGGTCAAATGCTTGTTAATGAGATATAGCAGCTGGGTAGGGGTGAACCACTGAGACGGATAAAGGAATGCCTCTGGTGCAGGAAGCGATGCCTTTGAATCTTTTCAACAGGGTGAAAGCTTTCAAATCAAAGAGGGTATGTTGTATTCATTAATAAACCCAAGTTCCCATGCAGTCACATTAAAGCCAGCAGTTTAACTTTGCATCAGACAGGTGAATTTCCCCCGATTTTACCCCTGAAAGACAATGAGCAAGAAAACAAGGCTTGGCTTGGAACAAAGCAGGACTTCCTCATCTGTGGGGCTGAGTGGACTGCTAAACCAAGCAGGGGTTGCTGCATTCATTTCCAACTTGTCCTTCTGTCCGTGTATTTGTGAGTGTGTGCGCGCACACACACGCGTGTGTGGTTCAAAGCTCATAGCAAACACTCCCGCTCCCTTCTCTGGAGTCATTTAGCCAGAGTATTTCTTTTTTTTTCCCTCTTTCTTTGAAAACCTGACTTCAAAAACAGAATTAACAACTCAACAACTACTTGTGAGGAAAAAAACACACAGGCGTGGATGCTGGCCTATGTCACCTCTGTCGCAGAAGGAATATATCTGCCCCCCCACCCCCAGCATCCTACCCCCACCCCAGCCTGTCCCTGAGATGGTTTCTCTGGGGGACTGTGGAAGTTGGCAGCATCATGAGGAAGCTCCAACAGCTGCAAGAAGGTGCAGGAGGAAAAAAAAATCCTGAAAGCATCTAACTTATCTAACTGAGGGAGTGGTAAAGATAGTGTTGAGGAAACTATTTTCTTAAGTGCCTTTGCTAAAAAATTGGACTCATAGGGAATGCAAAGAGCCACAACGAATAGATAAAAGATGGATTTTCTGTTTTAGGGTTGTTTGAGATTGTTCAAAATGAATGACACAATCTTGGAAGTGGGAACATATACCTTGAACCAACAGAGATGCAAAAATATTCTAGCATCTCACTGCCTCCATTTCTCCAACAACCTTATGTGTTAGCTAATAATTCACCAGGGCTAACTAAGCACTACATAACAAAGACAGTATCTATGCATTATCCTGACATTTCTAAGTCCAAAGAAGACCAGTTATCTAAGGAAATAGAGGGGAAGAGATGCATTCTTCAAAGTACTTCAGTGTTTAGTATATTTCACAAATTGATTTACTATAGGTCTCAATTCTTAAAAGAAGGCCTTTAACCTATATGAATAAGAAATGGAAATTCCATTTATTGAATGCTTAGAAAAATAATGTCAGGCAACAAGCTAGACAGAAGTTTTAAAAGATTATATATAAAAATATAGATGTGATAAAATCTCTTTAAATATTAAGATAATACCATGGGTGGTGGTTGTTCAGTCACTAAGTTGTATCCTACGCTTTGTGATCTCATGGACTGCAGCCAGCCACGCTTCCCTCTCCTTGTCATGTCCACTGGGTCATGGACATGGATAATTTTATGAAACTTTTTTTTTTTTCTGTTTTGCTAGTCAGGATCTTCAGTTGTGGAGAGTTCATATCACATATCCAAAACCATAGTGAAAGTGAAAGAATTAGTCGCTCAGTCATGTCCGATTCTTTGAGACTCTATGGGCTGCAGCCTGCCAGGCTCCTCTGTCCATGGGACCCTCCAGGCAAGAATACTGGAGCGTGTAGCCATTCCCTTCTCCAGGGGATCATCCTGACAGAGAGATTGAACTCAGGTCTCCCACATTGCAGGCAGACTCTTTACCATCTGAGCCACCAGGGAAACCCCCAAAACGTAACTGATAGATAATTTTTAAAAGAACATTCTTTATCCTGTCTGCACCACCTGCCAAACTGCCTCCCTGGCTAGGCTGATTTTGGCCACATCGCTCTGACATGTTAGATATTGTTGTTGTTGTTGTTGTTGTTTTTTAAAGGCAACCAACCACTCCAGAATATTCAGTGCTATATGTAATTGCTTATGTGTGTATGGTGTATGTGTGTGTTTGAGGCAGGGTAGAAGAATGCATTATTACTAAATAAGCCAGACATTCTAAAGAAAGTATATAATGGACTTCCATGGAGCCTGTATTTCACTAGAATTAGATTACAGGTGACCCCAGGAGTTGGTGATGGATAGGGAGGCCTGGCATGCTGCGATTCACGGGGTTGCAAAGAGTTGGACACGACTGAGCGACTGTACTGAACTGATGGGGTATGTTATATTTCATATTTTAAAAGGCACCTCCAAGCTATGTTGGGTTTCTCTGATAGCTCAGTTGGTAAAGAATCTGCCTGCAATGCAGGAGACCCTGGTTCAATTGCTGGATCAGGAAGATCTTCTGGAGGAGGGATAGCCTACCCACTCCAGTATTCTTGGTCTTCCATGGTGACTCAGCTGGTAAAGAATCCACCTGCAATGAGGGAGACCTGGGTTCAATCCCTGGGTTGGGAGGATCCCCTGGAAGAGGAAAAGGCTACCTATTCCAGTATTCTGGCCTGGAGAGTTCCATGAACTGTATAGTCCATGGGGTCGCAAAGAGTCAGACATGACTGAGTGACTTTCACTTCACTTTCCAAGTTATATATCTTGATAGCACTTTAGAATGGGATTAGAAGGAATAAAGAATTGAGGAGCCAAAAAAGGGTCAGTTCTAAAAAGGGCCTTGATTAGAATCCATAGAGCATTTCCTTCTGGAATACCTGTTGTGTCCAAGCTCTCCTCTATGTCAGGTTAGGAGAAGTCTTTCTTATTCAATGCATGAGACCCAGGTTGAATCCCTGGGTCGGGATGATCCCCTGGAGAAGGGAATGGCAACCCACTCCAGTATTCTTACTTGGAGAATCCCATGGACAGAGGAGCCTGGTGGGCTACAGTCCATGGGGCCACAAAGAGTTGGACAAGACTGAGTGACTTGTGTGCATGTGTACACAGACACACACACAGACACACACACACACACAAAGGACATTCTGTACAGAGAAAGTCTGCCAAAGCTTGACATTTCACATATACTCAAAAGACATCATCCAGTGGTTGGGTTTCTAAAGTCTCATCTCTTTCTGCCTTCACCCCAAGTTCTGAGCACCTCCAAGGAACTGCTGAGTCTTTTCCTTCCAGCAATAACAACAATCTGAGTCATGTGGAGCCACAGCCTCTGTCTGCCTTGGCTCCCAGAAATTTGCCTATCTTTTTACTGGCATCCAGTCCAACCCAGCCAGTGGTAAGTTGGGGATCCTCCTGTAGCCTAGAGAGATTTCTCCTGCCAGGAAGGGAACACAGAAACCCATATCCAAGCACTGTAAGCAGCTCAGAGCAGAACTCTTTTGCCTGTATCCCTCTGTTTTTAAAGGATCTTAGAAGTTCCTTGGAAAGACAAAATCCTAAACAGTGCAAAATTATTTCAGTTTCTATGTACAACAGGGGAACGTCGCGCGCGCACGCGCGACACGCCGCGCACACGCCACCGCGCCGCGCCGCGCCGCGCCGCGCCACGCACACGCACACGCACACGCACACGCACACGCACACACACACACACACACACACACACACACACACACACACACACACACACACACACACACACACACACACACACACACACACACACACACACACACACACACACACACACACACACACACACACACACACACACACACACCAGAAACCTTATTCCCAGAACGCACATGCCCTTAATGTAAGTTTGGCATTTGATACACTACTGCATTTGGGGTGGGTTTTTTGTTTTGTTTTCTTTTTCTACATTTCCCAAATCACTCTCACTTTCCACCATATTCTCTCATGTCTTTTTTTCTTTTTAATTTCTAAGAAGGTTTTGACTTAAAACTGAAAATATTCCAAGTGACAAGTAAGTAGCCCCTTCTCAAATAAAACCTGCAATAACATGCCTGGATTACATTAAGGAATGCTGGAGGGGATCCCAAAAACCAGTGTTTGAACAGTCAACCTGACACAATCCTAGGACACCATTGAAAGGGCTCATGTTACCTAACTGACTTAGAGCTAATCGGTGTAATCCATGTGACAACACATTGTCTGACTTGGGGAACCTGCTGCCTTAAGGCGAGAGGGGCAGACCCTAGGGAGCCCCTGGGAGCATCTCCAGCCTCCACCCCAGCAATGTGACAGCAGCCACCTTGCCCTCTGGCTCTGCTTCTCAATGTGGACCAAGAAGCTTCATAGAGTGAGATAACTTGGATTTATGGAGGTGAGCAAGCTTAACACAGAGACAAAAACAGAGAGCAAACCGCAGAACACGATCAATAGCTAATGTCCAAAGCCCCGGAGACGGAAGAGCAGTGAACCTCAGTTTCTTGGCAGGAAAACCGGATTGGTCTAGAAAGAAGCTTTGGGAAAGCGTTTGAACCAGTCTCAACAGAATGAAAACGTTTCTAAATGAGCTCTTTGACTAATTCTTCTCTTGGAAAATGTGCAGACCAGTTGAAGGGAAGGTTAAGTCTTTTAAGGGCAACTTAAACTTTCCTGTGGCTGTTTAGCCCATTTCTGAGGATTAGTCTCAAGACTTTTTTTCCTTATCTGTTTCCCTTCTTCATTCTTTAATTTTTTATTAGTTAATTTTTATTGCAGTATAGTTGCTTTATGTCTCAAGACTCTTTAAAGCATAAAAATTCAAGAATAAACTCTCAGTGGTAGTGGATCCGTCACCTCTGGGATCTGGGTTATATATCTAAGTAAGACAATAAGCCTTAGTACCAACAACTGTGTGTTCTGTCAAATGTCCCTCCCACTCAAGAAAAATACTCCCAATATCTACTATTGACACTTTGGCTAAAGAACACTCTGGTGTGAGAGTCTTGTTTGAAACCGTTTGATCAGAAAGGAAAGTATATGCATTTACACTCTGGTTTCACATCATGTCAGGCCACACTGCCTATGAGAAGGCGGCTGGTACAGAATGCTACCCACCCTCCTTTATACTTACATCCCACAGACATGGGGATGTAATTTCAGAAAAACAAAGGATACTAGAGGGAGGAAGAGGAAGAGAAAGAAGTCGAGAATTAGAAGCTATAGACTACAGCTTCTACATAATTTTGAGTGAGATTGATAATCTTCAGTGGCTTAAATAGCAAGATGGTCCTCTTGACTATCAGCATAGGCACCATTTAGATTACTGTTTCTTATCTCTTGTTCAAAGCTCTACTTCAAAGGACGATTATCAACTGTTCAAGTGGACAGCAAAACCTTGAAATGCCTTGGAGTACTCCAAAGAGAGGAAAATATGAAAGCATTCTTTCTTGAGGAAGAGGTAGGTCTGGGGTATGTTGAAGAGAAAGAGGCTGATAATCTAGTCATGGTGTTCAAGTATGGATGAGCAAACAGACACTCAATAAGTCCCTAGGAAATTAAGGAACTTAATCAGAAGTCAGAGTAACAGGGTATTTGGATGAAACTGTATTTAATTCTAACCTGGGAAAGGCTAGACATTGTAACACAGCAAAACCATTCAATGTGTTCCAATAATTTTTTTTAATGATTCACTCATTCAACAAGTATTTATTGAGCAACTGTTAGCTGCCAAGGTCTGTTGAGGTGTTGGCAAAACTGCTAAGAACAAAACAGGTGAGAATCCTGCCACCAGAGAGCTTATATCCTGGAGATTATTACCATTTTGCTAAATAATCAACTACAACCAAGTTGAGACTGCAAGGACTGGCCTTAGTCAATTATTCTGGCCATTTTTCTCTAATAACTTATGTCATAGTACTATTAATCACAGCTTAATTTGACTCTGTATGTATGTCTGTGTTTGAGTGGGGGTTGTTTTTGTTCAGTTGCTAAGGTGTATCTGACTCTTTATAACCCCATGGACTATAGCATGCCAGGCTTCCCTGTCCTCCACTATCTCCTGGGTTTTGCTCAAGTTCATATCCTTTGAGTCAGTGATGCTGTCTAATGATCTCATCCTCTGTGGTCCCCTTCTTCTCCTGCCCTCAATCTTTCTCAGCATCAGGGTCTTTTCCAAGGAGTTGGCTCTTCACATCAGGTGGCCAAAATATTGGAGATTCAGCTTCAACATCAGTCCTTCTAATGAATATGCAGGGTTGATTTCCTTTAGGATTGACTGGTTTAATCTCCACGCTATCCAAGGGATTCTCAAGAGTCTTCTCCAGCACCACAGTACTAAAGCATCAATTCTTTGGTGCTTAGCCTTCTTTACAGTTCCAACTCTCACATCCATACACAATTACTGGGAAAACCATAGCTTTGACTATATAGACTTTTGTTGGAAAAGTGTGGGGGTAGGAAGGGAGTTTTAAATGTGAACTTCAGAAAATAATCACAGAGGAGAAGGTTATTTTGGGGAGATAGTTAGCCTTCCTGGAGGCACTGTTTTTTCCTTCAAAATAACAGTTTCTCAGGAGAAATAATTTACTTTCTAAAATCTCCTAGGACATTTCCTTCAGGATCATGTGTTTATAGTTCACTCAACTCAAGGGAAAGGAGAATAACTTTAAGAATATGCACCAAATACAGGAAATTTATAATGAGGACAAAATCCAGGGATAGAAGAGAAGCCTAAGTGTTGCTAAGGGCAGAATGAATCTGGAACTTGACTGTTTATCAGGTAGGAATTCTGCCAGATATTGTTTTGTGCATAGAAATAGACCAAGCATTACCTAATTATAATAAAACTTTAATTCAAAAAGAAGAAAGGCAGTAGCCTTCAAAAGGTAAATATAAGTTGTGACTTGTTACATTTTATAGGAGCTTTGCAGCAATAATAAAATAATCATCGGGACAAATCCTTATCTTTAAAGATAAGGATTAAAGGATTTGATACCGTATACGATATTTTCAAGTGCAAGGACAACAAGGAAGTTCTCTGTAGAAAATGCCCATCTGGTTGAAGCACTTTTCTTTCATTTTTCCCAGCCCTGCCCTTGCACTGGACTCTTCCTTCTGCTTTGCTTTCCAACACATTCTGTGGAGGTACCTAATAACTTTTGCCCAGGATTATACACCGATTGTAGCTGATTTGACTATGTAATATATTTGTGTTATAAACGTCTCTGTATCTGTTCTATATCCTCTTCCCTTCATACAGCACACACACACACACAAAAGAAAAGAAAGGGAAAAAGCTCTAACATATCAATTGCAGACTGATCCCATAGGAAGAGGCGAACTCTTTGATTTTTGTCTTAGGTAAGCTCCAGTACAAACAACGTTCAGTTGTTCACACTCAATTTCAATTTCAGCCATCTTATTTCAAACCCCAGATTGATGAATATTGCCAGGTAACATAAAAAGACTATGCCTCGCTGTTCTAAAGTATAGATGCATCTATCCCAAACTATTTTTTAGCCATCTGCTTTCATTCAGTGAATCTTGCTGTCGGTGTGCACTGAAACTTCTGTTCCCAAAGTGATGCCACTTTTCTTTTTTTTTCCTTCTTCATATTGGGTCACTGTAGTAAAGAGAAACTAGACTTTTTCTTCATACAATAGAAAAGCCCCACTAAATGATGAACATCAAAAAATATCCCCTTTGAAAATTACTAAATCAAATAAACTTGTTTTGGTTGAGTGGTCAAAGGTCTGTATTAGAAGCAGCTAGTCTTCTATTCTATATGATATTTTGAGATGGTTATAGAGGTCTGGTGGTCTTCCCTGGTGGCTCAGATGGTAAAGAAAATGCCTGCAGTACGGGAGGCCTGGGTTCAGTCCCTGGGTTGAGAAGGTCCCCTGAAGGAGAACATGGCAACCCACTCCAATATTCTCACCAGGAGAATCCTCATGGACAGAGGAGCCTGGCGGGCTACAGTTCATGGGGTCACAAATCAGACATGACCGAGCAACTAAGCACACACACACACACACACACGAAGTCTAGTGGATACAGTGGTATCATTTTAAGTTGTCTTGAGAATGAGGAAACATAAGGGATGTGTTCAGTTGACTGAAATGTGGCTAATGATTTCCCCAGTGGATTGAGCCACAGATTATATAAAACCACAAAGGTGCTTGATGTAATCAGATTAGTCATCCCAAAATGTAGTTCAGCAATTGCCAAGACATCCAGCTAAAGTCCATGTTGCCTCAGCTGTGCCAGAACCTAATTGATTCTTAAAGGCGACGTTGAATTTCAGGTGTCCCTCATCTAGGAAAACTGACAAAAATCCAAACTTTCAAAACAAGCTACTATAAACGAACTTAAACTGCAGTAGAGTGTTCCCTGAAAATTACCCTTAAAATATGTGTTTTATGCATTGTTATTTGCAAAACTATGAATTGTATTCAATGCTTCTGTGTCACATTCATTGTGTAAATGGATGGTGCGTGAATTACAATCTCAACTTTCATGAGATATGAAGAACAAAGTGACTGGAAAATAGTGTGTGTTCAAAAACCCATTTTGCACAAAGCAGTGAAGAACAAAGGCTAACCAATCTGACCCCAGCAGTCACAAATCTTAGAGATTGAACCCAACCATCAATACGTCTCAAACTTCTAAAATATCGAATTGTTTTTAACCAACATACTCTTTTTTAACCTATATACTGTTGACTAGAGGGTATAAATCATTAACATTCACACTTTAAGTTTGACCTTTCACTTTCTTATCTAGAGAAAATTTCATTTTCAAGTATTCAATAATATGTAAAGTATTCAAAGTATTTTAAGAGAACGTTTGGCCCATATCACCCAAGCTCAATAGCTAACAGTTGCTGCCACCTATAGGCCCAATCTCAAGAGAAGGATCTAGGACCTGAAGAGGCTTGTAAGTTTCAAAGGCACCACAGTTCAACAGAGCAAGTTTTTAGGTTTTAGGGGTTTTCCTCATAGGAAAACACAGTTAGAACCCTTGACTGTTGATGCAGTAACCTGAAAAATTGCATTAGAAATGACAAATTTCATTGATTTCATCAACCACAATCTCTTTAAACCAACTCATAAAGGGCAGGAACTTTAGCAACCTCTTCACTCACAAAACAAGCAAATGAAACAAAATGAATCAAATTAACTGAAGCTTAATTATGACTGCCATGGCTATACAATCATGGGAAATAAGTGACAAGGAGATATTTTCTATTGTGTCTATTAATATGTATCACATGTGAGAGTCTGACTCTTTTGGCTACTCTTCCTTTTGGAGATTTTATGAAGCCATCCCTGTGATAAATATTTATAGTATAGTATAATTCCATCCTAAGGCTAAAAGAAAAGAAAAAATTTATATCCATAAAACAACTTACACAGAAATCTCAGCTTCAGGATTTTTTGTATCTGTAAAATGGAGATAGAAATGACCATCTTCAAATGTCATATTAAAGATTAGAAGACATTTTATTTTTATAGATTATCTATACATGCACATAAGCATATAAACATTTCTACTTACTCACTGAACATATATATATATACACACATATGTATCCATAAATATATATATATATATATATATATATATATCAGCTGGCCAAAGTGTTCATTTGGGTTTTTCCATAATAGCTTACAGAAAACGCAAATGAACAAACTTTTGGCCAGCCCTATGTGTATATGCATATGTCTATACACCCAAAAAGACGTCCTTTTCATTATAGGGGACTGGGATGCAAAAGTAGAAGTCAAGAAACACCTGGAGTAACAGGCAAATTTGGCCTTGGAATGCAGAATGAAGCAGGGCAAAGACTAATAGAGTTTTGCCAAGAAAATGCACTGATCATAGCAAACACCCTCTTCCAACAACACAAGAAAAGACTCTACACATGGACATCACCAGCTGATCAACACCGAAATCAGACTGATTATATTCTTTGCAGCCAAAGATGGAGAAGCTCTATACAGTCAACAAAAGCAAGACCAGGAGCCTGACTGTGGCTCAGATCATGAACTCCTTATTACCAAATTCAGATTCAAATTGAAGAAAGTAGGGAAAACTGCTAGACCATTCAGGTATGACCTAAATCAAATCCCTTATGATTATACAGTGGAAGTGAGAAATAGATTTAAGGACCTAGATCTGATAGATAGAGTGCCTGATGAACTATGGAATGAGGTTCATGACACTGTACAGGAGACAGGGATCAAGACCATCCCCATGAAAAAGAAATGCAAAAAAGCAAAATGGCTGTCTGGGAAGGCCTTACAAATAGCTGTGAAAAGAAGAGAGGCGAAAATCAAACGAGAAAAGGAAAAATATAAGCATCTGAATGCAGAGTTCCAAAGAATAGCAAGGAGAGATAAGAAAGCTTTCTTCAGTGATCAATGCAAAGAAATAGAGGAAAACAACAGAATGGGAAAGACTAGAGGTCTCTTCAAGAAAATTAGAAATACCAAGGGAACATTTCATGCAAAGATGGGCTCGATAAAGGAGAGAAATGGTATGGACCTAATAGAAGCAGAAGATATTAAGAAGAGGCGGCAAGAATACATGGAAGAACTGTATGAAAAAGATATTCACAACCCGGATAATCACGATGGTGTGATCACACATCTAGAGCCAGACATCTTGGAATGTGAAGTCAAGTGGGCTTTAGAAAGCATCATGACAAACAAAGCTAGTGGAGGTGATGGAATTCCAGTTGAGCTATTTTAAATCCTGAAAGATGATGCTGTGAAAGTGCTGCACTCAATATGCCAACAAATTTGGAAAACTCAGCAGTGGCCACAGGACTGGAAAAGGACAGTTTTCATTCTAATCCCAAAGAAATGCAATGCCAAAGAACGCTCAAACTACCACACAATTGCACTCATCTCACACTCTTCTAAAGTAATGCTCAAAATTCTCCAGGCCAGGCTTCAGCAATACATGAACCATGAAGTTCCTGATGTTCAAGCTGGTTTTAGAAAAGGCAGAGGAACCAGAGATCAAATTGCCAACATCCGCTGGATCATCAAAAAGCAAGTGAGTTCCAGAAAAACATCTATTTCTGCTTTATTGACTATGCCAAAGCCTTTGACTGTGTGGATCACAATAAACTGTGGAAAATTCTGAAAAAGATGGGAATACCAGACCACCTGACCTGCCTCTTGAGAAATCTATATGCAGGTCAGGGAGCAACAGTTCAAACTGGACACGGAACAACAGACTGGTTCCAAATAGGAAAAGGAGTACGTCAAGGCTGTGTAGTGTCACCCTGCTTAACTTATATGTAGAGTCCATCATGAGAAACGCTGGACTGGAAGAAATACAAGCTGGAATCAAGATTGCCAGGAGAAATATCAATAACCTCAGATATGCAGATGATACCACCCTTATGGCAGAAAGTGAAGAAGAGCTAAAAGCCTCTTGATGAAAGTGAAAGAGGAGAGTGAAAGTTGGCTTAAAGCTCAACATTCAGAAAATGAAGATCATGACATCTGGTCCCATCACTTCATGGGAAATAGATGGGGAAACAGTGGAAACAGTGTCAGACTTTATTTTTGGGGGCTCCAAAATCACTGCAGATGGTGACTGCAGCCATGAAATTACAAGAGGCTTACGCCTTGGAAGAAAAGTTATGACCAACCTAGATAGCATATTCAAAAGCAGAGACATTACTTTGTCGACTAAGGTCTGTCTAGTCAAGGCTATGGTTTTTCCTGTGGTCATGTAGGGATGTGAGAGTTGGACTGTGAAGAAGGCTGAGTGCCAAAGAATTGATGCTTTTGAACTGTGGTGTTGGGGAAGACTCTCTTGAGAGTCCCTTGGACTGCAAGGAGATCCAACCAGTCCATTCTGAAGGAGATCAACCCTGGGATTTCTTTGGAAGAAATGATGCTAGAGCTGAAACTTCAGTACTTTGGCCACCTCATGCGAAGAGTTGACTCATTGGAAAAGACTCTGATGCTGGGAGGGATTGGGGGCAGGAGGAGAAGGGGATGACAGAGGATGAGATGGCTGGATGGCGTCACTGACTCAATGCACATGAGTTTGAGTGAACTCCGCGAGTTGGTGATGGACAGAGAGGCCTTGAGTGCTGTGATTCATGGGGTCACAGAGTCGGAAACAACTGAATGACTAAACTGAACTGAACTGAACGATGTATACATATGTTTATACACATACGCACACACACACACTCGCAAAGGGTAACACACAATATTTTATAAAAATGTTACCCTGGTCATACTGACCAATTTATGATGTTTGCTAAGTCATTTCACAGAGAAGGCAATGGCAACCCACTCCAGTTGTCTTGCCTGGAAAATCCCATGGACGGAGTAGCCTGGAAGGTTGCAGTCCACGGGGGTCACTGAGGGTCCGACACGACTGAGCGACTTCACTTTCACTTTCTTGCATTGGAGAAGGAAATGGCAACCCACTCCTGTATTCTTGACTGGAGAATCCCACGGATGGAGGAGCCTGGTGGGCTGCCATCTATGGGGTCACACAGAGTCGGACACGACTGAAGTGACTTAGCAGTAAGTCATTTCATAATTTGAATCTTGCTTCTTTGTCAAGTGAGGAGCTTAGACTAAGTAATTCCTAGATTCCTCCTGGGCTGAAATATTCTAGCATAAGGCATTTGATTTTGGCATCCTCTCAATCCTGACCATTCGGTCCCATTTCTTTATCAGGGCTGGATAAACGGTTGAGGATCAATGTCCTCAATGCCATATGCTTCCTCTGTATTCTGTACTCGGAGACCAGAAGAGGAGGAAAGTCTTCTGGACTGATGTCCATTTCAATATTCCTAAATACAACTGACCTCCCTGTTAGAAGCTGAATGCAGTCCTCCCATTTGGGAGTGTTGAAGTCCAAATTCCCAGTATCTCAAATTAAACTATTGGGAGACAGGGCTTTTAAAGAGATGATGCAGTTGAAATGAGGCCATTCGGGTGGGCCCTAATCCAATCTGATTGGTGTCCTTATAAGAAAAGGAAATTAGGACACATAAAACACACCACTCAGATATACCTGGGACACCAGGGTCAGTTCAGTTCAGTCGCTCAGTCATGTCTGACTCTTTGCAAACCCATGAATCGCAGCACACCAGGCCTCCCTGCTCATCACCATCTCTCAGAGTTCACTCAGACCCACATCTATTGAGTCCGTGATGCCATCCAGCCATCTCATCCTCGGTCGTCCCCTTCCCCTCCTGCCCACAATCCCTCCCAGCATCAGAGTCTTTTCCAATGAGTCAACTCTTTGCATGAGGTGGCCAAAGTACTGGAATTTCAGCTCTAGCATTATTCCTTCCAAAGAAATACCAGGGTTGATCTCCTTCAGAATGGACTGGCTGGATGTCCTTGCAGTCCAAGGGACTCTCAAGAGTCTTCTCCAACACCACAGTTCAAAAGCATCAATTCTTTGGCGCTCAGCCTTCTTCACAGTCCAACTCTCACGTCCCTACATGACCACAGGAAAAACCATAGCCTTGACTAGACAGAGACCTTAGTCAGCAAAGTAATGTCTCTACTTTTGAATATGCTATCTAGGTTGGTCATAACTTTTCTTCCAAGGCGTAAGCCTCTTGTAATTTCATAGCTGCAATCACCATCTGCAGTGATTTTGGAGCCCAAAAAATAAAGTCTGACACTGTTTCCACTGTTTCCCCATCTATTTCCCATGAAGTGATGGAACCAGATGCCATGATCTTCATTTTCTGAATGTTGAGCTTTAAGCCGACTTTTTCACTCTCCTCTTTCACCTTCATCAAGAGGCCCTTTAGCTCCTCTTCACTTTCTGCCATAAGGGTGGTGTCACCTGCATATCTGAGGTTATTGATATTTCTCCTGGCAATCTTGATTCCAGCTTGTGCTTCTTCCAGCCCAGAGTTTCTCATGATGTACTCTGCATATAAGTTAAATAAGCAGGGTGACAATATACAGCCTTGACGCACTCCCTTTCCTATTTGGAACCAATCTGTTGTTCCATGTCCAGTTCTAACTCTTGCTTCCTGACCTGCATATAGATTTCTCAAGAGGCAGGTCAGGTGGTCTGGGATTCCCATTTCTTTCAGAATTTTCCACAGTTGATTGTGATCCACACAGTCAAAGGCTTTGGCATAGTCAATAAAGCAGAAATAGATGTTTTTCTGGAACTCGCTTGCTTTTTGATGATCCAGCGGATGTTGGCAATTTGATCTCTGGTTCCTCTGCCTTTTCTAAAGCCAGCTTGAACATCAGGAAGTTCACAGTTCACGTATTGCTGAAGCCTGGACACCAGGGTACCCGCCCACAAAGGAAAGACCATGTGGGGACAGAGGGAGAAGGAACCAGAAAAAGACAACATCTGCAAGCCAAACAGAGAGGTCTCAAAAGGCCCCATGCTGAGAACACTTTGGTCTTGGGATTGCAGCCTCCAGATTATAAAAAGATAAATTTCTCGTGCTTAAACCTCACGGTCTGCAGTATTTTGTTATGGCAGTCTTAGCAAACAAACACACCTCTTGCCCTAATCTGTGACTTTGATGAAGTTACTTATGTTTTCAAACTGCTTATACTTCAACCAGAGAGGATAATGATTTCTTTTAAAGTTGTAAGTTTTAAAATAATGATATGTATAAACCTACTACGTGCCTATCACAAAGCAGTTGCTGCTGCTGCTAAGTCACTTCAGTCGTGTCTGACTCTGTGTGACCCCATAGATGGCAGCCCAACAGGCTCCCCCGTCCCTGGGATTCTCCAGGCAAGTACACTGGAGTGGGTTGCCATTTCCTTCTCCAATGCAGGAAAGTGAAAAGTGAAAGTGAAATCATTCAGTTGTGTCTGACTCTTAGCAACCCCACAGACTGCAGCCTACCAGGCTCCTCCACCCATGGGATTTTCCAGGCAAGAGTGCTGGAGTGGGGTGCCGTTGCCTTCTCCACACAAAGCAGTTACTCAAACACTAATTCTTTCCCTTCCTGAATCTTGCCACTGCTGTCAAGTGAACTTGAATTTATAGAATATAATTTCATTTATTCTTTGCTCTTCCAATAGCCACCTAGCCTATGCATATAGAATTCAACGAAATATTTTAAAATACATATTGATATGTAACATCTTTTGTGAAACTACATTCAATGTAATTAGCTATATTTAATAACATTTTTGCTGAAAAGAAGAAATATATATGAAGTAAAAACCCTCCTTATCACTTCAGACAGTACAAGAATTATATCTAGGTGAGCTCTAGGCTCTCTCTACAAAACTTCATGGATTTTACCATTTAGATACATTTAGATAAACAATTCAAAGTCTAAATATCCATTCAGATCTCAATGTATCTGTGCATGTTTGCTGAACTTCCAGAATCAAACAGCATCCAGATCATCTTAGTATGTCTTTTTCTCTCTCCTCCCACCTTTTAGCAAAAGCTCAAACAAAAATGTTAGTGCTGCTTCTCTTACAACCAGCATCTTCCCTCTTTCCACACTCCATCTTCTTATATTGCCCTTCTTATATTAGTATAACGTTAACTCAGTATCTTCCTAACACAATTTTTAAAAAATTTTACTTCTGTAGATTTTATGAACTAGTGAAAATTAGGGCTGATATAAACCAAATCAGTCACTATACTTGAAAACTCTACTAATTCAAGAAGGCAAAACTTTCAATAAGAATACTGTCTTCTTACTCTTTTGGTCCAGTTCTATAATCTTTTTATTTCTCCCTCCTATCTTTTCCTCCAAATCCAAAACCCCAAGTAGACTCTTCCCAGAAGCCCACTAGAGAAGAAAAATAATGAAAACAAATGTAAGTTAAATGTTTCGCAAACTTTGGGAAATGAACTGTTCTGGTTCATTTCAAATTTGCTGGCCAAGATCCAGGATCATATAAGAACCAAGAGCACATGTCCACAGTGAAAAGTGGAGAGTGCACATGGTGGACAATTATCTAATTAAAGAGGATGCCAACTCTAGTAATCAGGCAAAATCAAGAATTTTCTTCATATATGACTGAGAGAATTGTGACTGCCATGACCCCACACTTAACTTAAAACAGTAGAATAACAAAGTTCTCGAGCAAAAATAGATAACAGAACTTGAAAAATACTACCTTTAGCATAAATGGTAAATACAGGAAAAGAGAGAAATCATTTGAAAGTAAATGTAATTATCTAGTTCTTTTAATGCCCAGCAGCCCCAGTTCCGGAGACGTTAATGGCACCCCACTCCAGTACTCTTGCTTGGAAAATCCTATGGACAGAGGAGCCTGGAAGGCTGAAGTCCATGCGATCACTGAGGGTTGGACACGACTGAACGACTTCACTTTTCACTTTCATGCATTGGAGAAGGAAATGGCAACCCACTCCAGTGTTTTTGCCTGGAGAACCCCAGGGACGGGGGAGCCTGGTGGGCTGCTGTCTATGGGTCGCACAGAGTCAGACATGACTGAAGTGACTTAGCAGCAGCAGCCACAGTTCAGTTCAGTTCAGTTCAGTCACTCAGTCGTGTCGTGTCCGATTGTTTGCCCCAAGTATGACTATTTGAGAAATAGCAGTAGAATAAACAAGGAAATTCAAAAAATAGAAGAGAACAGTTATTAACATTCCAGTTAGTATCTTTTGTGGACAGCGTTAATTGACCAACCCAATCCTCTTCACAAGTCCTTGTCTTTACAC
This sequence comes from Nanger dama, assembly GCA_917880005.1. Lineage (NCBI taxonomy): Eukaryota > Metazoa > Chordata > Mammalia > Artiodactyla > Bovidae > Nanger > Nanger dama. Next base: position 55,878,263 of record CAKJTW010000005.1, on the reverse strand, counting down.
ACTTTCCAATGGCCCAGTTCTCTATGCTGTGCTGTGCTTAGTCACTCAGTCATGTACAACTCTTTTGTGACCCCATGGACTATAGTCTGCCAGGCTCCTCTGTCCATGGGGATTCTCCAAGCAACAGTCCTGGGTGGGCTGCCATGCCCTCCTCCAGGGGATCTTCCCAACCTACTGATATTTAAACAGAAGTCACTGGATAGGACTTTCAGGAAAGCTTTTAAAACATGTATAGCTATCTTTAGACATAGAAATGATACAACTTCAGTTCAGCCTTTTGCTTTTATCTTTTCCTCCTTTGCATATCCTTACAAGATGCCCAAAAAATGCAGTAGGGCTCTCTTATGACCATGAAAAGATAAAATAATCACAAGGAAAGAGAAGAATGTGCTAAAGATGGCAGAGCCCCAAGATGCGGAAATCTCCTTTACAGGATCAACCCCAGGCTGCCTATCCCTAGATTCTTGCTTTAAGGGATGAGTAGAAGAGGAGAGACAGTTATTCATCCAATTAAAGAGGGAACCAGCTTTGGTAATCAGGTAAACTCAAGAATTTCCCTCATTTATGACCTGCCTGTGGTAGCCATGTGGCCCAATTCTGGATAGTGATACTTAAACTTTTGTTTCTTAAGCTACTACAGTTGGATTTTCTACTACTCATTTCTACTGATAACTACTAAAATATCCTTAAAGAGATTTATAAAGTAGTTTATCCATAAAAACAAGAACAAGTTGCTATGAAAAGGAACAACCAGAGAACTTGAAAGAATTCTTGTGATTTCCACACAAGATTGCCAAATTTAAAAAGGATAATAATAATAGAAAGGTTAGAGGATAGAGAAAATTTGGAAACTTCCTTGCAGTCCAATGGTTAGAACTCGACACTTTCACTGCAGGTCCAGTTTCAATCTCCAGTCAAGGAACTAAAATCCTGCAAGCTGCTTGATGTGGCCAAAAAGATGAAAAGAAAAGGATAGAGTAAAATCAATTCTATGATTGTAAAACAAATAAACAAAGATATAAAATTTAAGGGAAAAGTTCTCAGAAATGGCAGATAAATCCAGTAAGCATGAAATCTGGTCCAATAAGATCTCCAGAGGAAAAAAAACAGATGGGAGAATATAATCAAAGAAACAAAGAAATTCATTTTTCCTCTGAAGTTCAGTTCAAATTAAAAGGAATTCACAAATGTCCAACAAAATAAATGGAAAAAATAACTATAACTTGAAAGTTTTAGGGTGCTAAGAATATTGGTAGATGAAAATCTAAAGGTTTCACCTACAAAGGAACTGTCATCAGGCTTTTTATCATCAACAGAAGAGTTAGTAGAAAATTTAACAATGTAGTTACAGTTTTATAGGCAAACGATTTTCGATGTAATGTTGGACATTCAGGTGAACTATTATTTTGGTAATGTAATAAGACTATAATAAGGATGTGATAGGGCTTCCCAGGTGGCGTGAGCGGTAAAGAATCCACCTGCAATGCAGGAGACATGGGTTTGATCCCTGGGTTTGGAAGATCCCCTGGAGGAGGAAATGGCAACCCACTCCAGTATTCTTGCCTGGAAAACCCATGGACAGAGGAGCCTAGTTGGCTGCAGTCTATAGGGTCAAAAAGAGTCAGACACAACTGAAGCAAATGAGCATACATATGAGCACAAGATGTATTAAGAATCTGACTCCATTCTTGACACTTGATCCTTGACAGTTTTCAATCTCCACTCTTCTCAGGTCCTTCTTGCCCTACATCTAGGCAAACGGCTAAGAAGGACCATATACTAGCAAGGGGCTCAAATGCTCACTGTAGCCTTTCAGCACCTCTAACCACAATTAAAGCCAAAGTCACTTGTCCTTTCTCTCACTCAAGCCACTTCTGACTGGCTTGGGTACCTGCCATGCCATCTTTCCAGAAAGCCTCATTATGTGAATAATAATTTTCAACCCTCCTCCCCAGGTGAATGCATGATGTCAGTCAAATTTAGACTAATTTTGAACAGGGTATTGATCCTGCCCACCTGGAGAAAACCACAATATACAAAGCCTGAAAAAGCTAACTTCCATGCATTTTTCTGGGGGAAAAAAAAACTATTAAAGATGTTCTCTAGAAAAGTGCAAAAATGTTACCAAGATGATATTTCTCTTAAGAAAGAAATATGTCTCAAGTCATAGAAGACCATCCTAAAGTAGATCAGTCCTGAATGTTCACTGGAAGAACTGATGTTGAAGCTGCAACTCCAATACTTTGGCCACCTGATGCGAAGAGCTGACTCATTTGCAAAGATCCTGATGCTGGGAGGGACTGGAGGCAGGAGAAGGGGAAAACAGAGGATGAGATGGTTGAATGGCATCATAGACTCAATAGACATGAGTTTGGGTAGGCTCTGGGAGTTGGTGATGGACAAGGAGGCCTGGCGTGCTGCAGTTCATGGGGTCGCAAAGAGTCAAACACCACTGAGCAACTGAACTGAACTGATAGAAGATTTAATTCAGCAGTGTAATAAAAATAAATCCTGGGGTTTCTATGACAAGTCCAAAAATGACTTAGACTAAATCAGACAAGGAAGTCAAAACTCCAACTAGTTGGAATGTATAGAATAACTTCAAGACAAACAACATGATTGAGAAGTTTAAACTCATTCAGCAGGTCCTTGTCAGTTAACCATTTTGAATATAGCAGTGTGCACATGTCCATGAGAAACTGCCGAAATATCTCTTCTCCCCAGAAACCATAAGTTTGTTCTGTGAGTCTGTGAGTCTCTTTCTTTTGGAAGTTCATTTGTACCATTTCATTCTCTTTTTTTTTTATTATTTTTTTTTTTTTAATTTTTATTTTATTTTATTTTTTTTTTTAATACTTTATTCTACTTTACAATACTGTATTGGTTTTGCCATACACTGACATGAATCAGCCACATGTGTACACGCTCTGCCAATGCCGAAGCCCCCTCCCACCTCCCACCCCACACAGTCTCCCCGGATCATCCCGTGCACCAGCCCCAAGCATCCTGTATCCTGTATTGAACATAGATTGGCGCTTCGTTTCTTATATGATAGTATACATGTTTCAGTGTCATTCTCTCAAATCATCCCACCCTCTCCCTCTCCCTCAGAGGCCAAAAGTCCCTTCTACACCTCTGTGTCTCTTTTGTTGTCTCACATACAGGGTCATCATTACTATCTTTCTAAATTCCATATATATGTGTCAGTATACTGTATTGGTGTTTTTCTTTCTGGCTTACTTCACTCTGTATAATCGGCTCCAGTTTCATCCATCTCATTAGAACTGAGTGAAATTTATTCTTTTTAAGGGCTGAGTAACACTCCATTGTGTAATTATTATTTTTTTAATTTTACTTTATAATACTGTATTGGTTTTGCCATACATCAACATGAATCTGCCATGGGTGTACATGAGTTCCCAATCCTCCCCCTTCCACCTCCCTCCTCCCTCCCCATACCATCTCTCTGGGTCATCCCAGTGTATCAGCCCCAAACATACTGTATCGTGCATCGAACCTAGACTGGCAATTAGTTTCTTACATGATAGTATACAGGTTTCAATGCCATTCTCCTAAATCATCCCACCCTCTCCCTCTCCCTCTCCCTCTCCCACAGAGTCCAAAAGTCTGTTCTATACATCTGTGTCTCTTTTGCTGTCTCGTATACAGGGTTATCATTACCATCTTTCTAAATACCATCTATATGTGTTAATATACTGTATTGGTGTTTTTCCTTCTGGCTTACTTCACTCTGTATAATCAGCTCCAGTTTCATCTACCTCATTAGAACTGATTCAAATGTACTCTTTTTAATGGCTGAGTAATACTCCATTGTGTATATGTACCACAGCTTGCTTATCCATTCATCTGCTGATGGACATCTAGGTTGCTTCCATGTCCTGGCTATTATAAATAGTGCTGCAATGAACATTGGGGTACATATGTCTCTTTCAATTCTGGTTTCCTTGGTGAGTATGCCCAGCAGTGGGATTGCTGGGTCATAAGGCAGTTCTATTTGCAATTTTTTAAGGAATCTCCACACTGTTCTCCATAGTGGCTGCTAGTTTGCATTCCCACCAACAGTGTAAGAAGGTTCCCTTTTCTCCACACCCTTTCCAGCATTTATTGCTTGTAGACTTTTGGATCGCAGCCATTCTGACTGGTGCAAAATGGTACCTCATTGTGGTCTTGATTTGCATTTCTCTGATAATGAGTGATGTTGAGCATCTTTTCATGTGTTTGTCAGCCATCTGTATGTCTTCTTTGGAGAAATGCCTATTTAGTTCTTTGGCCCATGTTTTGATTGGGTTGTTTATTCTTCTGGAATTGAGCTACATGAGTTGCTTATATATTTTTGAGATTAGTTGTTTGTCAGTTGCTTCATTTGCTATTATTTTCTCCCATTCCAAAGGCTGTCTTTTCACCTTGCTTATAGTTTCCTTTGTTGTACAGAAGCTTTTAATTAGGTCCCATTTATGTATTTCTGCTTTTATTTCCAGTATTCTGGGAGGTGGATCATAGAGGATCCTGCTGTGATTTATGTCGGACAGTGTTTTGCCTATGTTCTCCTCTAGGAGTTGTACAGTTTCTGGTCTTATGTTTAACTCTCTAATCCATATTGAGTTTATTTTTGTGCATGGTGTTGGAAAGTGTTCTAGTTTCATTATTTTACAAGTGGTTGACCAGTTTTCCCAGCACCACTTGTTGAAGAGATTGTCTTTAAACCATTGTATATTCTTGCCTCCTTTATCAAAGATAAAGTGTCCATAGGTGCATGGATTTATCTCTGGGCTATTTTGTTCCATTGATCTATATTTCTGTCTTTGTGCCAGCACCATACTGTCTTGATGACTGTGGCTTTGTAGTAGAGCCTGAAGTCAGGCAGGTTGATTCCTCCAGTTCCATTCTTCTTTCTCAAGATTGCTTTGGCTATTTGAGGTTTTTTGTATTCCATACAAACTGTGAAATTATTTGTTCTAGCTCTGTGAAAAATATCAGACGACATGATCCTCTACATAGAAAACCCTAAAGACTCCACCAGAAAATTACTAAAGCTAATCAGTGAAAATAGTAAAGTTGCAGGATATAAAATCAACACACAGAAATCCCTTGCATTCCTATACACTAATAATGAGAAAGTAGAAAAAGAAATTAAGGAAACAATTCCATTCACCATTGCAATGAAAAGAATAAAATACCTAGGAATATATCTACCTAAAGAAACTAAAGACCTATATATAGAAAATTATAAAACACTGGTGAAAGAAATCAGAGGATATTAATAGATGGAGAAATGTACCATTTATTTCTTAGATTTCATATATCAGGGATGTCATATGATATTTCTCCTCCTCTGTCTGACTGACTTCACTCAATATGACAATCTCTAGGTCCATCCATGTTGCTGCAAATGGCATTATTTCATTCTCTTTAGTGGCTGAGTAATTACTCCATTATGTATATGTACCACACGGAAAGTTTAAACTTCTTAGTGAAATGATATGTTAATAAATATGTTTCTTATGTCAGTAAGAATAAAGAAAATTGAAAACTTCAGGAGGGGAAAGAGCTCAGTGACCAAGTTATAATTCAACCATGGAGAAAACTAAAATAAGAAAACCATATAATGGATGGTATGAAATACAAACAGCAATAATTCAAAGAATCTGTTTGGCACTGATACTCATTTAGCAGTGTAGAGTTATTATTTCTTTCTCTATGCATCAAATATTGCTACTTGGTACTTCAGGTAAAAATATATACATGCTATATTGAGTATTCTTCATTTCTTTTCAGTGTGGCGATCAACTTAAGATAAAGCATAGAAGATATAGTTTCAGATAAGAATGTCATTGTTAAAAATATTCAGTTCAGTTTCAGTTCAGTTCAGTCGCTCAGACGTGTCTGACTCTTTGCGACCCCATGAATCGCAGCACACCAAGGAAAAATAGTATCTTAGCTAGCAGATGCCTGAAATAAAGATGGAGAGGGTAAAAGGAGATAAAGGCGTTTTATGTGTGTGTGTGTGTGTGTGTGTGTGTGTGTGTGTGTGTGTGTGTGTGTGTACACACATGGCAACCCACTCCAATGTTCTTGCCTGGAGAGTCCCAGGGACAGGGGAGCCTGGTGGGCTGCCCTCTATGGGGTCTCACAGAGTCGGACACAACTGAAGTGACTTAGCAGCAGCATGTGTATACACATACAAGATATATATATATATATATATATATATATATACATAAAATAATATTAAAATATATGTATATATAAAAGATATTGTCTCTCTAAGCCTCTTGATAAAAGTGAAAGAGGAGAGTGAAAAAAGTTGGCTTAAAGCTCAACATTCAGAAAACAAAGATCATGGCATCCAGTCCCATCACTTCATGGGAAATAGATGGGGAAACAGTGTCAGACTTTATTTTGAGGGGGCTCCAAAATCACTGCAGATGGTGATTGCAGCCATGAAATTAAAAGAGGCTTACTCCTTGGAAGAAAAGTTATGACCAATCTAGACAGCATATTCAAAAGAAGAGACATTACTTTGCCAACTAAGGTCCGTCTAGTCAAGGCTATGGTTTTTCCTGTGGTCATGTATGGATGTGAGATTTGGACTGTGAAGAAGGCTTGAGCGCCGAAGAACTGATGCTTTTGAACTGTGGTGTTGGAGAAGACTCTTGAGAGTCCCTTAGACTGCAAGGAGATCCAACCAGTCCATTCTGAAGGAGATCAGCCTTGGGATTTCTTTGGAGGGAATGATGCTAAAGCTGGAACTCCAGTACTTTGGCCACCTCATGCAAAGAGTTGACTCATTGGAAAAGACCTTGTTGCTGGGAGGGATTGGGGGCAGGAGGAGAAGGGGATGACAGAGGATGAGATGGCTGGATGGCATCACCGACTCGATGGACGTGAGTCTGAGTGAACTCCGGGAGTTGGTGATGGACAGGGAGGCCTGGCGTGCTGCAATTCATGGGGTTGCAAAGAGCTGGACACAACTGAGCAACTGAACTGAACTGAAAAGATATTATGTGTATATAGACACAATATCTTCTTTATGGTATCTTTAATAAATAGAAGTTCTTAATTTTAATGATATCCAGTGTATCAGTGTGTCTTTCCTTGGTGATACCATTCTGGGCCTCTAGCTTTCTTCCAGGTAAGTTTTAAATTAAGAATTTGATTATGTTAATAGATATAGGACTATTTAGATTGTTCTGTTTCTTGTGTCATTATTGGTAAATTTATTTTTAAGAAATTTCTCCATTACATATAAGTTGCCAAAAATTTTGTAATAAAGTTATCTATAAGTTTTTGCTTACTTTGTGTTTGTGTGTGTATATAACTTTGGCTTATAGACTATTTATATTCTACATATTCTTGAAATTTTAAATGTATATATATGTATATATATGGTAAAGGGATATATAAAGCACTCTTGTGAAGCAGTAAAAAAAATATTGACAAATCAATTAAAAAAATAGGCAAAAGACTAATACTGTGCTCCCTTATTTATAAAACAAATACCTACTCCCTAGAATTTAATTAGAATATCTTTATAAAATAAATGAAACAAAGCAATTATAATCATTTTATTATGAGCAACTTCACTTCACTTCATTATTATCTAATATTAAAAGATTCTATTTTAAACGTAAACAAATTTGGATGGTAAATATAAAGACAAAAGGAAACATAGCCTATTTTAAATTTTCATCTTTCAACTAGATGTGTTGTTCATAGGATAGTCAGAAAGAAGGGAAAAATAGAAAACAATTTATCAATGCAGACTGAAGATTTGCTCGTAAATAAATTTGTCATTGCAGAAAACACAGTCTGAATTAACTAATTTTCATTCATCTCAACTCTTTACTTCATCAAGACTGTCACCATTTTCTAAAAGAAGAGTGTTTTCCAGTCTCATAGGAAATATTTTCTAGATCCAGAGCTAGAAAGATAGGAAACAAAGCTTCTCATCTTTCAGCTTCAGAGAAATTCCTTCATTATCAATGCATCTATCAACTTTATCTGCTATGACATTGCTAATTAAATCTAAAATAATGTCTCACTTTAAGAATGTGTGTAAAATACAAGTAAAATAATACCATAATATTAAAGTAGTATTCACTAAACATTTAGTAGCACTAGCTAAACAATATGAATTTGTTTTAGATTATCACCAGAAGAAAAAAAAAATCATTTTAAGGATTTTCATTAGTTTTGACTCTAAAGCTGACAACATTTTGTAAAGTAAATTTTGTATTTATTTGAAGTATTGGACATGATTGTACATTACCTTAAAAATTCCTCAGAGTTCATGAGTTTTTGGCACCTATGCAGCTTAGATATATAATGGGACGTCATTAAAAGTGTGATGGATGGACGTCAAAATGAGGTTCAGCCAGCTGCTATAAGGCAGCCATTAACCTGAACTAGATTCCAGAGCGGCTCACCTATCTTGATTTCTAGAATTTTACATGGAAAATAATCCAAAGTGAAACTAGTCTTTAAATGAATAATAACTTAAAGTTTAATTTTAAAAAAATCATCTGAGAAAGGAATTATTTATATTTTAACATCTAATTTTTATCCTAGAATTTATCTATGAATCTTAATGCACTCACAAAATGATATGCTTAGAAACACATTTTTTGTAATGGAGAGACTGTTCTCCTCAATTATTATTTCCTTGTAAAATGTTATTTTCTGGAATTACTGGATAAGCTCTCATTTTAAACGGTTACCAGGCTATTTCTCTAGAGGTAAAGCCTTAAATTCTGCTTTGAATGAGAGAACATTTTTTGGCCACAAAGCATGTGGGATCCTAGTTTCCTGACCTGAGCTCGAACCCATGTCCCCTGCAGTGGAAGCCTGGAGTCCTAACCACTGGATGGAGGGGGATATCCCCCTGTTCTTTTTATAAAGCAGGGGCCTTTGAATATACAACATAAAAATCGAGATCTCTCCGGAATTCTCCATTTTGAAAGATGGAAGAATTAGGCTATGAGGGGACTGTTTACTTGTGGATGAAGAGTAGCCAAAATTCAGGTGAATGGATTCTGACAGGGAAGCTGGATGTGTCCGTGTGTGTCAGAAGCTGGATGGGCAAGGACATTGACAAGGTAGATGTCCTGGTAAATTGGGGTGGAAAACCCTGTTCAGGAGAAACACTGACAGATGGAGAGTGGACTGGGGTATGTAAGACTGACTTCAATTCAATATATTTCACAAGGTTCCGGGCTTCCCAGGTCAAGAATCCACTTACCAATACCGGAGCCGCTAGAAATGTGGGTTCCATCCTTGGGTTGGGAAGATCCCCTAGAGAAGGAAATGGCAACCCACTCCAGCATTCTTGCCTGGGAAATTCCATGGATAGAGGAGCCTGGCAGGTTATAGTCTGTTGGGTCTCAAAGAGTCATATATAACTGAGAATGAACACACCAAAGGTCACACCTATAGTCATTGCCTGGGGCTACATTCTGGATGTTTAGAGCTGATGTTCAGAATAGAAAAGAAAGGTGGGAGGTCAAAAGGAAGAAGATGACCATCATCTTCCAAAGTTTCAGAAAGCTAGCTGCTACATAACCCTCAGTTTGAAGAATAAAATGACTCAGATTGAAACTTGTCTTCAAACTAAATCTCTGTTATAATGTTCAGTTAACTAAAATGGATAGATATTTACTCTCTAAGTAAGGTTCAGTTCAGTTCAGTCAGTCAGTCATATCCGACTCTTTGCAACCCCATGAATCACAGCACGCCAGGCCTCCCTGTCCATCACCATCCCCCAGAGTTCACTCAAACTCACATCCATTGAGTCAGTGATGCTATCAAGCCATCTCATCCTCTGTTGTTCCCTTCTTCTCCTGCCCCCAGTTCCTCCCAGCATCAGAGTCTTTTCCAGTGAGTCAACTCTTCTCATGAGGTGGCCAAAGTATTGGAGTTTCAGCTTCAGCATCAGCCCTTCCAATGAACACCCAGGACTGATCTCCTTTAGGATGGACTGGTTGGACCTCCTTGCAGCTGAAGGGACTCTCAACAGTCTTCTCCAACACCACAGTTCAAAAGCATTAATTCTTCAGTGCTCAGCTTTCTTCACAGTCCAACTCTCACATCCATACATGACTACTGGAAAAACCATAGCCTTGACTAGACAGACCTTAGTCGACAAAGTAATGTCTCTGCTTTTTAAATATGCTATCTAGGTTGGTCATAACTTTCCTTCCAAGGAGTAAGCGTCTTTTAATTTCATGGCTACAGTCACCATCTGCAGTGATTTTGGAGCCCAAAAAATGAAGTCTGACACTGTTTCCGCTGTTTCTCCATCTATTTCCCATGAAGTGATGGGACCGGATGCCATGATCTTCGTTTTCAGAATGTTGAGCTTTAAGCCAACTTTTCACGCTCCTCTTTCACTTTCATCAAGAGACTTTTAGCTCTTCTTCACTTTCTGCCATAAGGGTGGTGTCATCTGCATATCTGAGGTTACTGATATTTCTCCTGGCAATCTTGATTCCAGCTTGTGCTTCTTCCAGCCCAGCGATTCTCATGATGTACTCTGCATATAAGTTAAATAATCAGGGTGACAATATACAGCCTTGACGTACTCCTTTTCCTATTTGGAACCAGTCTGTTGTTCCATGTCCAGTTCTAACTCTTGCTTCCTGACCTGCATATAGGTTTCTCAAGAATCAGGTCAGGTGGTCTGGTATTCCCAGCTCTTTCAGAATTTTCCACAGTTGATTGTGATCCACACAGTCAAAGGCTTTGGCATAGTCAATAAAGCAGAAATAGATGTTTTTCTGGAACTCTTTTGCTTTTTCGATGATCCAGCGGATGTTGGCAATTTGATCTCTGATTCCTCTGCCTTTTGTAAAACCAGCTTGAACATCTGGAAGTTCATGGTTCACCTATCACTGAAGCCTGGCTTGGAGAATTTTGAGCATTACTTTACTAGTGTGTGAAATGCGTGCAACTGTAAGGTATTAGAGTTTAGATAATTTAAATAAGCAATTTAAGTAAGACAATAATTGGCAACTTTTAAAATGAGTAAACTTAATATTCTTTTATGTAGGCCATAGTTTGCCAAGATGAACAAAACAAAACCCCTTAATAATTCAAGAAAAAAACCCAAATTAATAGATATGTTAGGAATTAAATTAGCTTAAAAACAAGTTTTTATTTCATCTTCATTTTTGAAAAACAGATACTACTTTTGAACTTAGCTTCAAGAAAAGGAAAAGTCATAATGACTGAGTTATACAGTCTCAGAATATGAAATGTAACTTCAAAACTAGAGTCCATGGATACAGTCTATGTACTGCTGAAGCTATATGAAAATATTAGCCTTAAAAGAATGTTAATGTATTTTCTCTGAGATAATTTCCATAAATTTTAATCATATTCTCAAAGGAATTCAAAGCTCCCCCAAACAACTAGAACTCAGAAACAGTCCCCAAGGGAGGCCACACTCACCACATTGGAATAGACGGCATGGGAGACTGTTTCCATTGCTCTTCTCTAGAAGAGAACTAGTGTTTCCATTACAGGGCTCACTCTCCCCAGTGTCAGAGGGCACTGCTTTGAGAAGAGACTCCACCTGGATTTTCTCACAGCTGTCAGCCATATGGAACAAACAGTACCAGTGGCTTCTCCATTTCCTCCTCTCATGCAAAGAACATTCTAGTCACGGCCCTGGGTCTGCCTTCTCTAGTGTTGGAGAGATAGGAAAATGCCCCTCATGCCACTGGCCAAAGCTTGATTTGCAGAACCCAACTCTCCCTGCAGATGGGTCCCAAGGCTGAATCTTCGGGGCCTGTATTAAGTTCAGTTCAGTTCAGTCGCTCAGTCGTGTCTGACTCTCTGCAACCCCATGAATCACAGCACACCAGGCCTCCCTGTCCATCACCATCTCCCGGAGTTCACTCAGACTCACGTCTATCGAGTCCGTGATGCCATCCAGCCATCTCATCCTCGGTTGTCCCCTTCTCCTCCTGCCCCCAATCCCTCCCAGCATCAGAGTCTTTTCCAATGAGTCAACTCTTCGCATGAGGTGGCCAAAGTACTGGAGTTTCAGCTTTAGCATCATTCCTTCCAATGAACACCCAGGACTGATCTCCTTCAAAATGGACTGGTTGGATCTCCTTGCAGTCCAAGGGACTCTCAAGAGTCTTCTCCAACACCACAGTTCAAAAGCATCAATTCTTTGGCACTCAGCCTTCTTCACAGTCCAACTCTCACATCCATACATGACCACAGGAAAAACCATAGCCTTGACTAGACAGACCTTAGTCGGCAATGTAATGTCTCTGCTTTTGAATATGCTATCTAGGTTGGTCATAACTTTTCTTCCAAGGAGTAAGCGTCTTTTAATTTCATGGCTGCAGTCACCATCTGCAGTGATTTGGAGCCCCTAAAATAAAGTCTGACACTGTTTCCACTGTTTCCCTATCTATTTCCCATGGAGTGATGGGACCAGATGCCATGATCTTCATTTTCTGAATGTTGAGCTAAAGCTCAAAGCCAACTTTTTCACTCTCCTCTTTCACTTTCATCAAGAGGCTTTTAAGTTCCTCTTCACTTTCTGCCATAAGGGTGGTGTCATCTGCATATCTGAGGTTATTGATATTTCTCCCAGCAATCTTGATTCCAGCTTGTATTTCTTCCATCCCAGCATTTCTCTTGATGTACTCTGCATATAAGTTAAATAAGCAGGGTGACAATATACAGCCTTGACACACTCCTTTTCCTATTTGGAACCAGTCTGTTGTTCAATGTCCAGTTCTACTGTGGCTTCCTGACCTGCATACAGATTTCTCAAGAGGCAGGTCAGGTGGTCTGGTATTCCCATCTCTTGAAGAATTTTCCACAGTTGATTGTGATCCACACAGTCAAAGGCTTTGGCATAGTCAATAAAGCAGAAATAGATGTTTTTCTGGAACTCTCTTGCTTTTTCAATGATCCAGCGGATGTTGGCAATTTGATCTCTGGTTCCTCTGCCTTTTCTAAAGCCAGCTTAAACATCTGGAAGTTCACAGTTCACATACTGCTAAAGCCTAGATTGGAGAATTTTGAGTATTACTTTACTAGCATGTGAGATGAGTGCAATTGTGCGGTAGTTTGAGCATTCTTTGCATTGCCTTTCTTTGGAATTGGAATGAAACTGACCTTTTCCAGTCCTGTGGCCCCTGATGAGTTTTCTAAATTTGCTGGCATATTGAGTGCAGCACTTTCACAGCATCATCTTTCAGGATTTGAAACAGCTCCACTGGAATTCCATCACCTCCACTAGCTTTGTTTGTCGTGGATGCTTTCTAAGGCCCACTTGACTTCACATTCCAGGATGTCTGGCTCTAGATGAGTGATCATATCATCATGATTATCTGGGTCATGAAGATCTTTTTGTACAGTTCTTCCGTGTATTCTTGCCACCTCTTCTTAATATCTTCTGCTTCTGTTAGGTCTATACCATTCCTGTCCTTTATCGAGCCTGTATTAGGCTCCCTAATTTGGCCTCAGTTCCACACCATATGCTTTAATGCAACTCTAGTTGGGAGCCACGACATTGAGAATAATTGGACCCCCATCAATATTGTTAATCCTATTCTTGGTCCTAACATTTCTTTTTACTAGTTAGAACCCAGGAGGAGAGATAAGTAAGTATCTAGGAACACAGAACTCAAGTAGGAACCTCTAGACAAGCCTTTGCAATTTACACGTTTCACATCCTTATCTCCTTTTTTCTTTGCCACAACCCTAAAATTTAGGTAAAAGTCTTATTTTACATATGAAAAATGTTCAGGTTTGAATAGCCACTAAGTTGTAAGGCTGAGGTTCAAATGCAGATCATTTGCATTCAAATGACTCTTTACATCTCCTCATCCCCTCAAATACATAGCCCAGGTCATTCCTGAGGATGGTGTGCCACTGTGGTCCCTTCAGGTACCAGGACCCAAGGAGACCCTGCCACCCGCCCAGCAAAGTGTGTGAAACAGCCACCCTTTGACACTTAGATAAACAGCACTGCGCTCCTCATATCATCCCTATCATTTCTATGACCATAATTGATAAGACTTAAATGGGATTTAAATCACCAAAATATATGGAAGCAGAGATTAGAGAGAAGGGGTGAATATAGTGCTAGTGCCTTAATTCCCACAGATAAGCACTAAGAAAGAAAGTAACCGATTCCTCTCATTGGTTGTGAGAAGTGGGACATATGTTCTAAGGGCCTCTGAGGGTAAATGGGAGATCAGGCCCCATTAAAATGGAGCTATCCATCAAAATCCTTCTTGTCACACACACACGTGTGTGTGTGTGTGATTCACTTAGTCATGTATGGACTGTAGCCCGCCAGGCTCCTCTGTCCATGGGATTCTCCAGGCAAGAATATTGGAGTGGGTTGCCATTTCCTTCTCCAGGGTATCTTCCCATCCAGGAATTAAATCTGGGTCTCCTGCATTCACAGGTGGATTCTTTAGTGCTGAGCCACCAGGGAAGCCCCAGGAAGGCACGAACCACACCCAAACTTTGCCTTACCCATGTTCTGTTCAAAGGACCCAACTGAGAGGGGATGGAGCTTCTAGAGGAGAAGCCCACCATTCTGAAGAGGGAGACTTCATTCTACAACATTCCACAAAATTTTGGATTATTTTACTCAGTATTTAATTAATTTTTAAAGGAAGAGGAGGATTGGGGAGACAAAAACCACTACTCTTGGTCACAGACCTTTCAAGGAGCATAATTTGAGTTAGGGGTCCTTCCTTTGCAACAAAACAGTTAAAATCTCTGGGTCTAAAGTTACAAATTATGAATGTTATGAATGATGGTCAGTGTAAATATGACTTTTCCAAAATGTACATTTGATCAAATTGTCCCAAATTCATAAATTGATCAAATTTAGCCCAAAGAGGCACTTAATTTTAGGATAAATTTTTATTGGGACAGATATTCATAAACAAGAAAGTGTTTTTATGAGAAGACTAATTCAAGTGAGATACACCATGTCCAAGCAGAAAAAAAATAGATATACCTTTTAAAAAAAAAAATGTGACTGCCAATGTAAGTTTTGGGGGCTTTTGCTTCCTTTTTAAAAGTGCCAGATGACCTCTACAAATAGTCTTCCTAGTGATTCTGAATGAATCAGAGTGTCAGTGGTGCCGTTTAACATCCCCCAGTGAAGAAGGGTCTGTGAGCCAGTCTGGCCTGATTAAAAGCCAGGGATGGTATGTGTCTTCATGTTGCAGGAAATCTCACAGAATGTGCCTGGTGTGCTGAGAAAATCCCATGTTTTGTAAATAACCTCCCTTAAGTCTGATCTGAAAGTGCTCTCTTCCTGATTTCATCAATAAGGTTACTATGTGACTTTAAAAATTCCACTGCTCTAGGAAAACTTCTGTTTCCTTTTATGCCCAGATTTAGCAGGTTTTTCAAAGCCCTTCTTATTAAGAAAAGTTGTGGCTGGAAAAATGGATAAGTAGTTACAACTATTCCAGGAAACTATAAATATTCTGGTTTAAGGCTTTTAAGAAATTATCCTCTCCTTTATTGTCTCCCAGGGCCCACCTACAACCGGGTGCTGCCCTCCCAAAGTGAAGTGGATGGTCCTAAATGATCATAGGTGGGTTTTAAAAAATAAACACAAAATTAGTTTCACACCTACTTAGACAGCTTAGAATTTTAATGTGTGAAGTATGCCAGGACTCTGAGTAAAATAAAGCTTTGCATTCAAACTGATGTCAGCCAATCAGAAAACAGTACAGAGTGCTGCCCATTTCATAATTAGGGAGCATTACTCCAAGTTCTAGATTTTACTTATTAATGAATAAAGCATTTCTTGACCCAGTTTTGCCATTTATTCAGAAGGACCTTGTTTTTAAAAAGTGTTAAAATAGCATGAAGGCCCTGATTTATGCCCACCAAATCCAGGAAATTCAAAGTTAATCCTCGGAACTATTTGTGTCTAGTTTTGCAGCAAACATTCTATATAAAACTGTGCTCTGTTCAAGGATGACACAGACTAAAGAAACTACAGCAGGCTGTGCTGCAAGCTTGGATTTTTTCAGCTTCAAAGCTGTAAGTTCTATGCTGACATATTCCTCTACTGCATTTTTCTTTCTGCCATCCCTTATTTCAGTTTTGCTTGCCCATTCTTGCTTATACCTTTCGACAACCAACAGACTTCATCCAATAGTCAGGAGCAATAGCAACTACTTTTTACCAGGAGTCCCAAAGAGGTGATAACTCTCAGATATTGGGAGACGATAACTGTTACAAAGCTCCTCTTCCTCCTCATTCCCCAAACTCCTCTCCTGGGAATCACACTCCTCTCTCCTCCCAGATAGTGAATAAAGGTTCTTCATGAAGGAAAAACAATACCAAAAATGGAATATGACTCAGTAGACCACCATTCCCATTTCCCTCCCTGGAATGCCACCTGCTGTCTGTCTAGACAGTCCAAACGCCCACTCATCCTACACGTGCCATTCACATGCCACCTCTTTTGGCAGGTTATCCCTCTCTTTGGGTCCCAGTTTCCCCAAGTGTGATGTTAAAGTGGAGATTCAGATCTTGAAGGCCTGCCTCAGTCCTGAGATGCTATCTTTTCATAACCTCCCAAGTACACAGTGATTTTCCAGCACTGAACTTCAAGGAGATTCTTCTGTCCCATTCACTTGGTACTTCACACTTGCTGACATTTAGCAGTTCACCTCCCAGCCCACATGGGCTACCTGAAGCCTTGAGTAAGTTACTTCATCTCTAAGTCTCAGTTTCCTCATCTGTGAAATACAGATCATAATGGTATGCAGCATACATTACAGAATTATTCTAAGGGCTACAGGACAGAACACGTGGAAAGAGTTCACTACCCCAGCTGACAGTTAGTAAGTGCTCCATGAATACTAATGGCACAAAGCGAAAAGGGACTAAAGAGCTTCTTGATGAGTGTGAAAAATGAGAGTGAAAAGGTTGGCTTAAAACTCAGCATTCAAAAATTAACATCATGGCATCCGATCCATCACTTCATGGCAAATACAAGGGGTAAAAATGGAGGCAATGACATATTTTATTTTCCTGGGCTCCAAAATCACTGCAGTTAGGGACTGCAGCCATGAAATTAAAGGACGTTTGCTCCTTGGGAGGAAACCTATGACCAACCTAGAGAGCATATTAAAAAGCAGAGACATCACTTTGCCAACAGAGTTCTGTATAGTCACAGCTATGATTTTTTCTGTAGTCATGTACAGATGTGAAAGTTGGACCATAAAGAAGGCTGAGCACCAAAGAACTGATGCTTTTGAATGTGGTGTTGGAGAAGACTCTTGAGAGTTCTTGTGGACTGCAAGATCAAACCAGTTAATCCTGAAGAAAATCAGCCCTGAATATTCATTGGAAGGACTGATGCTGAAGCTGAAGCTCCAGGACTTTGGCCACCTAATATGAAGAGCCTTGACGATCACTAGAAAAAAACCCTGATGCTGGGAAAGACTAAAGGCAAAAGAAGAAGTGTAGCAGGGGATGAGATGATTAGATAGCATCACCAACTCAATGGATATGAATTTAAGCTAACTCCAGGAAATGGTGAAGGACAGAGGAGCCTGATGTGCTGTAGTCCATGGGGTTGCAAAGAGTTGGACATGACGTAGCAACTGGAAAATAACAACAGAACAATAACAACCATGAATACTTGCTCAAGTTAATTCTATTTTTTCACATATAAATTCCCTGTCATCCCAAACATGACCATAAGCTACCTGAAACTGAGAACAGTACATCAACCTGTGTGTCCCCATCTTGCTTACGACAATGTCTTAAATATAATGAGAATTGAAGAATGTTTTGTTGATTACTTGATTGTTATGGCTTTGACTGATTTTCAGTCATTAACCATTCTGTACCTAGGTTTTCTATCTATGAAGATGTGACTTCTACCAATTCAGCTCCTAAAATTAAGTGGAGATAATGATCCATGAGTGCACGCTCAGTAGCTCAGTCATGTCCAGTTCTTTGCATCCCCACCAGGCTCCTCTGTGCATAGGATTTTCCAGGCAAGCATACCGGAGTGGGATGCCATTTTCTTCTCAAGGGGGATCTTCCCAACCCAGGGGTTGAACTCATGTCTCCTGCAGCTAGTGCACTGTCAGGAAGATTCTTTACCACTGACCACTTAGGAAGCCAAAAAAATAGTATAAATTGTTTCCAATTCTATTGCTATGTACATAATTTTAGGAGAGCAGTCTAAAACCAGGAACTAATTGGAATTGGTTTGGGCCCTGCCCTGCTCTCATTGGAAAAGACCCTAAAGCTGGGAAAGATTGAAAGTGAAGGCAAAAGGTGAAGCAGGAGGCAGAGGATAAAACGATTAGATAGCATCACAACTCAGTAGACATGAATCTGAGCAGACTCTACGAGATAGTGGAGGACAAGGAAGCCTGGCATGCTGCAGTCCATGGGGCTGCAAAGAGTTAGACAAGACTGAATGATTACACAACTGCCCTGCTCAGAAAGTATGAAGTCAAGAGACTGAACTGAAATTAATGGAAGGCATTGTGTTTCTCCATTACAATGTACATTCAAGTGGTTTTTGAGTATATTGGTGTGTTTATCATTTGTTTTTCAGAGAAGGGAGTTCCAGAAGGGATGACGGGAGAATGGAAATAGCAAAGGCATATAAAGGAAGAATGAAGGAAGGGGAAGAGGAAGAAAGCAACAGGTAAGAACAGGAAAATGGAAAGAAAGATGTTTCAGGAGAGGTAAGGTGAAAGGACATGGAACAGTCTGGACAGGGAAAAACAGACTGGTTCTAAATAGGAAAAGGAGTACGTCAAGACTGTATATTGTCACCAGGCTTATTTAACTTATATGCAGAGCACATCATGAAAAATTCTGGGCTGGAAGAAGCAAGCTGGAATCTATATTGCTGGCAGAACTATCAACAACCTCAGATATGCAGATGATACCACCTTATGGCAGAAAGGTTAGAGAAACTAAAGAGCCTCTTGATGAAAGTGAAAGAGGAGAGTGAAAAAGTTGGCTTAAAACTCAACATTCAGAAAACTAAGATCATGGTATCTGGTCCACTACTTCATGGCAAATAGATGGGGAAACAGTGGAAACAGTGACAGACTTTATTTTGGGGGCTCCAAAATCACTGCAGATAGTGACTGCAGCCATGAAATTAAAAGACGCTTACTCCTTGGAAGGAAAGTTATGACCAATCTAGAAAGCATATTAAAAAGTAGAGACATTACTTTGTCAACAAAGGTCCATCTAGTCAAGGCTATGGTTATTCCAGTAGTCATGTACGGATGTGAGAGTTGGACTGTAAAGAAAGCTGAGCATTGAAGAATTGATGCCTTTGAACTGTGGTGCTGGAGAAAACTCTTGAGAGTCCCGTGGATGTCAAGGAGATCCAACCAGTCCATCCTAAAGGAGATCAGTCCTGAGTGTTCATTGGAGAGACTGATATTGAAGCTGAAACTCCAATACTTTGGCCACCTGATGCGAAGAGTTGACTCACTGGAAAAAACCCTGATGCTGGGAAAGATTGAGGGCAGGAGGAGAAGGGGATGACAGAGGATGAGATGGTTGGATGGCATCACTGACTCAATGGACATGAATTTGGGTGGACTCCA
The DNA here is from genome assembly GCA_917880005.1 of Nanger dama. Taxonomy (NCBI): domain Eukaryota; kingdom Metazoa; phylum Chordata; class Mammalia; order Artiodactyla; family Bovidae; genus Nanger; species Nanger dama. The sequence goes on along the minus strand of CAKJTW010000005.1, from coordinate 55,858,638 downwards.
GGAGTTGGTGATGGACAGGGCTGGATGGCTCTGCGTTCACGGGGTAGCCAAGAATTGGACATGACTGATCGACTGAACTGAACTGAACTGAAGGTGAAAGGAAAGGATTTGTGAAGGAGGATAGGGCAGATAAAGAGAGACAGGCTACTGTGGCTCCAAAGCTGTAGAGAAAACTCCATTTTCAAGTCTAAATGTGCAGCCTGCTTACCTGGCCTCAAAATGTTAACAAGAAGCATGGGGTTAACTTCTTAATAATGAAGTGTTTCACTCTGAAGCTGAAAGTTGGCTATTATTAGGTTGCTCCTTATTTTTTTCTTTTTTCTTTCTTTTCTGGTGGTTTTGGGTCTTCGATTCGGTGCACAGGCTTCTCCAGTTGTGGAGCAAGGGCTTAGTTGCTCCTCTGTGTGTGGGATCTTAGTTTCCCAACCAGGGATTGAAGCCGTGTTCCCTGCATTGCAAGGCGGACTGTTAACCACTGGACCACCAGGGAAGTCCCTACTGTTCTTATTTGCTGGAGATGTCCAGTGTGGACTAGAAGGCGATGAGTCTGTGGGCTGAGAGAACCACATGAAATCATTATTTCTTAGTCCTTTTGGCAGAAGCCTCTTCACAATTCTGAGGAGAATGTGTGTGCAACAGACATAGCTTTTTAGAGATTTCTTTTCCACCTGGTGTTTTTATTTTCCCCTTTCATACATCAGAGCCTTCTAAAAAACCAAGTTCTGTAAAGGAAGAAACACTTTCCGATGAGCTGAATGCGCCTCCAGTAGAACCAGCATGGTTTCACAAGGGACTTTCAACAGTCTACACCGACATCTTCTGGGTTGCTGAATAATTTGCCTTTCAGTTGACTTAAGAATACAGTGCTCTTAACCAAACCATGGCCCACTGGGGAAACCAATCAGACACCAGGCTTAAAACCCCAAAAGTAACATGAATGGCCTTCTGTGAATCCAAGGTAAAGGCTGGTGTTGTTAGAAATTACCCAACCTTCCAGGCAGATCTGCGTATATAGAAATTGATTAACACACCCCAGTCCCATTCCGCCTACATTTCAGGAAAACACGCTCGTCTGCATCCACGTGGGCAGCTGATCTCTGCAGGTTACAGCGATTTTTCAGTGAAGATTAAATCTGTTTGGTAGGGGAGACATTAGCACTAAAGACCTCTGTAGGAAAAGTTTCAAAATCAAAACTGTCAGGAGTGGGGTTGGGGCAGAGGTGGAGCAGGGGGTGGGAGAGGTGGCTTAACTGCAAATGTAATCAACAAGCGCAGTGCCAGCGGCTTCTCTGACAGCACTGGATTTATTGGAATGCTTGAGCTCCCAGAAGGGAAGAAATCATTTCCTGTGAATTCCAAGTCCTGCAGGTTTTGCAGTGTAGCCGTTTCCTCCTGTTGCTGAGCACCCTCTCTGATTATCTCTCCAAGGTCTGCATGCCTCTGCCGCTGCGCAGCAGTGGACAGCCCTGGTCGGTTTCCATGGAAACACAGAGCAGGGAGACACTTGTACCTGGGTCCTGGACCAAGAGATTTACACTCTTAGAAAACACATTGGCCTCTAGAATTTCAGTGCTATTTGAAAACAGATACTTCAGTTTTCAAGAGTTCTCTTGCAAAACGTCCAGCTATGTCAGATTGAAGTCATGCCTTATCAGGAGATGGAAAAACAAGTCCTTTAAGGTTAGGAGAGGTGAATTTACGTCAGCTTCCCCAGATGTGTTTTCCTTGCACAGCTCTGGAAACACTTTGGCACTCGGAAACCAGGACTATTTGAGACATTGTAGAATCAGGGAGTCAGATGACTTAAGTATCTATCACAAACCTTCCACCTCTAGCTGTGTACCTTGGGCAAGTTTCTTGACTTCTCTGAGTCTCAGTCTTCTCATTTGTATAATAAAGAATTTTCTTTAAAAACTGGATTTCTAGGGTTGTTATGAGGTAAAATGATGTAATGTATATGAGGATAAAATGATACAACGTATATAAGACCTGGCAAAGAAGTATCAGTCAGTAATTGTCTTCCTTGATGTGAAGTCAAAGTGAGTAAAGAATTTGATATCAAAAGAGAGTAATTACAGAAACTAAAATTCATCATTTGTAATTTGGTGAATGGTGTGTTAAAGTACATCACCTCCCTGCCTAGTGGCTTTCTTTTTCAAAATATTTTTTAGTATTCTTTTTATTTTTAATTGGAGGATGAATACATGACAGTGTTGTGTTGGTTTCTGCCATACAACAATACAAATCAGCCAAAAGTATATATATATATATATATATATATATATGTTCCCTCCATCTTGAACCTCCCTCACCCCATCCCACCCTATAGGTCATCACAGAGCACCGTGTTGAGATCCCTATTTTATACAGCAACTTCCCACTAGCAATCTATTTTACACGTGGCTCAGTTCAGTTCAGTTGCTCAGTTGCGTCCAACTCTTTGCAACCTCATGGACTGCAGCACACCAGGCCTCCCTGTCCATCACCAACTCCTGGAGCTTACTCAAACTCATGTCCATCGAGTCGGTGATGCCATCCAACCATCTCATCCTCTGTCATCCCCTTCTCCTCCTGCTCTCAATCTTTCCCAGCATCAGGGTCTTTTCCAATGAGGCCAAAGTATTGCAGTTTCAGCTTCAACATCAGTCCTTCCAATGAACACTTAAGACTGATCTCCTTGCAGTCCAAGGGACTCTCAAGAGTCTTCTCCAACACCACAGTTCAAAAACATCAATTCTTTGGTGCTAAGCTTTCTTTATAGTCCAACTCTCATGTCCATACATGACTACTGGAAAAACCATAGCTTTGTCTAGACAGACCTTCGTCGGCAAAGTATGTCTCTGCTTTTAATATGCTGTTTAGGTTGGTCATAGCTTTTCTTCCAAAGAGCAAGTGCCTTTTAATTTCATGGCTGCAGTCTGCAGTGATTTTGGAGTCCAAGAAAATAGGAGTCTGTCACTGTTTCCACTGTTTCCTCATCTATTTGCCATGAAGTAATGGGACTAGAAGCCATGATCTTAGTTTTCTGAATGCTGAGTTTTAAGTTTTTCACTCTCCTCTTTCAGTTCCTCTTCACTTTCTGCCATAAGGGTGGTGTCATCTGCATATATGAGGGTACTGATATTTCTCCTGGCAATCTTGATTCCAGCTTGTGCTTCTTCCACCCCCAGCATTTCACATGATATACTCTGCATATAAGTTAAATAGTAGGGTGACAGTATACAGCGTTGACATACTCCTTTTCCTATATGGAACCAGCCTGTTTTTCCATGTCCAATTCTAACTGCTGCTTCTTGACCTGCATACATATTTCTCAGGAGGCAGGTAAGGTGGTCTGGTATTCCCATCTCTTTAAGAATTGTCCACAGTTTGTTGTGATCCACACAGTCAAAGGCTTTGGCATAATCAACAAAGCAGAAATAGATGTTTTTCTGGAACTCCCTTGCTTTTTCCATGATCTAGCAGATGTTGGCAATTTGATCTCTGGTTCCTCTGCCTTTTCTAAATCCAGCTTGAACATCTGGATATTCTCAGTTCATGAACCACTGGACTAGCCTGGAGAATTTATCTTTATAGTACACTCGTAATTAATACTACTCTCCTGTTTCCTCTGAAGAGCATAGAATTTATGATCTGTGAGAAATAATTTGAAGATACAGTACACATATACAATGGTACTGCTCAGCCTTAGAAAAGAATGAACTAATGCCATTTGCAGCAACATGGATGCAACTAGAGATTATCATACTAAGTTAAGCAAGTAGAAAGAGAAAACAAAACACCATATGATATCACTTATATATGGAATCTAAAATATGGCACGAATGAACCTATCCACAAAAGAAAACAGACTCAAAAACATAAAGAATAGACTTTCAGTTGCCATGGGGGCAACCAGGGGAAGGAGAGGGATGGGACTGGGAGTTTGGTGTTGGAAGATGTAAACTAGTTCATTTACAATGGATAAACAATAAGGCCCTACTCTGTAGCACTGGGAACTGTATCTAATCTCCTGGGATAAACAATAATGGAAAAGAATGTTTATAAAAAGAATATGTTTGTGTATAACTGAGTTACTTTGTTGTGCAGCAGAGGTTACCACAACATTGTAAATCAATTATATTTCAATTAAAGAAAAGGGAAAAAAAAGAAACAATTTTAATTATATCATATCCTTACTGTTTCCTGTATTAACTGTAGTGGTGGTAGTTTAGTTGCCAAGTCATGTCCAACTCACTGAGACTCCTTGGACTCTAGGCCATCAGGCTCCTCTGTCCATGGTATTTCCCAGGCAAGAGTACTAGAGTGGGTTGCCATTTGCTCCTCCAGGGGACCTTGCTGACCCAGGGATCAAATCCAGGTCTCCTCCATTGCAAGAGGTCTCCTGCATTGCAAGTGAATTCTCTACCAATTGAGCCATTGTCTATTTAGCTAAGTAAGTTCTTTGAGCACAAAGACCATTTTTTGTATTCTAATCCCTTAAGTGCCAACCTAACTTTCAGCAGAGAAGGTGTTCAATAATAACTTTTTATTAAATTAAGACTTATCAATTGGTAATTGATGTCATTTCATCACAATTACCATTTGCTTTGACATTAACCACATACCCTGAGTGTTCACCAATGGGGCTCCATCCATGGCAATCTCTGCTCAGGCGCTTCTCTCTCTCAACTGTACCTGTGACCTATACTTAACATTTATTACCTCAGTATCTCCATGAGTGATGTTTCCACTTCCCCAGCACTGAATTGGTGCTTCTTTGAATTCAGGGCTTACAGGAAGGCTATATGGCTGTCAGACACTAATGCATGTGATTTCTACTTTAAGAAATAGGAAAGCCAAAGCAGAATGGGTTATTCAGTCCCCACACAGATGCCTTGAGACTTCAGATAATATAGTACATCTGTAGAATTCACAGAAACAAGAAGCATGAGGCTGTCAGCCCAGGAAACAAACTAAGTGTGGAGGAAGGGAGAGGTGCCTTCATGTAGAATGAATGGGCAGTGTATGCAGGGAAGAATGTGAGCAAAACACAAATGGGATTACATAAAGTTGCACTACTCAAACATAATGCAGTTTCACAACTGAGTGACTATATATTTGGTGCTTCCCTGGTGGCTCAGATGATAAAGAGTCTGCCTATAATGCAGGAGACCTGGGTTCAAGGTTGGAAAAGTCTCCTGGAGAAGGGAATGGCAATCCACTCCTGTATTCTTTCCTAGAGAATTCCATGGACAGAGGAACCTGGTGGACAACAGTCCATAGAGTTGCAAAGAGTCAGACATGACTCCATGACTAACACAAACACTTATATATATATACATATATATTTAGGGGTCATTCTGTACATAAAGCATTTATAAAAGAACATTTAGCTCAATTAATAATTTATCCTAATTATGTTTATGTCATTCTATTTTACTTCTGCAAGAGTACTTTTAATTGCTATAGAGTATTTCATTCAGTGGAGAAACTTCTACAAGTCCATTTTATGATATTACTAGCCATCCCGAGCTACAAATATATAGCTAAAATTTTCATGTATCCTTTATTATATTAATATTGTTAGAAGTTCCTGGCAATGGAGTTTCTGGTACCACCACTTCTTGCTCTCTTAACTCTGTATGTGCCCTCTAGTCACTGGTCCATTTCTGACCTTCTTTGTTCAGCATATCTTCCACTAAAATCTCTAAATCCACTCCTTGCCCCTGTCCTATGTCTCAGGAGACAGATCTTCATAAATTTCATTGATAAGCTCTGAGGACTTCTTGCTTTTGGTTGAGTTCAGTCACTGAGGCATGAAACAAGATCAGAGGGATGGAGATAGGAAAGTAAAATTCGGGTATATATTCCCTGACTCTTTTACCTGGAAGATTGGCCAGGGGCTAACTGCATCCCTGAACTGAGCATCACAATGTCCATCAGCATCAGCTTCCACAGATCCCTTCTATCTTTCTCTCTCTAGGTCCTAGAAATGGCTCTCTTCTCTTGCCTCATCAGGTTAAGATATTAATAGTAACAGCCCACTATTAAGTAGCCCCACAGAACTGTGTTATCCTTTCTAGTTTTCCCACTCCCTGTCCAAATCTTTGCAAGTAGTCCATTTATTAAAATCCAAAATTATCTAAATTGAGTTTGTCATCGGTTCAGTGTCACGCCACCATCTGGGTTATCCTGTCTACGGCCAAATCCCTTACATGAGTTGTCTTCATTGACTGTCATTGCTTTCTCTCTTCTTTCTCAAGAAACACCCATCACTAACACAAACAGCAATGCATCACACATTGGCAAAGCCTAGATTTGAGCCCCATCTTTCTTAGTCTATCAGCAGCTCTTGGTCTAGCGAAACTGTCATTCATTCTTCAAATACTTTAGCCACTTCATATCAATGAAAGTGAAGTCACTCAGTCGTGTCCGACTCTTTGTGACCCAATGGTCTGTAGCCTACCAGGCGAGAATACTGGAGTGGTGGCCATTTCCTTCTCCAGGGGATCTTCCCGACCCAGGGATCGAACCTGGGTCTCCAGCATTGCAGACAGATGCTTTACCCCTATAGTTCACCTTCCTTTGCTGGTTCCCCTCATCTCTCTTAACCTCTAACATTAAAATTGTAAATGCCCCAGTCTGTGGACTCCTTCTCTTCTCTATGTTTACTTTTTCTTGGTGATTTCCTGTAGTCCCATGGTTTTAATTATCATTTCAATACCAACTACTTCCAAATTCATCTACGTGGTCTATTACCTCCTCTAAATTCCAGACTCATATATCTAACTGCTTGCTCAACATATGGTCATGGGGAGAGAGGAGGAGAGGGTCAGATGTATGGAAAGAGTAACATGGAAACTTACATTACCATATGTAAAATAGATAGCCAACGGGAATGTGCTGTATGGCTCAGGAAACTCAAACAAGGGCTCTGTATCAACCTAGAGGTGTGGGATGGGAAGGGAAATGGGAAGGAGGTTCAAAAGGGAGGGGATATATGTATACCTATGGCTGATTCATGTTGAGGTTTGACAGAAAATAGCAAAATTCTGTAAAGCAATTATCCTTCAATAAAAAATAAATTTAAAAAACTCTACTTTCACACATACAATACCTAACCCTCGATCTTTTCTCCCCTGTAAATATGTAGATGGCAACTGTTTGTCTAATTCTCAGACCCAAAACTTTGGTGCCATCTTTCCTTCTCTCATACCACATATCCACTCCATCAGGAAATCCTGTGGACTCTGACATTAAAATGTACAGAAACCTACAACTCTCTCCAGTACGATTTCTCACCAAAGTGAGAGAGATGCCTCGGAACCAGTCTATTTTTACTCTTTTGTTCCCTCCCCAACAGACTCTTCTTAGAGCAACCAGATCATGTCATTTATCTGCTCAAAACCCTAGCGACCAATGTCTTTATTTGACCTGCAAGGCTGTAAATCACCTTGCCTCTGCACATTCCTGTCTATTCTTATCTCATATCTCTCTTCCCTTCACAGATTATTCTTGCTAGTTCTTCCACACACTTAGCTTACTCTCATCTAAGGGCTTTTCCCTTTATTGTTCCTTCTTCCAGGAAGGTTCCTGTAATATTTGTCTGCTAGATGTTCACAGAGATGGCTTCCTGAATTTCTTTATGTCTCTGCTTAAGCATCATGCCATCAGAGAGGTTTTCCATAGGGACCTTGTTTTAAAGTGCATGTAGCTAAACCCCTGCAACACTCTCTAAACCTGCTCCTGTTTTTATAGCAGTGATTACCACTTGCTGGATTTTATGTTCATTTTTGTTTCTTCTGTAGCCTTTCCCCGGCCCCTAGGATTAAGCTCCTTGAGAGCAGAGATATGTTTGCTCTCTACTGTGTCCCCAGCACATAGAATTGTGCTTGACACATGGAAATGCATTTAATGCACAAATGAATGAAAAGATGTGTGCATTTCTTTTTAAATGTTTATGATGAAAGTTTATTAGAGGAAATAGTTTAATGCATCTTCATTTATTCATTAGTGAACTTCGACAGTTATTAGTATAAGGTCATTTGGTTTTATTCTTCCCATTCTATTTCCCTTCACTCACTTTCTGCTAGTTTTAAGGCAAACTCTGGATGTCATCTCATTTCATCTGTAAGTTATATGTGTACTTTTATTGTCCTCTAAAATTTCATGCAATTTATATTCATGATGAGCTGTACTGAAAAAGCCCCCTTCATCTCCTGCTTATACTAGCAGATGTGATCATATAAAGATTATCTTTGCCAATTTTATTGGTGAAAAATCTCAACTCTTTCATTTTTAAGATAAAGAGAATAATAAAAACACTATTCCTGAGGTCTATGATAATGGTCTCTTCTTTCAGTGACTTCTCACAATTCCAAAATACTAAGAGACAGAAATGTGTTAAACCACCTTTTCTTCTCCTCTTAAAAGTTTATCTCATGCAATTATACACAATAACTTGTATAATTATAAGATCTGAGCCCTATCTTAATTCTCTCAGAATATAATACAAACGGTACATTAGAAGCATCATAATTTTTAAAAATACTCTTTCTTTGGTTTTAACAGTTTAAAAAGACAGTCTGGAGTGAATAGAGAAATTACTAAAGAAAACAAGGTGCGTGACCCTAACCGACATCTTCTCCAGTGGGTCACCTCCATTGATAATCTTATGAAAAATCTTTCTGGAGCCTTGGCTCCATCTTTGAAGCCATCTTCTAAATCTGGATAGATGAAGCCATCTTCTAAATCTGGATAGACGAAGCCATCTTCTAAATCTGGATAGACAAAGCCAGCCCAAGATACGCCTGAGCCTCTCATCCACTGAGACTGGAGACATGCTGCATCCTGGCAACACCGGGAGGGCTCAGGTCAGCAGCTCTGGCAATCACCCAGAACAGCTCTGTGACTCTCCCTGGAGAGACCTTCTGTTCCCATAAGTGTTAGCATATTAAGCATCTACCACATGGAACAGGATGAGGAGGAGTTTGGGGAAGAAATGTGAAGACAAACGTGGGTATTTAAAAGCAGAAACTAAAATCCAGAGCTCAAAATGGCATTCTTTAACTGAGACTAACTATAAATTTTTTTCTCTCTTGTTGATTTCCTGTCTTGGAAAGAACCCATTAATGGAAAAAAAAGTACAAGTTGGAAGCTCAACTGTGATTTTTTTTTTTCTTTTAATGGTAAATCTGGTACCATTCATATCTGGAAAATGTGAAAGGAAGATTTGAAAATCTCATTTTGTCATTTTATCCAAATGCTAGAACAACCTATGTAAAAGACACAAAAATAAATGTACAGTGGGGCAGAGGGTGAGGAAGTGCTTTCCTTGCCTTTCCCCCTACCCACTTTACCAACGGAGCTTGAAGCCTCTTAGTCTGTCCTCACCTTTAACTCCACTCCTTCCCTGCCAAGAATCTGATGGCTGAGTTTCCAGTGAGACGGGGAGCAGGATAAACCTCTGTTGTAATTTGCTGGAGACCCTATCCAGCTAGATTTTTGGATGAGAAATTTATTGCTTCTCCTCACTGAGGGATATAACACCAGGTCAACAATCTCTGTAGCCCATTTGAATGGACGTTCACTGGACCACGGATGTGGCCCACTCATCCATTAGTGTGCAAATCTAACTGGTGGTGAAGGGCAGAAGTGGAGGGCTGCAGGGAAGGGAGCAGCTTCACGCTGATCCTATCTGTACTTCCTGACAGGGCTCCTGGGATTTCCAAGCCCGTTTCTCCAAGTGCCTGTGGCTCCTGCCTCCCAAGTTCTGAGGAAGTATTCTATAGCTCTCCTCCTAGAGTGTTCCAGAGGCCCTCAGAGCCACTCACAGTAGCTACCAACCAAAGTTCACAGACTGGCCTTCTGGGGGTGCCCTTCCAGAGCCTTTTGGGAACAGAAATCTAAATAATACCAAAAGTAACAGACTGCTGGCCATTCTCTCAGCACCCTAGACTAAGGCAGGGTGGATTTTCTCTGCTGATTCTATGGTGGCTGAGGGTGGGTACTCACAGTCCCCAGAAAAGTCTTCTCCCAGGGGGAGCAAGCCACTTTATCCTCAGCAGAGAGCATGGGCCCTGTCTGTGCCAGGAAACAGCCTAGAAGGAAAAGAAAGAAGAGAAGAGGAGGAGAAGGGGATTTGGGAGAGGGGAAGGAAGGAGGAGGAGGAAGGGGAGAAGAAGGAAAAACCAAGGACTTTGCTGCTTTCATTACAATCTGTTTCTTCATGTCATTCTAGAAACTGAAGAAGCCAATGAGAGATAGGGGCTCTTCATTTAACTGCTTGATAAAAGTAGAAAGGTTTCAGTAGTATCTCAACTTATTGACTCAATGGACATGAGTTTGAGAAAACTCCAGGAGACAGTGAAGGACAGGGAAACCTGGTGTGCTATAGTCTATGGGATCAAAAAGAGTTGGACACAGCTTAATGACTGAATAACAATAATGTCAAAGTGCTAAAGAATCTGCCTGCCAATGCAGGAGATGCGGGTTCGACCCCTGGGTCAGGAAGATCCCCTGGAGAAGGAAATGGAAACCCACTCCAGTATTCTGGCCTGGAGAATTCCATGGACAGAGCAGCTTGGCAGGCTACAGGCTACATGGGGTCACAAAGAGTCAGACACGACTGATTGAACGTACACATGTTTCAAGTATCCTGGGGAAATTCTCTACTTAAAGGATGCATATGAGGACTCTATTTAAAAAGCGAAAACCCATTTTGAAATGAGAACAACTGCTTTATTCATTTTGCTTGACTAATGTAGCATTCCCTTTCACAAGTTATATAAAAACCAGAATTTAAAATGTTATATTTAAATAGAACTTGACTCAGAAGTTAAAACAGATAGTTTTACTCATTCTTTAAAATAGCCTGATGAAGAAATAATACACTGACTCTGACTCTGGCCAACAACATAGTTTGCAAAGAGTTGATGTGACTAGAACTTGGGTCCCTGGGCACCAAGTTTGTTAGCTTTGAGAAAAAATAAAAAGTTGCAGCAATGCCTCAGTTAATAACTTATTTGGGAATAAACATGTTCAATAACAAAGTCTCTATTTTACATTTTTTGATTTTTTCTTACAATTTTTAATTAATTTATTTATTTTAATTGAAGGATATTTACTCTACAATACTGTGTTGGTTTTTGCCATACATCAACATGAATCAGCCATGCGTGCACATGCGTCCCCCCATCCTGAATCCTCCACCCACCTCCTTCCCCACCTCATCCCTCTGGGTTGTCCCAGAGCACCAGCTTTGAGTGCCCTGTTTCATGCATCAAACTTGCACTGAAAAAGTTGCAGCAATATCTCAGATAATAACTAATTTGGGAGTAAACATTTTCAGTAACAAAACCTCTATTTTAAAAGATAAATACTTTGTAAAAGAACAAAGATTTGAAGATAAATCATTGTATGAGGACTGCCCTCACTTCTCCCCTCTCCTCTTTTATTTTTTTATTTATTTTTTTATTGAAGGATAATTGCTTTACAGAATTTTGTTGTTTTCTGTCAAACCTCAACATGAATCAGCCATAGGTATACATATATCCCCTCTCCTCTTTTCTTTCTTTCTCCATTCTTAGATAACAGTCCCTCCCAACCACACTCCAGTTCTCCTTAAAGCTTTCTCTCACTTTCCTCCCAATTAATCACTCACTACCAGCTAATCAAAAGAAAACTTTAATGTATCAGAGTTTCAGAGTATCAACCTAGACAACAAAGTTGTCAAAAGGTTTGTAATTCAGGGTATTGGCTTAAAGTTCTTGCCTTCTGTAAAGAAAACTTCAGAAACGTACAGTCCAGTATTCATAGTAGCACTGTTTAGCCAAGACACGGAAGCAGCCTAAATGTCCATCAACAGATGAGTGGATAAAAGAAGATGTGGTATATATACACACAATGGGATGCTACTTAGCCATAAAGAAAGAATGAAATAATCCCATTTATAGCAGCATCGTTGGACCTAGAGATTATCATACTTTGTGAAATAAGTCAGACAAAGAAAGCCAAATAAATGATATCACTTATATGCGGAATCAAAAAACTGATAAAAACTTAACTTACTTATAAGACAGAAATAGACTCACAGACATAGAAAACAAATTTATGGTTACCAAAAGGGGAAGGGAGGGCAACAGATTAAGAATTTGGGATTAACAGATATACAATACTAGATATAAAATAAATAAACAACAGGACTTACTATATAGCACATGGAATTAGATTCACTATCTTGTAATAACCAATAATGTCAAAGAATCTGAAATATATATATATACATATATAAACAATTGTATTTTGTAAAAGTATATATATATATATTTGAAGATTTTAAATAATAATTTTTAAGTAGGAATGTAAGTCCTATTTCTTTATTATTACTTCAATCCAATTTATACCATTTCTGATAATAGTTAAGAAAGGTCATTAGACCATACGTGTATCATTAGTTGAGGTATCAGCATACTTATGTAAAATAAGTAGGAAAGACATTCAACTGAAAATATTTGCTAAAGACACATCTGTCATGCCAGACAGTGGGACTCATCAGACTGGAGCCTTCAGGAAGATCACTAAGACAGAAAGGCTGAGTCATCAGGAACCATGTCTGAGATGGATCTGGCAAGCTAGACGTTGGCAAGCTGATTTAAGAATCAAGATCAAGGAGTACTCAGGGCTGGGAAAGGCAGAAAACAAAGCTTGAGGCTGGACTATGTCAGATGTCAATAGCCAAGATGTTAATTAGCCAACAGGCCTCAGAGGTCAGAACAGATGAGGCAGACAGACAGACAGGGCCAAAGTACTCAGGCAAACCAAATGAGGGGCACCTCCTAAGAAATGTCAGAGCTTTGATCTTAGACTGTATGGGCACCCTCATCTACCCACATAGGAAGGTTGCTTAACACCATAGCAGAGGCTCCATCCCAGGGTCAAATGCTGCCCAGATATGTGGTGCCTTACTCCACTGTTGAGAAATTAGAGATAACTGTTGACAACAGGAAAAATAAGAGATAGAAGGGTAACATTCTTGTACTCCTAAAGCCCTAGTTAAGTGGTAATTCCCCTCTTAAACTAAACTGCATTATAAAAGAGAAAACTGAAGGAAGGCTAATGCCTTCAGAAACCAATTTTTGAATCATTCTTGAGTTTTTGTTTGATCTTACTGATGCATCTTTTGCATGTCAGTGAAAATATAATTTCTGTTTTTATGTAAACAAGAATCTTCATCTCTTTTGCATTGATGAGTCAATGCAATTTGAATATTAAACAGTGAAAGTAATCAACATAGGAAGTTAACATGAGCACTTATCCTTTGGAGTGACAACCCAGACATGACTATTTTCTCTAAGAATTGCACTCTCTTCTCTACACATAAGGGTTGGCCCTGGTTGCCATGTTGATCCTATCCCTTTGGCAAAACTGGTTGAACCAAGGGTGGTACCAAACACAAGTTGGGCCAATCAACATTTATCTCTTGAGAAGTTGAAACTGAGATTCAAGGAAGCTAGTTAGTCTCTACTAGTTCCTAAAACTGAGGATATGCAAAAGCAGGTACTTTTGGGGTGTCCTTTACCATTTTGCGGTCTAATATGGCAGAGTCTAGCCACATGTGGCCATTTACGTTTAAATTAAAATTAAAAAATCAGATTTGTAATTGTCCCAGCCATATTTCAAGTACTCAATAGTTGCATGTAGCTGATGACTACCACATTGAGTGGTGCAAATATGAAATATTTTCAGCACTGATTTACCCACACTCAGAGAAGCAGAGGAAGCCGTGTGCAGAGACAGGGGAAGAAAGTAAAATTATAGACAGAAGTAGAACCAAGAGACAGAAAAGGTAGGAGGTTAGCTTTGTCTATTTTCAAGACCCTTGTTCTGGTCCCTAAGACTCAGTTTTATGGGATTTCCCTGCTGATCCAGTGATCAAGTCTTCCAAAGAAGAGGATGAGAGTTCAACCCTTGGTCAGGGAGCTAAGATCTCATGTGCTTCATGGCCAAGAAACCAAAACATAAAAAACAGAAGCAATATTGTAACAAATTCAGTAAAGACTTCTGAAATGATACACATTAAAAAAAAAGATTCAACTTTTACCTTCTTTAAACTCCATGATAAACATGTCTGCTGCTGCCGCTAAGTCGCTTCAGTCATGTCCGACTCTGTGCAACCCCATAGATGGCAGCCTACCAGGCTCCTCTACCAATGGGATTTTCCAGGCAAGAGTACTGAAGTGGGTGCCATTGCCTTCTCCGAAGCATGTCTATATCCCTATAATAAATTCTCCTTTCTTACTGAAGCTAGTTTGTTTAGAATATTTTACTTGCAACTCAGAGATACTCTGCTGCTGCTGCTGCTGCTGCTAAGTCGCTTTAGTCGTGTCTGACCTCAGTGCGACCCCAGAGATGGTAGCCCACCAGGCTCTGCCATCTCTGGGATTCTCCAGGCAAGAACACTGGAGTGGGTTGCCATTTCCTTCTCCAGTGCAGGAAGGTGAAAAGTGAAAGAAGTCGCTCAGTCATGTCCAACTCTTGCAACCCCATGGACTGCAGCCTACCAGGCTCCTCCGTCCATGGGATTTTCCAGGCAAGAGTACTGGAATGGGGTGCCATTGCCTTCTCCATAGATTAACACAATTTGAATCATCTTAGCCTTCCCCATCTTCTTTCTCAACACACTGGTGCTGAATTACTTGTTGTTTAGTTGCTACATCATGTCTGACTCTTTGTGACCCCAAGGACTATAGCCCACCAGGCTCCTCTATCCATGGGATTATCCAGGCAAGAATACTGGAGTGGGTTGCCATTTCCCTCTCCAAAATTATTTGGGTAGTTCTATTGCTATTTTTTATTTAATTTTGTCTATTTTTTTAAAAAAATTTATCTGCAGTGAAAAGTTCAAAAGTGTATTGACCAGGGGATATTAATTTTTCATTTCAGTTCTCCAAATAAAATAATCCAGGCTAGTTACTGTGGATAAAACTTGAGTGGATTAAAGTGAGATCTTAGGTGGAGAATTAATTGGGAGGTGAATTGCTTACTTCATCTATCCAGAAAAGTACTAAATAAAAGTGGCTCCTGGAGAAAGAACTAGTCTAAAAGTACAATGAGTCTCAAAATTGCCATATGCATAAATTATCTCAGAAGATTGCAGAGAACTGAAGTTGTGTGACTTTCTGAGCTGCCTGGGAAAGATTTTGTTTCCACTTAGTGTCTTTTTTTTCGCTGCAACGTTTTGGGAGAGAAGGCGGTGGCTCTGTGACTGCTAACATAACTTGAGAACACTCAGGCTTGCAAAGCAAGAGTAATCTTGACCTCCATTGGGCAGAATACCTTTGATCTTCACCAGCCACTGTAGCTGCCTGAGATTATCTCAAATGTTAAACAGAGAGCTCTCTCGCTCCAAGCTACATTAACTCTACTATCTGTGCAGTGATCCCTTACAGGTGAGAGGTTGCTATGAAAAGCAGCTGAAGTCCAGGAGTGTTAGAGAGAAGGGTTTCTAACCAAGAAAGAACCAGTTTGCCACCTGCCACTCTGCCAAGAGAGGTGGATCATCTTTCTTATGTGATAATGGGTTTGTGTCTGTAAGTTTAGGAGTTGTTGCTCAGTTGCTAGGTCGCTAGGTCTGACTCTTTGCGACCCCATGGACTGCAGCACACCAGGCTTCCCTGTCCTTCACTATCTCCTAGAGTTTGTTCAAACTCATGTTCATTGAGACGGTGATGCCATCCAACAATCTCATTTTCTGTCACCCCTTCTCCTCCTGCCTTCGATCTTTCCTAGCCTCTGGGTCTTTTCCAGTGAGTTGGTTCTTTGCATCAGGTGGCCAAAGTATTGGATCTTCAGTTTCAACATCAGTTTAGGAGTAAGATCCAGAAATATAAAGAGGAGAAGGACTAAAATTAGGAAGTCAAAGAGGAGAACCTGAGTAGAAAAAAGAGGAAATACCAAGACTACACTCTGTAACAGGAAAAAGCCAAAGAGAGAAAACTAAAAAATCCAGAGAAGTAGTCCAGAAAACACATTAAGAAGAGAAATATCTCATGCATACAGGTTTAAAAGTTGCTTCTTGTGAGATGCTCAATGCAAATGCTCACTCCATCTTCTCTCCCATAAAATTTTAGTAACACCTCCTCCCAAACAACAAAAGCCTCTCTTGTTCAGGCAGATGAGCTCACCTGGCACATTCATGAGAAGTGGACCAAACACAGATCCCTCAGTACAAGGCTGTTCTATGTACTGCTTCTTCATAATCACTGCTCAACTTTTATTAACAAAAGAGTGGCCTTGAAGCAGTTTAATTTCATAGGAAATTAAATTTCAGCCATCTTAAGTTCAACCTTCATATTTGTTTTCCCAAGAAAGATTAGTTGGTGCCCAGATTTAATGTGAGACAAGGAGAAAGGAGGTCTTCCCAGTGGTAAAGAACCTGCCTGCCAATGCAGGAGACATAAGAGACCCAGGTTTGATCCCTGAGTCAAGATCTCCTGGAGGAAGTCATGGCAACCCACTCCAATATTCTTGCCTGAAGAATCCCATGGATAGAGGAGCCTCGCAGGCTACAGTCCATGGGATTGCAAAGAGTCAGACATGACTGAAGCAATGGACAATGAGAAAGGGACAGTAGTAACAAACCAATGATAACAACCACCACCACAATAATGGCTGGCATTCACTTGCCATTTATTATATTCTTGGTACTGTACCTATATATCCGTCTATCTTGTCTAATTCCCACAGCAAACTTAAGTGGTCCTGCATCATTTTTAAGATGGTATAATCGAGGCAGATTAAGAAACTCACTCAAGGGTAAGCTCTAAGTGATGGAAGCAGAATTCATATCCAGGCATACAAGTCATGGCTATAGTAAGAAATGAATGGCACACATGAACACTGCAACTCGAGAAGTTTAGTAAACGCATGAGGAATGTAGAGGAAAGTATTCTAGGGCTAGTTTCAATGGAATCCACTACTGTCCCTGGTTCAAAGGGATGGGGAGGTGGTGCTCATCAGCAAACTGTGTCTTTCAGAAGCTCTGACCATTGGTCAGGGATATAGGCAGCCCATGGGGACCACGGAGAGGAAGCTGGTGGATTAAGTAGTCTGACCACACACCTTTCCTTCTCTCTTCTGGAACCTCCCCCTCCTGCCCACCCCCCGTTGGTAAAACTGAATGTGAAGCCAACACTTTCTGTGAGCAGATTCTTTGAGACTTTTGAGTTTCAGATCTGAGTCAGTAAATGAAAGAAAAGTGGAAGTATTAGTCACTCAGTCCTGTCCAGTTCTTTGAGACCCCATGGACTGTAGCCTGCCAGCCTCCTTGGCCCATGGAATTCCCCAGGCAAGAATACTAGAGTAGTTTGCCATTCTCTTCTCTAGGGGATCTTCCTGACCCAGGGATGGAATCTGGGTCTCCTGCATTGCAGGCGAATTCTTTACCATCTGAGCTACCAGGGAAGCCCTGAGTCAGTGGATAAACCATAGCAAGTTAGAACCCAGAACCATACAAACTAATAGACCCACAAGATAACAAGGACATGAAAACCTTGGGTAGGCTTAGACTTCCCCAGGCTATGGTATTAGGGGTTTAAGACTATTATATCTAGATATCAAGAGTAGGAGACTCTCTTGAATTCCGTTTGACGTCCAGTTCGCATAGAGATAGAAGTCACATGGACTCCCTGGTGGCTCATATGGTAAAGAATCAGCTTGCAATGCAGGAGAATTGGGTTCAATCCCTGGTTCGGTAAGATCCTGGAGGAGGGAGTGGCTACCCAGTCCAGTAGTCCTTCTTTGAGAATTCCACAAACAGAGGAGCCCAGTGGGCTACAGTCTACGGGATCCCAAAGAGTCGTACACAAACTGAGTGCCTAACACAGATAAAAAGTTCATGTAGGTTTCAAGTTATATCTACTGATGGCTGAACTTTTCATTGTTCTGAAATTTGCAGCTAGTTCTGCTCTATAATTTGTTTTGAAAAGAGTTTTCTTACAACATGATTGATATGTTAGGGAATAGTTTGAGTGTAATTGCTTGTGCACCATTTTGTCCAGTAGAAATACTAGAGTGAAGGCAGAAAGTTGCATCAGCTAGATAAAGATGTACAGGAATATACAAAATCCACCCCCCCACATACACACATACCTTAAAATCTACCACTTATTTCAGTTTCTTATGTGTTATGAGCCACATCCATGCATACCTGATATTACAACGTTCCATATAAATGCATGATTTCACATAGCACAGGGATTCTTAGGAAAGGATATGTCACATTGCAGCAGGAGGGAGTAAGCATCACTGATGGGCCAAAGCCTTGTCTCAATAACTGGTGTTCCACTGCCTGACTCTGCCAAGCAGTCTCTGAATCATGAAAGGTTCAAGCTAAATCATGGGTACTCTTAGAAGTTACCCTAGTTTTCCTTGCCTGTGTTTGAGCCCTTCCTTCCTCAGATCTCTATGGAGGGCTTTTCTGCTCACATGCTTTGTAGATCATGGGTGAAAAGTGAAAGTGAAAGTCATTCAGTTGAGTCCGACTCTTTGTGACCCCGTGGGCTACACAGTCCATGGAATTCTCCGGGCCAGAATACTGGAGTGGGTAGCCTTTCCCTCCTCCGGGAGATTTTCTCAACCCAGGGATCAAACCCAGGTCTCTCGCATTGCGGACGGATTCTTTACCAGCTAAGCCACAAGGGAAGCCCAAGAATACTGGAGTGGGTAGCCTATCCCTTCTCCAGGGGATCTTCCTGAACCTGGGTATTGAACTAGCGTCTCCTACATTGCAGGCAGATTCTTTACCAACTGAGCTATCAGGGAAGCCAGAGGCTGTCAAAAGAAAACAGGGCCCACTCTCTCCCCACCAGAGAGGTGATAAAACTTGGGTTTAAACTTTTTCTGTTTTGTCTAGGCCAGAAGTTTTCCTAACGTCAAACCATCGACTAGTGATGGTCAATCAAGAAGTTCCTAAAGTCCTTAGGAAAATAAGATAAATAAAAATAATGTGACCATTTTTTCATAAAATGAAGGTGAAGTTGCTCAGTCGTGTCCAACTCTTTGCGAACCCGTGGACTGTAACCTACTAGGCTTCTCCATCCATGGGATTCACCAGGAAAGAATACTGGAGTGGATTGCCATTTCCTTCTCCAGGGGATCTTCCCGACCCAGAGATTGAACCTGGGTCTCCTGCATTGGAGGCAGATGCTTTAACCTCTGAGCCACCAGGGAAGGCCTTCATAAAATGAGATTCATTGAATTTTAAGGATTATCTTTTATTCTGATCTTTTCTACATGAAATGGTCATTATTTGGTGTTTTATTTTTCTTATCACCTTTACCTTCCAAAATGAAAATAGTTTTAAAGTCTGTTTCCCAATTTTTTTAATTTTTAAAATGTATTTATTTATTGAAGGATAATTGCTTTATTATAAAGTTCTAATAGCTAGGCATCACTTCTTCTCTAGATATGCAATTATAGTTTGCCAGCCTTCAGGGGATGTGCTGGGCTCTATTATCGTCCTGATCATGGGATTTTGGCAAATGTACTGTCAAGAGAGCAGACCTGTTAGCAGCCCCTGAAGAGAAAATCCAGAACTCCTATGTCCTCTATTGAAATACTCAGACTGAGAGTTTTAAATCAAATACTTAATTTCCCATACTGTATCACTTTCTGCATTCAAGTATAGTATGGGACAGCAGTCAATAGGAGACACAAAGAAAGGTAACCAGATATGCCTAATATTTAAAAACAATGTCTAGTCCCATGTCCTTCTGCCCTGGCTCAGAGGGTGAGGTATTTCACCAAACCTGGGAGGAAACATGTCTCAGGACCAAAGTGAGGCAGACAGGGGCAAGGAGATTGGGTAGGAAGCGAATGGCCTTGGAAGCTTTATTTCATTCTTACATGAAGAGAACTACACCATGTAATGTTGAAAGAGGATGCTGACACTACAGACTGAATAAAGGTAATAAAACAATTGCTCTTCACCTTTTTCAATAACCTTTTCATCCTAACTCCCTGGGGACTTTTCCTCTCTCTCTCTCTCTCTCTCTCTCTCTCTCTCTCTCTCTCTCACTCACTCACTCACTCACTCACTCACTCACTCAGACACACACACATCAATATATAGAGAGAGATGTGCTGTGCTGGGCTTAGTCACTCAGTCATGTCCCACCCTTTCGGATCCCATAGACTGTAGTCCTCCAGACTCTTCTGTACAGGGGCTTCTCCAGGCCAGAACACTGGAGCGGGTTGCCATGTCCTCTTCCAGGGATTCTTCCCAACCCAGGGATCGAACCCAGGTCTCCTGCATTGCAGGTGGATTCTTTACTGTCTGAGCCACCAGGGAAGCTATAGAGAGATACAGCTATTCCCTGTTCTAAAGGAATTAAACATGGTTTTTTTTTTTTTTTTAATACTCTTAAGAAAATAAAGTAAAGATACAATGATATAATAAGGACAAAAGTAAATCAAATTCAGAAAAAAATAAAAGAATGTGTGTTGGAATGATTAATTTCAGGAACTCTATGAAGTAGAAGTTAGAAGACATGTAGAAACAGCAAATAAACCAGTCTCTTAATCAGGATGGTGTGGGGTGGGAGTAGGGAAGCAATGGGAAATGAAGTTAGATAAGGAAACCAAAACCAGTTTATAGACAGCCTTGGATGTAAAGAAAAGAATTGCAGTCTCTGCCTCCTCTTTTATTAGTTCCTTTTGACATGTTCTCTTACCTCCAATTCCAATCTCTAATCCTACTGATTTTACTCCTTACACAAAAGTAGGCAGCATGGACCAGACCCCAAGTTCTGTGAATAGCTGTTCAAGGCTCATGGGTTGCATCTTGTCTTTGCAAAGATGTGAGGGTTCAAGTTAAGGAGACTGTCTGGAAGGACCACGGGGCTGGCAGAGGCACCAGGACACCAGGGGTCTTTTAGTCAAAGGAACACTACAATATTTATACTGGTCAGAGTAATTCCCAGATTCCTATTACCTTCAGTCTGCTGAAACACCATTGGGATTCAGGAAGGGAGTTTAAGTCTTATGAAAAAAAATTATCATTATGAAATCCATTTAAATAGATGTTTTAGGAGATTATATTCCTTGCAACACAACTTGAATAAATTGCTGCTGTTTTTTAGTTGCTAAATTGTGTCCAAGTCTTTTGTCACGCCATGGACTGTAGCCCACTGGGAATCCATGGGATTTCCCAGGCAAGAATACTGGAGTGGGTTGCCATTCCCTTCTCCAGGGGATCTTCCCGACCCAGAGATCAAACCTGCTTGAGACCTGCGTCTCCTGCTTGGCAGGCAGATTCTTTACTGCTGAGCCACCAGGGAAGCCCCTTCAACAAATTATAGGCCTGCTAATACTTAACCAATACTTATTTTACTTTTATCTGTGAACTTTGATGAGACTTCCCGGGCATTTTAAAGCCCATTTAGTCCAAAGGGGTAATGAATTATGAACATCTAGTCTCGTTTCCTGTTGTGCTGTCATTTTCCTAATCATTTTTGATTTCACAGTCTTTCACATCTAGGATAATTGTCGGATTATTTTCCCCTTCTTTCTGGTACATTTAGAGTTCAGTTTGAGTGCACACCATCCCTCATCCCTCAGAAGAAATAACAAGAATGTTCATGTCTAGTTTTAACAAGTGGATGATCGACCCCAATTTAGGAGTAAGAACTTCACACTCTCGAAAGAGACCATTATGTGTAACTTTTCACCCAGTGAGAAAAGCAGGATACATCAAGCCTCCACTGAAAGTTTTCCTTTCATCTTTATGAGTCCCTCTCGTGAGCTAATTTCTTTCTAGATGATCTAAGCCCCTTAAAGAGCAGGACTGCGCCCTGACAAACACACTGGCACGCAGTTGATCATTAATTTTACATGCTCCACATCTGCTGTCTGCTGGACTGTATATTGGTTGCGAGACTTCCTCCCATCAGTACAGAAAGGCTGCTGTGCACGGGTCAGGGTGAGATCTTTATCTGAGCTATTACCAGCAGTCCAGACAGACTCTCAGGCTTTCCCTCAACAAGTCCAAGTTTGCAGAGTTCACAGGGCTTAAACCTACATGAATATAGTAGGATTTTTTTATGCAAAACAACAGCTGCAGAGCCTGTCTCCACAACACGCCCCTGCTGAGTATGTGCAGATACTAAAACAGGTGCATCTCCAGACTAAAACTGCTGTGTGTGGTTAAAAAAAAAAATTTTAAACATGACATTCACTTCTTCATCGGACCAAGGTCTCGATAAACTATGTAATGAAGGCACATAAAGGAATCCAGAAACACAATCGGCTGAAATATCAAGGCTTAAAAAAAAAAAAAAAGGGCCATAAAGGTAGAACTTAAAATCGCCAGAGCAGGATTCCTGTTCTCTTACTTTTGGTGAGCATGCCACCTTTTGAAAGTCTCAGGAGGCTGCCAGCCCTGCACATAATAAAAGCAACTTTTAAATGGCAAGCGAATTAAATTATATCATCTTTCTTCTCTTTCTTGGACTCAGGCTAGGGTTCCAGCTTTAGACCCTGTGGGGAAAAGTTGACATTAGGGCTTGTGTGGGTGGAGGAGAGGTCAGATTTGACCATGATCCTGTCCAAATAATGTCTTGCAGCCTGGCTCAAGGGTGGGACGTGCAGGCTGGAAAGAGTGAGCCCCCGGCAGAAGGGTGACACTTCGGTGGCCCCGAGGCCAGGAAAGCTGCTAAGGCGGTGCCCAGTAAATGTCAACGCTGTGTTGGCTCTTTCCACTTGAAAGTGACTTGCAGCAGTTTACTTAGAAATGAACACTGCCTCATACAGAAAGGGGGAAAGGAACGCATGTTGTTTCCAGACATAATTGAGATTGAACTCTAACCAATTCCGAAACAAGCGTTACTTTCCGCAGCCGCGGAGAAGCCAGCTGGCCCCAGGGCAGGAGGGAAGTATTGCAATCGCCGGGGACACAGAGCGCTCTGTCTGCAGCCCGCGAGAGAGGCGGCGCGGTCACCTGGGCTGCCCATTCATCTTTGTATGTCCGCGTGGCAGGGGTGGTGTGAGGAGGAGGTGTACCTGCCCCCTCCAACGTGAGTGCCACTCCTGGGGTCTTACGTGGTCCCCAACACCAGTTCTGATCGAAGCACTGCTGACCCGGGAAAGGGCTCAAGTTTACTTTCAACCTGCTTGTAGATTTCAGTACTGTTGGCCTGTCCCGCAGAGCTCTGAGCATATATCCTTGCCTCCTAGAGCATATCCTTGCCTGACTTCTCCCCAGGCTCCTAGTGTGGTCTCCAGTGGCCTATTGAGGAAACCAGGGACAACCCCAAGGGCCAAGACTCAACCTCACCATTATACTGACGTGTGAAAGCTCTCTTTGGAGGCCAGCCACGCTTAACAGCCTCGATTTGGAGACCGAGAATTCTCAGATTATATAAAAGCTGAGTAAAAATAATGATGCTGCTGCTGCCTTTTATTATAGAAGTTACACATTTAGTCTTTTGCAACCTGACTCCTGCGGATGTGAGTGTGACTGCATCGCTGACTCACTTGCTTGGGACCCTCTTGACTTTCTGTCTTCAGCAGAAAGCTGGTCCTTTGATCTGGAGTAAAACAAATTCTGATGAAGGGAGAAGTTGCAAAAATAATTTTCTTAGACATCAAGGCACTATTTTGAAGCTATACATTCTTAATGGTATGCTTTTTCAGATTTTTCTTTAAAGGTACTCAGTCATGCCCAACTCTTTGTGGCCCCATGGACTGTATCCCTCCAGGCTCCTCTGTCCATGGGAATCTCCAAGGTAGAATACTGGAGTGGGTTGCCTTTTCCTTCTCCAGGGGATCTTCCTGACCCAGGGATTAAACCTGGATTTCTTGTGTCTCCTGCATTGGCAGGTGGATGCTTTACTACTGCACCACTTTGGAAGCCCCTTTTTGTTTTAAGGAAGATGGTAAAAGGGATTGAAGGTTTTCAGGGTTGTTTTGTTTTTTAACATCATAAGGTTAACTCTGGGCTTCCCTGGTAGCTCAGCTGATAAATAATCCACCTGCAGTGCAGGAGGCCCTAGTTCAATTCCTGAGTCAGGAAGATCCCTGGGAGAAGGGATAGGCTACCCACTCCAGTATTCATGGGTTTTCCTGGTGGCTCAGATGGTAAAGAATCCACCTGCAATGTGGGAGACCTGGGTTCAATCCTGGGTCGGGAAGATCCCCTGGAGGAGAGCATGGCAACTCACTCCAGTATTCTAGCCTGGAGAATCCCCATGGACAGAGGAGCCTGGAGGGCTACAGTCCATGGGGTCACAAAGAGTCAGACATGACTGACTAAGCACACACATACAAGGTTGCCTTCTGTCCCCACAATTCCATTGTCAAGAGAAAGAACTGAGTTTTACTATTGAATTAACTGTCAAAAAGATAGTTGATACAAATCCAAGTGTCCTGAATATATTTAGCTAAGATGTGTACATATTGATAAAACATTTCCAAATGTAGATAGAGGTGGGTAGCTGCTGAAGTTTGTTTGTCTGCCAAAACAGGGGCGGTGAGCAGTCTGGGTTGGGATTGAAAAATGAGGCATTAAATCTTTCTCTGTTTAGCTGGGGAGAGGAGTTGTCAGAAGCAAGTCTGCCTTCAGAAGATGGAGTGATCAAAAGAGTCCAGGTCACACTGTAACAAACAGCATGGCCTTTTCCAGTAGACTGCTCTGCTTTCAGAGCCAGTCCTGCCAGTGCGAAACCTGAACACATTGTCTGAACTCTCAAAGCTTTGTTTCCTACGTTTTAAACTACCTGAAGTCATGTTAGAGCTTCCCAGGTGGGGCAATGGTAAAGAACCCGCCTGCCAGTGCGGGTAGATGTAAGAGACGTGAGTTCAATCCCTGTGTCAGGAAAATCCCCGGAAGAGGGCATGCAAACCCACTCCAGTATTGCTGCCTGGAGAATGCCATGGACAGAGGAGCCTGGTGCGTTACAGTCCATAGGATAGCAAAGAGTTAGACATGACTGAAGACACTTAGCATCCATGCAGGAAGGCTGTGATGCCGACTAAATGAAGCAGTGGACTTCTGAAAGGTCCACTGATGTTGTCTGATGTCATAAGCAAGAGTCTCAACACCAAGCATGGGAAGCAAAGATGAGAATGTCCAGACTCCAAAACAGATGAACAACTAACAGTCAAGAATGTGATGTACAGTGATGACAAAGAACAAAATCAAAGTCATCAGAAGCTGTAAAATTACCCAGACAGCTGGGGGTCAAATGATGGAGCTGGTGATCAGGACTCTGAACCATTCAAAACCCTGGAGATCAAGTAAAGAGAACCCTTTAGACCTGAAGCCAAAATATCTCCGTGATATTATCTTCCTAGCATTATCTTCAGCCCAACAAGGCAGAGAGTGACTTGTGGTGAGGACTACTGCATTGAGCCATGTGACTCCTGTTACCAGCAAGACCAAAAGGAAGAAAGGCAGTCTAGGTAAAGGACAGGAATCTTCTAAATATATTCATCAGTGATCATGTGCTTTCTGTATGATGTCATCCTGTCTTAAGGCTTTGTATTAGTTTCCTGTGGCTGCTGTAACAAATCATCTCAAACTTATTAGCTTAAGTCAACACAAATTTATTATCTTAAAGTTGTGGTGCTCAGAAGACTCATGGGAGACTTCTCTGGTGGTTCAGTGGTTAAGAATCCGCCTTCCAATGCAGGGAACGTGAGTTCAGTCCCTGGTCAGAAAACTAAGATCCCATGTGCCATGGCAGCAGCTATAAGCCCACGTGCATGGTGAAAACAGTGAAAGATTCCGTGCACCACAATGAGGACTCAGTGCAGTCAAATAAACATTTTTAAAACAAGAAGAAAAAGACTCATTGGGCTACAAGCAAGGTGTCAGTTTGACTCTGCTTATCCTGGAGGCTCTAGAGGAAAACCTCTTTCCTGTCTTTCCTGTCTTCTAGATGCAGCCTGCATTCTTTGGTTCATGGCCTCTTACTTCATCTTCAAAGTCAGCAGTTTAGCCATCTTCAAATGCCTTTCTCTCATCTTTCTCCCTCTCTCCCTCTCTCTGACTCCGGCCCTCCTGTCTCCCTCTTATAAGGTCAAACCCAATATGTCAAGAACCAAGCTACTGAATTCCACTCAACACCCTACCCACAACAAAACCTGTCCCTTCCACACCTTTCTGCTTCTCAACCCATGGCAAGTAAATATATTATTTCTATGCTCACACCAAAAACCCTGAAGTCATTCTTGACTTCTCTCTTTAAGTTCTACACCCAATGTGTATGTTTGCCCACTCTGTATGTTCTTACAACTGCTTATACACAAATGTTCAGAGCAGCCTTATTTGTAAAAGCCCCCCATGGGAACACCTCAGATGTTCATCAACAGGTGAAGAGGGAAATAAAGTATGGTTTATCAGTATATTAGTATCACATAATGGAATATTTTGCTGTTGTTTAGTCACTAATTCATGTCTGACTTGGCAACCCCATGGACTGTAGCCCACCAGGCTCCTCTGTCCATAGGATTTCCCAGGGAAGAATACTGGAGTAGGTTGCCATTTCCTTCTCCAGGAGATCTTCCTGACCCAGGGATCAAACCCTCGTTTCTGGCATTGCAGGCAGATTCTTTACCACTGAGCTGCCTGAGAGGCCCCTAATGAAATACTACTCATCAGTAAAAATAAATAAACTATGGGGACTTCCCTGGAGGTCCAGTGGCTCTGCCCTCCAATACAGGGGACCTGGGTTGGATCCCTGGTCAGGAAGCTGCATCCCACATGCCACAACTAAGACCTAGAACACTCAAATAAATAAATAGATATTTTAAAAATTAAAATAAGGTATTGATACACATAATAACATAGATGAATCTCAAATAACTGCGCTGAGAAAAAAACAGACAAAAGAGTATATGATATATTCATTCATATAAAATTTTAGAAAATTCAAACTAATCTATAGTGACAATAGGCAGGTGAATGGTGGCCTGGACAGAGCTGGGGTTGAGGTTAGGGGCAGAAGGGAGGAATGACAAAGGAGCACAGGGAAACATTTGGGGGTGATGAGTATATTCACCGATTTGATTATGATGATGGTTTCACAGGTGCATGTATATGTCAAAATCTATCAAGTTATATAGACTTTACATATGTATGGCTTATCATGTGCCAGCTATAGTTCAATAACACTGTTAAAATCATACCATAATTATTAAAAATATGCCATTTTTAATGAGATTGTCTTTTTCCACATGGAAAGGTATTTATTCAAATGATTCACAGTTGAAATAACTACTGACATTTTGTCAAGAATTCAACACAATTAAAGCTGTTGAAATTGTCGTAATTTCACATCTGATATTCTACTGTTTAATTCTTCTTCAGAAAATGTAATTTTAATTCAAAGAAAAGAGAATATGTTAAGATGACAAAATTAATTTTTTTGAGTTGGAAAATTATTCTTTTAAAATTATGGCTTTCATGTAATTTTTAAAAACTAAATTTTTGCTTCCTTTTCCTGAAAAATGACAGAAAAGACAATCTGTAAAAAGACATGATAAAATTCCCCATAGAAATATATCTAGAAATTCTGGCTAAAAATCACCTACATCCTTTAAAACACAAGGTGAGTTTGTAAGGAAATATAAGGTGGTATTTTGCACACCAGAAACAACTGGAGAAATAATTGAAAAGCAAATAGGCAACTTTGTTGACTGAAATTTCAAATTTTCCAATGGGGTTATATGTGTTCATCTTGGCTTTCAAGAGTTTGAATTCTAATTCATGGTCAGAAAATATGGTCTGCACCTACTCAGTTCAGTTCAGTTCAGTCACTCAGTCGTGTTTAACTCTTTGTAACCCCATGGACTGTAGCACACCAGTCTTTGTTGTCCACCACCAACTCCTGGAGCTAACTCAGACTCATGTCCATTGAGTCGGTTATGGCATCCAACTATCTCATCCTCTGTCGTCCCCTTTTCCTCCCGTCTTCAATCTTTCCCAGCATCAAGGTCTTTTCAAATGAGTCAGCTCTTCGAATCAGGTGGCCAAAGTGTTGGAGTTTCAGCTTCAACATCAGTCCTTCCAGTGAACACCCATGACTGATCTCCTTTAGGATGGACTGGTTGGATCTCCTTGCAGTCCAAGGGACTCTCAAGAGTCTTCTCCAACACCACAGTTCAAAAACATCAATTCTTCGGTGCTAAGCTTTCTTTATAGTCCAATACTCACATCCATACATGACTACTGGAAAAACCGTAGCTTTGACTAGATGGACCTTTGTTGGCAAAGTAATGTCTCTGCTCTTTAATATGCTGTCTAGGTTAACCTTAACTATTCTTCCAAGGAGCAAGCATCTTTCAATTTCATGGCTATAATCACCATCTGCAGTGATTTTGGAGCCCCTCAAAAGTCTTTCACTGTTTCCACTGTTTCCCCATCTATTTGCCATGAAGTGATGGGACCAGATGCCATGATCTTCATTTTCTGAATGTTGAGTTTTAAGCCATCTTTTTCACTCTTCTCTTTCACTTTCATCAAGAGGCTCTTTAGTTCTCTTCACTTTCTGCCATAAGGGTGGTATCATTTGTGTATCTGAGGTTATTGGTATTTCTCCCGGCAATCTTGATTCCAGCCTGTGCTTCCTCCAGCCCTGCATTTCTCATGATGTACTCTGCATATAAGTTAAATAAGCAGGGCGACAATGTATAGCCTCGACATACTCCTTTCTTAATTTGGAACCAGTCTGTTGTTCCGTGTCCAGTTCTAACTGTTGCTTCTTGACCTGCATACAGATTTCTCAGGAGGCAGGTCAGGGGGTCTGGTATTCCCATGTCTTTAAGAATTTTCCACAGTTTGTTGTGATCCACATAGAGGAATGGATAAAGAAGATATGGTACATATATACAATGGAATATTAGCCACAAGAACGAACAAAATAATGCCATCTGCACTCCATGCACTGCAGGACACCAAGCTTCCCTGTCCTTCACAATTCCAGAATTTGCTCAAACTCATGTCCATTGAGTTGGTGATGCCATCCAACCATCTCATCCCCTGCTGTCCCCTTCTCCTGCCTTCAATCTTTCCCAGCATCAGGGTCTTTTCTAATGAATCAGCTCTTGACATCAGGTAGCCAAAGTATGGAGCTCCAGCTTCAGTCGTTCCAATGAATATTCAGGACTCATTTCCTTTAGGATTGACTGACTGGATATTCTTGCTGTCCAAGGGACTCTCACAAATCTTCTCCAACACCACAGTTCAGAAGCATCAGTTCTCCAGCACTCAGCCTTGTTTATGGTTCAACTCTCACATCTGTACATAAGTACTGGAAAAACCAGCTTTGACTATACAGATCATTATTGGCAAGATAAAGTCTCTGCTTTTTAATATGCTGTCTAGGTTGGCCATAGCTTTTCTTCCAAGGAGCAAACATCTTTTAATTTCATGGCTGCAGCCACCATCTGCAGTGATTTTGGAGCACAAGAAAAAAAAAATCTGTCACTGTTTCCATTGTTCCCCATCTATTTGCCATGAACTGATAGGACCGGATGCCATGATCTTAGTGTTTTGGAATATTGAGCCTTAAGCCAGCTTTTTCACTCTCCTTTTTCTCATTTATCAAGAGGCTCTTTAGTTCTTTTCATTTTCTGCCATAAGGGTGGTGTTGTCTTCATATCTGAGGTTATTGATATGTATGTATGAAAAAGTGGATAATATATGTATATGTATAACTGATTCACCTTGCTGTACACCAAAACTGACACAACACTGTAAATCAACTATACTCCAGTAATAATTTTTTAAAAGAAGAGAAAAAAGTCCTAATAATGTAATAAAATCCTGTGACGCTGTAAGTAGCAAGAATCTTTGAAGAATGAGGTATCCAGATGAGCAAATATTTCAGGTAACTGAAACTATCCTTTTAATACTATAGTGGTTTACCTTTTGATTAAATGAAACCTTTTATAAATTACAGTAATTCCTGAATCCATATTCAAAGTATAATAACTATAATGTATCTTTTATTGAACCTCCAAGCAGTAGGTCATATTTGTAACTTTAAAAATATATATGAATAGAGTGGTTTTGCTTCAAGATAATAAGCCAAGTACATAAGTTGACCATTTTCTCAAAATCCCAGTGAAATATAAGTAAAGCTGTATAAAGTGAAAGTGAAGTCACTCAGTCATGTCTGACTCTTTGCGACCCTATGGACTGTAGCCTACTAGGCTCCTCCCTCCATGGGATTCTCCAGGCAAGAGTACTGGAGTGGGTTGTCATTTCCTTCTCCAGGGGATCTTCCTGACCCAGGGATTGAACCTGGGCCTCCCACATTCCAAGCAGACACTTTAACCTCTGAGCCACCAGGGAATGTTGTATAATAGGGAATAATTCTTAACAGTGCTGAGAGGGTGGGGGTGGGGGAGCCAATCAGAATGCCAGAGACCCGACAGAGTACCAGAGGAGCGAGCACTTGTGTGAATCTTACGTCCAGGTAGCCATGGTGGAAGAAGGCCAGCCCCAGAGCCCTCAGCCTGGGAAAAGACCCAGCAAATGTGAGACTCTTGCCTCTTGACTGTAAGTACAGTCATGGCAGATTTATTTAGAAAGTGGGAATGAGTGGCCATCCAGTAATCAATTTATTGATAAGATAACAGTACGTTAACCTCTGGGCCACATCTCCTTCCACCCTTTCCTCTACCCAAACAGGACCCTGGCAGCAGGAGGGTTTCCACTGGGACAAAAGCAGAGGAGGGTTTACTAAAGAAACTACATCGTGTTCCAGGGGAGTGATGGTGTGAAGGGCATCCCCTGGGAGTATGGTCCCTCTCATTCTGACACGTGAGATAGAAAAAGCTCTCTACTGTTGCTTTAACCCCAAACGCAAATCAGTGAAATCCAAGAGGAAAAGTCAATTCATTCAAATGATTAATATGAAGAGAAGGGTGAGTTACCTTAGTAATAAGGTAAAAGTATACATTTCTCCTCTTAATAAGGAAAAAACAACCAGAAAGCTCCAGAGGAGGAAAAATAAAATAGCTAAAACAAGTATCATGGTCTATACCTAAAGCATTTTTGAAATGTGTTGTTGTTTGGTTCCTAAGTCGTATCTGACTCTTTGCAACCCCATGCAATTTGTCCATGTGAATTCCCAGGCAAGAAGATGGAGTGAATTGTCATTTCCTTCTCCGGGGGATCTTCCCAACCTAGTGATTGAACTTGGGTCTCCTACATTGCAGGCAGATTGTTTACTGCTGCGCCATCAGGGAAGCCCCACATGAAGAGTAGTATCGACAACTAATTGTAAAATGATGCTGAGCATCTAATAAAGTAGGAGAGAAGCCATTTGACATCGACTCTAACCTTCCCTTGAGTGGCACAGTTTGGGGACAAATAATTTCTTTCTTATAGTCTGGCTATGAATAACAATAGCAAATATTTATTGTTTTTCAATTTTAAAAATATACCTATAGTCACCAACAGTCCAAGAAGGTTCGCTTTTCTCCACTCACTCTCCAGCATATATGCAGGGAAGCAATGGAAACACAGACACAGTAAACAGACTTGCGGACACAGTGGGAGAAGAGAGAATGGGATGAATTGGGAGAGTAGCATTGAAACGTACATATTCAGTTCAGTTCAGTTCAGTCATGTCCGACTCTTTGCAACCCCATGAATCGCAGCACGCCAGGCCTCCCTGTCCATCACCAACTCCCGGAGTTCACTCAGACTCACGTCCATCGAGTCAGTGATACCATCCAGCCATCTCATCCTCGGTCATCCCCTTCTCCTCCTGCCCCCAGTCCATCCCAGCATCAGAGTCTTTTCCAATGAGTCAACTCTTCGCATGAGGTGGCCAAAGTACTGGAGCTTCAGCTTTAGCATCATTCCTTCCAAAGAAATCCCAGGGTTGATCTCCTTCACATATTACCATATGTAAAATAGATAACCAGTGGGAATTTTCTGTTTTGATGCAAGGAGCTCAAATCTGGTTCTCTGTGGCAATGCAGAGGGGCGGAATGGGGTGGGAGGGAGGCTCAAGAAGGAAGGAACATGTGTATACCTGTGGCTGCTTCATGCTGATGCATGGCAGTATTTATACAATATTTTAAAGCAATTATCCTCCAATTAAAAATAAACAAATTTATAAATATATATATATAACCAAAGCACAGAAGACTAGATAATACTTGAAAGCAAAATACAATGTTCATAAACTTTAGCAATGTAAAAAGATACAGCTGGGAAATGTATAAATCTGGAAAAGGCAAGAAAAGACAGAGAACAAGAAAATTGTCTGAAATTGACAGATTAAGAAGTAGAAGTCTAAGAGATCATTATGTTAAATTATAAAGGAAAGTTAATAAATTAAATTAATAGTATATCAAATATAACAAAAATATAGTGAAGAGGAAAAGGTAAGAGAAACTGTAATTAGCTAAATTCTTCCTATTTCATAAAGGAAATTAATTTATTAATTAAATTCATCAATTAATTAAATTCTGTCTAAAGCTGACAAATCAAGAAATGGTGCCTATATAAACACATTATTAAAAATATCAAACAATCCTTGAAGTGCCAAAACCAGAATGATTTAAAGTGGTTATCTCTAAAGAAAGCAGGAATTTTTTTTCAATATTTTACATAGTTCTGCTTTGTCTTATCTTTTGTTCCATGAACTCATTGTTTTTGCAATTAAATAAAAATAATAATAAACTTATACTTTAAGAGAACTTAGAAATTATCCTCATTCTAAATATTTTTCAAATTTCATACATAACTAAATATCAAAACATTTAAGGCTGAAAATACATGGCAAAAATAATTTTAGAAGAAATTATGGCACAGATTCCTTTTAAGATGAAACAGCACTTCAATATATAATTATAATTTATCAGGGGAAAAAATTAAAGTACTATTTTGATTTTAAAAACCACATAAACATAAAATTATATTCTGTATCTTTTACTTACTATGTGCCCATAAATGAATAATTTATCACTGAATCTCAGTTTTCCCAAAATCCCATAAATAAGCCCAGTGATATCTGTGAAGGCTGTTGGCAAAATTAAGTGAGATTATCTTAATGAAGCTACTAGCTCATTTCAGATTTCCAAGCTGCTAGATTATTCACCAATATCTATATAATAAATATCTGTCTGTGTATATATATTAAGAAAAGAAAAACCCTCAGGATAGTATAATGGAGAGATCACAGATTTTTTTGAACAAAGACAAGTTCACATCCTAACTCGGATGTCTTGTGAGTTTGTGCCTTCAGACAAATAACTTAAACTTTCCATTTCTCACATTCTGGATTTGCACGTCGGGGATGGTAATCCATCTCAATGATATGTTCAAACGATATTAAGTTTTATGACCTGGCTGCTTTCACTTACATAGATGATCCCAGACAGATGAAATGTTGTAGTTGGGATTTCTTTGTTTTCTTCTGCATCACTGTCTATAGAGCACATCTGTCATGTAAAACAGATGAATCTGACATCCTTTATAGGTTTGGAGAATGCCCCACTTCCTAAGTCTTGGCTGAGATCCAAGACTACAAGGAGCAGAATAAATTGAATACTTATTTCCCAAACCTCCTTCTCTCTTGCACCCAGGATGTGGCCTGTAACCTTGACTCAGCCAGTCAGAGGACCAGACTTGGATTTCAGACCTGGGGCACAAGAGGATAAAGGTGTGGGAGTTCACGTTTTCCTTCCTGGCAATGCCTACAGGAGCAAAGCTATGAGCTGACATTCTGATGCAGAAGTAGCTGCAGTGCAAACTGTCACTTCTGACCATCAGAAGGGTTGTCATGAATGGTTCTGTGGCCTTTCCAATCAATCTTTGAGCTACCCAATATCTTTAATAAACATTTCACTGTTTGCTACTAAGAACTGACTGGTATGCTATGTAATGTTATGTCCCAATATTGTTGGAATCTTTCCTAGCAATCTCACATCCATCGAGTCCGTGATGCCATCCAGCCATCTCATCCTCTGTCGTCCCCTTCTCCTCCTGCCCCCAATCCCTCCCAGCATCAGGGTCTTTTCCAATGAGTCAGTTCTTTGCATGAGGTGGCCAAAGTACTGGAGTTTCAGCTTTAGCATCATTCCCTCCAAAGAAATCCCAGGGCTCATCTACTTCAAACCTGTCCAATCCCAAATCTACATCCAGAAGATGTTCAGAGAAATGCTTCTAGCACATGAACTAATTCCTATAAGTCTCCTGATATAGGTATAGATATAGATAGATAGAGATAGAGATGTAGATATAGATCTAATATTTGGAGAACCCAAACTAATATACATACTTAGAAGATCTTCAATGGCCAAAAGATTCATTCTACCAAGAATTAATTGGTGGACTTTGAGTAACTGAAGAGAAGTCACTGGAGGTTTACTACTAGACTTATTTCTATGACTTGCCCTATTCAAGAGTTTTAACTGCTGTAGATGAAGTCATTAAAGACATGCCGATGAAATTTTTGGCTGACACAGCAGACAGCTAAGGTCACTTTAGCAATATTGCTTATAAACCATTCAGTTCCCATGGCATCCAGCTATAGACTGGGTTAAGCAAGCAGTTTGCCCCAATTGGCTTTGTTTATCACATCCTTAGCATTCAATGGGTGCTTAGAATATATGTACAGTGCTTAGAATAAGACTTGGCACATAAGCAATGTTCAATAAATATTGTGCTACTAAATTATTATTATTGTTATTATATCCAGCTAACAAAGACCTGACTTTTCATTCATAAGTTGAGGGGCTGGGAAAGATCATAATAAATGTAGTAGCTGCAACAGGGGCAGTTTTGACCATAGACTCATTCACTCTCTTTGAATGGGAGGTGGTTTTAGTGAGGGAATCACAATGGAACAGAGGAGATGATAAGAGAGATTCCAGCAACAAACCCTGCAAAGAGACGCACAGGTAATATAGACCCTCATATAGTTCCTTGCACCTGGTGAATGTTTAAAAATATCTGTAGTATGTGTTCGTTGAGTAGTTTAGTGAAGACAGTGCCAAAGAACACTGAGAAAGGAGACAGAGCCATGGTGCATGCATATGAAGCAGGCATAGGTGAGACTGTCTTAACTAAAGCCGATAGTAAGTAGAGAAAATAGGTGGGACAGAGAAAATGGATGAATCAAACTAAGGTATGATCGTGAACACTAAGTTAATGAATCTGGACTGGAATCTTGGTTCTGAAAGGATGGGGAGAGCACATAGTGAGTAATGTTTTGGAAGATTACAGCAGAGCTTACAGCAACTTAGTAGAAGAGTTACAAGAGATAAGAAAAGTCATGAACACATTACCAAAACAATCCTACAGTGTGATGGGGATGATAAAACTTTGAGATGAAGTCTACATGTAAAAGTCCTTATTTCTACGAAAGTTAAATGAGTGATTACTCAATTTCCATTATTTAATTTCATTTGATTTGAAACCAGAGGGTCAAGTTTGTATATATATATTATCAATTCCAAGTGCTTATAATTTGATGAAGCTCTCTAAATTGATTGTCTTCTCTTTCGACTTGGTCAAAAGAATAACTATTTTATATATGAACCCCTGAAAAATACCGTATGTTTGAGAAATTAAACCATTAAATAAGTAGTCAGCCTTGACCAAGAAAAACATGTTTGTGTTTTAGAGAGTCTAAAGGAAAAATTTATCAAAAGCAAAAAAAGGTTTTATTTCTTTGTACCTATGTTTTTGAGCTTGAAATCTATATCACCTAAATGAAATGAGGAAAAGTTTTTTTTTAATGTGTTTTCTAAAAATTAATACCTAGAAAAGTGGCATTAAGTGATATGTTTATTTATTCTAGATTAATAATATAGTAAAGTAATGCTCAAAATTCTCCAAGCCAGGCTTCAGCAATACATAAACTGTGAACTTCCAGATGTTCAAGCTAGTTTTACAAAAGGCAGAGGAATCAGAGATCAAATTGCCAACATCTGCTGGATCGTTGAGAAAGCAAGAGAGTTCCAGAAAAATGTCAATTTCTGCTTTATTGACTATGCCAAAGCCTTTGACTGTGTGGATCACAATAAACTGTGGAAAATTCTGAGAGAGATGGGAATACCAGACCACCTGACCTGCCTCTTGAGAAACCTATATGCAGGTCAGGAAGCAACAGTTAGAACTGGACATTGAACAACAGACTGGTTCCAAATAGGAAAAGGAGTACATCAAGGCTGTATATTGTCACCCTGCTTATTTAACTTATATGCAGAGTACATCATGAGAAACGCTGGGCTGGATGAAGCACAAGCTGGAATCAAGATTGCCAGGAGAAATATCAATAACCTCAAATATGCAGATGATACCACCATTATGGCAGAAAATGAAGAGGAACTCAAAAGTCTCTTGATGAAAGTGAAAGAGGAGAGTGAAAAAGTTGGCTTTAAAGCTCAACGTTCAGAAAACGAAGATCATGGCATCTGGTCCCATCACGTCATGACAAATAGATGGGGAAACAGTGGAAACAGTGTCAGACTTTATTTTGGAGGGGCTCCAAAATCACTGCAGATGGTGACTGCAGCCATGAAATTAAAAGACGCTTACTCCTTGGAAGAAAAGTAGATAGCATATTGAAAAGCAAAGACATTACTTTGCCAACAAAGGTCCATCTAGTCAAGGCTATGGTTTTTCCAGTGGTCATGTATGGATGTGAGAGTTGGACTGTGAAGAAAGCTAAGCACCGAAGAATTGATGCTTTTGAACTGTGGTGTTGGAGAAGACTCTTGAGAGTCCCTTGGACTGCAAGGAAATCCAACCAGTCCATTCTAAAGGAGATCAACCCTGGGATTTCTGTGGAGGGAATGATGTTGAAGCTGAAATTCCAGTTCTTTGGCCACCTCATGTGAAGAGTTGACTCACTGGAAAAGACTCTGATGCTGGGAGGGATTGGGGGCAGGAGGAGAAGGGGAGGACAGAGGATGAGATGGCTGAATGGCATCACGGACTTGATGGACGTGAGTCTGAGTGAACTCCGGGAGTTGGTGATGGACAAGGAGGCCTAGCGTGCTGCAGTTCATGGGGTCTGAAAGAGTCGGACACGACTGAGCGACTGAACTGAACTGAATAATATAGGTGTCAGTTTTGAGGATTGTTTCAAATCTTAAATATTTTAAAGCTGTGCTGATAAAATGCAATTTCAAATTTTCTGTTCTGTTTAGGTATTGCTAAAGCATATGAAGTGTGCATGTTTTTCCTAAAATTCAAACTCACACAAATCTGTTAAACTTGAGGCACAGACCAAAAGCCTTGGATTCAGCATCAATTTCTCGACTCATCTCACAACCCACACCCAAGTCCTCAGCAGATGATAAGGATTCTACTTTCAGAATATATCCAAACTTCTGACACTTCCTACCACTTCCTCTGCTGACACCTGATCTGAGCTACCATCATCTCTCACCTAGGTTGTCTCAAAAAGCCTTCCAACTGGTCTTCCTGCTTCCACTCTCCCCACTTTTAATCAATTTTCAAAAGAATAGCTAGAGTGACTAAAAACTCTTGCCCAAGTCCCCTGTACCACTCTGCATTCTAGGACAAGGGTCTTGTTCTTTGGGCAAGTCAGGTGCACACATGATACAAGGTATTTAGACTTGCCATTTCCTCCACCTGGGGGAACAGTTTTCTCCTAGATGTCCAAAGGGTTGACTTCCTCCTCCTCCTTCAAGTATCTACTCAGATGTCAGCGCCTCAGTGACCAACATGATAAAAATGGCTTAACTCTCTTCAGCCATGTCCAACTCTTTTGCGACCCCATGGACAGTAGATAGCCAGGCTCCTCTGTCTATGGGGATTCTCCAGGCAAGAATACTGGAGTGGATTGCCATGCCCTCCTCCAGGGGATCTTCCCAACCCAGGGATCAAACCCAAGTCTCCTGTGGCTCCTGCATTACAGGCAGATTCTTTATCGCTGAGCCACTGGAGAAGCCTAAAAATGGATGCATGCCCGCATACTCCTTATCCCCCTTCTCTGCTTTCCTTTTCTCCATTGTAGTACATATTCCACATACTTGCCTTAAATTGTACTCATTTATGTTGTTTATTGTCTAGAATAAGTTCCAAGTGCGAACTGCTTTCTGTCTCTTTCATTCACTGCTCTATACTGTGTATTCTAAGCATCTAATAAATATGTTAAACAATGAATTAACCTATTAATTTCATTATGATTCAGTGTTTCATCAATTGTTCATGAGGACTGGATCAAGAACAGCAAGGAAATATCAGGTCCTTTAAATATCATTGACACTACTGAAAGCCAGGTAGAAAAGTCCTGGTTTAGAGCATATACTTTATAATGAGATATGGGTGCAAACCCACCTCTATCACCTTCTGGCCATGTTATGGAGGGAATGTTACTTAAGCTCCCTATGACTGAGATTTTTCATCTGTAAAATGTGTGTGAAGGCTCTTAGATTATTGATAAAGTTGAAGGCAAAATGCATATAAGGTTCTTAACATGGGATGTGGCACATAATTAGTGATTTATAACCATCATCATCATCATTATAGTGATACAATCAGAATAACTAGAAAAATGGGTAGATTAACCCCTTGGGATTCTTTATACTTGCTTGTGCACCTGACCCAGTCAGCCTGAATTTATTTGAACTGAATGTATAAAGCACTGAACTTCTTTCAATTTACACTCGAAAAACAACTAGGAGGTTAATGGTAGGCTTCCTGGGGGCTCAGACAGTAAAGAGTCTGCCTGCAATTCAGGAGACCCAGGTTCAAGCCTTGGGTCAGAAAGACCCTCTGGAGAAGGAAATGGCAATCCATTCCAGTATTCTTGTTTGAAAATATTCTTGTTCAGGAGCCTGGCGGGTTACAGTCCATGGCATCACAAAGAATCAGACACAACTGAACGACTAATGCTTTCAGGGGTTAATGGAACTGTTCTGTATCTTGGGGGCAGTAGTGGTTATACGGTTGTATGTGTTTGTCAAAATTCACAGGACTCGACAATGCAAAGGGTGAATTGTACTTCATGAAAGGTATGACATTTCAAAACAACAAATGGGAGCATTAGTGCAAATGTGCGGAACCAGTTGTAGTAGTCAGAATTAATTCCTTGCTTTTCCCCAATAAAGAGCAAAAATCACAGGGGAAAATCTAATGACATCAGAGGTAAGGAATTTGCCCCTCAATGCACAGGAGACATGAAATGGCTATGCTTACCTAATTCCAAGTAAAAACACTTATTTCAAAATAAAAATAAAACACAGGATAGCATTGCAAAGCAATGAAGTACCTCTTTTCTCTTACATCAACACTAACAGAAAAGTGGCAGCTACCAGCCTCAATCCAAACACGTGAAGCAGCCTTAATATAATACATATATAATTTTATACTTCTTAATGCGTTAGAAACAAGTGTCAATTAATCTACAAACAGTTCAGGGACTTCCCAGGTGGTCTGTTGGTTAACAATCTGCCTTCCAATGCAGGGGATGCGGGTTCAGTCCCTGGTCAGGGAACTATTAATAAAATCCCACATGCTTCAGGGCAACTAAGCCCATGCTCTGCAACTCTGGAGCTTACGTGCCACAGCTAGAGAAGTCAGCATGCCACAGTGAAGAGTCCACGTGCCACAACTAGGACCTGATGTCGACAAATAAATAAAATAAGCACTTTTTTAAATCTAAAAACTGTTCTTAAATATGACACCACTCAGTAATTTTCATGGCTATATGCCAAAGCAATATATCCAAATGTTTACCATTCTTTTGATGAATTAACTAGGGACCCATAGTTAAAAGAAAACTTCTAGACTTCAATGATATTGCCAAGCCTAATGAAATTTACACAAATACATATGTATACATATATATATAAATAAGTAGAAAATACATGGATTTTTAAATATGCGTCTATAGTTAAGATGTCCCAGTTTTCTCAAACATTAAGGCAGCTATAGTTTCCAGTGTGGCTAAATACAGTGATGTCAATGGGGAGGAGAGAAATCTAAGCCTTTATTCTTAAAAGAGATTCTATGAAAAGGTAAGCTTCTATTTAATTCATTTATTATTAGTTTTCCCTAAATTTTTGGCCATACTGACTGGCTACCAAATAAAGAGGAACAAATTAAAGAACAATTGAGAGTTATTTGCTTAAAGCTAATAACCAAACTTCATAGACAATTTCTCATTATCATGTACTTAGAAGAAAAGAAAAATCAACACTTGGTATTTTCTAATCCCTGTTTAAATACTCAGCCAAGATTACTCAGAGATTTAGCTAGACATGCTAAATGAATACAGCAGAAACAAGGCCCATTTGAATTGAATTTGAACAGCTGCCTGTGGTGTCTAGACCATAAATGATACTGTATTTCAAAAACAAAATGCTTAATGGTTAAGTATTTCCAGGGCCCAAGATAGAAGCACAAAGTGAACTCATTTCTTTGTAGGCTGTTGGAGTTCCCCAGATATTTTTAAACACCTGTTTCAAAGATATATTTTCTGTGTTAAAATGGTAAGCAGATTCAAATCAAGGTATCAGGTCACTATGACATGGGGTTGAATTCCTAAACTGACATGTATAGGAGGGTAATCGGTAAGGGTAGAAATTTTTTTCCTAGAGAAAGTAGTCCAAATGCAATTTAATAAAAGGCAGATGGCAAACTGGAGAGACTAGTATTACAGAATATATGCAGTTCATTTTTTAAAAGCTATTTGTAAACACCCGATCAAGTATGATTTTTCTACTTCAAACCACTGAGATTAATACAAAGCAGAGCAGTTTACAGGCAATTCTGCTCCTTGTGATAAAGATTTCCATCTTGGATACAGATTAGCTCCACTGCCAGTGGCATAAGAGCTTCAGGATTCGCCGGAATCTCCTACAGTACTGTTCCTGTTCAGTCACTCAGTCATGCTCAACTCTTTGTGACCCCATGGACTGCAGTACACCAGGCTACCTTGTCCTGCACTATATCCTGAAGTTTGCTCAAACTCATGTCCATTGAGTGGTGATGCTATCTAACCATCTCATCCTCTGCTGCCCCCTTCTCTTCCGGCCCCCAACCTTTTCCAGCATCAGGGTCTTTTCCAATGAGTCACTTCTTCACATTAGGTGGCCAAAGCATTGCAGCTTCAGCTTCATCAGTACACAGTATGGTCATGGCTTAAAATAGTTTCAAAGCAGGCAAGACAGGTGCATATAAAAATAGAAGTAGGGTCCTCAGAGCCCCTAGGGGATCTTACTCTATGCAACATAGAAGGTCACCTAAAAGTTAAGTATTTCACACATTTCTGATCCCACCAATTATAAAAAGGCATGATGAATTTGCAAGATATTCAAAGAAAAATAATACAGATAAGTGAAGGGTTGGAAAACAAGGCTTTTGGACAAAGGCAGAAAGAGCCAGCTTTTCCCCTGTTTCCTCAGGGCAGGGATTTTGCATCCTGTTTTGCTCAAATCGGAGCAGTGAGTAAAACATACCAGGTGAAGTGAGTCCTTTGTAAAAACCTGTTGGTTAACCTAGGAGTTAAAATGTAAAAAACCTAACAACAGTCTTAAGGAATGATAAGGATCGCTATTTCCTAAAAATGATAACTGACTGTTTCTGCCTCTACCCAGAAGAAAAGCTATGAGAAACCTAGATAGAATATTAAAAAGCAGAGACATCACTTTGCCAACAAAGTCTGTATAGTGAAAGATATGGCTTTTCCAGTAGTCATGTACATATGTGAGAGTTGGACCATAAAGAATGCTGAGCAGCAAAGAATTGATGGTTTTGAACTGTGGTGCTAGAGAAGACTCTTGAGAGTCCCTTGGACTGCAAGATCAAACCAGTCAATCTAAAGGAACTCAATCCTGAATATTCACTGGAAGGACTGATGCTGAAGTTGAAGCTCCATATTTTGACCACCTGATGTGAAGAAGTGACTGTTTGGGAAAGACCCAGAAACTGGGGAAGGTTGAGGGCAAGAGAAGGGGTTGACAGATGGTTGGATGGCATCCCCAACTCAATGGACATGAGTTTGGGCAAACTCCAGGAGATACTGATGGACAGGAAAGCCTTGCGTGCTGCAGTCCATGGGGTTGCAAAGAATTGGGTACGACTTGGCGAGTTAATGACAACAACCAATGATATAGACAAAAGCCAGTCATGATAAGTTAGGATTCATCAACAGGGTGATGAAAGATGGAAGACAAAAGCCAGTCATGATAAGTTAGGATTCATCAACAGGGTGACCAACTTGTTCCAGTTCAATCAGGACTTCCCCAGTTTTAACAATAAAAGTCCTATCCAAGTGAGACATAAAATATCACCTGCCATA
The DNA here is from genome assembly GCA_917880005.1 of Nanger dama. NCBI lineage: Eukaryota > Metazoa > Chordata > Mammalia > Artiodactyla > Bovidae > Nanger > Nanger dama. The sequence continues at coordinate 55,816,354 of CAKJTW010000005.1, read as the reverse complement.
TTAGTAAATTAAGGACATTGCAGTCATTGGTTATCACATTAGTAAAAGTGAAACTCACTCAGTCACGTCCAACTCTTTGCAGTCTGATGGACTATACAGTCCTTGAAATTCTCTAAGCCAGAATACTGGAGAGGGTAGTCTTTCCCTTCTTCAGGGTATCTTCCCACCCAGGGATTGAACCCAAGTCTCCCACATTGCAGGCAGATTCTTTACCAGCTGAGCCAGAGTGGAAAACATAAGCATACTGGAGTGCGTAGCCTATCCCTTCTCCAGTGGATCTTCCCAACCCAGGAACTGAACTGGAGTCTCCTGCATTGCAGGTGGATTCTTTACCAACTGAGCTATCAGGGAAGTCCTGGTCATCACATTATGGCCACCCCAATGGTGAACCCTGAGGGAACTCAGGATGGAAACCAAAACATGCCCTCCATCTAGCAGTCATCAGATAGTAGTCACCCCAGATGGTACAGCCTGAGGATTCTCAGGATGAAAAAAACAAGGATGCTACTAAACCAAACTCCCAGCCACCATATAGAATGGATAAACAGCGAACTGTATAGCACAAAGAGCTATATTCAATATCCTGCTGCTGCTGCTGCTGCTAAGTCGCATCAGTCACGTCCAACTCTGTGCGACCCCATAGACAGCAGCCCACCAGGCTCCCTCGTCCCTGGGATTCTCCAGGCAGGAACACTGGAGTGGATTGCCATTGCCTTCTCCAATGCATGAAAGTGAAAGTGAAAGTGAAGTTGCTCAGTCGTGTCCGACCCTTCACGACCCCATGGACTGCAGCCCACCAGGCTCCTTCATCCATGGGATTTTCCAGGCAAAAGTATTGGAGTGGGTCGCCAGTGCCTTCTCTGATTCAATATCCTGAGATAAACCATAATGGAAAATAATATAGAAAAGAAAATATATGTGTGTATAACTGAGTCACTTTGCTATACAGCAGAAATTTAACACAACATCGTAATCAACTATACTTCAATTTTAAAAAACTTTTTAAAAAAAAATAAAGAAATACAGGATATTGGCCCCAGATAGCTAAAGAATTATTGCAATGAGCCCAAACTCTTGACTCTTTCCATACACAGAAAAGCATGAAATTCTTTCACTGGAGATTTCTAGTTTTCTCTATAATTAACAATAATCTTTTGGTGTTCCAACTGCCTGCACTTTGTTGCAGAAATTCCTATGCATTCTGGCTCCCCTCCTTGCCTCCCCAGAACAGTTTTCCCAGAGTTATTTATGATGCTGTCTCCCAGGTGTGAAGTTCTAAGAATGCCCACAGAATAAAATATAACTCAAGTTTTCAGTTGTGCATTTTTTCAGTCGACATGGGAAACCCCATAACTCTTGGGCTACCGGACGGTAGGTCAAGCATCTCCAGCACTGGAGATGCTTAAAACAGATAAGATTCTTATCTGACTGGGAGAATGTGGACAAATCCTACTGGAATACAAGGAAGAAAAACTAAGTTGCCCTTTCATAGGGTTTTCCACGCACAGAATTCTACCAGAGTAATTACTTAAACAATTATCAGTCATCGGGGCAATCCTAAAACAGTGATAACAATTGTACTTATTTTATTTCCACCTGTCAAAGTGAATATGTGCTGGCATTAGCTCATCAGAACCCCATGAAATCTGTGTTTTAACCTCAAGCAGAAGAGTCTAAATTCATCACCCTGTCATATAGAAATAAATATGAACCCCAAAAAGGAGTATAATGATTACTTGTAGTCACCTAACAAGCCAGTCTATGCTAGGTCCTGCTTGAGGTTGATTAGGCCAACTAAAACATGGCTGAGCAGTTAACAGCAGGGCTTGGAATCATGCAAGTCTGGGGATAAGTGCTTATTACTGATGAAGTGGCCTTGGACAAACTACAAAACTCTCAAGGCATCTGTTTCCTCACCTATAAAATGAAGATACTGTCATTACCTGGTCATAATAAGTTTATAACACTTTCTTTTAGTGAGCCTTCCTGCAAAGTGATGGTGTAATGGAACACAGGTCTGTGAAATCAGAACATAATTTGGCTCAGGAATTGAGGTCTCTGGTTAAAACAGCTGACATTTTAAATATTTTCTGTGTGTCATAAGTTTTCTCAGCACTTATGCATCATACATTGAATATAACAATGCTATGAAAAGTATTATTCTCATCCTCATTTTATAGATTAGAGAAGTATAAAAATTTAAGTATTTTGCCTAAAATCACATAGGTAAAAGCAGCAGAGTTCATATTCAAATCCTAGCAATGCAACCCCAGAACCTATACTTGTAAATACAACACTATACTGTCCCTGGTCTATTTTCATATGACCTGTGAGGTATGCATGAATAGCATACTCTTTAAAAAGCAATAAATAAAGACAATTTCTCTCAGTAAAATTTCTAATGTGTTTTAGTGGCCATAAGGTCAAGGTTAAATTCTATGACAAGTACCAAAAATACTATATTTTGTTGATTACAGGACTGAACTGTTCACACTGTCAGATACAATTTGAAGTGATAAATACTTAGTACATCCAATCTAGTTTTCATCTAACCCCAAACTCACTTCTATTAGCACAATATGTTATATGTGCTATGTGCTAAGTAGCAATTGATCAATTTTTCAGACAGCCCCTGTTTGAATATTCCAGGTTTGGTTCAGTTCAGTTGTTGCTATATCATGTCCAACTCTTTGCGACCCCATAGACACCAAGCCCCAGTTAGCTCACTATTTTATGAAGTAAACTACTCTTAATGATAAGTTAGCTTAGGAGTTAAAAAAATCTTATGATAAAAATTGATTTGGCTTTCAACAGAGGAGTAGTTCATATCAGCTAAACACTCCCCCAGATAACAATAATAAGTTTTAGAAAAAAATATTTTTAAAAAGCTATTTGAAGGCATTGGAAAATAACTGAATACAGAGAAAAGTGATGGCAAAGAATTACAAACCTAAAGAAGAGAACATCAAAGGTAAAATTTACATTATTATACCTAAGTCTTCTCAGGTCCATTTGACATGGAGAGAACAGAACTCAAGTAGAAAGCCACAATCTTAAGAGCTTGAGAAGTTCAAAGTTTAGGATTGCCAGGAGGAGTGGAAAGGCAGGCAGTAAAATCTTAGAAACAATTGAGTAAAAGAAAGCAAATAGAAAAATCATGGATTTACTGGAGAATGCTATCAAACACCTCCTGCTGCTGCTGCTAAGTCACTTCAGTCGTGTCCGACTCTGTGCGACCCCATAGACGGCAGCCTACCAGGCTCCCCCATCCCTGGGATTCTCCAGGCAAGAACACTGGAGTGGGTTGCCATTTCCTTCTCCAATGCATGAAAGTGAAAAGTGGAAGTGAAGTCGCTCAGTCGTGTCCGACCCTCAGCAACCCCATGGACAGCAGCCCACCAGGCTCCTCCGTCCATGGGATTTTCCAGGCAAGAGTACTGGAGTGGGCTGCCATTGCCTTCTCCGATCAAACACCTAAGAAGATATAAAAATAATATTGCACAAACACCTTCAGAAAAGAGAGAAGAAAATATTTCAGTTGTTTAGACCAGCCTGAAACCTTATAACAAAACTTGACATTTCAAGAAGAACTACAGACAAATATCCTTCAGAAACACAGATGTGAATATCCTTAACAAAATATTAGCAATGAAACTTTTGAGTATGTAAAATGGATAATACATCATGACCAAGGGGGTCGTTACTGCAATGACATAGTAATGCAAAGTTGGTTCAACATTCCATATACAATCACTGTATTTTACTATATCAACAGACCAGACAAGGAAAACCATACATACAATCTGGAATATATGCAGAGAAAGCATCTGATAAAATTAAAAATCCATCCTTGACAAAAATTCTCAGTAGCCTAAAAATAGATGGGAACTTTCTCAATGTGATAAAGGACCTTTGCAAAAGCCTACAGTTAGTATCATATTTAGTGGGGAAACATTGACTGCTTCCCCACCTAAGATTTGGAGGCAAAGGAAAGGAAGGATGTCTGTTCTCACTACTTTTCAAACTAATTTTTAAAAAGAGGAACAAAGCTGAAGGATTTATGCTACCTAATTTCAAGAACAACTATAAAACTACAATAATAAAGACAGTAGCTATGACATAGGATAAATAATAGATCACTGAAGCAAAACAGAGGGTTCAGAAATAAACTCAGTCATGTGGTCAGTTGATTTTCATCAAGATGATGAGGTACTTCAAAGGAGAAAGGATAATATTTCCAACTGGCTATCCATATGGGAAAAGATGACCATCACCTCTTGTACTCTAAGTTTTTATTAAGAATACAGAAAGTCTTATTTTTGCTCCTTTACTCACAGTAATAGTTGTTAAAATTATCTAGTTACCCATTACCATGAATAGAAATTTGTCATAATTTCAAAGATCACATTTTATTTCTGAATTTTTTCTTTTTAACATTTTAATGTATTTTTCTTATTTTTTCAGCTTCATATTCTATTTATATATTATGTTATACATAATTATATTGTATTTCAGATAATTCCAGGATCTGAAGTCCTTGGTTTAGACACCATTTGTGACCCTGTGGACTGTAGCCCGCCATGCTCCTCTCTCCATGAGATTCTCTAGGCAAGAATATTGGAGTGAGTTGCTAATATTAGTGGGTTCCTCTCCAGAGGAAGCCCTTGAGGGCATAAATTTATTATTTTTCCTAACTCTCATCACTTGTTTATTCCTTTTTTTTCCTAGGGGTAATAGATTTGATTTTTAAATTTCGATCTGTGGAACTCTGGATCTAGTATGCTTTTCTAAAAGAGACTTGTGTCTGTTTCTACAGGATGTAAGATTACCTTACATATTCTGGAAGGACATTTAATCAGTGTATTAACGTGGGTTTTGTGAATTACACTAGTAGCGTAAAGTTAGACTCCAGGCCCATTTAAGAGTAGACGCATGCATTTATGCTGTTACTTCAGCCATGTCTGACTCTTTGTGACCCTACGGATTGTAGCCCACTAGACCCCTGTGTCCACAGGATTTTCCAGGCACAAGAACTGGAGTGGATTGCCATTTCCTTCTCCAGGGGATCTTCCCAACCCAGGGATCAAACCCATATCTCCTATATCTCCTGCATTGCCAGGTGGGTTCTTTGCCACTAGTGCCACCTGGGAAGCCTGAAAACAGAGATAGGGACAAATAAGTTTAATTTCAGCTTTGAGCAAGCAGAGATTTTTATGGCCACATTTTCACTGAAGGCATAGTCCCTTCAAGGGGCCCAAGATTCTAGGAAGGTCTTAAGTTTGACTGCTCTCCTTATAGATCCATTTGGTTTCTCCCAGTATCTGGCATTGCCATCAAAATCCTTGACTTTGACTTTTGCTGCCAAGGTAGTCTGAGATTCTTTTAACCCACCCCTCTTGTTTCAGCTAGTTAATTTAGCCTTGCTATACTCTTTTCTCTTTTTCTGTTCCTGAAAAGGTTCTCTTCCTTCTTTGTGATGTAAACAATACATTAAAAGTGGCTTGAGGGTACTTTCCTTGTGTATGGTACTTTCCTCGCAAATGGTTCAGTGGTTAATAGACCTTGCAGTGCAGGGGCCATGGGTTCGATACCTGGTCAGGGAACTAAGATCCCACATGCCATGGAGAAACTAAGCTCAAGCACCACAACTACTGAGCTTGAGTGCCACAACTAGAGAGTCTGTGCACTGCAAGAAAAGATCCTGCCTGACGGACAAAACAAAGATCTCATGTGCCACAACTAAGACCTCACACAGCCAAATAAATAAATAAATACAATATTTAGAGGGGAAAAAATGGTTTTGCTGTTGTTGGAGAAGGCAATGGCACCTCATTTCAATACTCTTTCCTGGACACTCCCATGGATGGAGAAGCCTGGTAGGCTGCAGTCCATGGGATCTTACAGAGTCGGACATGACTGAGTAACATAGCAGTAACAGCAGCAGCTGTTGTTGTTGGTTACAGCACCTACATAGTTTTCACTATGAGGATTTTTAGACTATGTAATCCATCCCTGGGTTTCCCAGGTGGCTCAGCAGCAAAGAATCAGCCTACCAATGCAAGAGACACAGAAGATGCTGGTTCAGTCCCCAGACTGGGAAGATCCCCTGGAGAAGGAAATGGGAACTCACTCCAGTATTCTTGCCTGGAGAATTCTATGGACAGAGGAGGCTGGCGGGCTTCAATCTGTAAAGTCACAAAGAGTCAGACACAAATGAGCAACTGAACACACAATCCGTCCCTACTGCTGGAAGTAGGATCCCATACAACGGTTCAAGTAACTTTAACACTCCTTTCAATCAGTCAATCAATTCAGTCTCTCAGTCGTGTCCAACTCTTCGTGACCCCATGAACGGCAGCACACCAGGCCTCCCTGTCCATCACCAACTCCCAGAGTCCACCCAAACCTATGTCATCGAGTCAGTGATGCCATCCAACCACCTCATCCTCTGTCGTCTCCTTCTCCTCCTGCCCTCAATCTTTCCCAGCATCATGGTCTTTTCTAATGAGTCAGCTCTTCACAACATGTGGCCAAAGTATTGGAGTTTCAGCTTCAACATCATTCCTTCCAATGAACACCCAGGACTGATCTCCTTTAGGATGGACTGGTTGGATCTCCTTTAGGATGGACTTGTTGGATCTCCTTGCACTCCAAGGGACTCTCAAGAGTCTTTTCCAACACCACAGTTCAGAAGCATCAATAACACTGATTTTAACTTGGCTCTTCTCTTTACACTGATGCTTCAGAAAAGCAATGGAGTGAAGTAAGCCCTGTCTTTAGATTAGACTCCTTCCAAGTGATACCACAAAGGCCTTAACATGAAGTGAGGAGGAGAAAAAGAACCCCCAAAATATTTTATGTGAAGATACCTATAGACCTCTGAAAACATCTCCAAACTAGACTATTTGCAGGCTTCCATCTCAGGTTATTCACAGATGGTGAGGCAACATTCACAGATGACTCATGTCGACTTCACGCATGATATTCTGACTGGGAGAATTTTTCGTTTCATTTGTGAGCCAAAATATACTTTCCTCACCACTAGTAGGGACTGCACATGATGTTTATTAGATGTCATAGCTCCTTTAAATATAAATCCTTGGTATCATTCAGTTCAGTTCAATTGCTCAGTTGTGTTTGACTCTTTGCAACTCAATGGACTGCAGCACACTAGGCTTCCCTGTCCATCACAAATCCCGGAGTTTGCTCAAACCCTTATCCATCAAGTTGTGATACTATCCAACCAGCATCATTAGTGACCCCTTTAAACACCATTGTCTTTTTTTTCTAGTCCAGTTGCCTTTTGCGTTCCTTTCACAGAGCCAGCAGTCCACTCAACTACATAAAATTTACTAAAAGGTATTTCTTTTAGTCACTTCTAATGACTCTAATAATAAGTCTAGCCATGATGACTCCTGTAACTGTTTATTAACTAGACAAAACCAAATGCAAAATTCATCTTTCTTGTATGTCTGTTGCAATGAGATATAAGGAGAATATACAGACATTTGCTGCAGTTAGAGCAAACTGGAAAAACTCTGGAGATTAACTGTATTGGACACCAACTTGGAAATAAATCAGTACTGTAAGTTTAGAAAAATGAAATCCAGAGTTGCTACCCATCTCTATGAGAAAATGTTTTGCCAATTCAAATATAAATACATGTGGTAGCAATCAATGTCTATGGATTTTCTAAGCTACTATTAAAATGAATGCATTTATTTACAATGGTATACTTAATGTAAAACTTCTATTGTTTAAAATTCTAATTGTTAAAATACAAAGTTTTAGACACTTCAAATAGAGGGTACTGGCAGAATGAAGAGGATAAAGGAGAAGGTGGGAAAAAAAAAGGAAGAATGTGTGAAAAACGTGAAATGTGTAAAAATGTAAAAGAAGGAAAAGAGAAATAGATAGCATAAAATGGGATAAAAAGAATTTGAGGTGGGACAGAAAAGTAGTCTGAAAGTAAAAGAAATGGGAGATTGAGAATCAACAGAAACTGTATTGGCTCAGCCAAAAGTTCACACAGGTTTTCCCACAACATCTTTCTGGTAAAAGCAACAAAATTATGCTGAGTTCGTAAGTTAGATATCTGTATGTAAATCACCACCAACCTATTTCTAAAAATGATGCCTTTAATCAAAGCTCCAGATTAATGTTTGCAATCACCTCCTGCACTCTCCTACTGCATGAATGAGACATCTCAAAAACCAATAGGTTTACATCAAACAACCATCTGTCCCTAACTCACTCTCCTCCTCTAAACATATATATCTAAATCCTGCTGCACACAATGTTTCTTACCAAAGTAAATAGTACACTCTACTCATCTACCAGGTCAATTATGATGAATCCTTTTTCTCTTTGTACTCAGAAAATATTTCCCAGCCTCCTTTGCAGTTAGGTATGGCCATGTTACTGATCGTACCAAAAGAATGTGCTATTCCAGATGTGAAACCTTCACACTCTGTGCATTTGCCTGATAGCCAGACATGCACAGAACCCAGCAGAAGACTCAGAACCTCTAGGGTGAAAGAGGCACTAGAAGAAAGCAGCAGAGGCCCCTGAATGACATAGAATAAAGTCTTCCCCTAGGACAGACCCTTAGCAAACTGATAGATGAGAAAGAAATACATCTTTATTATACTGAGGAATTGAGGTTTTGAGAATTATAAAGGCTTACCTTCCCAATTATTGAGTTGGCCAAAAATTTCACTCTGTTTTTTGGTAACATCTTATGGAAAAACTCAAATGAAATTTTGGCCAACCCAATAAATTGGTTTCTTGAGGTAAGGAATTCCGATAACAAACACTGAAAATGCGTAACAGTGACTAAACCAAGCAGTAAAGAAGCAGTTGTCACAAGTTCTGAAAAGATGGCAATATAATGTTATACAACTGCAAAATATTTAATAAAAGAGTTGCCTGTTATCCGCACAGCAAAATCTAAACATCTAGGAGCAGGAGCTAGAAAGAATCGGAATGCTTTGTGTTACCTGTTACTACTGGCTGCCTTAGGCAAGATATAGGTACAAGAAGGAGATGAGTCTTAAAAAGAACTGCCTTATTTCAAGCAAAACTTGAAGAAAGTACAGAAGTTTAGAAACATCCACCGCTCCTGGACATCTAGTAACAAAACACTGAGAAAAGCTTCGAGCAAAAACTGTTCAGTAAAATTTCTCAGTGAAACAAAATAAATCAACCTTGTTGCAAAGACTGAATAAGAGTCCTAACCTATTCCTGATGTTTATTGTTGCAGAGAGCCTTAGGTTGCTTCTAATACATTAAGAGAAATAGTGGAGTGAGAAAATTATTTTTAAGGAAAAATAAAAGCAAATGTTTGTTGTTCAGTTACTAAGTCGTGACCAACTCTTTACGACCCCAAGAACTGCAGCATGCCAATCTTCCTTGTCCTTCACTGTCTCCCAAAGTTTGCTCAAACTCATGTCCATTGAGTTGATGATGCCATCCAACCATCTCACCCTCTGTCACCACCTTCTCTTCATGCCTTCAATCTTTCCCAGCATCAGAGTCTTTTCCAATGAGTCAGCTCTTCACATCAGTGTGCCAAAGTATTGGAACTTCAGCATCAGTCCTTCTAATGAATAGTCAGGGTTGATTCCTTTTAGGATTGACTGGTTTACTCTCCTTGCTGTCCAAGGGAATCTCAAGAGTCTTCTCCAGCACCACAGTTCAAAAGCATCAATTCTCCAGCACTCAGCCTTCTTTATGGTTCAACTCTCACATCTGTACTTTACTACTGGAAAAACTGTAGCTTTGACTATACAGGCTAGTCTATCCATGCTATTTTTTAATAGTATTTGCTCTCTGTCTCTGTGTCAAATTTTGGTCTCATAGTATTTCAAACTTATCATTATTATTATATTTATTATGGTGATCTGTAATCTTCAACATTAATATTAGAATTTTTTGGCCCTCCACAAACCGTGCTCATATAAGACAGCACACTGAATCAATAAATGTTCCTGTACTATGACTGCTCCACCAACTAGCCATTCTATCTCTCCCTCTTTTTGGACATGCCTGCTCACTGAGACACAACAATACTGAAATTAGGCCAGTTAACAACTCTTTAGTGTCCTCTAAAACATTCCAGTGAAGCTTGCAATTTGAACACTGTCCCTGACTTTAAATCTAAAGCTACAAATGACTAAGCTTAGGAAGGAAAGCATGTCCAAAGCCAAGACAGGCTGATAGCTAGGCCTCTTTCTCCAAACTGTTAGCCGAGTCGGGAATACAAAGGAAAAGTTCTCAAAGGGAATCAAAAGGGCTACTCCAGCAAACACATGAATGATAAGAAAACTAAACAGCCTTATTGCTGATATGAAGAAAGTTCTAGTGGCCTGGACAGAAGATCAAACCAGCCACAATATTCTGTTAAGCCAAAGTCTAATCCAGTGCAAGGCCCTAACTCTGTTCAATTCCATGACGACTGAGTGAGCTGCAGAAGAAAAGTTTGAAGCTAACAGAAGTTGGGCATGAGGTGTAAAAGGAAGAAACTCTCTCTATAATAGAAAAATGCAAGGTGAAGAGGAAGGGTTGATGTACAAGCTGCAGCAAGTTATCCAGATCTACCTAAGATGACTAATGAAGGTGGCTACCCTAAACAACAGATTTTCAATGTCAGTGAAACAGCCTTATATTAGAAGATGCTATCTTGGACTTTCATAGCTAGAGAGAAAAAGTTAAAGCCTGGCTTCAAAGATTCAAACAGCAGGCTGACTCTCTTGTTAGAGGCTAATGCAGATGGTGACTTTAAGTTGAAGCCAATGCTTATTTCCCATTCTAAAAACCTCAGAGCCCTTAAGAAATATGCTAAATCTACTCTGCCTGTGGTCTATAAAATGGAACAATAAAGCCTGGATCGCAGCACAGCTGTTGACAACATGGTTTCCTGAAACGTACTGTTGAAACCTACTGCCTATTAAAACAGTTTTCAAATATTACTATTCATTGACAATGCACCTCATCACCCAAGAGCTCTGATGGAAATGCACAAGGAGATTCATGTTGTTTTCATACCTGCTAACACGACATCCATTCTGAAGTCCATGGATCAAGGAATAGTTGCAATGTTTAAGTCTTACTATTTAGAGACACATTTTGTAAGACTATAAATGCCACAGACAGTGATTCCTCTAGTGAATCTGGGCACAGTAGATTGAAAACCCTTTCAAAAGGATTCACCACTCTAAATGCCATTAAGAATATTCATGATTCATAAGATGTCAAAATATCAACATGAATAGGAGTTTGTAAGAAGTTGATTCCAACCTTCCTGGATGCTTTGAGGGGTTCAAGACTTCAGTGATGAAAGTAACTTCAGATGTGGTAGAAATAGCAAGAGAACTAGAATTAGAAGTGGGATCTGAAAATGTGGCTTACTTGCTGTAATCTCATCATAAAACTTTAATGGATGGAGAGTTGCTTCTTGTGAATGAGCAAAGTTTGAGATGGTATCTACTCCTGATAAAGAGGCTCTGAAGAATGTTGAAATGACAACAAAGGATTTAGAATATCACATAAACTGAGTTGAAAAAGCAGTGGCAGGATCTGAGAGGGTTGACTTCCACCTTGAAAGAAGTTCTGCTGTGGGTAAGATACTATCAAACAGCATTACATGTGACAGAGAAATCAGCTGTGAAAGGAGGAGTCAGTTGATGTGGTATACTTCATTGTTGTCTTATTTTAGAAACTGCCACAGCCACCCCAAACTTCAGCAACAACAACCAGTCATCAACATCAAAGCAAATCCCTCTACTAGCAAAAAGATTAGGACTTGCTGAAGATGCAGATGATGGTTAGCATTTTTACCAAAAAAAAATTTGTTAATTAAGGTAGGTACATTTTTGAGACATAATGTTATTGCACAACAGACTGTAGTACATAGTGTAAACATAACTCATTTTTATTAATTAATTTAATTGGAGGCTAATTACTTTATAATATTGTGGTGAGTTTTGCCATACATTGACATGAATCAGCCGTGGGTGTACATAACTTTTATACACTAGAAAAACAAAAATTTCATGTGATTCCCTATATTGTGATATCCACTTTACTGCAGTGGTCTGGAACCAAAGCCACAATATCTCGGAGGTATGCCTTAATTTTTGAGACAGTTGTACTGACAAAGAAATTGTACACATGGTGTAATAATGCACACAAGTTTTCAGTGAACCTTAAGATATCTCTCAAGTAAGAATGGGGTATGAAATCTGCACATCCTTCAAGAAAGGCAAACATCCCACCATCTACTTAAGATGTGGTCAAGGAGATATGGACAAGTGACAATCTCCCAGGGAACAGAACTAGGGGTCATGAACCAGGGAGTTTCTCCAAGACAGCAGAATTGGGACTAATCAAAAACTTCCCCTACCTTCAAGATAAAGGACCATCTTTGATGATGTCTATCCAGTGAATTTCACCAGTAACCGATTGCTACTCACTATGCCTTCTTCTAAATGGAAGTGTGTGTTTGTATTTATTTGGTCTCTATTACACCATTGAATAGTCTTTCCTGGTGGCTCAGTGGGTAAAGAATCCTCCTGCAATGCAGGAGATACAGGAGACGACGGTTCAAACCCTGGGTTGGGAAGATCCTCTGGAGGAGGAAGTGGCAATCCAGTCCAGTATTCTTTCCTGGGAAATCTCATGGACAGAGGAGCCTGGCAGGCTACTGTCCGTTGGGTCACAAAGAGTCTGACATTATTGAAGCACTGAGAACTCACACACTGTTGTATATGGGTGGAGAGCAGGTAGAATGTTGGTTAGTTTCCTCTTTAACTCACCAAACTATGAGAAGCCACATCTCTCACTAAATATACTCTGGAGATTCTACACTCTGAGCAGAATGGACGACAAGATGGGACCTTAGGTTATTTCTCTTGCAAAAAGAACGTCTACTATTGGAGAAAGGAATACCGAAAAAGGCACTTGGTGGTTAGAAGGACAGACTGTGCTTGTGTCTTCAGCAAAGTTTATTTTCTCCTCCTTTTGGACATCCAGAGATACCTCATTTCCCAGTTGTTGCTGCTTAGGTCATTAAGTTGTGTCTGACTCTTTGCGATCCCATGGACTGTAGCCTGCAAGGCTCCTCTGTCCTTGGGATTTCCCAAGCAAAAATACTGGAGTGGGTTGCCATTTCCTTTTCCAGGTGGCCTTCCCGACCCAGAGATTGAGCACGTATCCCCTGCTTGGCAGGCAAGTTCTTTACCACTGAGCCACCTGGGGAGCTCTAAAATTCTTGTGGGGGTTTTCCTGGTGGCTCAGTGGTAAAGAATCCACCTGCCAATGTAGGAGACATGGGTTCAATCTTCCTGGTTCAGGAAGATCCCACATGCCTCACAGCAACTAAGCCTTAGGTTAGGTGAAGTTGCTCAGTCGTGTCTGACTCTTCGTGATCCTGTGGACTATAACCTACTAGGCTTCTCCGTCCATGGGATTCTCCAGGCAAGAATCCTGGAGTAGATTGCCATTTCCTTCTCCAGGGGATCTTCCCGACCCAGGGATTGAACCCAGGTCTCCCGCATTGGAGGCAGACGCTTTAACCTCTGAGCCACCAGGGAAGCCCGACTAAGCCCATGTGCCACAACTACTGAGCCTGTGCATATTTCCCAGGCTCCTTTGCCATTAGGTATGGCTATGTGAATAAGTTTGGATCAATGAATGTGACAGAAGTGATATATGCCATCTCCACGACTGGACTCTCAAAAGCTCCCCACAGTCCTCCACATTCTTTCTCCTTCTGTGTCAACCAGCTGAATGGAGGATCAGAGGACGACTCTGAGGGCCTAGGGGCTTGCAGAGCCAAGAAATGGAAGGTGTTTGGTTCCCCGAAGGAATGATTTGAAATAGTGACACTCCCACCCACCACTACCAATATGTACTAGACTGCTCAATGAGCCAAAAAATAAATCTTTATTGGGTCAAGTGCACTGAGATGTTCAAGTTGTTATAGCAGTTCTCATTCAGTCACTCAGTCATGTCCAACTCTTTGTGACCCCACAGACTGCAGCATGCCAGGCTTCCCAGTCCTTCACTACCTCCTGGAGTTTGCTCAAATTCATGTCCATTGAGTTGGTGATGCCATCCAACCATGTCATCCTCTGTTACCCCTTCTCCTCCTACCCTCAATCTTTCCCAATATCAGGATCTTTTACAGTGAGTCAGATTGTTACATCAAGTGACCAAAGTATTGGAGCTTCAGCTTCAGTCCTTCCAGTGAATATTCAGCGTTGATTTCCTTGAATACTGAAAATGAAGCTCAATTTTCCACTCTCTCTTACCTCTTACATGTCATTTTTATGTGTCTATTTTGATGCCTAAATGTATTTCAAATCCTGCTCTTTCTCGCAGCCTATTTTATCACAGTCTTAACTCAGGTCCTCCTAATCTTGCATCACAATTATTAATACAGTCTTCTAATGCATAACCCTATATTTCATTTCACTGCCTATACCCCCAATCATCTTGGACACTGCTTCCAGGAAATTGTCTAAAATGCACCCTACTCTGGGTCCTTCAGTGGATTCTAATTGCCGTCAGGGCAATTCCAAACCCCTTAACACGAACTATAGGAGCTCCCATGATTTTATCACCGTCCACCTCTCTGGCCTCATTTCCCCCACTCCAGCACAAGCTCTCAGAACATCTTCCATACAAGAGTGTTCTCTCAGCTTTCCAATTATGTAGCTCCTTCAAGTAAACAACCTATAGCCTGGCTGCCTGCTTGGAATGTGGATAAAAACAGATTCTTGTTCTCAATAAATCACTCTGGAATTGTCTGCTCTATCTACCGGTACCCTCTGGGAAAGAATCCACCTGCAAG